>CM053582.1:136341791-136367327 GCA_028627135.1 Pseudochirops cupreus | reverse complement strand
AAAGTGACATAGGAGAGAATAGACTGGGGGAGGGGGGAAATACTGGGATGGCTGTTTTGGGGTGGTGGGCGGGGGAAAGACGGGGAGAAAAGATGTAACTCAAAAAAATTTAATAAAGAATCTCATATAAAAAAAAAAAAGTAAGAGATTATCTACCCTCAAGAAGCTTCCATTTTAACAAGGGAAAACAACATATATGGGATTGATGACCAGGGAAAGGAGTTTTGGCTTGAGAAGTCACAAAGATGGTGATTGGAGCCACAAGGGAGTTAACAGATGATGCTTTCCAAAAGCAAGGGTCCACTAACTTCATTACTTTTCCCAGAGCAAGATGTTGAAAATGAGAAGTTTAGAGTGGGAAAGGTAAAAGTGTGCTAGTGGCAGGAAGATGGTATGGATGATAAGCTGGGGGTATGATGGAAGGCCCGATATCAGCTAGGTCTAGCCCAAAGAAGACTCTGTGGGTTGTACTTGCTCATCGTCCAATCAAGACAGCATAGCCCCAGAGCAATGATGCCAAAATTGAATGGCTTAAGTCACCCAAGATATGACTTCAGGAAATCCAATAGTCTGGGGTATTCAACAGTAGGGCAACTAGCAAGAAAATGGCCTGGGTGGACAGTCAGATGGGACATGAAGCATCACTAAAGGTTTGGCCCTCCACTTGTGGGATCTACTTTTTATGTATTTTTGTAAAAAAATTATTCCCCAGGTTTATGGGTGAGATATTCTCTTTGTTACTGCTCCTATTACACCTCTGTAGTAAATGCTTTGGTTTTGAGTTGATTGTGTCCTCTAGATAATTAGAAAGAGGGCAGATACTTCAGGGGCACTTGTGAGCTGTAATTCTAGGAGTTCTAATCCTCAGAAAATGTTGACCTTGGTGTGGCTGTCCCAAGGCGGACTGACTGGTGAATTCTAATAGTAAGGAGTGGGAGGCAACCTAGAACCTACTGTGAGCCTTTCCTTCCCTGAGCATACAAAGACAAAAGCAAAATAGACCTAGCCCTCAAGATGCTTATCTACCAAAGGAGACAATATGTCCATGTGTCAGTAAATGAAAAATAAATTCAAGCTAATTTTAAGGGGAAAACTACCAACAATTGGGGATGGGATGAGGTTCAGGAAAATCTTGCTGGACATAGAAGATGGTGCTTAATTTGAGTTGTTTTATCTAATAAAATAATGTATTTTATTAGAGCATCAGTAGCAGCATTCCCATAATTGCCATCAATCATCTTCTCCTCTATGGAAGAAGCAATTAAAAATTTAAAAATGGGTGTAGAGTGTTGAGCCTCAAGGAGACACAGCTGTACTTGGCTAAGAAGAGCAACTAGACTATTTAAGAGAAAGAGGGGCTGAACTTTAGGTAAGAAGAGTACAGGCTATAAATCAAGCACATTGTTCCAAGTACTACTTAGAGTGCCCAGGAAGGAAGACTCCAATGAGGAATATAGACACACTGACCTCAACATATTCCTCAGGTAGAGAAAGTACTTTGCTACCTATAGTTCAGAGAATTTTAGAAAGTGACATCCAGAGAGATGAGGGTGAGGCTGAGTTCTTCTGGCCATAAGAGAAGCTGTTGGGTGTAACTGTAATTTGTGAAAAGGAAGCCTACCCATTTTATTCAATCTGTGACATATTTATTCTACCAATAAAAGCTGATTACTCATTAAAAGTGAGTAATTCTGCTTTTGCCACCAGCTACATCACATCAAGAAAGTCATTTAACCTCTCTATACCCCCAGGCAACTCCCTAGGAGTTTTCTACTAAGACATAGCTGGTTGTGATCTGGTTGGTGGATGGAATTCTCACACCGAGAGTAGAATGCCCCCGTTCTGCTCTGATCAAATCCCATAGCCTTCATGTGTGTTAGGAACATAGAATTAGAGCTGGGAGAGGTCTTTGAGACCTTTTAGGCCAAATATCTCCTCTTCTTATAGGTGAACACACCGAGAGCCAATTTAGAGAAATGATTATTTAAAAAAACAATTATTGGAAAGATTCAAGGTTATTTTCTTTTTATGGAAATCCTCGTCCTTGCTCAAAAATTTATGCCACCTAGACCATCTTATTTAAGGGGAGTTGTTGTCCCACTCAACTAGAAAATCTTATAAAGAATTTAACCAATGGTGAAATCCAGCCCATAACATTCTGTGATGTCTTGCGTAGGGGTGTAGATCCTTTGTCTATACTAGACTTGACCCTTCTGGGGTAGCAACCCACAGTTTAAGAAACACTGAGAAGAATGGGAAAAGTTTAAGAAGGTCTAGTCTAGATTGCCCAAGGCTGGAGGTGATTTGGAAATAAATGATATGATCAAAGTCATGTCCCCCAGTCTCTCATTAGAATAACTCCACTTCTCTTTATAATATTCATTCTCTCATTACTTGTTAACCAATCAGAGTTGATGGCCACCTTTCAGAAAAACCCACTCTTCCAAGGTCAGATGAGCGTTGAATGGGTGCCAGATGAGGTCTTTGACATTTGGGAGTGCCACTGACCCCTTTTATCTGCTACCATGTTTAATAAAATAATTAATTACCTAGAACTACTGAAGTTCTCTGACTTCAAATCTGATGCTTTTCCTATTGCATAGTGACAACTGCCCCATCTTGAAAAGGCATCAGGATATGGTTATTCTAGGTAAAGTTACAGTCAGACCTGCTTAGGCAAGAAGGAAGAGGATGTCACAATATTCCTGCTATATGTATAAAAAGCTAGACACTTAAGGATCATTCCTTTCTAAATCTTAATTGTAAATGAATAATTTACTATTATTATTTGTTATTATTCATGAATAATTTATTATTCATACTAATATGAAATTTTATTATTTAATTTATTATTTCTTAATTTAAATAAAACTTAAAACTTTTTAAATGAATTTTTAAACATAAATTAATGGTTAAAATAGAAACTCAACTTTGAATTCAAGACTTTGTATTGTAGAGGTGTGTGGGAGCCACATCTTCCCATCTCATGAAAATCAATTGTTAGATTTTTCAGTTTAAGAATTTATACCTCAAGGCAGCTAGATGGCTCTGTGGACAGAGCTCTGGGCCTGGAGTCAGGAAGACTTGAGTTCAAATCTGACCTCAGACACTATGTGACCCTGGGCAAGTCACTTAACCTCTGTTTGCCTGAATCCACTAGAGAAGGAGATGTCAAACCACTCCAGTATCCTTCCAAGAAAACTCCATGCACAATATGGTACACGGGGTCAGGAAGAGTTGGACACAATTGAAAATGATTGAACAACAATATTTATGCTTCAGGAATCAGCAAATGTTACAAAGCAGGGCTTGGTTTATTATTTTATTGACGGACTACACATAAGAGAGAGATGGAGAAAATATCAATAATACAATTAAACTTAAAAGTGAGTCATTTATACTTTTTTTTTTCTTCAGGAAAGCTAGTTGTTAAACATTTACCAGCATACCCCTGCTTAGTAGTTTTATGTATGAGGTCAACCATGAGCTGATGTCTCTTCTTAGCAACAGAATAATTCACATCCTCCCAAATGAAAACTCATTTCTTGGAGGGTGGTTGGGAGGAAGAGGGAAGATAACCAGAGGTACCATTTATTAAACAGCGTTAGTGCTCTATTCCATAATGCCTGAGTGAACTAAAATAATAAAGCTACGAAGTGTCAGGTAACGACTTTTCCATGGCAATAATTATTTTAAAAAATACTTTGAATTTCCATCATGACTGATTATCTGAAAACTCAGGATTTATGGGCATTCAAAAGTAATGACCCCATACATTTAACAATGACTTTTCCTATTTTAAAAATGAAATTCCAGTAAAAGTCTTTGCAGATATTACCATATTGAAGCCACAGTCTTGGATGGTCAGCATGTCCTTGTTTTGTGACTAATAATCGCATAGTTAATTTTAAATGTTCTCATCAAACAGCATTTCCTGGAGCATAGAGGGTGTGAAGAGGAGTGAAGAGAGGTATGGTTACAAAGACAGCATGGAGGGGCCTGACATGCATGCAGGGCAGAATAAGATGGGAGACAGTTACTCAGGGCACTTAGATCAGGTGGTTTGGTTAAGACAAAGAATCAATTCAGTACTCTGCATTTCCCTCACTTAACTAAGGTATTTGGGTTTTTTTGTGCACCCAAAGGGAGAACAGGACCATACATACATAAACATGTTCTTATACTAAGTAAAGGGTGACTGGTCAGTTTCTAGTCTTGCAACTGGGTTGAAGAGACAAAGGATGAACTGGGGGGGGGAGGGGAGTAGTAAACAGGAAACATTAAGAGATGAGTGGGGGAAGGATAATGCTGGAAGAGGGAAGCACAAATTTCAGAGATTAATGAAGGTATGGTTATGAGGACACAGTGACCAAGTTGTAATGAGAACATTCTAAGAGCAAATACTGCACATAGTGCTGGTATTTGCCATTGTCTTGCCTGGGATTCTTTCCCATGCTAATGCATTCCCGCCATAGTTTCTTCATGTCAGCAAACCCTGAATGCTCCTTAGACCTTTGCAAAGATGTCAATTTTTCTAGCAGCACAATAAAACAAGATAAACCCAGGGCCTGATTCTACAGGTATAAAATGGGTTGATTCCAACACCAACTAGTTGGCTTCATCCAGGGAAAAGTTACACATTCACAGGCAGCATCCCTCACCAACTCTGTCCTCACTCTGTTGTCTCACAAATGCAATGATACCACAAAGGAGGAACAGAAAATTATAATAACTCATTTCTATGGTACCTTAAGGTTTAAACTCATTGGTATGGTACCTTAAAGTTTAAAAAAGTACTTTCCAGAAACTTTGTGAGGTAGGTAGGGCAAATACTATTCTCCCTATTAAGGCTCAGACAAAGTAACTTGCCTAGGATCACATAGTGAAGAAATTGTGGAGCAAGGACTTAAACTAGTTCTCTTGGTTCCACATGTGCAGCTTCTCTGGCAAGAATTCAGTGAAAATCTATCACCATTACTAGTAAAATGACTCCAAGCTCATGCCCTTAGGATGGCAGGTCTGACACACCACGTCATTTAAAAATAATAGCCCACTGAAAGAGTCAATGAGGGCAGGTGGATTAAATTGACTTTAATATTAGGTGCCCAGAAGAGCATTTATGAAAGAGTTTGTGATCATACCTTTCATTGGAAATTTTTTTTTAATGGAATTGTTAAATGTTAACAATTAAGATGGTTGGAGATCTATTTTATATCATTTGGTCCCTAACTTGCTTCAATTAACTCCCATCTTAATTCAGTTCAAGCACTGCCTTCTATGGGAAATAATTTCTGATGCTTCCAGCTGCGAGTGCCTCCATTTCCCCAAAATTTACCTTGTAAAATTTAAGTAATATATTTTCTATAGATGGATTTATGTATATGTTGTAAGCTTCCTTAGGGCAAAGACCTTCATTTTTGATGTTCATCCCCAACACCTGGCATGATTGCCTGGCGTATCTAGGTGCTTAAGAAAGGAATGTTGATTGATTGATCCAAAGGAGAATTGTAACTTGCACAGGGTTAAGTTGAGGGGTGTTTTCTCCTGGCCAGTTTACATTCTTCACTTCACAGTCTTTGGCCATGACTCCCATGTCCATAAACCTAACACCCTAGTATCACTCTTTTGGATAGCTGTTTCCCAGAACCCCCCTAAGGGTGAGGTCTACAACTTCCTGGTACATGGACTGCCCTTTCCCAGCAGAACTTCCGTCATGGTGTCCCCTGTGCAGCTGTGCCAACCTTCTCCACCAAATGAATTTTTTGTAGGTACAATTACAGCTCTGAAGGAAGGGAGAAGGTGAAGTTGGAGGATTCTGAGAAATACATGTACAGACTCAAGCTAGAAATACTTAGGGGGAAAAATTGTTGAAAATACATTCCACATCCTGCCTGCTAGAGGTGACTATTACCTTTGCCTCTTCAGCACCAATAGCAGCATAGCCAGGGAGATCTGCTTTCTGACCAAGTCAGAGCACTGCCAACTTTGCAGAAAGACTGATGGAACAAGGTATTAAAAAAAAAAGACAGAAAGAAACCTTGCTACTATTAACTAGGTAGTGTGTTTGGTGGCAGAAAACCTGAATTTCTAGTCAGCAACACCCAAGTACCTTAACGAAATTGGTATGTAGGTGGATAGTTCTGGAGCACACACAGGTGTTCAGAAACCCACACATCTCTATTTACAATCTGAATCTGGGCCAGGAATATGGGGGGGGGGGGGAGAGAAAGAAGAGGAGAGGGAAGAAAAAAGAAAGAGAGGGGAGAGAGAAGAAAGAGAAGGGAGAAGAAAAAGAGCAGGAGAGAGAAGAAAAGGAGCAAGAAAGGGAAGAAGAAGAGTGAGAAAGAAGGAGAGAGAAGAAAAAGAGAGAGGGGGAGAGAGAAGAAAAAGGAGGAGAGAGGGAAAAAAAGAAAGAGAGAGGAGAGAGAAGAAAAAAGAGAAGAGAGTAGGAGAGAGGAGAAAGAGAAAAAGAAGAAAAAGAGAGATGAGAGAACAGAAGAACAAGAGAAAAGAGAGAGGGAGAGAGACAGAGACAGAGACACACACAGAGACAGGGAGAGAATTTTCCTTCCACATCATTGTCTGGAATTAACATCATAAAACCCAGTAAGGAGGACTACTTATAAATTCTTGACCTGATACTTAAAAACATAATAAAAATACCCAACTATCTGAAGAACAGCAGAGTGTTACTCTAATTTATTAATACCCAGGCACTTGCGAAACAAGATGGGATTTTGTGTCATTTCCTGAAGTTTTTAATGTATCACATTTATTTGGAATTCAGCTTTATTCAAATTATTTATTTTATTCAAAATTCAGCAAGCTCAAATCCAGACATGGGGACCTGCTAGAAATTCTTTTCCTCTTCAACTCTACCCCCTGGTTTCCCAAGGCTTCTTCAAGTCCAGGCTAAAATTCCACCTTTGGCAAGAATTCTTTCCCTTCTTAATACTACAGTCTTCTCTTTGAGATAACTCCAATTATTCAGTATTCATCGCATAGGTATTTAGTTGTTTGCATATTACCTCCTGGATTAGATATCAAGTACCTTGAGGACAGGAATTGCTTTTTGCCTTTCTTTCTTTGTATCCTGCCCACCCCCACCCCCACCCCCCATTTAGCATAGTGCCTGCCTCAAATAGGTAGGTGCCTAATAAATGCTTGTTGCTGTATGACTGAGGAATTGCAATTTCCCTTTCTGCAGATTTGAGATCAAATAATAAGACAGATTGATGTGGAATGGCTTGTTAAAAAATCCCTATGAATCATGTTGGATACAGCTGCTATAAACTTGAAATTCTGAGCCATATTTTCCTAGTGTGTGAGTTGCTTCCCATTAGTAAGCAAAGAATTTTGGAGAAATTGTGTTAATCATTTAAAAATGTTATTTCATTGCCCAAATAATACCCGGTTGACTTTGAAGAATCAATCATATTTCTCAGAATTATATTACTCACAGAATTTAAGTTTCTATGGCTGGCAATCTACCTGGTCATTCTACTCCAATTTCCTATATTACCTTATTTTCAGCTAAACTAGTCTTCAAGAATATTCCCAATAAAAATCAAGGAAATGTTCATACAGTTTACTCTGTGCCTAATATTATAAAAAATTAAGGGGAAAAATCGCTCTGTACTTATCTGAAAGGAACATCAAATTTTAAAACTAGATGATGTGTAGCTTGCTGCATGGTAAATCTAAGTATGAAACAGAAATAGAATGATTCTCTGATCATTCCTTACTCCTCCCACAGTTTAAATTTTGATGTTCCTCAAATTTCTGTCTTTAGGTTTTTTATCTCTATATGTTCTTCATTTTGTGATTTCATCCATTTATATGGTTTGAACTATAATCTCTCTATGAGTGATGCCCAAATCTTTATTTCCAGCCCTGGCCTCTCTTCCAGATGTAGGTAGGTCTTGATTTACAAAAAGATGATGGTAATGATGGGGTTTAGGCTCTGGGAACCTCCTTGAATCTTTCCACTTGATAAGACATTTGCCTGAGGCCATAAACCTTTCATTATTGCTAGGCCCAGATCTCTGTTACTCTTAACCTAGCCTAGCCCTTCCTTGTCCAGCTTCTTCCCACCCTTGATCCCATTCTGGAGTCTGACCTCAGGTCCTCAATATCCTCCTTAGACTCCTCCTCCAGACCCTCCCCAAGCCGCTCCCCTAGACCATCCTTAGATCCCTCTCACAGTCTTTCTGTATATAAGATCCATTTTACCTCCATGAAGTTGCTCAGATTCAATCTAGAGGAGATTCAATCTGGCCTGCTTGTCAACACAGGCATCACCTTAAGAGTCTACCCATTATGGTGAATTTTTAATAAAATTTGTTTTACTTTCGCTGAGAGAAGGCTTGAGTAGAATTCATTTGGCAGGACCTGGCATGTTGGTATTTTGGGGTCTCAACCACCCCTAAACCCCTAAACCTCAATAGTACCTGTATATCCTACAAGTCCCTCAAACTTCAAAAGTCTAAAACCAAATTTATCTGCCCTCCCAGACCTGGTCCTCCTCTCTACTTCTATCATTGGCAACACTATTTGAATTGTCTTGTCTTAGAATCTCCATGTGAGACTCCTTCATCTTCTTACTACTCACACACCATTGCACACCAAGTGCTGCTCATTCATGCTTTGATATGCCACTTCATTTTATTCTTTCTTTCCTACCGTGGCCATGACTACCATAGTTAAGTCCTTTATTATCCAGTATCTAGGTTCTTGCAGAATTCTCCTGAGTGACCTCCTTGATTTCAGTCATCTCCCTTTCAAATCTAAATACAACTAACATTAATCTTCCTGTAGTGCGGTTTTGATTACATCACTTCTCTGCTAAAAAACCTGCCATGACTCCCTTTTATCTGAAGCTAAATCCTTAGATTGATAGTGGAAGATGGCCATAATTTGGTGCCAGCTTACGAGCTTGTTCCTACTGCCAGTGGCAAAGTGGACTGAGAATCAGGAAGACCTAAGTTCAGATCCTGTAGACACTTAGAAATTTTGTGAGTGTGGCACATCTTATAGCCTCAATTTTCTCATCTGTTAAACCTTTTTATGCATAAACATATATACTTATATACACATATACATGTAGGCATATCCAAGTTACAAATTACATAAAAACAAATGTCTATTACATACATATATAAATATACATACATATGTGTATAAATATATATTATGTAAATATATATTTATATAATAAATATATTATATTATAATTATTACATAATTATAATATAATATATAATATATAGTTGTTATATAATTATAATATATAAATATAAATATACATACATATATAAAAATATATATGACAGTTTGCATATCTTAAAGTGATAAGTAGATATTAACTATTATTATTCACTACATAAACTTATTTTCTATTCAGTTTGGTTCCACAACTGAGTCTTCAATATTTCTTTACCTTACCTTACCACAGGAAAAAAAAAAGACATCAGCTTACCACAGAAGACTTCTCACCCTGGAAATTCATTCTACTCTTGGACTTCTCATGTTGGAGTTCTACTCCACTTCTGCAGGCCCTTCCCTCTGACTGGTTCCTGTCAGAACTTTGATTTTAAGGAAATCATCCAGGTTAGGTATGTCTTACCCCACTCCTCACTCTCTGCACTTTCTTTGCCTTGACCTAGGGGAGATACCTTCCTTCCCTTCCTCATCTCTTTTAACCTTTCTTTAATGTGTTATCTTCCCCTACTAGAATGTAAACTCCTTGAAGGCAGGGACTGTTTTCATATGCTCAGCACTTAACGCAGGGCTTAAAAAATACTCAATGAGTTGATATTGAGCTGTTTTATCCCCACTTCCCTGCTTAACACATATTGAGCAAATGTGTATCAAATATTCACTATGCATCAAGTATGGGACTAGGCTGAGCACTGTGAATACAAACACAGAATAGTCCCCACCCTCAAGGATCTTATATTTTATTGGAATCAACGTCACAAAAAATTAAAGACAAAATATATATAAAGTCATGGCAGGTGGGCAGTGGTAGGAAAGGGGTTTACCCATGCCTCAGTAGTAGGTAAGCTGAGCTTTGAGGGAAGGCTACATATTCTATGTGGGGAGGACATAGTGCATTCTGGGCATAAGGAACCACTTATACACAAGAATGAAGATGGAATGTTGTGCTAGGGAAATGAAAGCAGATCAGTTTATTGGAACAGAGTGAATGAAAAGAGTAATGTAGAGTCAGTCTAGAAAGATAGTCTGGAGTTATCACATTTTTTCTAGAGGCTTGAGGGAATCATTTGTGTTTCTGGAGCAGGGGAGTGACTTGTGCTTCTGGAATATCAATTTGGCAAGTGTGTGGAGGATGATTTGGAGAAGGGAAGAGAGGAGGCTGAGAGGCTGGTTAGGAAACTATTGAAATAGTCCAGGGAAAACGTAATGAAGGCCTGAAATGGGGTGTTAATATTGTGCTTGGAGAGAAGGGGATGGACACAAGAGACAGTTTTCTTTTGTTCAGACCAGTCCTTCTGCCTGGAATGTCCTAACTCACCCTTGTCTTTCAAAATTACGTTAATTGACACAAAGCCTAGGCCAAATATAACCCCCTACTATATTATGCCTTCCCTAATCATACCAGTTGGAAGTAATTTTTCCCTCTCTTGAAACCTATGACACTTTTATGAAGCATTACTTTCAACTTGTATTAACAATAATGTGATATAGTCTTTATCTTCTAGCTTGTAAGCTCCTTGAGGGCAAGGATTACATCCTCCTCATCTTTGTATCTTCTCCTTCCATAAAACCTTGTACATTATAGATGCTAAGAATTATTTTTTGAGTGAAATGAAAGATTGCAGACATGAACAGCTTAAATTTATATAGTGCTTTAAGATTTGCAAATCTCTTTATCTCATTTGACATCAGTCCTAGGGGATAGCGCTCTATTACCCCCATTTTAAAGAAGAGGAAACTGATGCTAAGGCACATTATGTGACAGTCACACACAGTCTGAAGGAGGATTCAGACTCAGCTCTTTCAGACTCCCAGTCTTTACCCCCACATGTATATGACTAACTAGCTCTTTAAGTGTCTCCACAAAGATCAAAAGAGCAGGGGTCTGTCCTGAATGACAACAAAAGGATGGATGCCTTAATGGGAAGTGAGAAGGGAAGAGAGAAAAGGGGAAAAAGGAGGGTATGGAAGAACAGAAGATAGGGAAAATGGGACAAAAAGAAAGGCGAAGTGTTAAGTGCCACCTAATGTGACCTTACATTCCATTCAGTTCTCACCTACCCTGCATATACCACGAAATGGGAAGCTCAAAGGTCTTAGGAAAAGCAACTAAGTGTGACACTGAATTAAAATACTCCCCTGTGCAATTCTTCTTATCTCTCTGGGTCTGGGTTTCCTGAAGGAGGATGGACTAGATGAACTTTGAGGTCTCTTCTCTCTTGATATCCTATCTAGATCCGATGTTCACAGAAACAAATAAATAGAAATTCAGATGGGGTTTTTGTCCTAAGACTTTTAAAAAATTCTACCCAATGTTGTTGACCAGGTAGAAATCTTTGACTTCACTTTATTTTCAGAATAGCAGACTTGACAAAGTTCGTAAAGAGCAACCCCATGAGGGAGAAAATATAAGTGATAATTGCATGGGAGGGGAAATTTTCTACCTTTTTTGTGCCTCTGTCTTTGTAGCTATCTGGTCCTGTCATTTGAAAAAAAATAACCATTTGTTAAAATATAGGGTTCAGTAATCATAAAAGCATGGTATCCTCCCACACTGTGCATAAATAAAGGCCTATATGTGTCAAGGGATTTTGATGATACAAACCAACTCCTTGAGTTTCACTCTTGAGGCTTAATATGTCTCTAGGACCCTGCCTGAAATTATAGCTTTATAATGTTAGGCTATGCATATATATTATTCCCTTATGTAAATTACAGTACGAGGTAGTGTTGTTTTTTTAACATAATCTAAATTTATTCTTACATTAAATGATATTGAATCCATGGAAGAACACTTCATTGAGTCTTAACAATAAACCAAAATTCAAAATATACAGGAGTCACATTCCTCTCAGAGAGCTTACATTTGGTACAAATTTAAACCAAAGAAAAGTAATGGATTATGAAATCATCTATTTCTAAGTTTTTTTGAAGAAATAACTAATATAAAGCCATTCTTTCCAGATCTCCTGTATGTAAAATTTGAATTGATCACATGTTAATCAAATCTTTTTTCTTTCCAGCAGAATAGAATGATAAATATACACTTATTCATTCCAATAATTAGCTCAGTTGAGTTGCAAAATGAATGAGAACGCTAGGTAAACCTTTTCTTTTCAAAGACAGACATAGCCAAGAAATATTCCTGTGACTGAAAACAAGAAGAAACTCACAAACAAAATGAAGTTAGGGCAATGGGAAATATTTTACAATATGGTTACCAATTTCCATGAGTCCATTTTGGGAATCACAGTTAGTGACAGGCCAAAGCTATATATTCCAAGGAAATGTCTGGAGTTAAAGAATTGGAAATGCTTAAAATGTTGATCATTTAGTACCTTTCTATTAAATGGGAATAATAACAATAGCATGAAGCAACAGTTACCACTAACTACTCATAATCAAATTTATTGGTCTTAATGAAGGGTATATTTTTTTTTCCCTTCTGACTTGGGTAAAGCCTGAATGTGATCCATAAATTTGTATATTTATTATATAAGGGAAGACTAGAAAGGGTAAAAAATGACAGCAAAAGTCAGTTAAGCTAAGAATGATGATAAAAATGAGTGAAACACCTTTATTAAATTGAAAGAAATGAAAAACAAATTAGCATAGGAAATGTATGTTACATGATAATTTGTGTAGTTTTTCACTCTATGCATATGTATATATATATATATATACATGTATACATCAGTACATGCACACATTTATAGATACATATATACGGATACACACGTGCACACATATACAGAATACACATCTTTCCTTTCACATATATTTCATTTTACCAGAGTGGTATATTCAAAATTGGCTTCTGTTTATTTATGAGAATATATACAGCATTTCACTGTTAACTCTATGCTTTTTAAGAGCACATTATTCTCAGAGGAGGATGTAATATTTAATTTCTGTTCTTTGAAGACCTCTTTGGTCTTGAAGTTAGAATAATTTAATACTTGGAACTATCTTACCAAATTGGCCTCAAGGCATTGTCTAGACTAGCCAAGGTGACACCAGATTCTTGGTGCTATGGTACTTACCATGGAATAAGCTACTTACTTTTATAGTCTCTTCTGATTATCCAAACATAATTTTAAACACTATTCTTTACTAATCACAATTTCATTTAAAAAGAGTTTCTTGTAGAGTGAATTCATAGAAGTTTTAGTTATTCAGGTACCAAAAAGATCTTGTTAATGAGGTTGCTTCATCTGTAAAGGAGTTCCATGCCATATTGCTAAAAGACAGAATTCTGATGAGATTTCAGTATAGTTATGAAAAGCTCATTCAGTTCACTTGTGTGATCTTTAATATTTGGATTGTGTAAAAAAATTTGGGCCTCTATCTGAAAAAGAGAAGAATAAGCTGAGTGGGAGAATCAGACAGAATTCTTTTATAAATGTAAATAATCTATTGTTTAAATACCCTAAGGGAAACTGAGGAGTTCTCTCCTCCTTCTTTTAATAATAAATAGCAATGTACAGAGAATCTCTGTTCTTTGAATCTCTGTTTAAATGACTTAAGATTCAATTTTGAGAATCATGCCCTGGCACCCCCCAACTTTGAAACCCCAATAATCTAACTATCTATCTCTTTTTTCCCACAAATACTAGCTCCAACTTTATAATAATTGGAACTGTTCAAAAGTGATAGGTTGACTCAAGAGGTGGTAGGCTGCTTCACTTTGTAAGTCGTCAAGCACTGACTGGATGATCACTTGTCTGGTCTGAATAGTGGGGATCTGTTTCATGTATGGTCAGACAAGATGGCCACTAAATTTTGGTAATTCCATGACCCCTTATGGGTTTGTAAATTATGAGGAACTTACATTATTTATTTGTTTGTTTTGTTCCCTGTAGTTCAGTTAATTTAAAATTAATTTTGAGGCTTATTTGGCCTAAAGCAATCTGTATTGCCATGCTTCCAACTTATCCCATATATATTTCATTGTGCATAGTTAATTGTATGTTGTCTCCCTCACTGATCCCTTGATCAAGGCCTACTTTTGTCCTTTGTTGTATTGTCAGAGTTTAGCACAGCTTGTTGACTTGATTTTGACTCAGTCCAGGACTGTGAGAGATCTGGGACTCTTCAGGTAACTCCTACTTCAAATTGACCTGTTTGGTTTAGTCTGCTGCCCAAATTAATCCCCAAATTAGGCTGGGGTAGAGGAGGAAGAAGAGAGTTATTTTCTTCTCTCAGTGTTCTTTAATAAAAGTGGAGCTTGTTTGAGATGCCAGATGGGCAGCCACAGAAACAATTATCTCCCCCTTTTAAAAAAAAAACCTACAAATAGATGTAGGCAAGGCAAAAGCAAGGGCCAACTTTCCCACCTCATTCTGAAGAAACTGATTCTGTGCAGAAAGAGGGTAATTTGTTCAGGGTCGGGGACCTTTTCAAGCTTTGTTCTTTCTTCCTGAGACTTTCACCAAAGCTGCCAAGGACGTGCTTGTTGGTGATTTTGGTTGTAGGGACATCTTGCCAATAGAAACTGGACAAGATCCACTAATTCATTTCCCATCAAACACTGAGAGTTTGGACACCAAGTATTCCAGACTTGTGGTTCCCAACAGTGTCACTTAGGTTCAAATCACTGTCCATGACCTCCTCATAAAAATCTTTTAACTGTATCACAAAGAGACAGGCTATGGAAACATAGGACAATATGCCCATTTTCACAATCAACTAACAAAAAGTTTTGCTAATGGTCCTTCAGCAATTAGACAAATTGGTTCATTTGAATAAATATTGGTTTGGATATAGTTCATTTCAATAAATACCTACAATAATGACTAACTTGAGTACTCACTGTCCCCCATACTCTGGTTCCCTGAATAAATATCCATATTCCTTTCTCTTTAAACTTATTCAATAAAATAGTTATTTGGCAAATTAGGTAAGTGGTTATGTTAAATTTGATGTAATTCTATAAAAGATTAGAGAGATTAGGTATTAATTTATCTTGCATCTGTTCTCTCACTAACCTAAGTTTATATGCAAAAAAAAAAAGAATTGAATTAGACATTAAAATTAAAGAGAAAAATAGTTAAGTAAAATGGACAGAGATCTGAACTTGGAGTTAAAGGATCAGGGAGCTTTGCCATTTACTATCTATGAAACCTTGGGTAAGTCACATGATCTCTATGGACTTCAGTTTCCTCAAATGTTTCCTCAACTGTAAAATGAAGGAGTTGAATTTGATGAACTCTAGGGTCTCCTCTAGCTTTAAATCTATGATATTAAGTTGAAAATTTCATTTATTTTTTTAATACATTTTTTCACTGGACTGAAAAGGAGTCAGTTTGGGTTTAGGGGTTACCTCAGTGATCAAACTGAATCACCTGTGCAGCTGAAGCTAAAGCTAGACCATAAATAGAGCTCCTTGAAAAGAAAGGAACAAAAAGAATTGTCGAGTCAGTGGTTCCATATAGTTGTTGTCAAAACCATCCAAACTAACTGGAACATTAAAGTGGTTTCACTTTTCTTCTCATGTTATTAAATGTGACTTACCCTGTTCTTTTGCTATCTTCCTATCCCTCACAAGAGATGCTACCTATGAAGGCAAAGACATTAAAAAATATAAGCACTTGAGTCTTTTTTTTTCTTATTCTTTTCTATGTTCTTCCTTTGCTTGCATTTTTAAAGGTGAAGATGTTTTGTTCTAATGCTGTTAATAATTTGGGACCGTCCTCTAATTGAAATATCAGTCAAACAATAACTTAGAGTTCAAGTGCTGAGAAGAGAGGTCTCAACATGTTTATCTCTGCTCTCAAGGCAGTCACTGCACCAGACTGTTAAGCATTAGATGAAGATGATAAAATGACTTGTCATGATTGTTAAGGTAGATTAAACTCTTATATGGTATGGCCCTAACATGATGCAGAGATAGAAATGGTCTCTACCAAGTTAGTCACCATTCCAGATGAAAATTGGGATAGGAAAAAAAACAACACAGAGTTTTAACAAGAGGATTAGAATAAGATAACCACATACTCAAAATAGCATCAGCCAGTAAGCATTACAAGTCCTTTTATAACATACATTTTCCCATAAACCATTTCCTTAAGTCCAAGCTGTTGCTTTAGGATAGTGATCAGACATTGCTATGTGGTCCATATAATCAAGACTTATGGGTAGAGGAGACTCTAAAAGAGCTATGCAGTTCAAGGTCCTCGAGTCAGAGATCGAAAACAGACTTAGAGACCTCGACCTCCTCCACACAATACAAGTACTCAGTATCAGAGCAAGGATTTAGACTTTTTTGTTTTAACTCCAAATTCAGTGCAGCCTTTCCAGTCCCCTGGAGCAAAATATTGTCAACTACAATTTAGTATAAAAGTGAAACAGAATAATAATAATGATGATGGTACAAATTATGTAAGGCTATTGCCCAAGAAATGGCCTCCAAATGTAATGGATATTTGAAGGATGCCTTGGGAAAATGTAATTCTTTCCTTGATTTTAGGACACAGGTGAATCAGTGACCGCCTTTTAACAAAGGACATTGTTGATTGTTCATTGTTTTCCTGTTAACCAGTGCTGTTTATTAATAAGGAAGCAATAAGGTCTATTAAGCAAAATGTAATTCAATAGAATCAGTTTGATGATAAATGGAGCCCATGTGGTTAACTTTGTTTTGAAATTAACCTATCAGGTGCAGATCTCTGTAATTATAGAATCCTAATTCATAATTCTCTGAATCATTGCATTTGGCAGGCAAATGGCAGTAATTTTCATTTCACAACACAGTGCCTCAGACAGTAATAAGCCAGAACTAAACAAATGCAGGTTTAATCAGGTAACAAAGCATGTCAAATACTTATCCTGAAACAAGGGAGTCTGGCACATGAAGTGTGAAATGTTGAGAAGTCCCTTGGGGAATGTTATATTCTCTGATCTCTACCTTTTCACAGCTTCTGTTGACACCTTTAAAAAGAAAAAAAATCTACCCCCAGAACAACCACCAGAATTCAAAACAAATCTCTTTCAATGGGACTTCAGTGAGCCAAATATTTTTTCTTTCCCCAAAGGACACTTGAAAGAGTAGTTCTTTGTTTATCTTCATGTGATTTTGGTCCCAAACTTTACAAGAAGAGAAATTTCTCAGTATTTTATGGTTCTGCTATAAAAAGAGTTTGAGTCTCATGTATTCAATAGAGATCCCAACCAACTCTTCTGGAGTGGAGAAATTAGGTATTAAATTGGAATCCTGGAGTTTTACTATATGGAGAATAAAGAGGGAAAAGAGGGTTTGAGGTTGGCTCCCATGTTTCCATGACATCTCCCAGGATACAGAGAAAAGAGACTGCCACCCAGCATTAGTGGCAGATGGATCTTACACAGTCTTTCTAAAGGGAAACTTCAAAGTATGTCTTGCAAAATTCCTGCTTTGACACTGGGCCTGATTTTGAATATATTAGCATCTATGTATCTATCCCAAATTTGCATAAATATTTAAAATACAGGTTATTGCAAAAGCAAGCACAGCCCTTTCTACCTTGTCTGACCTAATTTGCCTTTCCCTAAAAGGCCTTTCCCAAGCCCTTAAGAAAGGTATCAATTCCTTTAATTCACTTTCTCCTGGGTAATCTTACTCTAATGTCTCACGGTGGCATGGAAGTGACTCTAGATCCTTGATGACTGTACCAGTGGAGGGTAAGTTCTCACAAGTTACACCAGGACAGGAAGGCTTCACATACAAGATGGCAACCAAGCATGTCATCTTTTAGATTAGAGTTAGAACTACAGTGGGGCTAAGGGGGATTTGTCCCAGGCACCAAAATAGAACAATATTCCATTTCCTCCTTCAGCAGGTGTTCTTAAATATCATCATAGTAATTTAAAATTTGTTTCCCAGTATCTCTTGCATATGATAAAGTAAGGAAATTCTCTAAACTTGATAAGACCCTCCAAACCAAATCAGTATACATATTAATATTCAATAACTTCATTAAAAAGTAGACTTAGAGGAGAAGAGTGAAATATATAATGGAAAAAAAATTATTCGGAATTAAAGAACAAAAGACGCCAAAGACTGATAAATTACTCAGAAGTCTGATGCCATTATATCATAATGGTAGAAGTAGGGAGCACCAAAGAACATCACCAACAGTGAAATTGATTATGCTTTAACAGACAGGAAACAATCTGTTACCAGTGTAGGAGTGATTTTAGAATTAGCTATTTGTGTACAGGCAAACCATTGACTAGTCAGAGTTGAAGTCAAAATTTAAATTAGAAATCAGGAAAAAAAAAGATAAGCATGAAAAGAAGATATAACCTATATTTGTAAGAGCTCACAAAATACTTGAACAGTGAAATCTAAACAAAATGACCGAATAAAAGGAAAAGTATTTCTTAGTGAAATTAAAACAATTTAAAATGATCATCATAATGAAAAAGACCAAAGGAACCCTCAGTCAGCAAACTCATTGCCAAAAAGGAGAGAAGTGACAGCCAAGGGTAACACTAGGTCAGAATACCAGTTTCCAAAACATTAGTGAGGAGGAGCATGGAAACTCATAAGCAGTATTAGCTCACAAAATAATGAAAAGGAGTGGAAGGAAAAATAAAGCTAAGGAATGCTTGGGATGAGACCAAACTAAGCCAGATCACCCCCAAAGCATTTGCAAATTAAACTGGAAGGATACGAACAAATAAATGTGAAATGGAATAGCTCTGTCAGCATTTCTCCAGGTAATCAATTATTATTATTAAGGAGAGTGGAAACACAACATTTGGACTCAAACACCTCAGTAGCTGATTTGTTATAGATGTTCTATATGTGGAAATGGGACTCAAGAAAATGAAGTCAGGAAGAGCAGCTGGACCTGATGAGATATAGAAGGAAGAAACACATGCCGAAGATGATGCAATTTGCAAGTCACTCAGGGATCAATTTTCATGATTATAGATTAAGAAGGGCTTTAGAGTCCAACCCTTTCATTTCTCAGAGTCAGACCCCCAGAGGTAAAGTGTCTTGCCCAAGGTCACCTAGAAAGTCAGTGGCAGAGCTGGGATCTGATTCTAAAAATTTCGGATTTCTGATTCTAAAATTTCTAGGAGTTCTGATTCTAAAAATAGTCTTTCCTCTCTACCATGTTGACTCTTAAAAAGGGGGAAGATTTTTAAAGAATGAAAGATAATTGATTGAATCATTACACAAAAACATATTAGTGGGCATATGCCAGAAACTACTGATGCAAATGTTTGATGCCTCATATCTATAAAACCTATGCAAGGGAGTCAATATGCACATATCTCATATTAAGGAAAATATGATAAAAGAATCCAGTGGTTGTCAACCTTCCTAATGCCACGACCCTTTAATACTCATATGTGGGCGTATCTGCATGTGGGCAGACCCACCTGGGGACAGATAGAGAAGTGGTGTCTCAGACCCTAAGACCACTGGAAGTATGTGTTTTCCGAGGGTTTTAGGCGACCCCTGTGACCCCTGTGAAAGGGTCGTTCGACTCCCAAAGGGGTCGCAACCCACAGGTTGAGAAACCACTGGAATACAGACTCCTGGCATTTTTCCCAACCTATCTCACATGCCTGAAACTCTATCCCTCCTCATCACCACCTCATGGCTTCCTTCAAGTCTCAATTAAAATCTTACCTTCTACAAGAAGTTTTTCCAATCCCCCTTAATGCTAGTGCTTTCCATCTGTTGATTATCTCCAATTTATGCTCTGCATATCTTGTTTCTAATAACCATTTATAATTATCTCTCCCATTAGATTATTACGTACAGTTATTATCAGTACATCAAATTTCAAAGTTAATCCCTTGTTTTCAGGAAAGATACTATTTTGACATCCAGGTCACAAGTGTGAATGGGACAGAGCACAATTTCAGAGCTGGACTTTAGATGCAGCAAGACACTATGGTTATTTAGTGGAGTTGTTATTGCTGAGAAGTCCTTTGGGGACAGTGGAGTTGTTCACTGGATTGGGGGAACCACTGTCTGAAGTTGAGACCATTGGGTTCTGTATTCAGATAGGGGTCTTTGTGAAAGATATACCAAACACTGATAAATCTCTACACAATGAAAAAATTATAAAATGTGTTGGTACAGGGATATATCCAGGCCTGAAAGAAAAGAAGTACCTTTGGAAGGCATTATTCAGTGAAGTTTTTCTTAACTCTTAACAATGAAGAGAGATCTGCTAGCAGTGGTTCTCTACCTGTGCCTTCTGTTCAATTTAAATACATCCTGCACATCAGATATTTACATTATGATTCATAACAGTAGCAAAGTTACAGTTATGAAGTAGCAACGAAAATAATTTTATGGTTGGGGGTCACCACAACATGAGGAGCTGTATTAAAGGGTCGCAGCATTAGGAAGGTTGAGGACCACTGTGCTAGAGCATCTCAAAACAAAGACAGTGATAATTGTGATGAGCTTCAATGTGATGAGTCCAAAAAATAATCCCATTGAGGAGACCCTCAAGCACCTTTTGTACTGAAAATGTGTTTTACATACCTCTCAAAAGGTTTTTCTCTTTCCTCCCACTACACTTTCCTGTGTAGTGACCTTGAGACATTAAAAATGGTGAATGCTGATGAAGTAATGCTAAGCAATGATGGTCTTCTGTCACAATTAACATTATCGATGAAGAAGGCTGGGATCTGAGTGGCAATGATGGGGCTGTCCATAATTTGGATGGCTACAATGGGGAGGAGCATAATGGTGGTGACTCTAATAGAACTGCCTATGATGGGGGTGACCATGAAGATCATTGCTAAGTAGTTGATGTTTTCACAAATTCAGGGAATTAAACTTTTTAGTAGGTAAAAACAATTTTCCTTGACAACAGGAATCATTTTTTGCTTTTCTTTGTGTCCCCAGCGCTGACCAAAGTGCTGAGCACATAATAATTGCTTAATGAATTATAGTTGTCTGACTGACTGTCGATATATAACGTTTAAGGAAAATCACACTTTTGTATTCATGTTGCTGATGGATTTACAGAAAATACAAAATCTGATCTATTGACTTGTTTGTTGATTACAAAGTTGATTTCATAACAAAATGCAGTCTTAAAGACCTTCCTAAAGCTGTACATTAATTGGAAAATGGATAAATACAATGTGTTACAAGAACATAATAGAATATTGTTACTCTGCATTAAAAATGATGCACATGATTGACATTGAGATGCATGGAAAGATTTATAGGAACTGATATAAAATCAAGTAAGCAGATCCAAGAAAACAACACACTTCAACTGCAACAATATACAACTACAACAAAATACAACAACATAAATGAGAAGAACAGAGAAGAAACTAAATGCTGCAAAATAATAACGACCGAGCCAATAAGAACCAAATAAGAAATATGACACCTCCACCTCACCACTTCTTTGCCGAGATGGGTAGGAAGGTAGAGGTGTGGGTCACTGCATATAATGTCAGAATTTCTCAATATGTTGTTTAGTTTTACCGAACTTTTTTCAAATTCCTTTTCGGAGGTATGTACTGGTGTAGATCACTGCATATAATGTCAAAGTTTCTCAATATAATAAGGATGCTTATATGGTTATGAATCATGAAATATAATCTCAGAGGGAACAACATTTCAGGCAGCCTAGAGGATGATGAAGACATCATGGTGGGTGTAAGCCAGTTGCAAAATATTACCAATAATGACATGAGCACAATAAATATTTTAAAACATATCTCCAAAGACAT
Source organism: Pseudochirops cupreus (assembly GCA_028627135.1). Taxonomy (NCBI): domain Eukaryota; kingdom Metazoa; phylum Chordata; class Mammalia; order Diprotodontia; family Pseudocheiridae; genus Pseudochirops; species Pseudochirops cupreus. The sequence goes on along the minus strand of CM053582.1, from coordinate 136,345,403 downwards.
GTATGACTAGAAAGGGAGGTGGATTGGTCTTGCAGCCAAACTGAAGAATAATGAATCTATAGCCTGAGTATTGCACTGGCATCTGTAAAATATTAAAGTCAAATCAGTAAGCATTTACTGAGTACCTACTATAAAAGATCCCAAGCAAGCACATGAGATAGATTCGGTATGGAGGACATGTGCAAGGAGAGAGACAAAATTCATGCAGGATGAGGAGACATTTGCACCAATGGAGAGAGAACTCCCATATTGATGAGTTCACAGATCATCATCAAAGTATCCATTGGGAAGAAACCAGAAATGACCAGTGCTGTTTGTCATTGATAATTATGGGTAAGTGCCACGCTAAGTGATGCATAATATAAAGGAATGAGCACACTTCAACCCTTTCAGTGAAGTAGATAGTGGGGTAGGAAGGTGTCTAGGTTTATTCTTGCCACTCCCCCCCCCCCAAATATACAGAATTCTTCTACATTTTTATCTGGTATGACCACTAGGCCTACTCAATTTTTGACTGTTAATGTGTCAATGCCCTACAAGTCTCTTCAATGACATTGGCGGTAATTCACAATAAAGGGGGGTGGGAATGGGGGTTTTAAGGCATATGTTCTGTCTTCATAGTTGTCTCAGGAAAACCCCTTGCCCTCCAGCAACTCATAATAAAGTGTAAATGGGGTAGAAAGTATCAGTCAGGGGTTGACAAGGTGTCAACAGATTGACAAGGTGACTCCAGCCCACTTTAGGGGGAGGGAAGAGTAACAGATAAAAGAGGAATAAAACACAGCACATCTGTTAAAACAGACTGAAATGTCAGCTTTTGGAATGCCATTCACATGCTTCCTGCTAAAGCAGAGAGGTTCAGCTCACTAGGCTCTCCAGGTGTCAAACCTCTTCTGTAACTTTCCTGGAGCAGCCCCAACAGAAAGTCTGGAAATGTAAGTCCTGGCTTCACCACCTTGGGCTGACATATATATGACCTACTTGGTCTGTTGGTTCTGGGATCCCATGGAAACTTTACTAGGAAGGCCACTCTCTCTTTTGAACTGTCAATCCCTGGAGAGTGTCTGCAAGATAAAAGTGTGTCTTTCCAGTGCATCATTTTTACTGGCTTGTAAAAAGGTAAATTGATGAACGGCTTTTGCATAATCTCTTGGAAAACTTGGTGAACTTCTCTAGTTTTGAAAGTATGTGAAAATTCTCTAACCAATGTGACCCAACAACAGGAATAATTTTTTAAAAAGGTTTTCAAAGTGCTATACATATATTTTATTTGTTATATAGGCTCCACATTGACCCCAAAGGGAGAGAGTTCTTTATCTCACCAAATGGAAATTCCCCAAAGTCTTTCACATAGTAAAGGAGGGATAGGGGCAGGATAAAGAATGTCAGCTTCTCTACACATCTCTCTTTCCCAAAATCTCTCTCCTTTTATGAACCTGTAGAGATATTAGAATCACCAGTCATCTATGGAAAAACCAGAAACAATAAGAGCCCAGATTTCATTTCTCTCCAGCTTTTACCAGCTCCATCTACCCCTCATGAAGGTAACTAATCAGTCTCTATTAATGAGTGACATACAATTGGCCCTTGAACTAAGAGTTACACATTCTTTTTGCTAGCTCCAGTTTCCTATTGTTTCTTTTCACTGTAGCTATATTAAATCTTGCAGGCACAGGACCAGAAGGTTGGGGATGGGAGGAGGGGGAGTTCCTTGATCCTCTGTTCATCTGTGGGCTACTCCAATTAAAAAGCAGGAAAGAATCCTGAAGGTAGATGGTTTTATCTTGCTTCCTTGATCCAGTGATATCTTTGTCACTGGAGATGATTTTTTTCATCCCATTCACTTCCCCAGTGCTCCCAATTTTAAGGATATACCATCCATCACATAACATCCTACTCTACCTCCCAAGACTACATTCCTCCACAGATAAAAAGGGGAATTCCCAGCTCAACTAAAGTTGGCTGTAGTCGCTAAATCAACCTCTAGTTTTTAAATGGATTTTTGACAGAGTCATTTGCACATACTTTTTTAATATTCTTTAGCTTGGGTTCAGAGGGTGAATGTGCACCTGCACATACTAGCACAAATCCTACTCCTTTCCCTTTATGGGATTATTTTGTTTCAAACTCTTTGGCTGTGACCTTAACAGCCATAACCTGAGATGATCTGGAAGGCAGCCATCCTTCTGGACTCATGTCCTTCTCTAACATCATTCTCTAAGCCTTCCATGGAAAAACAAAAAACAAAAAACAAAAAACCAACCTACTTCTGTCCAAAAGCAAATTTAGAGAGGGCATAATACTAATAATAATTTTATAATGCTTTAATGTTGGGAAAACTTTTATGTTTTATGTTAACTCATTTGACTCTCACAACAACCCTTTGAGGTTAAAAAAAATGAGGACATTAATAGCCTTCCATTTTACAAATGAACAAAACAAAGAAACTGAGTCACAAAAGGGTTAAAGGGCTTGTCCTGCATCACACAACTGGTATGTGTCTGAGGTAGAATTTGAACTCAGGTCTTTCTGACTCCATATCCTCTTCTCCATTTGCTATGACACTTAGCTATCCACAACCACATGATCACAAAAAAATAACTCCAGGAATCCTCATCTAGTCTGGATCCAGCTGAAACTCTCTTCAGATGCTGTTCCTCCAAACATGGTGGGCTCACAGAGTCTTTCTGCATATTTCCCAAACATCAGATTCTTGTATCTTTGCTTCCATCCATCCCAGCTGCTGCTTCTTTGTCTCTTCCATACCTCCTCTGGCTCCTGTTCTGCTCTCAGGCCTCCTGGGGGTCCTGGGCACCTTTCTAAGTTATCTTTTCTGGATGATTTTCTCTAATTTAGCATCCTGGTCTTGTATATCCTGTCTTAGATACTACCTGTTTGAACTTAGATAAGCTACTTATACTGCCTCAGTTTCCTCATCTACAAAATAAGGTGTTTGGACTAAATGGTCTCTCAGGTCCTTCCAGCTCCAAGTCTATGAACCTATGACCCTTTGTGGTCCAAGATACCAGATGTCTTTATTTGTACCTTGTCAACACCTACTTGATACGTCCTGCTCCAATTAATGCCTTATTAGGCCATGATGCATGGTGGATAGAGTGTTAAACTTTCAATCAGGAAGAAAGCGACCCTGGATAAATGTCACCTAACCATCATTCACTTCAGGCAAAGTCTCAGGATGTATCCACTAAGTTGACAGGTCACTGAAGGACAAGAACAATGCTGATTTGTGGAACAGCTGTGTAGATTAAGCTGTGGTTCAGATTTAGATGACAATAGCAAAGTTCAATATCTCATCTCTCCCTTCTAGGCTTCAAGAAACAGTTCAAGCCATGGGAGCATAGAAAATGGAAGCATATTGAAGAATTTCAGGATTTCAGCATTAGCAGGAACCTCAGAGGCCATCTTGTCCAACCCAGACCTGAACAGAAACTCCTTTTTCACACGTCCCTCCCCCACCCCCAAAGTTGTCATCTTCCCTTCACTTGAAGACCTCCAGTGATAGGGAGTCCATGATTTCTCCAGTCAGCCCAATCCACTTTGGGATGAGTCTAATTGTTGAGGAAGATTTTTCCATCATTATGCTTGAATTTC
>CM053582.1:136304374-136341291 GCA_028627135.1 Pseudochirops cupreus | reverse complement strand
GTGTGTGTGTGTGTGTGTGTGTGTGTGTGTGTGTGTGTGTGTGTGTGTGTGTGTGTTGTATCTGAAGGAGAGGCTGGTGACTTTGCAAAACCCTCCCTCATTGAAATCTAATTCACTAGCGAGTCATGTTATCATCTTCCTGATGACTTGGTCTTCTTCAAGAACAAAGGGCAAACAACAACCTGTGATTAGTACTAGTTTCCCCCTCTGGGGATTCAACTGCACAGTTTCACTTGGGCAAAATAGCTCCTAAGCTCCTCTCCCCTCCCTTACTTTCTCTTCCCTTCCCTTCTCCTCCCTTTCTCTCCCCTCCCCTCTCTTCTCCTTCTGTCCAAATAGTGTATAGTACCCTTACCTGTAGGTGGTCTGCCCAAAGGAAGAAAAATTTTGATTACTGAAACCTCACAAGATATCTTGGGGCTTATGGACTAGATTTCTTTCTTAAGCACCATGCCTTAAACCCAGTTCACTCTGGTTCTCACTGATTGACCAACAACAGGTCCAAACTGAAGTTCCACCAGGTCCTTGATTGGGCCCTGATGGCTCAGAGTGAACATAAATAGCCACTGTTTCTGTTTTGACCAGAAACACTGAGCGTCTTCCCCTCCCAGGTTGATTTTTTTTGACTAGGTAAAAGAGGCTATTCTTTGCCTCATTTCTTACCTAACTTTAATCACTGAATGAATCAGTCAAACTGAGACCCGGGAAAGACCTTAGCTTAAATAAATCGAGGTCTTCCCCTGTATTGGGGGCCCTCTCCAGTTGTCCTGATCTGTATCTTACCCACTGGACCCAGATGACTCTAGAGGAAAAAGTGAGGCTGGTGACTTTGCAGAGCCCTTAAATCCAATTCACTTGCAAGTTACGGCGTGACCTTCCTGATGTCATGGTCCTCTCCAAGAATGAAGAACAAACAACAACAACAAGTATATTATATTTATATTGATTCATTATCTGTTTTATTTAAGCATAGCGTCACCTCCCTGTCTATTTCTCTTAACCATATCTATTTTCACCGCAGCCTTGTCTGAAATATTAGGTACTCCTATTCTACAGATTCAGGGGATACATGACTGGAGCCCCTCATTTTAACTCATGGTGGAGGCAGGTAGTTGGCTCAGTGGATAGAGCACTGGACCTGGAGTTGGGAAAACCTGGGTTCAAATCGGGCCGCAGACATTCACTAGTTATGTGAACCTAGGCAAGTCACTTAACCTATGTTTGCCTTAATCCACTACAGAAGGAAATGGCAAATCATTCCAGTATCATTGCCAAGAAAACCCCTTATGGGGTCATGAAGTGTTGGGGATGACTGAAGGACTGAACAGCAGCAATAAATGAATCTTTACATCTGAGGGAGCATGGCATAGTCAATAGAGGGTTGACCTTGGATTTAGGGATGCCTCTGTTCAGGCTTTGCTACATCACATCTTAGCATCTGACCATGCACAATTCATTTAATAGCTCACCTTCCCAGGCAACTTTCTAGGATTCTAAACTATAGACTAGTTGATACTTTTAAGTAGTGGAAGGAGTTTCTTCATCATGAGTTCACCACACTAATGAAAGCACAAGTTAAGCCTAATTATGAGCTAACTCATCTCTCCTCCTCTCCATTCACACATACACCTTTGTATCTTAAATATGATTCTTATATGCAAATAGAGTTTTGCTTTTGAGTCCATCTGCCATCCTCCTTCATCCTTTGGGCAAGTTCATTTTATTCACCCTCACAGTTGTTTGCTTTTTTCTCTATCAAATTCTGCTGTAATATTTCCTCTCTCTCCATAATCCATTCATAAGTTATTTTATAGGAAAAAAAGAAAGAAAAACAATTAAATTAGTACTAAATATCTATAGTTTATATGACTTAGGAAAATCTCACCCCAGTTATCCCTCTCCTTGCCCTTCCTCGAATAACTCAAATAACCAGGTATTGAGCTCTTTCTTTTTTTACCACATTTTATAATTGAGCTTCCTTAACATTGTATGTTTTGCTTACTAATCTTTGCCTATTTCTCTGTCTATCTCATCTCTTACTCTTTCCTCTTCCATCCTACTGCTCTATTATTAAAAATTATACTTCTATTATTATCTCTTTTATTTTTAAATAGTATCTTATTTTTTCCAATAACATGTAAAGACAATTTTAATATTCATTTTTTATAAAGTTTCGAGTTCCAAATTTTCTTGCTTCTTTATCTCCCTCCTTCCTTTCTAAGACAGTAAGCAATTTGATATAAGTTGTATATGTGCAATCATGTAAAACATATTTCCATATTAGTTAGGTTGTGAAAGAAGAAAAAGAACAAAAGGGTGAAAACTATGAAAAAATAGGAAAATAATATGTGAAAATAATATGCTTTGATCTGCATTCAAACTTCATCAGTTCTTCTTCTGGCTGTGGATGGCATTTTTCATCATGAATCTTTTGGAATTGTCTTGGATCATTGTATTGCTGAGGAGAACTAAGTCAATCATAGTTGAACATCACACAATATGGCTCCTACTGTGTACAATGTTTTTCTGGTTCTAATCATTTCACTCAGCATCAGTTCATGTAAGTCTTTCCAGGTTTTTCTGAAATCAGCCTGCTCATCATCATTTCTTTAAACATTACATTCATATACCACAACTTGTTCAGTCATCCCCCAATTGATGGGAATTCCCTCAATTTCCAATTACTTGACACCACAGAAAAAAAAAAGTTCTATAAATATTTTTGTATATGTAGGTCCTTTTCCTTTTTTTGTGATCTCTTTGGGGTACAGACATAGTAGTCGTATTGCTGGATCAAAATATACAGACAGTGTGATTATCCTTTGGAAATAGTTCCCAATTGTTTCTTAGAATGATTAGATCAGTTTATAATTGTACCAAAGACGAATTTTCCCACGTCTTCTACAACATTTATATTTTCCTTTTCTGTCATCTTGGCTAATCTGATAAGTGTGAGGTGGTACTCTAGAGTTGGGTTTTTTTTTTTAACTTTTCTTTTCTCCAGTGATTTAGAACATTTTTAAAATATAACTATAGATACCTTTGATTTCTTCATCTGAAATCTGCCTACCCATTGCCTTTGACCATTTATCAACTGGGAAGTGGCTTGTATTATTATAAATTTGACTGAATTCTCTATATATTTGAGAAATGAGACCTTTATATATGATCTCTCTTTTAAAAAAGAAATCAATTCCACTTTGTTCAGCCTAGATGTGTGAGGTTCATGAGATCTCCATTTCTCTCCATCTTACATCTTTTTATTTGAATATATTGTCTTTTGGTGCCCCAATTACATGAGATACTGTATTTCTCACTACTCCCCTTCCCCCCTTTTTTCTTTAGGGTATTATTTGTTCTTAGATTCCTTTTTGTAACACCAAAGCCTATAGTTTATCCCTCTTTGTTTCCTCATTGACTTTTAGAAAAGATGAGATTCTAAATAGACAATAGTCCCTTTCCCTCTTTAGAAGATAAGTACTTAATAATCAATTAGCCATTTCTTGTTCAAAATTGCTTTCATTTCTTAAGGTATTTTCATTTGCTGTTTGCCTTTTGAAGGCTTTGCTCAGAAATTGTTCACTCAATAGAAATACTTGGAAGCTGTCAGTTCTGCTAAAAGTCCATTTTCTGCCCCTTGCTGTATGGCTATGAATTATGGAACACTACAGTTTCTGAAGAATTTAAATGATTATCACTCAGAGGGCAAGGGACCAGCATATAGTAGGTGTTGTTAGGTGTAAGTGAAAAAAGTACTTAGTGCATTAAGTAGACCCCTTGTGGAGAACTTCTGGTAGGACACAGAAAGAGACAGCTATATTATTGTTCAGAATATCCACAGTAATGAGATCAGGGGTTCATTTGAGTAACATTATACTCAACATTTCAGAATAAGTGAACCATTTTCTTTGCTTTTGAGTATATCATATCCTGCTAGTATCTTTTATTATAAGTGATGCATAATCCTATGCACTTATAACAAAGATCACTTGGTTTGTGACCAACTTCTTTCTAGCCTTGCAGTTTTATTTCCTTGACCTAGGAGTTCAGGATCTTTCCAATCATATTCCGTGGTGTGTTACATCTGATCTCCATGGTGTGTTCTATCTGAGCTACATGGTGATCTTTGTAGTATATCTTTTCTTTGCTTTCAGGTTTCAACACTTTTCAGCAATTATCTTTCATGATTTTTTTTTGGGGGGGGTGAGGCAATTAGGGTTAAGTGACTGGCCCAGGTTCACACAGCTAGGAAGTGTCAAGTGTCTACAGTTAAATTTGAACTCAGGTCCTCCTGACTTAGGGGTCAGTGCTCTATCCACTGCACCACCTAGCCACCCCTCATGATTTCTTGAAATATATTCTTTGGTTTAGTCATTCTGGAAACCTGATGATTATTAGATTATCTCCCCATTTCCTATTTCCCTGACCTTTTTGTTCAGTAAATATCACACTCCCCTCCCCTGCCATGTTGCTGTGGTTTTTTTTTTTTTACTTTGTTCTAATATTACTTATTAAAAATTCTAATATTACTTATTAAATTTTAGTACCATTTCAACCATTTTTAGAGTTTCTTTACTTGGCTACCTTTCCCCATCTTCCTTAGCTTTTCCTTCAGTTTCATTATTAGGCTTTTCACTCATCCCAAGGCTTCTAGTGGTTAATTTTTTTCATTTTTCTGGGATTCCAATTATGGTTATCACTGAATTTCTCTCTCTTCCTCTGTCTCTTGGAAGGGATGGGGATTATTTTATCCTGGGATTCTCTTAGTTCCAAATATATCTTCATAAAAATAGAAGAGATTTTGCTGTTCATTTCTTTGGTCTCTTTCTTTCTGCTGTGTTCGGCACCCTTCCCCCCATTCCTATAGAGACTTAACCCCTGAACTACCTGTTGAGAGGTGGAAGAGTCAGATCAAATTGCTACTGAAGTGAAACTCTTCAAGTTTGTTATAGATAACATTAGGGCAACTGATGAGAGCCCTTTATAGATACTTGTACTACTTTGGAGTTACCTTTATGAGTTCCTGAAGACTAGAATAGCAGAATTCCAGCAGTTCCTGGCAAGCTAAAAAGTCAGCTATGAGTCGAATGTTAAACAATGCTTTGCCAGAGGACCAGCCTAACAGCCTAGCCTAGATACCAGGCTAAGATGCAAGGTTATGAATTTTTGGGTGGCAGCAGCTTTTTGAAGATTGCCTAGCCAATCATAGAAGAAATACCATCTGTTAGCAAACTTCCCTCTAATCCATGCCCACAAAATTGTGAAAACTTTAAATATTTATTCATTTATTTACTTAGTTATATGATTTTAGTAGTGGTGGTAGTGGTAGTGGTGGTGGTGGTGGTGGTGGGTGTGTGTGTGTGTGTGTGTGTGTGTGTGTGTGTGTACTTAAACCTTCAAAGTCAAATCAGTTTGGGCAAAGAATTCTTTGCAAATGATCAAGTTGTACCCTTGAAAACTACACAGTGAATTCAAGTAACCTGGGGGAAATAATATTTTGTTTCTTAGCAAAGAATTGGCTACACCCATGAGGATTCACAGTATTTTCCATGGAGAAAAATGTAATCATAAGAGTAACAATGAAATATGTGATGGATCTAATCTCCATTAGGCAGAGTAATCCTTACATAAACCATATAAACGTACTGTGGATTTTGAATCATCATTCCAACCAATGTTTGGGGGGAAAATTGGGCACATAATTATGGAAACTAAAGTTAAAGGAAAAACTACAGTGTGCAAATCACAATAAGCATTATTTGGTATACAAAACAACAGCAACAGCAGCAGCAACAACGAACAACAGAAAAGCAATCCCTGTCTTCAAGGAGCTTATAAACCAGCTGAAGAGAATGAACAGGTATGTATTTTTTAAAATGCTGAAAAGCAGACAATGCCAAATGCCAAAAAAGACAAATTACGGTATCGTTGGTAGTAATAGTTAACTATAACAACAACAGTAATTACTATTGCTATCAATATCACTGGATAACACTATTGAATATTGAATATAACTATTGAAAAAATGAAATAGCCTTCAAGGGAGACAACTCTCTAAAACTGTAAGTTGTAAGACAGTTACCAATGGGTAAAAGTTACCTCCCTGGAATTTCTGTATAGTCCTGAACTCAAAAGATTGTCATTAGACAGATAGATAGGAGGGGTCTAGTCCAACACCTTCGTTTTATACTTGAAGAAACAGAGACACAAAGAAATTATGGCTTGTCCAAGGTCATAGATAATAACTAGCAGAGGTAAGATTTGAACTCAAGTCATTGACCCTAAATCTACCATATTTTGTCAATGTTATTACTAATAATATTTATCACTACAATGGATACTTACTGCTAGATTGATTACTATGGTTGAGAACAACACAACCTTATTTTTATAGCACTTAACACTGACGATGGATTTTATGCATATTACCTCATTTTCTCCTCACAATTACTCCATGGTATAGGGGGAGTCAATGTGGTACCATGGATCTGGAGTCAGAGGACTTGAATTTGATTCCTAGCTGTGATGTGTAATGTATTGTTGTTTAGTCATTTCAGTCATGTCCAACTCTTTGTGATCCCATTTGAGGTTTTCTTGACAAAGATACTGGAGTGGTTTGCCATTTCCTTCTCCAGTTCATTTTACAGATGAGGAAACTGATGTAAATAAGGTTGTGACTTGCCCACACAGCTAGTGTTGAAGGTCAGATTTGAACTCAGGTCTTTCTGATTCCAGGTCCAGCATTCTATCCACTGTACCACCTAGCTATCTGGTGACACTTAATATAGCCAGTCAGTTAACCTGCCTAAGCCTCAGTTTCTTTGTTTCCAAAATTTGGTTCCATGGTGTGAGGGATAATTTATAGTGAAGTTTCCCCTTTCTGAAAAATCAAATCTAGAATGGCTTCAGTATTCACTAGGCCTAGGTTTAGAAGTCAGCTGACTTTCCAGCAATCTGGGGCTTAGAGCAATGGAGACCCTCCCTAGTGCCACCTCAGCACAAGATATGCCAAATAAGGTTAAGATTGTTTTTGTTGGACACCCACATGTTTCCAGGTCCTTTGTCACAGAGATTCCCGCTTAGGTTGTGGGTCAGCCCCTCTACCAATGAGAGTAAAGGCAAGTTGGGGGGGGGGTTGGGTTTCCGCATTGGAAGATTTTATAAACATGGGCTGGCTTCTACCTGTCGCTCTCTCCCTGCAGATGCCATGTTGGGCGACAGGGGCAGAGACCTTTCTTGTGAGAAAGAATAAAGACCTTTTCTGACCTCAGAATCAGACTCTGTACTCTTTCATCTCGCACAACGGGATCATAGATTTAATGGCAAGAAGAACAATAGGGGTCATCTCTTCTCTTTTTACAGATGAAGAAACTGAAACTAAGAAGGGTTATGTGCCTTGCCCAAGTTGCCATAGTGACTGAGGCAGGATTTGAACCCCAGTCTTTTTTACTGAGTACATCACTCTTTCCACTCCTCCAGGTTGCCTCTTATGGGTCCTAAGATTCCTTCCTATTCTAAATCTATGATAATATGATCATTACTTTGTATGAACTTAATGAACTACTTAAGGTCACATAGCAGTAAGTGGCAGAGGTGAATAATACTAGTAAAAACAATAATTGAGGGGCAGCTAGGTGACACACAGTGAATAGAGCGCCAGCCCTGGAGTCAGGAGGACCTGAGTTCAAATTTGACCTTGGACACTTGACACTTAACTAGCTGTGTGACCTTGGGCAAGTCACTTAACCCCAATTGCCTTACCTCACTCCCTCCAAAAGAACAAAACAAAATAATAACTGACATTTATGTAGTGCTTTAAGATAGCCAACTATTTTGCATGTATTGGCTCATTTGAGGCTTACACTCTGTAAGGTGCTAAGGCAGGATTATGCGGCTAATATCTGAGATGAGTTTGGAACCCAGGACTTTCCAAGTCCAGCATTGTGTCTATTACATCAGAAGTATCAAAGATATGGTCTATGGGCTACATCTGAGCCACAACACTCCTGAGTACTGTCAGAAGCACATTAAAATGTAACTGAGAAATATTTAACACAATATAGGAAAATACAATAAAGCATAGATAACAGTATATTTTAAAAACTAAATCAATATATATAACCCCAGGGCATCCTTATATATGAATTAGTGGCCCTTGTTTCTATTTGAATTTGACATCATTGAACCTGAGCACCTTTTGCCCCAGAGACAGTTATCAATTAAAAAAAAAAAACCTAATCTGAGAATGAAGATAACTTCCATCCTAAACTTCAATGTTGATTCACTGTGTGGTCTTGGAACATTTAAATAAGAAATGGTGTAAGATCCTTGGAAGGGAATCGCTGTATAACACAGGGTTTTTTGTTATTGTGACACATAATACCGTCGTCTGTCTAAAAATGAACCACTCCTCCAGTTTCCAGCATCTAGAAACCCCTTGTACCTATTTTTTCTCTCTCATTCCCAATTTTCTATTATTTTTCTTTCTACTCTTTAAGTTTTCTTGTAGAATAATTATCAAGTTTTTTTGGTAGGGTAAAATTCAAGATTCAGAAGAGATAAAACTCTACTTGAGACTATATGATAGGGAACATTGAGAAGGATCTTTTACTCCCTGCTTAATGTATTTTCAGGAGACAGGGAGCCTGTGAATTCCTAGAAGAATTGTTATAAATCCTACTCTAGGAAGGGATTGGAGGGCTCAGTTGACTGTCTTTTCCAGTTAGCATCTCTGGGGACCTTTTAGGGAGTAGCCAGTTAGAGCACTGGGGCAACTGAATCTTAGTCAATAAAACAGACACAATTTCAAATGAGTCTGTGATAGAGGGAGTATTTAATGAAAATAGAGAAGCATACAAAATGGGAAACTTAAAGCTCCACACAAACCTATAAATCTACCCAAAATTTAATCTATAATTTAAGATTATAATTCTTTTTTTTTCTTTTTTTAAGGGGGGAGGGCAAGGCAATTGGAGTTAAGTGACTTGCCCAAGGTCACACAGCTAGTACTTGTTGAGTGTCAAGTATTTGAACTCAGGTCTTCCTGACTCTAGGGCCAGTGCTCTATTCAGTTTGCCACCTAGCTGCCCCCAAGATTATAACTCTTAACAATTATCCAAAAGATACAGATGCATTAGCGTTCTTGAAAGGAAAAAAGGCATGAAAGGAGATTAGAAATCAGTACCTCTCTTGTGACCCAACTGGGTTACAGTATTTAAACATGAGGCTACGTATCCTATTAGTTGTAAACCAAGCAGAGAGACAGAAGGAAGAAAGTCTGCAACCAGGATTGACTAAGAACTGGACAAAGAAAGAATGATGAAACCTCTGACTGGATTATATGTTGTAGGGCAGGGCTGAGGGAGAAGGGTCTGGATCTGGGCAATGTTCTGTCCTATAGAAAGGAAGTAAACACTAACAGGCGTCAAGTATAGTCTTTGTAATAGAAACCTGTTTTCTCCTACCTACAACCAGATTTGGGGCAGATGTCCCAGGCAGCATCCCACCTCCACAATTGCTACATACATCCCTGGTTCTTTATTAAGGAATATCTGACAATTATTACTTATCATTCATTGATTCTTGCCCCCATCTGCCAGTCACTTTTAGTCTTCCCAGATCCAGTGTGTTGTTTCAGTTTCTCTAACAGAAGTAGCATAATCAAACAGTTTAATAAGATTAGGAAAAAGTATTGTAAAAACCAAGACCTTAGTAAAAATTGACAAGCTTTCTAACCATCTGTTGGCATTAACCAAAAAGTAGCATCTCTGCAGCAAAAAATCTCCCGTTCTCCTCCCCCCCATCTATGGTTTTCTGTAGATCCCTCAAGTCCTATCCCAGTGAACAGCAGATGGGCAGGGATTCACATGTGCCATAGATTCATTTCATGAGTAATTTGTCTCAAAGTAAGGTCATTGCTGCTGCTCACCTTGTAGACATTTAAGAATAACATCAGGATGGAGCACTTTTCTCTGGTAGATGATGCTAGTAGACAAGGAATCTGCTGCTATGGCTACATCTTCAAAGATGAAGAGAGCATTCTGCATCAAGTCCTTACCCACAGATGGGTATAAACGACTCCTCTCTGTACTGAGTAGTCCTATTAATTACCAAAATCTATCTCACCAAGGTCAGGAGACTGGAGGTAAAGCCTCTCTAATTACATTTTCCCCAGTCAGTCAGTCAATGAACAATTTTTAAGCACCTACTATGGGTCAGGCATTATGCTAAGTGCTGGGTATACAAAGAAAGGCAAAAGACAAACTTTACTTTCAAGGGTCTCACAGTCTGATAGAGACACATATGAAAACAATTATGTGGGCTCTCTACAGGATAAATTGCAAACAATAGAACGAAGGTACTAGAATTAAGAGGAATTAGGAAAGGGTTCCAGCAGAAGGTGAGATTTTAATTGGGACTTGAATGAAGTCAGTAACCACTTTTTTTGTCTCCTCATTCACAAACTACCTATGTACTGTTTATGTTTTATGTTCCCTGTCAGGGTTGCAAGACATTTCATCCAATCCAAGTCCACATTAAAGGAACATCATTGCTCCTTCTGCCAACGCTGTCTGCCCTCAGTAGGGCAGTTGTGAAAATGATATTGACTGGGCACCAGAAAACAGCCCTGTCTACCAAATTTGTGAATAAATGAGAGCAGAAGTTCTGTGTGTGGGTATGTGTCCTTCCTCTGTACTTTGCACTACTTCTAATCCTCAAGTTATATGTAGTTAGCTTTCACCCTGTTAGCAGGAGTTCTTAACCTGATGCCTGTGAACTTTCATGGGTGTGAACAAACATACTTATTAAAGAAGTAAAGCTAATTGGGAAATTATTCAGATGACCTGTAAACTTTTGATAGCTAGATAACTGTATTACAACCTAAATGGTTTTCTTTGTAACCTTAGGTATTTCATTTTATGCCTTTAAAAACATAATTCAGAGAAGGAGCTCACAGACTTTCCCAGGTTGCCAAAAGGGATCAATAACATAAAAAATGGTTAGGAATAACTGTCCTAGCTTCCCCTGAGAGTTGGATGTGAAATCTTACCTTCTGCATTTCAAACTCTGCCTGATTTGAGGGTCATTGTAGATTGCTGATTCTCTTTGAAAAATAAGAAAGACCAACCTTGTTAACAATAGAAAGTTGTTAAAAGTCACTTCTTCTGTCACATGTCCCATTAGATCCCTTTTAAGACCTATTGTCAGGCTGAAGCTGAATATTGGGGAGGAGGGTCGGAGAATTGGGAGAGAAAGTTTATTGTCATGTCCGTTTTCCAAATAGCTGGAAAGTAACTCTATCTATCAATAGATAATTGCAGTATCAGGAGATGCTTAACAGGGTCTTCAATGAAAGCTGCTTTTCTTTGGATTAGGAAACAAAGTATCCATTTAAATAGCTCCCATATTCTACAATGTTTTAACTGAGTTTTAGACACATGGTAATGATCTAATTAGAACAAACTGCTTTTCCTGACATTCATTAAAGTCCATAGCCTGACCCTGCATTAGTCATGCCTTTCTAAGCTTACAAGCCAACTGTTCTTCATTTTGCTGAAGGGACTCAGAGTGGGGAGTCAAGCCCAGAAACAGTTAAAGGTTGTACGGCAGCCTCCTGATCTCCTGGGGGAATTCTTCAAACTCTGGCAACCACCTTGCTTGTGAATAGCTTGAGTGTTCAAATGAGAAAAGTAATTCTCCTATGCTGAAAAACTGTCTGGGGGGTCTGGCAACAGGTAACAGAGACCCAGCCACAGAGACTTAGTTTCAAGGCCAAGAATCCAGTTGTCAAGAGGACTGGGGATCAAGGGGAGAGTCATGGCCCCAGAAGGACAAGGTTACCAACAGGCAGAAAACTAAAGTAAGGGGGCTAGTAGTCATTTACTGGAACTGTGATAGAAAAAAAAAGGGAGCTCTCTGGGTCAAAAGACAGAGCAAAAGCCCAGTTTCTAAAGGCTGGATATGGAAGGAGTATAAAAGCAGCATCATGCTAAGCTGCCAAACTAGGGATTCAAGGATCTGCCTTTACATTTTTTTTCCCAGTCAGAGTCAGATCAGACCCACTCCTATCCCCTACACCATCAACTCCATAAGTGCTATCTCAGTTTCTGAGATTCAGGAAAAGAATATTGAAACAAAGAATCATTATAGGGACTTGAAGAGAAACATGGCTTCCAAAACCTTTGTACAATTAATAAACATGTTTTGTTCTCGTTCACAGCTTTCCCCCTATCCACTGGAAAAGAAGAAAAAACCCCACAATTCTTGTAAAAACACATGCATAGTCAAGCCATATAAAGCCCCATTTTGGCATGTCCAAAAACTGATGTCTCCTTCTGAATAGTGAGAGCATCACTTTGTCTTACTCTAGACCGTGATTCTTTGATCTGGGGGTTCTTGCTGTCTCCTAAGAGATCATACTGTAAGTGGAAAGATCCCACTGCCCCTTCCAAATTCCTTGCTCTTAGTTACTGATATTTTCCTTGACTCATCTCATTGCAAAAAAAAGAAAGCGGTCAAAACAAAAAAGAAAAATTATGAAGCAATATGAAACATGTGAAGAAATCTCGTGCCTGGCATTTTCAATCAGAAGAGGTAATTTTCCCTTCTCCCCATTATGACTAACTCATTCCAAGTTTCCCGGAGTCCTTTCTGATTAAGGACTTAAAATTTGCACGCAGAGATCTAGAGCCAAATGGATACTCAGAGGTCATCCAATCCAACTCCCCCATTTTACTGATGAGGAAACTGAGACCTCTATGGAAGTTAAAGGTTTTGCTTAAGTTGACACAGGAAGTAGAGTTGGGATGTGAATCCAGGTCCTCTAATTCAGAACCTGGTATACTAGGTGGTGCAGGACCAGCCTTGGAATCAGGAAAACCTGTGTTAAAATGTGGCTTCCAACACTCACTAGCTATGAGACCCTGGACAAGTCACTTAACTTTGCCTCAGTTTCCCCATTTATGAAATGAGCCAGAGAAGGAAATAGCCAAACCACTCCAGTATATTTGCCAAGAAAACCCCAAAAGGGGTCACAAAGAGTGGGGCAAGACTGAACACAACTGAAGAACAACAAAAATGCTTTCTGTCCGTTGTATAATGCTAACACTCAAACATCAAATACTGTCACAAAGCCAGTCAATTAACATTTATTTAGCATCTGTTATGTGCTAGGCACTGTCCTAAGTGTCTGGGATACAAAAAAAAATTTTTTTTAAAGGACCAAAAGAGTTCACAATCTAACACTAAATGCTGCTACTTTTGATACAACTCTGCAGCTCGCCCTCTATTTAAACAGAGCACGAACTGTTCCATATCCCACCACATTAAAAAATTAAAGGAGAACCTAGAAAAGATTTTAATAAAAAGGATAAAGTAATTTCTGCATAGACAACTCCTGTTCTTCACCAAAAAAAAATGGTATAGTACTAACATAGTGCCAAAGAGTTTGAGGTCAGAAGAACAGACTTCAGGAGTAAACTCTGCTATTTATTCCCTGGGACACCTTAGGCAACTCCCTTCACTCCCCTGGCCTCAGTTTCCCCATCTAAAAAAATGATGAACTTGGACTAGATGCCTTAAAGGATCCCTCCTAGCTCTTGATGCTATGTTTAGAGGCAGATGCATCTCAAAGAGAACCTGTAGCGCTGGACTTCCTTCAGTACACTGGGTTCTTTGTCTTTTGGCAACCTTTTTCCTTAGATCCAGAATTTCTTTGCAATCTAGTTTCTTGGCCATTGAGTAGTTGGCAAATGTGAATCATCCTGAAAGACTGGTAACTACACCCTGTGTCCCACTCCCCATCCCTACCCTAGAGCTCTCCCCCAGGCAACAGTGTGGCAGACACGTTGGAGCTTCCTTTCCCAAGCCTCCCCTTTGTGTCCTTCTTTTCTCCTTCATGGTCTTAGTGCCCCCTGAAATCATGAAATCATAGCCCCTAGAGAGCTGCTTATCATGAAGCCATCCCTACCTTTTTGAACTATACCTTATTGGGCAAGGGAAGGGTTAGTTCTCATAGCTTTCAAGACAGGTTGTTGAAAATGGAGCTCAGTTAGCTGAGGCATTTAATACATGCTTGATTGATAGATTGATTGCATGGGAGGACCCTTGGCTCTGCTCCTGAGGCTCTAGCCCTGCCTTTATGCCCTTCAGGCGGGGACACAGTGCTACTTCCTGAAAAAAAGTCAACTCCTCTCTATCCTGTGCAGCTCTATCTTGGGCTCTGGGGTCACTTTTAAAGGGGAATTTAGAGCTCAGACTTCAGATTCTACCTAGACCAACTCTCTCATTTTACAGATGAGGGAACCAAGACCCAGGGATGCTAAGTGATTTTCCCAGTGCCACACAGGCAGTCAGCATTAGAGCTGGAACTTAGACCCAAGTCTTCTGCCTCCAGAGCTGCTTCTCTTCATCATTTCATACTGTCAGCCTTTGCTTTTGCTACTGTTTGCTAGACACCTGACTAAGAACAAGTAGTTCCTGGCTCATCCTCACTTGGATAACTTCAGAAAAATTGTGTCTTAGTGACAACAGGATGTTTCCCAGGAGATATGAATGTGCTTACTCACTTGTACCCCACCCTGCCTCTTTCTCCCGCCCCACTCCCTACGCCCCCAGTACGTGCAAAACTGGAGCTGATTTCTCCTTCCCTAGAAATCCTGGCCAAGTTGAATAGAATGAAAGAGCTTCATTCCAAGGTATGGCACTCCGGCTGCCAAAAGGGCAGCCTTGCCAAAAATTGGTATGTTCCCTGGAGGTTGAGGCGGGGGTAGGCCCTGGTGCACCTGAGGAGCAGCTAATTGAGGCTGGGTGAGGTGAAGAAGAGTCTCTCATGAACCAATGTGCCTGAGGGAGAAAGACTCTGTATTGTCATCTATTGTCATTTCTTTGAAACTGGTCTTGACATTCTAACAAATTTCAGGGAGCCTGGGAAAGGCCCTGCTTGGCCTACGTGTCCTCAGTAACTGGGGTCTTCACCACCCCCTCCCCCAAGAAGACTCAGGCTGCAGAAGTAATTCAGTTCACCTAACTGAAGAGGCTGGTTCCTGTTGCTTGGTGTAGTGGATAGTGTTGGACTTGGAGGAACAGAGACCTGAGTTTAAATCCAGAGTCAGATACTCGCTAGCTCTGAGACCTAGGGCAAGTCACTTAACTTATCTCAACCTCAGTTTCATCATCTGTAAAATGAGGGGTGAGGAGCTGTTTCCAATGAAAAATGTTGGAGGAAGGAAACATGAGCCAACTGGTAATGACTGACAAGATTTGACTTCCAACTTATGCAATGCATTGGGAAATGTGGCAAGGAAGAAGAGAGAAATAGGAAAGGAAACTGGTTATGACTAGGAATGGGCAGGGTTGAGGGAGAGACCTCTTTTTCAGAAGGAGGAGGAGGAGGAGGAGAAAGGAGCAGAATGAAGAGGAAGAGAAGAAGAAGAAGGAGAAGGAGAAGGAAGATGAAGAGAAGGAAGAGGAGAAGGAGAAAGAGGAAGGGGAAGGAGGAGAAAAATTTTTTTTAATTTCAATTTTAAGTGTAATATTTTTCGATAGTCATGGACAAATTTTAGGTCAGTCAGAATGGTGGCAGTACTAAAAGTCATACCTTTGAGGCATGATAGTGAACTTGCCATGAGTTTGTGCAGAGAGAGGAAATTTAAGAACATGATCACTCTTTTCAAATATATTAAAGAGCTGTTACTTGGAAGATGGATTTGACTTATTCTTCTTGACCTCAGAAGGCAGAACTAGAGTAATAAGAATGATAATAGCTATTATTTACATAGTGCCTACTGTGTGCCAGGCACTGTGATAAGCACTTTACAAATATTAACTCATTTGATCCTCACAACTGTGGGAGGGAGGTCCTGTCAATTACCCCCATTTTACAGTGGAGGAAACCGAGGCAGAGGTTAAGTGACTTACTGAGCACTTCACAGAACACAGAGGAAAACAGAGCACAGCCTGCTTAGAGTGTGAATCAGAACACTTGGAACACGTGTTGTTGTGTTCATTGTTGTTGTTGTTGAGTTTTTCAGTCATGTCTAACTCTTTGTGACCCCACGGACCATAGCACACTAGGGCTCCAAAGCCCACTTTGTCCTCTATTATTTCCCGAAGTCTATCCAAGCTCATGTTCGTTGGCACTCTGACCTTCTCATCCTCTGCCATCCTCTTTTCCTTTTGCCTTTAATCTTTTCCAGCATCAGAGTCTTTTGAATGAGTCCCATCTTCTCATTGTGGGGCCAAAGTATTTAAGTTTTGGTATCAGTAGATGACCCTCCAGTGAAGAGCTTGAATTAGTTTCTACATTTAATTCTTAAATACTGATTGATTTGACCTTCTTGCTGCCTCAGGGTCTCTCAAAAGTTCTCTAGCACCAAACTTTGGTTCTGCAGCGCTCGGGTTTCCTTATAGTCCAATTCTCACAGCCATACATCACTACTGGACAAACAAAGTGAGCTTCTCACTTCAATTTTGTGTTGGTACAGAAATATTTTCCTTTAAAAAATAAGCACATAATAATACCTCCTGGGCATGTGGTTGCAACATTAAGTACTCTGGCTGAATTCAGCTAGTGTTGCTTAGCACTAAGTGAGCTGATTAGCAACTCCCATGGACAATTTTCAAAGAAGCCATTAGGTCAAACATGGTTCTTTATGTGGCAGAAAATTTAAAAAACAACACTGTGAACAAAATGACAACTGCTTTTAGGTGAGTGTACTGGGGAGGGAGGGAGGAAGGGAAACCAAACTTTATAGAACATTCTGGGATTAAGGCACTCAACACAGACTGTGTCTGATTGAACATTCTTATTTGCATCGGTATCTCTGGTATTGTGGAGATTCTAACACATCACAGATATTTAGGGACTATGAAATAGTCTATAATTCCACCATCTTCAGTTGCTGGTCAATAAACTAAATCCCTGATCCTGGCCTTTAAGGCCAGCCAGCCAAAATCTGGCTCCAATTTGCCTTTCCACCTTTAAATGATACAGTCCCGGTTCCTACACTCTCCTCATCTGCATCCGTGCTTTTACTCACACCATGCCTGATGCCTGGAAGAGACTGTCTTGAACCTTCCCTTTTAATCTATTAAAATTCTCCTTTTCTTTCAAGGCCCAACTCAGGTCTCACCTCCTCCATGGAGGCATGTCTGGCTCTGGCTCTGCCCAGGTGACAATGAACTCTCCCTTCGAAGCCTGGATGACCTTTCTGTTGGACATATCTTACTCCCCTTTGTATCCTAGTTACTTATATGCAACCTCCCTCCTTCCTGACTGCTATAATTTTGTATCCCTATTGCCTGTGACTTCCATCTAGTAGGTGAGTAATAAGCATCTGTTGATTTGAATTGAATTTTGAATAATAGGCTGTGAAGAGGTTGCGAGTATAAAGCTCTTTTTTGTCAGATTTGTCATTGAAAGACTCACGGCATAATGGAAACAGCTGTCTCTGGAGTTTAAATCCTGACCTTATCACTTTATTATGCGTGTGAACTTGGAAAAGTCACTCTCATTAGGCCTCTGTTTCCTCATCTATTAAAATGGGAGGATAAGGCCATGCCACCTAGAAGGCCTCTTCTAGCTCTAAATGAATAACCATTTAAAAACTAAGTTTCATCCCTAACATTTTGGAGTTTGCTCCTGCTAAAACCCTTAATTTATTATGCTATCAATGCTTTTAAATATCAACTATAATAATCATTTTAGTCTTACTCTGATGTTCTTCTTGCCTTGAAGGAAGGGGAGAATTTCAATAGATTAATAGGGAAGGTCCAGGACAGTCTGTTCCAGGCATCAGATGTGAGTAAAAGCACAGATGCCTATGAGGAGAGTGTAGGTACCAGGAATGTATAATATAAGGATGGAAAGGTAAATTAAAGCTAGATTCTGGCTAGCCTCAAAGGCCAGCATTAGGGATTTATAGTTTATTGACCTGGCAATAGGGAACAATTGAAGGCGGTAGGATTTTAGACTATTTCACAGTTACACACACACACACACACACACACACACACAAACACACACACATATTACTGAAGATTCAGATGCAAATAAAATGTTTAATCATGCACAACTATGGATGGAGAAGCAGCAGATAGGGAGTGGATTTCGGAGGGAAGTCATGAGTGTTTGAGGAAACAAATGCATGTTTAATGCAGTCCCCAAATATGAAGGGAGGGATTTGGAGTGGAGAGGAAGAACAAAAACCAATTACTGCACTCTTTGAGAAAGGAAGGCTTGGTTTAAAAACCCACCAGTCACTTAACAGTTGTGTTATCACTTTTAACCTCTCTAAAGATTCAGTTTCCTCATCTGTAAAATAAAGATAAGGCTACCTCATGATAGGACCAAGAGGGATCAGGATTTTCCCCTTGCACACGAGTTAGGCTAGGTTTTTCCTAAACCAAGCTAGGATATGATTTGCCATGGATGGGGCAAAACTCAAGCTGGACCTCCCTTAACACAGTTTCTTGGTGGCCTCTGGTAGTGCTGACATGACTTCCTGGTCACCTAAAGGCATAACAGGTCCCACCCACATGGCTCCAGGGACCTTTAGGCTTGGTGGATGCTACAGTGTCCTTCTTGAATATGCTTGTTATGTTAGAATTAAATAAACCTCCTTTTGTTGATTAGTCAATTACAATTACAAAGGTTATAAGCATTTCATTTTGTTATAGCATCGAACCTGAACTAAGGAGGAAAGAACATCAGACCCACCCTAACACACCTGTACTACTTATGTCACAGGAGAATTAAGAGCTTCAACAGATACAATGGCAGATGTTATCATTATGATATGTATGTCTACATACTCACATGGATTTTATTTATGTATGTATACACACATATTTATTGATAGATGAGATATAGATTAGATACATAGATAGATAGTAATATATAGATAGATAGATAGTAATAGATAGATAGATAGATGCTAGATAGATAGTAATAGATAGATAGATAGATAGATGCTAGATAGATAGTAATAGATAGATAGATAGATAGATGCTAGATAGATAGATGCTAGATAGATAGATAGACAGATAGACATATAGATGATAGATAGATAGATAGATAGATAGATAGATAGATAGATAGATAGATAGATGATAGATAGATATGTGCATCTACACGTACATGTACCTGGGTGTCTAATCTGAAGAGATTTAATCTGAATGACTATTCAGACAAACATGTATTAAATGCTGATCATATGCCTGGAACTGTGCTAAGCAATGGAGATACAAGGAAAGGCAAAAACCAACCTTGCTCTCCAGGAGTTCAGTCTGATGGCGAAGACGAGATGCAAAAAACTGTAAGTAAAAGATATATACATACACGATATGTACAGTAGAAGGTAGTCTCAAAGGGAAGGAACTAGAAATGGCTGGCACTGGAGGAAGTATCCTGTAGAAGTTGGAATTTAAGCTGAGTTTAAAAGGAAGCCAAGGAAGTCAGAAGTAAGAGGTGAGGAACAAGAACATTGAAAGCCTTGAAGACAACAAGAAATGGAGCTGAAAGGTGGGAGTTTTGTTTGAGGAATAGCAGATAGACTGGTGGTCCCAAATTGTAGAATAAGTAGAGAGAAATAAAATGGTAGAAGATTGGAAAGGTAGGAAAAGGAGCAAGTTGAGATGAGATTTAAAAGCCAAACAGAGGATTATATATTTAATCCCGGAGGTAATAGTGACTGGATCTCCTTGACCATGGGATGACAGGGACACTGACAAGTCTGCTATTATATAATCCAAGCATGAGGTGATGAGGGCCTACTCTATGGGAATAGAGTCTATGCAATCTATAGGATGAAGTCTACGGGGGAAGATAAAAGGAGGTTATATAGGACAGATATAAAAGTAGAAACAAGACTTGGAAGTAGATTGGATATGTGCGGTGAGTGAGAGCGAAGAACTGAGCATAACACCTAAGTTATGTGCCTAGGTAAGTGGGAGACCTCAACATTGTTGGTATCTTTAACAATAATGGAAAAGTTAGGAAGAGGGGAGGGTTGGGTGGAAAGTTCATGAGTTCTGTTTTAGAAACGTTGTTTGAAATTCTTAGAAATGACAATGGGCAATGTCAAAGAGGCAGTTGGTGATATGAGATCTGGAGCTTGAGAGAGAGGCTAGGCCTGGATAAAGAGATTCTGGGGATCATCTGCAGAGAGATGATAATTTAACCCATTTCTTACTGTCTCACTTGGTAGTATTGGGGGTCACATAGCCCCCAATATAGATGGTGAGTCTGTTACCTCTGTTCTATACTTTCACAGGAACCAGATTAAAATATAATAAACTAAATAAAATACAATAAAACACAGATAATGTTAATTTGTGGTTTTCTAAGTTAACATGCTGCCTTCAGGGATCCTCTTCTATTTGAGTCTGACCCTGCTAGTATAGAAAGATAAGAGAACTTAGGACAGGGACTTGGTATGGGCACCCAAAGTTAATAAAAAAAACAGCAAAAGAAACTGAGAAGTCAGAAAAGTAGGAGGAAAACCAGGAGAGATCAGTACCAAGAAAGAGCAGAGAGGAGAGAGTATCTATGAGATTGTGATCAACACTGTCAAAAGCTGCAGAGATCAAGAAGGATGAGGATATTTTTTTAAAAGACCACTTGACTTGAAAATTAAGAACTTACTAGTGACTTTGGAAAGAATTGCTTTAGTTGAACTGTGAAGTTGGAAATCACATTGCAGATGGTTAAGAATGGACTGAGAGGAGAGGAAGTAGAAGTATCCATTGTAGATGACTTTCTCAATTAGTTTTGCCACTAAAATAAGGTGAGATATAAAATGGTAGCTAGAAGGGATGGTTGACTCAAAGCTGAAGGGAGGATTTTTTTAGGGATCAGAGAGACTTGGAAATGTCTGTAGGCAGCAGGGAAACAGCTAGTAGATAAAGCAATAATGAAGAAAATGAGAATGGGGACAAAAATGGTAAATCTGTTGAAGGAGATGGAATGGCATGGCATCCAGATGCATATAGAGAGATTTGTCTTGATAAACAGAAGTGCCACATCTTCATGTGAGAGAGAAGTGAAATAGGAAATAGTATCACATATATGGAAAGGTAATATATAGATGAATGCAAGGAATCTCAAAGGAGGAGTTGCTGAGTCATGGCAGTAGAGTGAAATTATGGAAATATCTGTAAGGAGTAAAGAATATGTCTTCACCTCCTCCTAACCCAAGCCACGAGAAAACATCTACCCAGAATGGAAGAGGGTGACTTTGGTTGGGACCTTCCAGGTGGGAAGGTGCCAGCTTTCCATGAGTACAATACGGAAGGAGCATGAGAGGAGGATATCGCCAACAAAAGAAGTTTGTTAATGATAGCATGAGAGTTGCAGAGGGCAATGGAAAGGGAGGGTAAACTATCATAGGAATTCTAGATGAGCAGGGACACAAAGAACAGGGATGAGAGATCAGGAAGTTGTTTTGAATGAAGAAAGATTTTGCACAGGCAACCTTCAACTCTGAACCACACACAGGTTTTCAGGAAAAAAGAACCCTTAACAGTCATAGAATGTTCAATTGTCTCACCTCATTCCCCATGAACTTTGTTTTAGGTGCCATAATGACTAGTTATGATTCTAGGTTTAAATGCTAGATTCGACTTCAAATCTAGCTGTGCTGAAATACCAGTTTTGTCACTTGTTTTCCATGAGACCCTGGGCAAATTAATTTACTCTTCTGGCCCTTAGTTTCCTAAGAAATTGAACCTCTAAGATTCATCCAGCTTTATGGTTTTTAAATAGATAGTATCATAAAGTTAGCTGTCCTGAGAATAAGATACTAATGGAGCCATTGAAATTACCTTTGTCATAACTGTTTCCAAATAGATTTACAACAACATACAATCATTATGGTTTTGTACTGTCTGAATGGACAAAACTATTTCTTTAAGTTCATTCCAATCCTATCAATCCATGAAAATTAGGGGAGTAAAGTGAATTTCTTCATAATTTAATCATTTCTCTTTAAATTACTCTGTTATCCCCCAAAGAATTTTCAAGTGTGTGTGACCATACTCCATGCAGTCACACACGTGTGCACAAGGAAGGAAGGATGAAAGGATGAAAAATGAGGGTGCAATTTGTTTGTTTCTACAGGAAATAGACACATGAGAAATGCCCACATCATTGGGCTCAGAAGCACATGTGGATGAGATTACTTGGGACAGTTTATTTGTGATCATTTTCCAAACTCACAGTCATGCAATGAATGTAGCCAAAAGATTTTTAAAGAATCTGAATGGAGACCTCAAGTCAATGACTGTTAGTACATAAAGATCATAGAGCCAAACCCCCTGCTTAACAGATTAGGAAACTGAGGTCCAGAGAGGTGAAATTATTTCTCCAAATTCACAGAGCACATAGGTGGCAGTGCCGGGACCCAGACATCCTCACTGTAACCATTGTTCTTTCTGTTTTGGTAAGAAAAGGCCAATTCACTAAGATTTCTGCATCTAGTTTTTAAACAAATAAATAAATAATGTTTTAAATGTGGTGAATGACATTAGTACCAGTGATGCCTAGGGCCCTAAGGAAAGCATCTTTCTTCTCTGCCTCAAACCCTGATATTGTCACAAAGCACAACTGTTGTCATGACAACTTTACTAGTTATCTCTTTTTCAGAATTGGGTGGGGGGAAGAACAAAGGGAAGAGATATTTATGAGGCTGCTTAACAAGCCCCAGGGGATACTAATATTACTCAGAAAAACATTCACCTTTCCAAAGCATCTTCACAGTATGCACCCAAAGGTCTATGATCTTTTGAAGTTAGGAGTGCCTGAAGAATAGTGGAGTTGGCTGGATAGGGACCTATTAAAAATGTCTTCTAAAGACTCAAATTCTTCCCTAGGACGGGAGTAAAATTGTAGTAATAGAGACTGCACCAAATAAGAAACATCCCCAAAGTGTTAGTCCTTGTGGAAGGGTCAGAGACAACCATACCCGCATACAAACTGGGTCAAGGCCTGGGCAATGATATTTAAGGGACTGCTAGGGAGGCATCCTTCCCTTCCTCCCCTATATCTCCCAGAATCTTGCACTATCTGAAATTCTACCAATTTGAATCATTTAGGCCAGAGCTGTCAAAATCAGGGCCCTTGGGCTGCATGCAGCCTGTAAAACTTCCAACTGTGAAGTCATTCCCCAGTTGATAAAAAGTCAAAGGATATGAACAGGCAGTTTTTAGACAAAGAAATCAAAGCTATCTATAGTCACAAAAAAATGCTCTAAATTACTATTGATCAGAGAAATGAAAATTAAAAGCAACTCTGAAGTACCATCTCACATTTATCAGAGTGCTAATATGGCAAAAAAGAAAAACGTTGGATGCTGGAAGGGACGTGGAAAAATTGGGACTTTAATGCATCATTGATGGAGTTGTTAACTGATCCAACCATTCTGGAGAAAAATTCGGAACTTTGTCCAAAGGGCTATAAAACTGTGCATACCCTTTCATTCAGCAAAACCACTATCTCCCAAAGACATCCAAAAAAAGGGGGAGAAGGACCTATTTGTACAAAAATATTTATAGCAGCTCTTTTTGTGATGGCTAAGAATTGGAAGTCAAAGGGATGTCCACCAATTGTGGAACTGCTAAACAAGCTGCGGTATAAGATTGTAATGAAATATTATTGTGCTGTAAGAAATGAAAAGCAGGACGATTTTGGAAAAACCTGGAAAGACTTACATGAACTGACACATAGTGAAGTGAACAGAACCAGGAGATCATTGTACACAGTAACAGCAATATTGTTCCATGAAAAACTGGATGACTTAGCTATTCTCAGCAATAGAATGATCCAAGACAATCCCAAAGGACTAATGATGAAGCATACTGTCCACCTCCAGAGAAAGAACTGATATAGATTGAATATAGACTGAAGCATGCTATTTTTCACTTTTATTTTTTTCTTTTATTCAAGTCTTTTTGTACAAAATTACTAATATGGAAATGTTTTACATAATTTCACATGTATAACCTCTGATTGCTTACTATCTCAGGGAGGAGAGAGGGGAGGAGAATTTGGAGGGGATAGAATTTGGAACTCAAAACTTTAAATAAAAATGTTAAAAAATAAAGAAAAATAAAGCTTCTAAGTGTGGCCATTATCAGATTAAAATGTATTTGGTAAATTTTTACAAAATAAATAAAAATATATTACAACATAGACAATGTTAATTTGTGTTTTTCTAATTCAATATGCAGCCAGCAGGGATCCAGTTTCTATTTGAGTATGACATCAGTGATTTAAGCTAACAAGCTTCCATTTTAAATTTCGAATACCTCCTGGGAAGATAGATTATCAGTAACACTTCAGATAGAATTAGTTTTAAAAGACTGTTTTACTTCTTACACCTAACTGATATGTGCAGCAAGAGACTGAGAATTCTGATGGGGTCAGGGAGGAAGCCATGTTTAGGTATGAAGCAGAGAGGTCCCATATGAGAAAAGGGAGGGGAGGGGGCCTTGGGACAAGAGGAGAAGGGGCTGTGGGAAGCAGGAGAGGAGTAGAAACAGGAGTAAGAGTGTGCCAAAGGCTAATTTCACCAGACTTAAAGTTTTGCTTTATAACCAGTTCTAAATGTTTTGTCAGTGAAAAATATAGGATTTGTTTCTTTATGACATGTGAAATTTGAAGGATATTGGAGGAAAGGGCTTGTATAATGGTCATATCAAGGACAAGCTTTGGAGTCAGAAACACCACCTGCATCTGATACATCCTGACTGTGTGACCCTAGGCAAGTCACTTGATCTTCAGGAAAACTCCAAGACTTTAAATTACAGAGGAGTTCATGATTTTTATCAGGTGAAGGGAGTTCTACACCATTAAATTCATGGATTCTGGCACTGGGCATGGTGGCACACCTTTATCGTTCTAGCTCCTGGGGAACTAGAGGCTGGCAGATCTTGAGCTCAGGAGTTCTGAGTTATGATGGGCTATGCTGACTGGGTGTCTGCACTAAGTCCAGCATCAGCAGGATGAGCCCATTTATCAGTTGGCCTAAAGAGGACCAAAATGGCCCAGGTAGAGAATAAAGCTGGTCAAAGCCCCTGAGCCTATTGGGAGAGTAGCCCCTGCATGTCCAGTCTTGGTAAGATAAGAAAACCCAATCTCTTTAAAAAGTGAGATCCCTTTCTCTTCTTTTCCCTGCATCCCAATTTTGAAAAGAAGCGTGTCTTAGCTCTTTAGCTTACATGACATTGTTCAAAGTAAATTATCCCCCAATGAAGTGATCTATCCAACCTACCATAGAGAGAAGAACAAGGAGGAAGCATTCCATTAAGGAAAGAGAAAATACTTTGGAAGGGAATGAGAATAAAACAGTGAAGTGAAAGGATCTCCTCCTCCTCTTCCTCTTCTTCCTCCTCCTTCTCTTTCTCCTACTCCCCCTCTTCTTCCTTCTTCTCTTCTTCTTCTTCCTCTTCTTCTTCCTTCTACTTCTCTTCTTCCTCTTCCTCCTCTTTCTCCTCTTTCTCTTCCTATTCCTCCTCTTCCTCCTCCTCCTTCATAGCTCTCTGTTCCCTTAATGGAATGCTTCCTCATGGGCCCTCTTAATATCACAGGTTGGATCAGTTTCATTCTGAAGTTTTGCTCCTTTTCCAAATTCATTGCCTCCTTAACAAAGACTTTTTGAGCTGATAAGTAACTAATTGGAAAAATGTTGTCTCTGTTTCCCATATTGGCTGCCAACTCTCCCCTGGTGTTCTGCCACATCAACAACTGGGCATGGCGCCATCACTCCACATACTTTCAGGTTTGTTTTGTTTTCCCCCCACAACTTGCAGCTGACACATTCTTCTTCTTGGGTGCCTCTGCCTTCCTTTCCTCAGGGCCCAGGCACCTAGGTCTTCTTAGATGCGCCCCTTGGGTCTGACAGTGAACATTGGATGGCCTGATCAGGGCACTGAAATCACAGGGAACTGCTTCAAGGGGACTGGCATAGCAGTAAATCAATCAATCGATCACTGTCCAGGAATTCAACACCTACTGTGTGATAGATACTGTGCTGAGTACTGGTGATGCAAAGACAATGAATGAAATAATCCCTGTTCCAAAGTATAACTACAAAGAAAAAAGTCTGTAAACAGGACTTTTACTTTATTTTTTTTGAGACTAAATCTCTTAATCTTGCCCAGGCTGGAAGTACAGCATCTAATGCTAATGAACGTGGAAGCTTTAACCTCCTCTACTTCCCTAGTGGCCCTCTGCTCCTGCGGGCTCACAATATTGGTCCCGGATAGAGAATACACTTTCAGCTTTCTTCCTATTGCCTCACAAAATCCCAGAGGTCAAAAGTCCCAGTCTTAGCCTCCCCAGTATTACTATAGGCATGTGCCACCACAAGGAAAAAATGGCTATTATTGTCTCTTTCCCGATGAATGAGAGCTCATCCTATCCCAAAGGCCACTTTGAAATCTAAAAAAAGTTATAAAGGGACCTATATTCTCATTAATGGATATGGGGTGGGTAGGGACCTGATGAGTGGGGGAGGATGGTACCAGTAAAAAGAAAAACTGAACCGGGCCTAAGCATAAGTCAGTTAAATACGTTGGAAAGAAAAGACCGTGAAGGAGAACCAAAGAACTGAATTTATTCTAATGATTTTTTAGCCTGGAATTTTTCCAGACTGTATGAAGACTTAAATTTTTTTTAAAAAATTATTTTTAGCATCCATTATCTCTTTTGTGTCTCATAGTGACTCTTTGTGGTTGGAAATCTAAGTATGATTATCCCTATTCTACAAATTATTATTATCCCTATTTTGCAAATGAATGGAGGTTGAAGGTAAATTAAGTAACTTGTCCAAGGTCACATAGTTGAGAAGTATCTGTGGGGAGATTCAAACCCTGGACTTCCACTACAAGCTTTGCACTGAATCCAATAGGGAATGCTACTTTCTTCATCCTGACTTTTCCAAGTCCAACTTAAATAAACTATATTTTTGTTGCTGTTTTCAGTCACTCAGTTGTGTCCAACTCTTCATGACCCTGTAGATCATACTTCCAGGAGGTTTTCTTGGCAAGGATACTGGAGTAGTTTCCCATTTCCTTCTCCAATGGATTACGGCAAACAGAGGTTAAGTGACTTTGCCAGAGTCACACAGCTAGTAAGGAAGGGTCTGAAACTGGATTTGAACTTAGATATTCCTGACTCCAGGCCCAGAGCTCTATCCACTGAGCCATCTAGCTGCCCCAAATAAACTTTATGTCTTCATAGGAAGTACTTCTTTGTGTCCTTCAGAAATCAAGCCTAATAGACTTCACAAGGTGATGGGGTTTTTTCCCCCTTTTCCCCCCCTTTTTTTCCTCTTTTCCCTCAATCTAGAGTATGTGCAAAATTCATACCTGCTTTTGTTACCTGGTTCTTTTGAAATAATGTGCAAGTGTGGAACATTACTTTCCCATGCCTACTTTGTGACCAATGTTTTAAATCCACAACATAAAAGACTTAAGTCCCACCAGAAATTAAAAAGGAGCCTCTGGATCCATATTTTGTAAGCTTCTTGAGAATAGGAACTGTCTTCTGCTTGTACAGTGCTTGGCACAAGGTAGGTGCTTAATAAATTGATTGATAGCTTCCAGAATACTTTCAATATCATAGCACTAGGAAAAAAACAAAACAAAACAACTTCATAGTATATTCTCCTGTCCTAGTTCCACTGTTCTTTGAGGCATGAAAACTGAATGCATATGCAAAGTCAGCTTATACATCAATAATTATGATCATAAGCACTAATCTAAATGCTTCCAAGCTTCAAAAGAACAGAAATAAACATAGTCTTCTTGACTCCTTGCTTTTGGCTCAAGCAGGTCAATTCTTCAAATTCTAGGCTGGTAGACTTAATTGTAATTCTGGGAAAATAAGTTCTAAAATGTATTATTATTAAAGACGTGGTTAGTGAACATGTTGAAAAGAAAATCTTGATGGCAATGAATCAGTGTGGATTCTTCAAGAGTATGTCAAGATAGACTAAGGTCATTTCCTTCTTTTTGTATTTTTGACAGGGTCATTATGCTGTTAGGTCAGGACTGTTCTGTAAGATGTAGTTAATTTATGCTACAGGAAAGCATTTGACAAAATCTCTGATGCAATTCTTATGGAAAGAGGAAGAGTTGTGGATTAGTCAAAGGTAGAATTAGCCAGATTAAAAACTATTTGAACAATGGCACCAGAAGAGCAGTCCCTAATGGTTCCTCTGAATTTGGAAGGATGTAGACTACCCCAGCCATCTATGTTTGGCCCTCTGCCATTAAATATGTTTTTTTTTTCCCCAATAAATTAGATAAATGCCTAGGTGACATACTTATCACATTTGAGGATACAAAGCTGGGAAGAATAGTGAACCCATTCCATGGCAAAGTTTGAACTCTAAAAGTTCAAATTTGAACTTAAAAGTTCTAAACTCCAACCTTAACAGGTTAGAATATTGGGTTGAATAAAATAAGCTGAAATTTAATAGGGAAAAATGTAAAGCCTTATGGTCATATTTAAAATAATCAGTTTCGTAAGTTTAACGTGGGGGAGGTATGGCAAGACAATAGTTCTGAAAAAGATCTTGGGATCTTAAGGAATTGCAAGTTCAACGTAAGTTAACAATTATTCTATGGCAGCCAAGAAAGTTGATGTGATTTTAGACTGTGTTAAAAGAAATATAGTATCCAAGACTAAGGGAGTGATAATATACTTTCCTTTATTCTGTCACACCTATTGAGGAGTATTCTGTTTTGGATTCCACATTTCAGGAAGGAGAGTGTCCAGAGGAAGGTAGCCAGGTTGGTGAAGGATCACAATGAGTTCATACTGATCAGCATTGATGGAAAGAACTAGATGTTTACCTCGGAGAAGGGCAAATTGGGGAGGGGGGAGGTAGATGTAGATTAGCATCTTCAAGTAATTAAAGAACATCATGCAGAAAGCAGAACTAGGAGAAAGGGGGGAAAGTGGCAAAGAGATGAATTTAGGCCTGATATAAAGAAATTCAGTTAGAACAACCTAAAAGTAGAATGAGCAACCTTTGAAGAAGATAGCGATAAGAGCTTGCATTCGTATAGTACTTTAAGGTTTACAAAGAACTTTAGAAATATTATTTTATTTTTATCCTCATGACAACCCTGGGATGTAGGTGCATTCCATTTTGCAGATGAAGAAACTAAAGCAGACAGAGACTGGAGCAGTTAGGTGGAACAGTGGAGAGAATGCTGGGCCTTGAGTCAGGAAGATTCCTCTTCATGAGTTCAAATCTAGCTTTAGACACTCACAAGCTGTGTGATCCTGGCCAAGTAATTTAATTCGTTTGCCTAGTTAGTTCTTCTTCTGTAAAATGAACTGAAGAAGGAAATGGCAAATCACTTCAGTGTCTTTGTCAAGAAAACCCCAAACGGGATCACGGAAAGTCAGACATGAATGAAACAACTAAGCAACAACAGAAAGAGGTTAATTGATTTGCCCAGAATCATATATATATATATATATATATAGCTATTGAATTTCTGAGACTGAATTTGAACTCACAACTTCTTAACTCCAAGGCTAACCTTCAATTTGTTCACTTGATGTCTTTAAGCAGGAGCTAGATGCCAAGTATGTTGTAGATGGGATTCTTGTTCAGATATGGGACGGACTAGATGACCCTTGAGATTCTGTGTAATTCTGAAATTCTGTGCATTAAAAGAACATAAGAACATACTTGTTTTACTGGTAAGTGTGGCATCAGCTTATAGCTCATAATATACACAGTCCTGCATGTTGTCCTCCACCAGAAGTCAACCAGATCTATAACCTTGACTACATTATCCTTATATTTTATCAAACAGAATTTAACCAGCTCAAATTAGGAGCAATTAAAAAAATATTACAAGTGTTTTTAACATCTTAAAACCTTAATTAATCAGAGTGCTGCAGTGGATGGAGAGCATTGAGCAATTTAATGTTCTATTTAAATGCTAATTTGCCTTTTTGTTTCACTTCTTGTTGAAAAGCTTTCTGATATAATTGGGCTCATTATCTTAGGGTCTAAGGTCATGGCCTAGTTGCCACAATCAAGCAACCAAGATGGTGGAAGGTACCTACCACCTAGCTGTCCATATCTTAGGGGCATCAAAGCCTCTCCCCACCCTAATAGTTACTTGCTCTTTCAAACTTAATGAAGGGGACCAATGAACAATTCACTATTGAGTTGCCACTTTTCTTCATTTCAACAACCAAAACATCTACAATGTCCTTGGGACTATTCCAGGAACTTAAGATACAAAAACAAAAATGGAGCTTACATTTTACTGGAGGAGGTTCTTAACATGGGTTCTATGTACTTGTTTTTAAAAACATAATGATAACTGTATTTTAATATAATGAGTTTCTTTTGTAATCCTATATGTTTTATTTTGTGGATTGAAAAGGGGTCCATTGGCTTCAGCAGACTGACAAAGGGGTGCATGAAATCCCCCCAAAAGGTCAAGAATGCCAGTACTAGGGAAACCTAATATAGGGTTATGGTTTTAGAGCTTGAGGGGATCTTAGAGGTCATCTAGGAAGGTAAGGCCCAGAATAGTGGAATGACTTGCCCAAGGTCACTCAACTATTAATTGTCTGAAGCAGGATTTGGACCTGGGATTTCCTGACACTAAGCCAAACATGGTAGCCCCTATTACCTCTCTGTATTTAAGTGAGTAAAGACAAATTATACACAACGTAATTCATAGTAATTTCAAGAGGGAGTGAGTACTAATAAGTAGGAAGACTCAGGAAAAGTCACAAGTAGGAGGAAATACTTCATTGGTGCCTTGAAGGAAACTGAGAATCTATGCAAGGACGGCTGGGTGATGCAATAAGTAGATAGGATGTCTGACCTGAAAGCATGAATACCTGAGTTCAAATCCAGCCTCAGACATTACTAGCTGTATGACCCTGGGCAAGTCACTTTTTGCCTCCGTTCTTCATCTGCAAAACGGGTACACACTGGTAAAGGAAACGGCAAACCATCCCAGTGTCTTTGCCAGGAAAATCCTATGGCCGATGTCCATGGGATTACAAAGAGTTGGACTGACCAACAAGAAGAATCTATGAGGCCAAAGTATTTATCATATCTCTGGCAAAACTGTGAGCATATTTTAACACACCCTAAGGTACCGCAAAATGTTAATTAAATGATATAAAAATAGATACAAACTTTAATATTTTATGAGCATATGTCCCAAGGAGGTCGTTGATAAGAACATTCCCATATAAACCAAAATATTTATAGCAGCATTTTTTTTAATAGCAAAGAATTGGGGAAAAAGTGCCTGCCCACTGATTGGTAAATGACTTACCAAATTGTGGTTTCTGATGATTACTGAACTGTAAGAAATGACAAATGTGGTCAACCCTGAAAAGCATGGAAAGGAAAAGCGTGAACTGATGCCAAATGAAGCAAGCGGGAATAACGAACTAACTATATATATCTATACACACACACACAATGAATACAACGCTGTAAATGAAAAGAATAAGCACAAAACAACACAAAAATGCTGTAAAATTACAAAGAACAAGCATGGCTGAAAAAAGACATATAAAAAGACCCACGCACCCTAATCTTTGTAGAGGTGGGACATCCATGGATGCAGGCCACTGTACACTATGTTCAGCCTTTTCCCGTGTATGGATCAGTTTTGCTGTTTTGTTTTTTCTTCAGAAGTATCATTGGTTCCGTGGGATGGGGGAAAGAGAGGGGTACTAGGGCAAATTTTGGTAATGTAAAAATCAGTAAAAAATAAAAAATATATATTGTGAATACTTATTCAAAATTGGTTACTTGAATTTCCTTACCTTAGGGGTATACGCTTCAGGTAGCACATTTTGTAACAGCACAGCTTTATGTGGTCTTGGTGTCAAATATTTCATTTGCCCACAAAACAAAGACCTCTGCTCCTTGAAGACCATCTCTAAAATGTCTCAGTTTTATAAAGTTTCTGTTGCTTTTGAAACCATTCTTTGGGCCTGTAACACATACAGGCCAGATATCTTTAGTTACTTGGAAATGAGATGTTTGGTTTTCAAATGTGTAGGAAAAAAACCCAAAAACTAGGTAATAAGTAGAGTTTTAAATCTAAACGATAATTGTGTTAATGTTTTGGCCTTGGATCTGATATTCAAATCAAAAAGCTCTCTGTGTGGGAACATATTCTACTCAAAGGTTTCATTGTTGTCACAGATAATGAAGTGGATAGTTCTTTAAAACATCTAAATACTCTTCTTAGAGCTACTGCTTTCGACCACCACTTGGTTTATTCCATTGGAGAATGCTGAATGCCTTGTTCCTTCATTGGAGATATCGTTTCCTTTACATAACTCTCTTTTGAAAGAAGCAAGAGGCATCTTAATGTCAAAGAATAATGCTTTCTTATTCAACATATATTGATTAAAAATTGCACTGAACATGGTGATTTAATTAAACTCAATTCCCTGAACATTTAATAGGTCCCAAGTGCCAGGCACTTTGTTAGGTGCTAGGAATGAAAAAATAATCGAAGTAATAGCCAACGTGTAGAAAGCACTCATTTGATCCTTACAGCAACCTTGTGAAGAAGATGCCATCATTATCGTCTTTTTACAGA
Organism: Pseudochirops cupreus; assembly: GCA_028627135.1. NCBI lineage: Eukaryota > Metazoa > Chordata > Mammalia > Diprotodontia > Pseudocheiridae > Pseudochirops > Pseudochirops cupreus. The sequence continues at coordinate 136,308,675 of CM053582.1, read as the reverse complement.
TAAAGAAGCAGTGACCTAGAGAGATTAATTATTTTTTCCACTCCAGCTGTTGAGTATCTGCGGCAGAATTTGAACTCAAAGTCTCCTGACTCCAAGGGCAACTTTTTATCTGCCTCACTCCCTACAACAGGACAGTTCCTGACATTGAGGAATTTACATTGTGAGGTGGAAAGGTAGGGGTGTTTAACATATATGTGCATGTTGAACAAGCAAATGTAAATGGAGTCAGATTCTGGACTTTACTCTCTAAATCCATATATGTGAATATACTATTTATTACAGATCATTTGGCCCATATGTGGCGTGAATAGATACCTCACAAGGGATCTGCAAGGGGGACATTATTTCTACTTGTTATAAGAAGGAAGAAAACCTTATCTACACTGCCAGTCACCTCGCAGAGGAGGGACAGGCAGGATTCAGGACTGTTATTCTTTATTTATTCTTTTATCTCCAATAAGGGTATCATTATATTTACTACACATTAAATATCTTTAGTCTGAGGGTTTTGATATGTTCTCTTGGTGGTTCAGAACTTAAAAATCTCCCAACACTCTCTGGTCATTCTATGCAGGAGGGTCACACTTGGCTTATGTTGATCAATTGAGTTCCCTCCCACCAAACACTAGTTGCACAAAAGATAATCTCAAATAATTAATAAGCCTTTTTATTATCAAAGCAAAACTGTAAACATATAAATGGGAGGAGAGAAATATACATTAGAATACACCAGAGTCAATGAGCTTTTTGATTTGGGAGCAAGATAGAATGTCAACTTGATTGAGGAGCAGGGGGAGTAGGGGAGGCGTGGAGTCCACTCTCAGCAATCTCTAGGGTTTTAGGCACTGACAATCAATAGACATGTCAGGGGCTGGTTTTCCCACATGGCTCTGGCCCCAAGGAGATATCCCAAATGGAAATGCCTTTCAGCTCACAATATTTTTTATCCATCTCTCCTTATATCTCTCATCAAACTTCTGCAATCCTTCTCCAGTTATGTGAATACAAAGCATCCAGGCTTAGAGTTCTCTCAGACAATTAAGAATCACATCTCCCCACACCTCCCCCATTCCAAGGTGGCAATGAGCACCCCAAGGCTGACCCTTAGGAAACCACTTACCTTGAGCTGGGACTAGAGTTACACAAAATATATACATACTAAATATAATTTTGGTGAAGAGTATTAATAGTTAGGGGAATAAGGAAAGGACATTTATAAGAAGTGGTAATTGACCTGAGTTTTGAAATAAATTAGGGATTCCAAGAGGTAGAAGTGAGGGGGAGAGAGAGAGAGACACACACACACACACACAGAGAAAAAGAGACAGAGACAGAGAAACAGAGACAGAGAGAGGAGAAAGAAGAAGGAGGAGGAGGAGGAGCAAGAGGAGGAGGAGGAAGAAGGAGAGGGGAGGAGGAGAGAGAGAGACAGAGAGACAGAGAGACAGAGAGAGAGAGAGAAAGAGAAAAGTCCAGGCATAAGGGACAACTTTTTCAAGGACATGGAGGCAGGAAATGGAAATCATGTATGGGGAATAGCAGCAGGTCAGTTTGGCTGAGAAGTGGACTATGCAGTGTTCGGGATGAAAAATACCCTCATCCTTAATTTAGTGAAAAAATAAACACAGAGATCTCTTAGGATAAGAACAGGAGTTTATTCTCTTCCCCAAGAGAAGAGGGAGGTCTTCTCCATGACTCATCATGGAGAAAGAGGTGTGTTACAAAAGACAGTGCAAGAATTTATACTATAATCTAGTCAAGCCCCATTCCAGACTGTCTCCTCTCTTGTTGGTTGAGAGGCAGACCACCAAATTCTTCCCCAAATGGGACAGCAACAAAAGGGGGGGGGCAAAGCAAGGGAGGAAGAGTGAGCCTGGGCTGTCCCTGACTCCCCCTGGCCAGGAGGAGGGACCCACCAAGGCGGGAAAAGCAGACAAAGAAAGATGAAAGTGATTGACAGCAGCAATGGAGGAGGAAAAGGGAAAGGCAATCTCAGACTGCTTAAGAAGTTTTCCTTCATTCCATAGAGCAGGAATCAAGTAAAGTCAGCAACAATTAAGCACTTTCACATGTGTTAGGCACCATTCAAAGTGCTGGGAATACAAGTACAAGGAGAAAGAAAGCCCAGTCTCTTCCCTCACGGGGGAAGACAATACATAAGATGTGGAAAGAGAAAAAAAAAACCATGAGACTAAGAAGGTCGCTAGTGCAGAGGCATGGCAGAGAAAGCTCGAAGAGTGAAGAGTTTAGTCTGGAGAGGAAGGAAGGAGGTGTCATAGGATATCTATCTGAAAAGGCAGTCTGCAGTCAGATTGTAGGGGTCTTCAAAACTCAAAGACTCAAAGTCTGACTGTCTTAAAGGGAGTTAGTGAAGCTCCTTGAGCAGTGGCATGGTAAGTCCCAGACTTAAGTAATATTATTTTGTTTGGAAGAAATGTAAATTTAAGAGAAAAGATAATGAATTCTGTTTTAGAAATTCTGAGTTTCTAAAACCAATAGAACATACAGGGAAAGATTCAGCCTGAAATTGATGATATACGACAGGAGCTTCAGAGAGAGGTGAGGGCTGGAAACATAGATTCAGGAGCTATCTGCTTAGAAATGATATTTGAAGTCATGGGTGTTGCTGAGATCACCAAAAGAGTATATAGGGAAAGAGGGCCCAGCACAGAGCTATGGGATATTCCTACAAATAGGAGACAAGATATAATTGATTATCCCACAGTCCTAGCCTTCCAAAAACTTTTGATCTAACTGGAGAGGTAAACTCAACAGCAACAAATATTTAATTCAACCTTTATTAAGCATCTTAACAGCAATAGTACAGTAGTAGTAAGCTCTACAGATGAGCAGAACCGAGAGAAGCACTCCTTTCCTCATATATCTCAAAGAAGGGACAATGTGAATCAGCAGTGGGGATCCTACCTATTCCTGCTAAGTTTCCTCTTATTTGCATCTCGATTAAAATGGTTTATCCAATATATTGGTACTGAGCCTGAACTACAATAGCAGCATAATTTTCTTATAGAATCAGAAGCAGTTAAGTCAACAGGTATTTATTAAACACTTACTGTGGTATGTACATATTATGTGGTAGTATGGCGGTTAATAAGAAATGCAATGAGTACAGTGAGGAAGACAACAGGTAAATAAGGAGGTAGACATAAGACACTGGGAAAGCCAATGAAGGTAGTATGAAAGGGAAAGGCACTGGCAACTGGAGAGACCAGGACCCACGGGAAACGAGCCCTGTAGCTTTGAGTGACTATCTCTGTGTGTATGAGCTTCACACAAGGGCTCCGGTCACTAGCTAGTGGCAAAGATGTCTTCTCACCTGAATTCCCTGAAAGAAAGGGTCTGATTATGGGGCCCCACTGTATATCATCAGAGGGAGTGTTTACAAAATGGTAGTAGAACACTAAAGAATTTATGTAGTGTCACACATCATCACCTATTTTCAGTTTCTCACATATGACACTTAGTGTCTTTTCATTGGCTGTCCCTCATCTCTCTCTCTCTCTCTCTCTCTCTATCTCTCTCTCTCATTTTCTCTCTTTCTGTCTTTGTCTGTCCGTTTTGTTTTTGTCTGTCTTTCTGTCCCTTTCTGACTTTGTCTTTCTGTCCTTGTCTGTCTTTGTTTTTTGTCTGTCTGTCATTGTCTGTCTTTCTGTCTTTGTCCATCTATATTTCTGTCTTTGTTTTTGCCTGTCTTTCTGTCTTTGTCTCTGTCTCTTTGTGTGTTTTTGTCTGTCTTTCTGTCTCTCTGTCTTTCTGTCTCCTTGTCTGTCTGTTTTTCTGTCTCTCTGTCATTGTCTTTCCGTCTGTCTGTCTTTCTGTCCCTCTATGTATCTTTTTCTTTCTCTTCATCTTCAACTCTGCTTCCTACCTTCTCTGACCTCCTTCAAGACTCAGATCATGTTCCTCCATCAGCAAGAAACCTTTCCTAGTCTCTCCCACTTCAGTGCCCTCCATCTCAGTGACTTGCCATTTACAATGTATCTATCTTGTATGTATGTAATTTTTATGTGTTTCCTTTCCCATTGGAATGGGAGCTGTTGGGGGGCGGAGCCAAGATGGCGGCGTAGCAGCAGCAACACATCGCAGCTCTCACATAGCCACCCCAAAATACCCATAAAATAGGACTCTAAACCAATCCTGGAACTCCAAAACCCACACAAAGATACTTCCCACTAAAGTCAGCTCGGCTATGAGGAACCATATCAGTGCTGTGAACCGAAACCAGCCTGGCCTGAAGCCGTGGCTGTGCCCCGGGGGCAGCTGGACGGGAAGAGCTGAGGAGC
>CM053582.1:136288680-136303874 GCA_028627135.1 Pseudochirops cupreus | reverse complement strand
ATCTTACAGTCTATACAGCATACTTCCCATGTGTCTTTCCTCCCCCACTCCAACAATACTGTCTTCTCCCCCCATTTCTGTAATGGAGGGCTCATTAGATGCTCTCCTGAACCACTGTTGGTTCTTTCATTAGCCTGGTCTGAGTTATCTTTTCACTTACCTTGTAGTTCTGCTTCTGTTCTATTCATTTTGCTCTGTATCACTTCATTCAAATCCTTCTATCTTTCTCTGAATTTCTCTTATTTGATATGCTGAACCCAGATATCACAGTATTTTTAGCTATTCCCCAGAGAATAGTCACCCACTTTGTTTCTAGTTCTTGAGGTGGCTAGATAGTGCAATGGGTAGAGCACTGGCGTGCTCTTCTCTCTACCTCATTTGAGAGACTAATAGATATCTCTGGTTCTTTTACTGGATTCCAAACTCTTTTAATATTCTCAGTAAGGATAGGTTTTTATCCCCAACACAGTCTGGGAAGCTTCATTTTAGCAAATATTATAATAAAAATCACCAGAAATAATCCACTGTGTAGCCCTAGGTTATCATTTAGGCATGTCTCATTACATGATCATGAATATTCTACTCTTTGGGGGAGGGCAAATAAAACAAAACAACCAAAAGGGTGGTTGGTGAATCAATGGGTGTGTTTGCTTGGCAACACAAGAAATTCTAATTCTGAAGCTTCTCTTCCACACCAACTTCTGAAGCCCATGCCATTAAGGCTCATTTGAGAGAGTCAAATATCATTTGAACTTCCAAGAGCCCTGCTGCTATTCTAGGTTCTAAATCTACCCCTTGCAGAGGCTAAGACCTAGAGAGACCAATGGTAATCTTTGTGCAATTCAAGTGCTAAGTTTAAATGTGGTACTTAAAAAATCAGTCAGTCTTTTTGGCAATCATCTTCCCTGAGACCACTGTGTAGAGAGTTCTGTGTGAGGGGCATGAGGGCAATGAGCCTGGCATCTGAAAACCACCCTGTCTACAAAGGCAAAGTAGAATGAAAATTGAAAATAATCATTTGATTAACACTGGCTCCAAATCTACTTCCTCTATGTTATATTATCAAGGAAAGAAAAATTCCCTCCCCCTCTCAATTTCCCCAATAATTGATTGTCTTTAGTGACAAATTTATCACCATCATCATCATCATCATCTTCTTTATGATTACTACTACTACTACTACTACTATTACTACTATTACTACTACTACCACTATTGTTTATCTTTCAGTTTTGAAGGGGACCCATGACATCGTGGGGTTATGTATTGACTTGCGCATGACTTAAGTGAATCAGGGTTGCACAGACTTATCAGCCTCACTCTCTTTTCCAGAGTCATTGAAGTTCAGCTGCAAGACAAAAGTCAGGATGACCAGCCATGGCCTAGGATGCAGTGGATGGCTTTGGCATCTTTGATGTCTGAGCAAGCCCTAAGCTGCCGTCAGGGCCATTGGCACAAATTTTTCTCATTCAACCATTCCTCCAGGGGAAATCTTCCCATGCTTGGGGTAGACATGCCACTAACTCACTGATGAGTTTGAGGCCTGTCAGTGACACTCAACCCGTTTTATCCCATCTTCTGAGACAGTTTTCCCAGGATGTGGCCACTGTACATGCTACAGGTTCTTAGAGCCATGGGTGAGAGATGAGTGCTAGGTGGACACCAAAAATGGATGAGCAAAAAGACAAATTTTAACTGCTCTATAGTTTGACCTAGAACTGTGTCTGTGTACAATTTCCTTTTTTGCCATACTTGTTGTTGTTGCTATTCAGTCATTTTTCAAGTTGTGCATGACTCTTCATGACCCCATTTGGGGGTTTTCTTGGCAAAGATACTGGAGTGGTTTTCCATTTCCTTCTCCAGCTCATTTTTACAGATAAGGAAACTAAGACAGACAGAGTCAGGTGACTTGTCCAGGGTCACACAGCTAGTAAGTGTCTGAGGCCAAATTTGATTTGATTTTCCTGTATACACAGAGCCTGAAAGATGGCAGTCATGAAGCTAGAAAATACAGCTCAGTGGTTCCTATTTGGGGCTTTTAAAGTATGCATTGAATATTCCCTGCTATATTGTAAGCTCCTTGAGGGCTTGTGGCTGGCACCACAGGGCTTTGCTATGTGCAGATGCTTCCTAGATGTGTGCTGAACTAATGGTTTTACCTGCAAGTCTCTTCCCCTTGCCCTTTGCCATCAGCCTGGCTCTCAAAGATGTCTATACTAGATCTCTCTAGAGTCATTTTCTGAAGTTGGTTTGCCAGGTAATCATCAGGCTTCTGTTAAGTGCTTTTGAAAACTGAAGCTCTTTTGACCGAGCCTTAGAACTATTTTCAGGCAGCTTTCTTGTAATGACTTGCAGCTGTGACTGTCATTCTGCCACAGGGAAAAGTGTCAGCAAGACCAAGAATAGTAGCAGTCTGTCATATCCTTGTTTTTGACTTTCTCATCTAAAATGTTAATTAAGAAGTTGCCAAGCAGAGAATCAAAATAAAAGTCAAAGAAAAGTAGCAAAGACAAAAAAGTACAATAATGGTAGCATTATATCCAAGAACTTGGCTCCCTTCCCCCCACCTCTCTCTCTCTCTCTCTCTCTCTTTCCCTCTCTCCCTCCCTCCCTTTCTTCCTCTCCTTTTCTCTCCCTTCCTTTCTCCCTTCCTCCCTCTCCTTCTCTCTCCCTTTCTCTCTTCTCTCTCTCATATATATATATGTGTGTGTGTGTGTGTGTGTGTGTGTGTGTGTGTGTGTGTGTATATGTGTGTGTGTGTGTGTGTGTGTGTATGTACATATATATGTGTATATGACATACGTAACTCAGGCATCATGGCATAGATAAAGTATAAAATTAGAATCAAGACCTGGTTTTAAATCCTACCTCAGACATTTACCAGCTATATGACCTTGGACAAGTCATAACCTTACTGTGCTTCAATAGTAAAAAAAAAAAGGGATTGGACCCAAGGGCCTCAAAATTCCCACTGACTCTACATTTGTGATCCTATGATCCTCTGCATTTATCTCAATTGCCTCCCCTAAAGGTATATGTTAAGGCCAAAAACAAATGAAAAATGGCATCTGAAGGAACGGATTATCTTCAGAGTTTTGTTTCTCTTCATGCCGCTTATTCAAAAATGTATTCCTTTTCTTTTCAAATTGACTATTGGTATATGAAAGGGTGCTTGCCATTTCACATGGCTAGCAAGTTCTGCATTCCACACTGAGGAATAGGCTCCCCAAGGACTTTGCCTACTTGAAATCAGTACAAGAGATCATCATCACCATCATCATCATCATCACCATCATCATCATCATCACCATCATCATCATCACCATCATCATCATCATCACCATCATCGTCATCATCATCACCATCATCATCATTATCATCACCATCATCATCATCATCACCATCATCATCATCACCATCATCATCACCATCATCATCACCATCATCATCATTATCACCATCATCATCATCATCACCGTCATTATCATCATCATCATCACCATCATCACCACCATCATCATCATCACCATCATCATCATCACCATCAGCATCAGCATCAGCATCAGCATCACCACCACCGTAACTAGTATTTATGTAGAACTTACTATGTTCTAAGCCCTTCACAGATATTTTATCATTTAATCCTCACAGCAATCCTGAAAGGTAGGTACGATTATCATTACCATTTTACAGCAGAGGAAACTGAGGCAAACAGAGGTTAAGTAACTTGCCCAGGATCATACAGATCTGAAATGGCAACAAAAGCAAAATAGCTTTTTTTTTTAAAGTAGAAAAAGAAACATGATTAATTCATTTATAAATATTCTTGCTAAATTTGGATTTAACATTTACCCAATCTCTCTTAATTCTAGTACTTTTCCTCTGTTAATTATTTCCTATTGATCCTGTATATCGTTGTTACCCTTCATAATTGAAAAGGACCAAAGTGATATCACAATGTCAGGGGATAGTTTGCTTTGTATATATTTGTCTACTTGACATCTCCTCCATTAGACTGAGCTCCTTCAGGGAAGGGACTGTTTTTTGCCTCTTTTTGTAGCCTCTGTGCTTAGCACAGTGCCTGGCATATGGTAGGTAATTAGTAAATGTTTATTAATTGATTATTTGATATATTGACTGAACAGTTTTTTAAATGTGACAATGACTAAATTAAATGCAGAAGTTTTTAAAGCCTGATTTATTCCAAATCCTCACATTAATAAAAGCACATACAAAATATGAGCCTACATTGTAGTTCTCACAGAGTTAATTTTTTAGGGGGAGAGTTGTAAGTCTAAAGAGGATAGTAAAGACATTTGAATCCACAAGGAAATTATTAAAAGGAAACAAACTCCAACAATTGTTCTAGTCATTGTTCCAGACATTCACTGACCGGGCTGGGTGAGTAGGTGGGTAAAACTAATGACTTGCGTTTATACAGCACTTTGAAGTCTAACAAGTGCTTTCCTTACAACAATCCTGTGAGGTGGGTAGTCAAAGTAATACATATCTCCACTTTGTTGTTCAGTTACATCCAACTCTTTGTGACCCCTTTTGAGATTTTCTTGGCAAAGATCCTGGAATGATTTGTCATTTCCTTCTCCAGCTCATTTTACAGTTGAGGAACTGAAATAAACAAGATTAAGTGACTTGCTCAGGGTCACACAGCTAGTAAGTGTCTAAGACTGGATTTGAGCTTGTGAAGATGAGTCTTCCTGAGGGGAATAAACTCCCTCCACCCATGCAGATCAGTAGCTCCTTTACAACTTAGAGTCTTAAAGGGTTGCCTGGGAGACTGAGATATTAAGTGACTTGCTTAACTAAGGTCACACAGCTACCAAAGGTAGGATTTGTACAAGGTTTTCTTGACTTCAAGACTGGTTGGCCAACCACTACACCATACAGCCTTGCAAGTAATCTATAACAGGCTGAAATTTCTTTGATTATGTGTCAAGCAAGGGTAGTATAGAAAAGCTGTCAACTGGAATTGAAGAAGAGAAACACATTGATCAGGGCAGGGATGATGAATTTCTGGTAAAGATGAGCAGAAAAGCACTGATATTAGGTCAGAAGACTTGAGTTTTAGTTGTAACTCAACCACTAATTGTTCATTTCCATCAACCTCAGTTTCCTTATGTGGGAACAGCAATGATGACTTCCATCATAGGGTAAATTTGGAAATCAAATGAAATGACATCTTTGAAAGTTGTTTGTACAATGTAGTACAAACAGAAAAAGTCAGTGTGACATTGTGGATAGAAGTCCAACCTTAAAGGAAATAAGTACTGTTGTTCTATCGTTTTTCAGTCATATCTGACTCTCTGTATCACTTCTGGGATTTTCTTGGGGTTTACTGAAGTGGATTGCCATTTCCCTTCTCTAGCTCATTTTACAGATGAGGAAACTGAGAGTTAAGTGATGTGCCCAGGGTCACACAGCTAGTAAGTGTCTGAGGCTGGATTTGAACTCAAAGATGAGTCTTACTGTTTCTAAGCCCAGTGCTCTATTCACTGTACCACCTAGCTGCCCAGAGTTGGAAAAACTTGGGTTTAAATCTTGTCTCTAACATATACTAACTGTGGGATCTTGTCATCTAACTTCTCAGAGCTGCAAAAAATTCAAGTCTATAAATTACAAATGAGCTACTGCTCATCTATGTTAGTAGGAGAAGTTTCCACAATCTGAGTTCTCTATATAAATAAAATGACTGTGTCTGGACACTCCCTTCTTGCCCCTGTCCCAATTAACAAAATAACACAGATAAAAGGCCTTGTCTTTATAGTCATCAAAGAATCAGGTAATTTCTGAGTGTTACTGTCTCAATGAAATGGGAGATCCTTGAGGGCAGGGATGTTCTTTTTTGGCCTTTTTTCCATGCACAGTACTTATCTGGATGTGACACATCTGGAGTGATTATTAATGTTTGATGACTGACTTATTATATACAAGGTTCAGTTTTAGATAATGTGAGGCACATGATATAGTCCCTGCCCTCAAGGAGCTTATAGTCCAGAATAGTGATTTTCAAAGTGTGATCTGGGGACCCCTAGGGATCCCAAGATCCTTTCATGGGGTCCATGATGTTAAAACTATTTTCATGATAATACTAAGATGTTTTAATTTCTAGTAACAGTTTATACAGATAGATAAAACCAGTTACACAAAAGCTTTTTGGGAGAGGGTCTTTCAATAATTTTTAAGAGTGTGTTGAGACCAAAAACGTTGGAGAACCACTGGTCTAGAATAACATACGTGATAGGAAAGGGAATAAGCATTTATACAATGCCTACTATATGCCAGGTCCCATGCTAAAGATTTGTACAAATATTATCTCATTTCATTCTCACAACAGCTCTGTGATGCAAGTTTTAATGATAATAATAATGTAGCCAGTATTTATATCATTCTGTACAAGCATTTGAAGCAGACATGTTAAATTTTGACTTGCCTAGGGGCACACAGCTAGTGTTCCAAGATAGGATTTGAACTCAGGTCTTTCTGATTCCAAGTCCAGCATTCTACCTACCTCACCACCTAGTGGTACACAATGAAGTACACAAATAAATGTTAAATTGCTTGATACAGACTCTTAGAGGTGTAGGAGTTTAGAGAAGTAGCTGCTGAACACTTCATGGATTAGAAGGAATTTGAGTTGGTTCTTGTTATGAGAACCATAAACTCACCTGGAATAGAGAAGAACAAATCAGGCCAGGTGTGAATTCATAGATGAATTAATAGATCTCTGTTACTAAGACAAGTGTATACCCATACACAATTGTCTATACCTGGCCTTCTTTCTTTCCCCTACTTTTTTTCTTAGAACTACTTCTGTATCTGGATTATTTCAAATTTCCTGATGCCATTCCAGTTAAGAATAGATTTGATTCAAAAGAAAAAGAAAAAAGAAAAAAAGAAAAGAGTTATGGTTTTAAAAAATTGTTATTTGGAATCATCAAGGTGGAATGGCAGAAACACTAGGGTGGAGGTCAGCAGTGCTGGACCCTAGTTTTGCCTCTGCCCCTAATTGTCTTAACTAAGTTACTAAAACCTCTTTAGCTTTCAGTTTCTCCTTCTGTGAAATGAGGGAATTGTACTAAAAGTTCTCAAAGGCTCCTTTTTGTCTATGAAACTCTATAATTCTAGTTGATAGGAATTTTAGAAGTCATCTAGGACAAATCTCACTTAAAGCATAACCCTGTCTATATTATCCCGGATAAGTGTTCATTTCAATTCCATGTCAGGGAATTCACTATCTCAGCAAGCAGTCCATTATATCTTGAGAACATTCTTACTGGAACTGTCTAGTTATACTGGAAAGTAATCAGTCTCCCTGCTATGAATGACTTCCATCTATTGGTCAATCTCTTACATTTCATCTTTTTATCTCAACTGAAAATTCCAGCCTCTTGAGGTTTGGGGATCTTGATTTGGGATCCATTAGGTTAACTATCCCTCCCCACTTTGTATTGTCTGCAAATCTGATCAATATGCCCTCCATGCCTTCATCTAATTAATCAATAAAGATAATAAGTCAGGGCCAAGGACAGATGCCTGTAGTATTGCACTAAATAGATTCCCTTTCTACCCCCATCCCCAGTTGCCATCAATCAATACTCCCTGGGTATAATCAGTCATCTCCAAACCTACCTACTCATACCAACATTGATCCCATACCTGTCTATTTTGTACACAAGAATGTTCTGAGAGACTTTTTTTTAATTGCCTTCCTGAAATACTGCTCTACTCTGTGTATAGCATTCTGTTGCTATATACAAATCTAGTAATCCTGTCAGAAAAGGCAATGAAGTTAGTCTGGAATGACTCATTCTTAATAAATCTATGTTGGCTCATAGTGATCATCTCTTTACTTCAAATGCTCCCAAATAGCCCCTTTAACAATCTGTCTTAGAAGTTTACCAGAATTCAAAGTCAAGATCATTAGTCTATAATTCAAGATAACTACCCTCTCCTCCCTTTTAAAAACTGAGGTATTTGCCCATCTCTAGTCCAAAGGAACCTCTCTCCCTCCCATATGGTTTTTGCTGTTGTTGTCTGGTTGTTTGGTTTTTTTGTGGGTTTTATTTTTGGTCAGTATCCTATGATAGCATTCTAGGACTGATAACTCATCATCTTTTCATTTATATTAGATTTAAATTCTTTTAAAAATCATTTTTGTTCAGTGCTTCATGGTCTAAAAATAATTTTTCTTGGAGAAAAAAAAGAAGGAAAATATAAGTTGAGTAGTTCTGTCTTCTTTGTTGTTTATTTTCATCTTCCTACTCCCTCCAACTGAGGTTCCAAACTATTTCTTCTTTTTTCCCTTGGCCCTAATATAACTTTATAAAGGGGAAAAAAGTCCTTTTTGTTGTCTTTTGCATTCATTGAAAGCCTCAGTTCTTTTGGTTTTGTTTAGCATGAGGCTAAATGTTCTTATCGGATTTTATCACTCTTTTGTTTTCCTTTTTAATCTCACATCTATTATTTATGTCTTTAAAAAATCTAAGTGAGTTGAGCAATATCCATCCAGTTAGGGACTCTCCCTCTTTTCCTCCTCATAACCATAATCATTCTTGTGATCCTCCATCCTTACTGGAGCTAACTTCCCTTTTAAAATCTCAAACCATCAGATCTTACCTATCTTATCTCTGAACTTTTTGACACCAACTCTTGTAAAGTCTAAGGATCATGTTACAAATACTCAGATATCAGGACCATTACTTCTTAAGATTCCCATCATTTCTATTTCACCCACCACTTCCTTCCTATTGATCAAAATCAGGAAAGGAGAATTCAGTTACCCTTGTGGCTCCTACCAACTGATAGGTAATATTATCAGCATAGCCAGAATTTATTAGCTACTCTGATTTTTAACAGAGAGGAGCCTGCATTATATTTTTAGCTAGGTTACATGTCCCATCACAAATACGTTCTACCTCCATGGTGCCTTTGTGATCTGTATCAGGATCTAGGTCCTCCATTCTCTTTATTTGATTGGGCAACCCATGGTTTACTCCCATTGAGATTTGCTCCCTGTTTCTTCTTCCTCTTATCCTCACATCAATAATCTATACCCTCCTAATGGTAAGGGAATTTGAAGATCTTCCCTTTCCCTTAATGGGCCTCAAGTGGAACCCAACAGGAGGGGCTTGTTTGAGGGGAGGCTTGTTTTTCAGAAAATCTCACACCTTTTGTTACTTTGTAATTAGGCAGTGGTTCTCAAAGGTTGTGATGTCCTCTGACCCTGAAGAAGGATATATATATATATATATATATATATATATATATATATATGGGGCTGTCTTACAGAAAGAGTTATGTGATTTGGCCAGATAAGACTCTGGGCAGCCATTGAGCCCTGTGGCTTTGAAAACCCAGATGTTGGTGCTTCTCTGTCTGGTAACTAACTATGTGTGTATGTAATGGTCAGACAGTTAGAAACCTTGTCTGTTGGTCTGTTTAATGGTGTTATTTTCTCTGTATTTTTTGTCTGCTTGTAATTCCTGTTTGTATGTTCTGAAGTTCAGGGTGTTGACTTTTTCCCCTGAAGTAAGTGGATGATATATTAAAAATCTATATGTAATGTATATGTATATGTATACATATGTGTGTATTTAATTAAAGATTGTTAACCCTTTTTGAGTTGCTATCCTTTAGTAAAGCAGATCAAAGAACCTGTGCTAGCAGCCTTCCTGGCTATGCTAGGGTGCTTGCTGTTACAACCTGCTGTCAGGTTGGTTGTTTTACATCCAGTAGCTTGTTTCTAATGGGACGCGGTTCCAAAATGTAAAAAGGAGACATGCTTCCCTGTGGTTTGTGAAGCAACAGTGGGGACTAGCACACCCTGAGCATGTGGAGAATGTTGTCTTATTCTTCTCCATCTCTGTGTAGATGGTACAGTAAATAGAATGTTGGACTTGGAGTCAGGAAACTCTGAGCTCAAATCCCACCTCAGGTATTTCTTCTCTGTGTGACTGACAAGTCACTTAATCTCTCTTAGTTTACTCATTTGTAAAATGGGGATAATAAGAGCATCTACCTGACAAGTTGTTACAAAGATCAAACAAAATAACATATTTTAAAACACTTTGCAAACATTGAAATGCTATATGTTGTTGTTTAGTCATGTTCAACTCTCGCTGACCCCATTTGGGGTTTTCTTGGCAAAGATACTGGAGTGGTTTGCCATTTCTTTCTCTAGCTCGTTTTACAGATGAGGAAACTGAGGCAAACAGGGTTGAGTGACTTGCCCATTTCTTTCTCTAGCTCGTTTTACAGATGAGGAAACTGAGGCAAACAGAGTTGAGTGACTTGCCCAGGGTCACACAGCTAGTAAGTGTCAGGGGTCAGATTTGAACTCAGCCTTCCTGATTCCATGCCCCAAGCTCTACTTACTGTGCCACCTAGCTGTGCTGCAGGGCTACATAAATTCTATGTATGAAATACTAACTCTTCAAGCATAGTAGGATGTGAGAATGCTTTCAGGACTCTTTTATATAAGTAACACATACTTTAGTCCTCCCTTTTCATCCCCTCTTGCCCCTGCAAAGTGAAAGGAGACCTATACTTTCCTTAAGTTAAAGCTTTTTTTGTGTGTGTGTCAAAAAGAAATATTGGATATGGCAGAAATGTGACATTTATAAGCCCTAGCTGCAAAGGTGATGGGAACACTCGTACTTGTGGATTTTGATGTGAATAGCATATCTTTCAAAGTGTCTTTTTTGATCTTTTTCTTTAAATTCCCAAGTGATGGATTAGCTGGACTGCTGAGGTAATCTTGGGACACAAGAATCCCTACTACAGTGTAACCAGAAGATTTGGACTGGCTTGAAAAGGCAGGGTATTTCAGGATAAAGAGTGAAGTAAAATCAAGATCCCAAAGAGAAAGGTTTAAAGTTTATACAGAAGAAACACGGCACTGACTACAAAGGGCAGCCTATTTTTCTCTGGAGGAATAGGGTTCATGTGCACAATTACCATCATCAAATAGTTGTTCCATGCCTCACTAAATAAAAAACAGCCTTTGGACCACAATCACCTATTATTAGAAATATAATAGTCATATCTTTTTTTTTTTTAAAACCCATTTCTAATCTATTGCCACCTGGAAAGCTAGGCTAAACAGATCAAATGTTAAGGCTATCTAAAAATACTCAGAGCAGAAATATAATTAGGTCTCTAATTAGGATGATCATTTAGTAGACTATGTAGACAAACCTGGGGAGATAAGCCCCTACCCGTTGGTGTTGAGTTCGAAGTGTTTATTAGATTTATGGGTCTGAGCCATGTGGAGTTTTTTGGGGGTGTTTTTGTTTTGTTTTTGGCAGTATGGAAATGATGTTGAATAAGTTTCCAAGAACAAATAATGATTGTGATTTATTTTCATTTAAAGAATATCCATAAAACTGGGCTTTCAGTAGACAAAACAGGGGTGCATTTGTGTGTGTGTGTGTGTGTGTGTGTGTGTGCGTGCGTGCGCATGTTTGAAGATTTCTAGCTCGTCTCCCCAATTATCAATCCAGTACTTGTGATTTCCAGTTTTCCCCTCTCAAGTTTATGGTTGTGTTTGTCCTTTGTTTTCAAAGAGGACCATGGCATCAGGGATATGCTGACATGACGTGCAGTTGACTTTGATTTGAGTGAGGGAGAGCTATGGAGTCGACTGAAAGAGGGACTAAGCAGTTTTTATTTATTTTTCTCAAGGTCACTGTATTTGCTCCCTAGCCTTCAGGAGACAGAGAAATCTCTAAGTTCTCCTTCTTATCCTAACTGCTGTTTTCCCCACTGAAAGCAAAATGGAGATCTTTATATTTACAGTTAACTCTTGATTCTCTGTTCTCAGGGAAGGTCTATTTCTAAGAACAGATCATTCAAAATAATGCACAACACATAGCACACTGACATTTGCCCCTGGAATGAATTTTAGTAGTTATGTGCAATTACTGATGTTTCCAAAGTCTTGGAAATTCACATTTCAAACAAAATATTCATTGGATCATAGATTTAGGTTTGTAAGGGACCTTATTGGCTATGAAGCCCAATACTCTAATTTTTCAGATGCAAAAACCGAGGCACAGGGAGGTTAAGTGGCTTGCCCAACGCCACATAGCTTAGTAAATATCTTTAACAGGCTTTGAACCCAGATCTTTCTGGTTTCAAGTACAGTTCTCTATCCACTATTCCACATTGCTTCAATGAGCTCACTCTCCATCTCTTTGCATGGACCTTCTTGTCTTATTATTTCTGATAGTCATAGCAGCATACACTCATTCTACAAGGCTTTTCTCTTTTCCCTCACCTCACATACAAAATCCTGTTAAGTCTATCTCTGCAATGCTTCTAGGATTTGCCCCTTCCTTTTAATTCCAGCTAGTGTTCAAACTCTCATCACCACCCACATGCAGGTATTGCAAAAGCTTGCAAGGATGTCTCTAGTCTCTTCCCACTTCATTAGACTGCCACCGGCTTCATCTCCCTTAGATGTGCTTAGATCTGTTTGTGTCCATTTAGTCTCTAGGAAAGATGGACTAGATCTGGATTCAGGAAATGTGGAGTTGAATTCCTTCTTCTCCATTTACTAACTATATTATTCTAAGAAAGCCACTTCCATTTCCTAACTCAGTTTCCTCATCTATAGAATGGGGATTATAATACTTTTACTAAAGATATCATGGGCAAAGTTTGTTGTGAGTGACAGACTGGAGTACTGCCCATCCCCTGGACATACCCTGCATCCTCCAGTTGTATGCCATTCTTTTCTCTAGTCTTCACCAGAGTTTCCCTAACCCTCTTTTGTCTCCTAAATTCTTATCCATCTATTAAAGCCCAGCTCAAATGATACCTCCTCCAGGAAGTTTCCCCTGATAGGCAGGTCAGTAATAAACTGCCTCCTTGTACTTCATGTGGCAATTCATTTTGTACCTCTTGGATGCATTCATCAGGAACATTTACATATTTTAATTTTCCGTGTTTTGTCTCTGTAGAATTATAAGCTTCAGGATCAAGTCTTATCTAAACATTATGTCTTCTCCATTACCCAATGTAGTACTTTGTACATAATAGACATTTATTAAAGTGTTTTTGAATTAAATCCAACTCTTTAATTCTAGAAAGAAACAGAATAAATTCTCAGACATTTGTAAAACTTTAGGTCCTTCCCTTCCTTGAAGCTGTCTCTCTGATTCATGTTTTTCTTGAGATGGGTGATATTATTCAATGTTTTAGTTCAAATGACCTTTCCTCAGAGTCTCATCATGGAACTCAGCTCAACTCCTTCTGGGAGTGGATTATATTGAGAATAAGAACACACAGGGAAGGTGAAAATTCCTACAAAAGATTTGGGATTCAGTTAGGACCTTTTTGTCTAATTCTCTTGCAGCCCCTGAGGGCACCACCATTTTCAAGTATCACCTCAAAGAAGCTCCTCCGAATTCTAGGCATTTTCTGGGTTTGTTTACACTATAAAACCCAAACTAATCAAACCAAAACAAGCTAACAAACAAAACTGTAGGTTCTGAGGCTTCACTAAAGCATTTACTTTCACAAACAAGACAGAGAACACATTGAGTTGAAAGTAAAGGTATTTAATTGAAAGGCCTAATAAGAAAAAGTCGTGATCAAATACTCCCTCCTCCAAAACCGAGCTCTTGTCCCACAAACATAGACACCATCAGTGGGAAACTAAAGAGCATTCATGGAGGGGTACATATTTGTGCAGAAGGGGTGCCTCTGATGCTACAGGGCCAATGACATCCTTTGGTGATGCCTCTCTCAATGCTGTTCTTGCAGAGCCTTTTCCCCTTCAGTCTCAGTCATGGAGCCCCAGTTAGTTATTCCCCAGGGTCACATAGTTTCTGACCTTAGTTGTACCCCACTGGTCTTATCCTGCTGTTACTTCTCTGTGCCCCTGGTGGTTGCTGCCTGGCATAGCTCCTCTGGGTGTATGGGGTAGAGCTTTCCTCAGGTTCCAGCCTGTGGCTCTAGCTGGAGTCCTCAGAGGCATTGTTATCACTTCCCTATACGTGGAAAAGTGGATTTTGCCACCTTTCTTTTCAAATAAAGCCAAGAGGCTTAAACTTCATTTCTTTTTTTCATTTTGTTTTGTTTTTTCATAAGTGAATTCTATCAAACTTTTTAAGAAGGGAATATCCATTTTTCTCACTTAATAGTGTTTAATTTTTTTTCCCAGTTGCTCGTAAAGATACTTTTCAACATTCACTTTTACAGGATTTTGATTCCAAATTTTTTTTCCTCTCTCTCATCTCTCTTCCCCCCACCATGAAGCAAGCAATATGATGTAGATTATGCATGTACAATTATATTAATCATATTTCCACATTGGTCATGTTGTGAAAGAAAAATCTGAACAAAAGAGAAAAACTATGAGAAAGAAAAAACACAAAAAAGTGAAAAATAGTCTGCTTTGCTCTGCATTCAGACTTCATAGTTCTTTCTCTGGATGTGGATACCGTTTTCCATCATGAGTCTTTTGGAATTGTCTTGTATCATTGTATTACTGAGAAGAGATAACTATTATAGTTGATCATTATACAATGTTGCTTAAACTTCATTTCCTTTAGGTAGCCAGGTCCTTTGCACATTCAATATCAGATTAGGGAGAAATTCCTTTTTTTGTTTTTCTTCCCATAAGGAGACATTATCCAACTCAAAACTTCAATTGTGATAGGCTTCTTCCCTCCAGAAGAGTTTTTGCCTTCTTTTTCCTATATTTTTTATTTGGTATATATGGATAGCTATCTAGTTATGATATAGATGTATGTACACACACATATGCTTATACTTATACCAACACAAGTAAAGGTATATCTATATCTATCTGTATCTGTATCTATATATCTGTGTATACATTGTTTTCCCAGTAGAATATAAGCTTCTTGAAGGCAATGACTTTCATTTTTGTCTTTGTATACTCAGAGCTTAGTACAGTAATTGGAAGAGTTTAGGTGCTAAACAAATGCTTCTTGATTAAATGATTGAATGAACTCTTGGTACATAGTCTTGATCTAGACCTAAAAAGAGAGCAAGGACCATGCTATACTAACTGGCATCTTAGTGAACAAAGCTATTGACTGCCTCTCTCAGGTCATCATGGATACCATTTTAAAAGAACAAGCAAATGGGGTTACAAAGGGAGTGTGAGCTGCTGAAAATCACAGATATTTTGTAATTTCCCACCA
>CM053582.1:136265495-136288180 GCA_028627135.1 Pseudochirops cupreus | reverse complement strand
CCAAGATTCCTATCAATGAAGGTTAGCTCTGTTGCAGACACTTTGCAGACTAGGACATCTGAATCACTGAAATGTTGGATGCTTTTCATAAACTGACACAACAACTCAGGGAGACAATTGTAACTAGAAATCGGTGGTGGTTTTGTAGAGTCATTTCAGTTGTATCCAAACTTTCATGACCCCATTTGGGGTTTTCTTGGCAAAAATTACTAGAGTGGTTTATCATTTCCTTCTCTGGCTCATTTTACAGATGGGGAAACTGAGGCAACAAGGTTAAGTGACTTGCCCAGGGTCACGCAGCCAGATTTGAACTCAGGAAGATGAGTCTTCCTGACTCCAGGCCTGCCACTTAGCTGCCCCCAGAAAACAGCGCCTGGGTTTTAAATCTATGGTTTCTAGATAGATGATATCTCCATTATTATTTTAAAAATTGTTTTATCCCAAGAAATGTTAGAAGTAAGAACAAAAGCTAAGCCTCTGTATCTTTTCTTTCTGGTTAGAAGTCAGCCGTGTTTAGTAGTAATCAAAAACGTAACCCTTTGGCTAACTTTTATCATTAGGAAGATCATCCTGGCATAAAACTGGCCAAACTCTGCTTGTTACATTGCCTGGCTCTTCTTCCACATAAGGGCCAAAAGTGTTCTTCCCTCCTTTAGAAGAACTGATACTCTGTTGCCTAGGGAATTTTTAAAAAGGAGAAAAAACTAGCATATTAAGGGATAAATGGTGTTGAGGAACATTGCAAACCAGGAACTGGAATGACAGGAAACAAACCTTGTTTATCAAGACAAAAAAACGTGTCGAGAAATGGTAACCATAGGGGAGAGCCCAATGTGTGAACTCTAAAGGCAAGAGAAGAGTATGGCCTTTTTCATAACTAATGTCAAATTAAGCTAATGAGGATATAAATGATATGAGAAAGGGGCCAGAGAGGGTAAAATAGACTCACAAATAATAATGCTTTCAAATTATCATTTATTTCTAAAGTCAGTCCATCATCAGGATAGAGATTGAGAATAAGTCAGCAAGCATTTATTAACTAAGAGCAAAGATAGTTAATTAACCAGTCCAAAGAGCAAAGGAACAATCTCTATTTGCAAGGAGTCACCTTTCTATTGACGGGGTCAACAAGTATAGATATTAAGACTATACTGGATAAATATTAAGAGAACAAACACAAGGTAGTTAGGCAGGGAGAGCAAAGGCTTTATGGAGAAGTGGTGATTAAGCTATGACTAGAAGGAAAAAGGGATTCTGGGAGACAGAGGCAAGAAGGGAGTACATTCCAGACATGGGGAATAGACTATATGAAGGTATGGAGATGGAATTTGGAATGTCATCTGTGAAGAACAGAGAGAAGATCAGTTTGACTGAATTGTAGCATGAGGGGAAGGGAATCAAACATAATAAGGCTGGAAAGACAGGTTAAGGTCAGATTTCGAAAGGTTTTAATATTAAATAGGAATCTATCTTTTATCTTCAGGGAACCACTGGAGTTGATTGCGTAAGAGAATGTCACTGCATTTTAAGGAAAAAAATTGGCAGCAGCATGTAGGATGAACTAGAATGAGGAAAAGCCTGAGTTAGGAAAACCAATTAGGGAGCTGTTGCAATAATCTAGATGAGAGGTTATGAGGGCTTTGAATTAGGGTGGGGGCTGTGAGAGTGGAGAGAAGTGAAACATAGAGAGAAAAAAGTCAAAATTTGGCAACTGATTGGATATGTGGGGGCAGAAAGTGTGAGGAAGCAAGGATAATGCGGAGGGTCTGGACTTGAGAAAATAGAAGAATGAGTTCCTCTTACATTGGTCTTTCTAAGCACAGAGTTCTGTCTAATATAGTGACGTAAATAATTCTAACTGGTTACTGGTCTACATTATGTAGCAAAAGCATTTCCTTTGACTTACACATGGTAGTAGAGGTTGGCATCCTGTTTGTTTTCTTAACTACAGCTGTAAATTAGGTCTAAAAGCTCTGTGGATAGTTCTACAACGATGTGACAATCATCAGTATTTCCTGGTCAATGAGTAGCAGCCACACACTTCTTTTCCACTGATATCCCTGCCCACGCCCACCCTGTTTTTTATGATTTTCTCTGTTTTATTGTGTTGCCTTTATAATAACTTTGGTGCCAACAACTAAGGCACTTTTTCTTGCCATGAAGATGTCAGTTCTCCATTTTGATTCTTACTTGGCATTTGAAAATGTTGATGCTGCAGATTAAATACTCTGTTCCAACATGGTTTCTCTAGATCGGTTGTGCCACCTTCTTTCCTCCCATATATCCAAGAGGAGAAGTTGGCCCTCCTGGAGTTTCCACACACATTTCTCTGAGTGATACTTGTGTTTGGTTGCTCTGGATCCTGTGTAGACCTGGTAGATAAATAAAACATTTGTTCAGTACTTACTCTGTGTTAGGCACCTGCTTAGCACAGTTAAGTACTAAACACATAGTAAGTACTAAACAAATGCTGCCTATGTTCCAGTGATCCTCTTCATCTTACCTTCATGTAACCTGCCCTTGAGGAGTTTGAATTCTAATAAAGGGTGATGACTTACAAAACAGAGCTGGAAAGTGGGGGAAAGGCAGGACTGGATGGAGAGATGGACTGGAAGGGACCTGGTACACTAGCTCCTAGATAAGAGAAGATTAGATAAATTCTGATTTCCCTGGGGCCAGCTGACCCTGGGGCATACTCCAGGGTCACAGTGAAGGTAAAATGGAGAGGATCACTGGAATGTGGGCAGCATGGGAGAAGAGAGTAGGGAACCAACAAGGATAGAATTGGGACTAGCGGGGCCTGGGCCATGCCCTCACACCCGCCATTCTCAAATGACATGTAAACTGTCTTTCAGAAGACTTGTAAAGACAGTTGTTGCCACGTTTTTTGGAGGTTGCATAATTATTAAGACTAAGCATTCTATATTAGACAAGATAGAAATTTAACTCCTTAGACAAGATTGGAAATTTAACTCTTCATCCTTAGCAATGTGCCTTCTCTATTCCTTCCCTTTCTCTAAATATACCCAGGATAGATGTCCAACAGTGGAACATTCTGATTTCAGTAATTAGTTATTTGTTGACACTGGAAGTGTTCAAGCAAGGACCTTTGTCAGGGATGTTGGAGAGGGGATTCCTTTTTTGGATGGGATCCTTTAAGTTGGATCACTTTGGACTTTAAGATTCTATATTCTTAGTGTGAATTGAATATGAAGGGGTGATATCTAAAAAATAAAATTAAGGGGTGAGAGAGGAGAAAGGGAGATGTAGAATAGAGTAAATTATCTCACATAAAAGAGGAAAGAAAAAGTTTTTACAATAGAGGGAAAGAGGAGGGAAGTGAGAGGGAATGAGTGAGCCTTACTCTCATCTGATTTGGCTTGAGGAAGGAATAACATACACACTCAATTGATGTAAATCTATCTTACCCTACAGGAAAGTAGGGGGGAAGGGGACAAGAGAGGGGGGATTGTAGAAGGGAGGGCAAAGAGGAGGAGGGGGTAATCAAAAGCAAACACTTTTGAGGAAGTACAGGGTCAAAGAGAGAATAGAATAAATGGGGGTCGGGAGAGGATGGAGGGAAATATAGTCTTTCACAACATGACTATTATGGAAGTGTTTTGCATGACTATATATGTATAACCTATATTGAATTGCTTGCCTTCTCAATGAGGGTGAGTGGGAAGAGAGGAAGAGAGAGAATGAGGAACTCAAAGTTTTAAAAATGAATGTTAAACATTGTTTTTACATGAAACTGGGAAATAAGATATACAGGCAATGGGCTATAGAACTCAGTCTTGCCCTACAGGAAAATAGAAGCGAAGGGGATAAGAGATGGAGCAGGGGAGGTATAGAGGGGAAGGCAGAATGGGGGAAGGGGGTGATCAGAATGCATATCATATAGAGGTGGGGGGAGGAGAGAGATGGGGAGATTTGGAATTCAAAATCTTACGGAAGCGAATGTTGAAAACTAAAAATAAATTAATTAATAAAAAAGAAAAAAAAAGATTCTATATTCTTTGGAAATGTTTTACATGATTGCACATATATAACCTGTATCAGATTCCTTACCATCTTAGGGAGGAAGGAGATGAGGGAGAGAGGAAGGAAATTTGGAACTCAAAATTTTTTTCAAAATGAATGTTAAAAATGTCTTTACATTGTAAGGTTTTAAGTTCGGAATTTTTCTCTCTCCCTCCCTTACCCCCTCCTCAAGACGGCATGCAATCTGACATAGGCTATACATGTACAATCGTATTAAACATATTTTCACATTAGCCATATTGTGAAAGAAGAATCAGAACAAAAGAGAAAACTGACAGAGAGAGAGAGAGAGAGAGAGAGAGAGAGAGAGAGAGAGAATAGTATACTTTGATCTGCATTCAGACTCCATAATTCTTTCTCTGGGTGTGGATGGCATTTTCCATTATGAGTCTTTAAGAACTGACTTAGATTATTTTATTGCTGAGAAGAGCTAAGTTTATCAAAGGTGATCCTCCCAAAATGTTGCTGTTACTGTGTATAATATTCTTCTGGTTCTACTCACTACACTAAGTATCATTTCATGTAAGGATATTTTGCAGAACTTCCTCCTCACCCTAACACTAGAATTGAGGGTGTGAATTAGAGCATAGCTGGAGACATTGGTGAGTGGGCTGCATATTAACATCTATCTACAAGGCAGCCCCTATTACATAATGACATGTGACGCACTCTGCTAGCCTATCTTCTCTCTGGAAATTAAGACCCATTTTAATTAATAAGTGAGAATTGTTTTGGTTTTTTTTTCCTCAAGGGGATTACATTCAAAAATATGAGAGTATTGAGTACAGGCAATGAAACCAGCTGGTTAATTAACCAAATCATTTTTGTCTTCTTCCTTAGTGAAGGAGAAAGTAGAGTTGGTAACGTGGTGGAATATTGGTGAGCCCTGAACCATTATTCTTGATGCTAATTTCATCTGGATCTCCAACCAGTTTGAGGGTGAAGTTCTGTAGAATGGTGGTAAAGAACAAAAACAACTCCATCCTTGCCAGGCCCTCTGCAAGGCAAGATGGTTTCCCTACAAGTTTCTCTAAAATCTGCCTGTTCATCATTTCTTACAGAATAATAGCATTCCATCACATTCATATACCACAACTTGCTCAACCATTCTGCAGCTGATGGGCATCCCCTCACTTTCCAATTCTTTGCCACCACACAAAAAAAGCTGCCATAAATATTTTTGTACGTGTGGGTCCTTTTCCCGTTTTTATGATCTCTTTCAGATACAGCCCTAGTAATGGTATTGCACAGTTTTATAGCCTTTTGGGTGTAGTTCCAAATTTCTCTCCAGAATGGTTGGATCAGTTCACAACTCCACCAACAATGCATGTGTTCCAATTTTTCCACATCTTCTCCAACATTTATCATTTCCCTTTTATTTGTCAACCCTGAGGCACCACACAGTTGTGTAGTCAATCTGATAGGTGTGATGTGGTACCTCAGGGTTGTTTTAATTTGCATTTCTCTAATCAATAGTGATTTAGAGTATTTTTTCATGTGACTATAGATAGCTTTAATTTCTTCATCTGAAAATTGCCTATTCATATAATTTGACCATTTCTCAATTGGGGAATGACTTGTATTCTTATAAATTTGACTCACTTCAGTTCTCTATTTATTTTAGAAATGAGGCATTTATCAGAAACACTGGCTGTAAAAATTGTTTCCTTTCTAATCTTACTTAAAACCTTTTTGATTTAATGTGATCAAAATTATCCATTTTGCACTTCATAATATTCTCTATCTCATGTTTGGTCATAAATTCTTTCCTTCTCCATAGATCTGACAGCTAAACTATCCCTTGATCTCCTAATTTGCTTTCAGTATCATCCTTTATGTCTAAATCATGTACCCATTTTGTCCTTATTTGGTATACGATGTAAGATGCTGGTCTATGCCTGGTTTCTGCCATAGTGTTGTCTGGTTTTCCCAGCAGTTTTTCTCAAATAATGAGTTCTTATCCCAGAAGTTGGAGTCTTTGGGTGTATCAAACAGTAGATTGCCTATAGTCCCTGGCTACCATTTCTTGTGTACCTAACCTATTCAACCAATCCACCACTCTAAAAAATAAAATATTATTCAGAAAGATTGTATATTTTTATATACTTATTGCCTTGATTTACTGCCCTCTTCCTCCTCCCTCTTCTTTTTCTCTCCCCCATACTATCCCTTGTTTTTCTCTTTTGCTTCACACCTCACCCTACAATTTTCATTTGTTATTATTCCTACTTGTTTCCCTTGGTTTTCTTCTCTGGTCATACTAACCTCCTCTTTGGAATTATTACCCTATATGAGTTTGGACACCAGTAACCCTAACACTTTTATTCTTTTAAACATCCTGAGGGAGGCTCAAGATTTACCACCTTTTCCCTCACAGAATTGTTGTGAGGAAAGTATGCTGTATCTTTAAAGTGCTATTTGAATGCAAGTTATTTCTATATCATCATCATCATCATCATTATCCCCCTGTTCTCTGCATAGGCATAATTTGAAATCCTAGTGTCTTTACCTGTCATTTCTGAAACTGGTACTTTTTCACTACTTTCATACATCTTAAGTTACTCATTAGACTTAGTTTTTCACACATGAATTTGGCATAAATTCACCAAATGATTCTTCATGGATTTTTAACCTTAACAAATAATAACCATAGCCAAAGTGTTATTTATGATGATAACAATGACACATCTGCTAAATATTAATCACCACTTGACTCTTTTCTTTTTTAATTTCTTTGTGTTTTGTCACATGAGCAAAGTCTACTACCTATATTTCCAAATGATCATGGGATCATAGATTGGGAGATAGAAAGGACCTTGCAAGTTGATCCAGGCGATGCATGTAAAATACTTTGAAGCACTGTAGAAAGGTAAATGATATTAAAAATATTGCTAATTATTATTTGCTCTCACAGCCACCTGATTACCAACATCCAACATGGGGAGTAGGAGCATCTTCTTCTGTTCCAAAGAAAGGTACTGTCTGCATATATCAACACCCACCCACACACACACACACACACACACACACAGAGTAGTTTTTTTTTTTAAATAGCTTAAGGCTCAGTTGGTTAATTAATCAGGGTACTGTATTAACCTGTAGCTTGATGTAATTATCTAGATCTGCTTCTATAAAACAGACTTTAGGAATGAATCCAGTAGAAGCCAAGGACAGTTTTCAGATAACACATGATTGTGTAAATGTTGTGTGATATTATCTGGTTAGAAGCAGATCTCAACTAGTGAGAGCTGGAAATATTCAGGCTGATGAGCCAGCCAGCAAATATATTACCCTCTTGTTATAGTTCATCGGGTGATATTCAAAACCATATAGGCCATATTTGGAAAAAAGTATGCCCGTGCTATGCTATTAAATTTGACTTGAAAAATTTACTCTCTTGGATAAAATCTCCTCTGATTATAAATAAAAACAACACAAACACACATACATATACACACATATGCATGTATGTATATGTGTGTATATAAACATATACCACTAACACACAGTAATTAACACTAAAAATGTATGAGGCAGAATAGCAAAAGATATGTTGATATAAATGAAATGGCCACTTTTATGAACTTAAATCTTATATCATGACTAGCTGCAATAAGGAAGTTCCATTAGGGAAACTCCTCAAATTGCTTGCAGAAGGAATTCTGAGCTATTGACAGCAATACTGCATTTGCTCTGTTGGGTATTTGGTAGTGAGGCTAGAAAAAGCTGCTATTAAAGATACTGGTTAAAATAGCCTGGAAATTGGCATGGCTAGGTGGTACAGTGAATAGAGCATGGCCCTGGAGTCAGGAGGACCTGAGTTCAAATGTGACCTCAGACACTTGACACATTTACTAGCTGTGTGACCTCAGGCAAGTCACTTAACCCCAATTGCCATGCCCTCCTCCCTCCAAAACACAAATAAACAAGTAAATAAATGAATGAATAAACAAACAAATAAATAAAATAGCCTGGAAATTTTGTGGGGATGTGGAAAAATTGGGACACTAATGCATTGTTGGTAGAGTTGTGAGGAAACTGAAGTAGTCAGAGATCAAGTGACTTGTCCATGGTCACAAAGCTAGTATTTGAACTCAGGTTTATACCTAACTCCAGACCCAGCACTCTATCCACTGTACCACTTACCAGAATAGTCAATAATAACAGCGATGGATCACATTTACTTAGTGCTTTAAGGTTTGCAAGGCATATTAAATAAAATTCTCACAATGACTCCAGGGAACCAGTTATGGTCTCACTCAAGGAGACTTATTATTAGTCACAGCAGTTTCTGATTAGGATTTTGACCTGCAGCCTAATTGAAAGAGTCCATTATATGAATGGTTCCCTAATACAAGAGATTCACCCCGGGCCTTGCTGACCCCATCAGCCTCGTGGGGCCTCTGCTCTGCCTAGGAAGGGATCCAGAGTACCTTTGCCCTAAGGCTTCCCTGTACTTATTTTTTATACATTCATAAGATTTAGAACCAGAAGGGACCTATCATGTAATTCAAGTTCTTCCTTTAACAGATGAGAAGATTGACTCAGAGATTTTTTATAACTTGTTCAAAGTTACACAAACAAGAAATAGTAGGTTTAGGATTCAAATTCCGGCACACTAGGTTTCCCCTCTAACTGCATTGGTCCCTAAACCTCAGCTTGATGTGCTGGGTTCCTGACCTTAGTCCCTGAGTTATCTTGGTTTGCTAGGTTCAAATATCAGCTCTTTCCTAGTCATTGATAATATTTATCCCTTCTCTTGACCCTGCCAGTGTCTCTGGGTTTCCTCTCTTCAGTCTATACTCCTCTCCCTTCAGACCAGCAGAATTCTAAGCTGCTTCAGGCTAAGTGGTGTCCAAACTTTCTAAAATTCCTTGAAGGCCTACTTGGCCCCATAATTTCCTAGGTCTGGAGCCCCAATGTGCTTCTTCAAAGGACAGAATACTCCACCCCAATCCATTTCTGGTGAGCTCACCCTAGAACTGAACTCATTCACACAAGTCAGGCTTTTCCTCAGCCAATCAGGAAGTTTCTTGATGGCAGGTAGTTTTTGATGCTCTCACTATACATCAATTATACATTATATGTATATATATATATATAATATATTTATATGATAATTATATATTATATAATTATTATATGTAATATAATAATTATATAATATATATTATAAAGCTTAAAGACTTTACAACACATATTCCTACAGTGATCTTCACCCCACAGAAACAATAATAAAATACCTGGAAATACCTCCAAACCAGCTCTTTGTTCCCACCAGGTGGATGGGCAGTTGTGCTTTTATGACCACGTAGCCAGTTTTCCTAGGAATAGGACATACAGAGTTTTGAACTTTGAGTTGTAAACTCAAAGATATTTCCCAGTATTATTGATATCAGCAGAGTTGAACTCTCTCCACAAGCCAGGCAGACTAGGCATCGAACCATGACATTAAACTGCAAGGCAGATGCCACCGTTCCCTCCCGTCCACTTTGGGGTAGTCTAACCCAGTTTTCAGCATTTCTACTCCAAGGTAAACATTCACCATTTTTGCCAACATTATGACTAACCAGTAGCTGGTTGTAGAATAAAAATCATAGTTTAAATTAATGGCAGACCCTTAGATATTTTCAGAGTTGTTGGGTTGTTTAAAATGATGTAATTTAAGCCAGAATTACAATCCCTACCCTTTTCTTGCAAACTCCATATTGACTGAATTATTTTAGATTACTGCATTAGCATGGTTTCCACAAAAGGCCTGGGCTGCCAGTAGCAGGGACAGCCAGATGCCTTGAAGGTAAGTGGATTGGGAGCTTTTGGTTGAAAATTATAGGCAATAGCATGCTCATAGGTGTCTATCTTCTAGCCCTTGGGGATGGAGGAAGGTTGTTTCCTGCTTGCTTTCTGTCCCCAGGCTTTTACAGCTTTGAGAGGGAGTGGGCAAGAGGTAAATACACACACAGCTGTTGCTAATGGACAGAGCCAAAGCTCAGGGAGTAAGGGAAGGGCAGGTGATAGATAACTAGTGTAGGGAGCCTGGGTCTAATAATTTTCCCTGATGAATTTTGGTATCCAGACAACCAAAGGAGAGTAAAACCTAGGTTAAATGAGAGTGCCTGGAGGAAAGGCCAACTTTTCAAGTGTCCTGAATTGTGTGGAAGAAGAGATAGGGTAGGAAGGTGCTAAGTAACCTGGCCACACCAGAAAACAAAACTGCAGTTCTATCCAGTATATGTGTAACCTCCCTCTATAGGAAGCTGTTAATTATTTACTATTAATTAAGGAGAAAAAAATTACACTGACAGGAAGCACGGCTTTAACCTGCCTTGTGCGGTATGATCAATCTCAGACATGATTACCCATCTTACCGTAACAGGTCTTTAAAATAATTGTAAGGAAGGACTGCTTTCTTTAAACCTGGAAAAGGTGACAGAGAATTATGGGTACTAAGGATGGATAGTTCCCTTATTGGCACTCAGTATCTAAAACATGAGCCCATGAAAAATGGTAGGAGGAAGGAAGAGAGGTGGTTTAAACAATTAAATCATTAATTAATCATAATCAACACTGGACATCGACACAACCAGTTAAACTTTCTGAGTAACTGTTTTACCTTTAAATTGATTGACTTAAATTCATAAAGTATCCTAAGTATTTTTCAGGTATGATATCTGATACCCCTAGGCCTGGAACTGTCTTCCTCCTCAAGCTTCTTAGCTTCCTTTAAATATCAGCTCAAATCCTACCTTCTGCAGAGATCTTTCCCAGTTCCCTCACCTGCTAATGGCTTTTCAGACTACCTCTATCTACTCTGCCTATATCTGGTATGTAGATATACTTAATAAAAGCTGGTTGACTGACTGACTTTTCCACTTAAAGGAGAAGGGAAAAACAGAATAAGCATTTATTAAGTTCCTATTGTATTCCAAAAGCTGTATTGTTGTACAAATATTATATCATTTGATTCTTCTGTAGGGTAGTAATTAGTATACAACTTTCTTCTGACTACTTTTTTTTTAGCTTTTTGTTATTTTACAAATTTTTTTCAACTTATTTTTCATACTTGGTCTTCATTGCCTTATGATATTCTTTTACATTGATTTGCCACAATTTAATTTTTTTTTTGCAGTTACATATAATGTGACTATGAAAAAGATTTGAACAGAAACACTCCCCCCTCTTTTCATTTTTCCAATGATAATACTTTCAGGGTATATTCCTAACAACAGAATTATTGAGAAAGGATGTATGATTATTTTGGTGATTTTTATTGCCTGTTACTGGACCATATCCTCAAGGTAATGGACACATGATCATAGAATCATCAGTATAGATCTGGAAGGGACCTCGTAAAACTTTTAGCCCAACCCTCTCATTTTGTAGATGAGGAAACTGAGGCTCTAGGGAGAATAAGTAACTTGCCCATGTCCTCTTAAGTGGTATAAAAGATAGCGTATAAAACCACTTCCTCTGAATCGAGGATCATTATTCTTTCCCCTAAAGTCTATACTACAACTGCTTAGGAAGAGGATTTTTCAGATTATTATTTGTCTGTTCAAAGGGATCTTAGTCAAGGATGAGGTCCACCCCAAAGCAAAAGACCATTTTCTTGTATTTTATATGGTAGAATACATTTATTTTTCCATTTCTCTGAAGCAATCAATTTATGAGCCAACAAATTTTTTTTAAGCATTTACTATGTTCCAGGCATTGTGCTAAGTGTTAAGGATAGAAAAAAGGACAAACTCCCCAAAACAAACAAACAGAAGTGCTGTCCTTGCTTTTAAGGAGCTCACATTTGAATGGGGGAGACAATATGCCAACAAGAATGTACATACAAAATTTGTATAGTTTCATCTCACAGAGAGGTGATCTCAGGAAAGGTACTAACAATGAAGAATGCGGTTGGAAGGGAATGGAAATGACCTCTGGGAGAAGATGGGATTTGAGTCTTGAAGGAAAACAGAAAAGCCAGGAGGGAGACTAGAGGAAGGAGATTATTCCAGGAATGAGGAAGGATTAGAAAAAGGGACGGAAAGAGGAGATGGAATATCATGTGAGAGTAGCAATTAGAAGGCCCGCGGGACTGCATTGCGACAGATATGGAAAGGAGTGAAATGTAAAGACATTGAAAAGATAAGAAAGGGCCAGGTTGTGAAGAGTATTAAAAACAAGGCGAGGAATTTTATATTTGTTCCTTGTCCCTTGAAAAATCCAAACAATTTTGATTTGATTTTGAAATTTCACTGAAGTCTGTAGAGCGGTGATTCTCAACCTTCCTAATGCCGTGACCCTTTAATACAATTCCTCATGTTGTGGTGACTCCCAACCATAAAATTATTTTCCTTGGCTACTTCATAACTGTAATTTTGCTGCTGTTATGAATTGTAATGTAAATATCTGATACACAGGATGTATTTAAACTGAACATAACCCACAGGTTGAAAACCACTGCTGTAGAGTAATGGAAGGACATCATGGTCAGATAAGCATTTTAGGAAGAGGAGGCAGAAAAGAAGGTCAAAGCTAGTCCCTTGAGAGAAACCCAATATTACTGGACATGATCCAGAAGAAAACCCAGCAAAGGAAACTAAAAAAGAGGAATCACATAGGAAGGAAGAGAACTATGAGAGAGTGGTGTCACAAAAACCTAGATAAGAAAGAGAATCCATGAGAAAATGGTGGTCAGCAGTGTCCAAGGCTGCAGAGGTCAAAAACGATGAGGATTATGAAAAGATCATCAGGGATGGAACACTGCCCCATATTCATGGTACTCCTCCTAGAGACCTAGTAGCTCTGGAGTTTGTCCTTCCTACTTAGCCAAGGTCATCCAGTGTTAGACTGGTGGAGACAGGGATTGGGATACGTGATAAAATCCCAACGTGCCCGATATGTCTTCTGCCAACATCAGATTTCTGGTGACTCACGGTTTGTTTGGCTGTTTCAAGGGGCAAAAATGTGCAAGAGACTTGGTCTTGTTTAATTGCAAGAGGAAGGGAGGGAAAATAGAGATGTAATAATACTCTGGTGGTCTAGAAGCCTTGTGGAATCAGTTGTTCTGGCCAGCTGTATTTTGTGAGCAGTGGAGGAATTAACTTTATTTATAGGCACAAAAACTTTAAAAATATTTTAGAAATTTACATTGACATCTTTAAAATTCATTATATACTTACTTGATTTCTTAAATAAAGTTCTCCTACTGATTCAACTCTGAATGATTCAAGATCAAGAGCATGACACTATGGAATTACAATGAAGCCTTAAGGCATCATCTCTGTAAGATTTTCTCTGCCATACCAGAGAAGTCTCTGTACCCTAGAAGCTCACTCCACCTCTGGACTACTTCTCATATTGGAAATACCCACCTCCCTTGGGGCCTCTCCCTCTCATTGACTAGTTCCTCCCTGAAAGTCCAGTTTGACTTTCAGCTTAAGGAGGAGGCCAGGCCAGCTATGTCTTCATTCCTCTCCAGGCCACTCTACTGACTCATCTCCTCCAAACTTTCTCTAACATTCCTTGCCACTGATTCTTTCACCTGTTTCCCTTTTCACCTCTCTTTTATGTGTTTTCTTCCCCCAATAGAATGTAAGCAACTTGAGGGCAGGGACTTGCTTTCTTTCATGCTTTCACCATACACTGAAAAGATGACATTCCATTCACAATTTGTGTTTGTATTCCCAACATTTTGTACAGTGCCCAGAACATGATAAGTATTTAATAAGTATGTACATAAGAAGTGCTTATTGGTTATCAAAGAAACTATTGGAAAGGGAAATTTTCCCTTACTAAGTGTGATGTTCTTGTGCTGGCTTTTAATACTTTCTGTCTTCCCTTTTGATGTCAGGTACAGTAGGATCCTTTAATAAGGCCCTAAAGGAGGGGGAATGTCTCTGAGCACAGGAATATTTGGATAGATGTCTTAACATAAAAAGAGAGTTAACATAAAAGGCAACCTGTAGCTGCCTTCCTTTCCCATTCTATTTGGCTATTTTTAAACTACAGTGGGCTCAGAAACCAGATTACAAAGCTTCTTAAAACTGTTTGTAAAGTAAGAGCAAGCAGACTATGAGTGAAGGATGACCAGAGGAATACTCCTCAGGTCACGTGCATGAGCTTTAGTGCATGACCTTTATTTTGGTTGCTCAGATACCTTTGTGGTTTAGTTCCTTGTTCTCAGCTCTGCACTAGATGGCTAAAGTATTCCTTTGGTATACATTAGCCGTTTTCTCTGGGAAGTACAGAGTTGAACTGTGGTTAATAATGTGGTTAGGAAATGAGAACATGATTTTTATGTGTGTAGCACCACAAACAATGACTTCTTGATAGAAAAAAAAAGAATTGGCAAAATATAGGTCATCCTACAAGCTAACCCATCTACCTATGCAGTTAATTTACATTGTGAGTCAGCTGTCATCCTGTCCAGTTTTCAGTGTATATGTACATGCTTTTATATATATATATATATATATATATATATATACATATATATATGTATATATGTAGTGTGTATGTGTATATACATATATATGTATATATATTTACAGAAATAGATATCTCTCTTTTTATCTGTCTATAGATCTCTCTCTCTCTCTCTCTCCATTGTCATGTCCCCTGTGCACTAAAAAGGAGGCATTCAGTCCACAATGCGTCTAACCGTTTCTCCTTGGTAGGACAGATGGACTGATTGAACTCAGAAAGAATGTGAAATGTGATACTATGAGATGTTGGGCCAACCTGTTGGCTTGCTTGTATCTCTTGGAGGAGAAATGGCCCCTTAATTTAGATCTTTGCTTTGAACTGGATGCATTTTTCCGACAGCTTCTGAATAATTCTCTGGTTTCATTTTTATTAGCAAGTCATGCATTCTTCATCACTCAGCATTGATTTTTTTTTTATTCTGCATTTGGGAGCACATTAAACTTTACCTGAAGCCTTCCTGTTATAATCTCATGAAATCTTGCTTCACTGATGGTTTCAACAATGACCTTCAAAAGGAGACCTGGCGTCCAGAGAACTTTGGGATCACATTTGTGTGTTTCTTCTCTTTTTCCATTAGTTTCCCCATTCCCCCTACAGACCACCCCCTTCCCCAGAAAGGTGCCAGAAATTTAATTCTTTCTCCAGTAGGGAGTTCATACCTCTTGGGAAAGGAAAGTTTCTGGAAAGTCATTTTAGGCTTCTTCTAGCATCAACGACCATGACTTATTACTGCTGGCCCTTCACTTAGAAATCTCCATCCGTGGGAAGCAACTACTGGCCTACAGCTATCTCCACAGCAAACCCTTATATTATTCATGAACCCAAGGACTTAAAGGAGGTGGTCCCCATAAACCAATTTGTGCCTTCCTAGTGTGGTTACCATTTTGCTCCTTATGATGCCCAGGATGTTACCTGTGATACCACCACCACCATCATCACTATTTTAAGCTTTATACTAAATCTTCGATTATCCTTTATTTCATTTTCAAAAGTAATTATATGTTTTGAGTTCATCAACTATTGATTCATTGAAAAAATTAATGACAGAAGTGATATCTACTGGGCCTTTGGAGTCTTTTCTTCTTGGGTCTGTTTGAATGACTTTTCTCTGCTTTCCTTCCACCCCCAGAATCAGGAAAAGTAATTTGCATTAAAACAGCTCCAGAAAGCTGAGCTCTGAACTTGCAATTGTACCATACCTCAGCCAGGAACCATACTTTGTTCTTACAAGCAGAATGCCTCTTCACTGGAAAAAGGAATCTTGGGAGACATATCATTAAAAAAACTCTCAGTAGCTTTCTTGGGCACCTAATTAATCTTAGCAAGCAACACTTTAATGAGTCAAGTGTAAGGGGATTACAAACATCGAACTCAATTTCCCTTAAAATTCACATGACTTCTGAAACTCCATGGGCAGAAAGCTTGGGGCAAAATGTGTTTTGGGTTTCAGAAAACCCAAACAGTTGAAAAAACAATTGGGAACACTTTGCTGAACCCCAAACACCACTGGGTCAGCCTATCCCTTGTTGGCTATTTACAGCTTGTTCCAGGAAAGCAGAACACAGAGCTTCCACTCCTGTTGTTTCCCTGAAGGGCACTTAAAATGAAAGGTTCCCTTTGAACAAAATCCACTTAAAAGGACAAAAAAACAAAACAAAACAAAACAAAACCCAAGCTAAGCCCCAAAGAATAATTTCCAACATACTGGGGCATGCGTTGTTTTCTTTGTTCATGATGTTTCTATATTGTGACATTGATGGAAACTGCTGAGTTTGGGTTCTTTTGAATAGTTGGATATTTAGACTTCTTAACTTCATGATGCAGCTAAGTGTTTTAACTTCTTGGGTAAAAAAAATTTGTTTTTATTAATAGTAGTATGAATGACTTAAAGTTTAAAAAAAATATTGCCTTGCAATTGCTTTAAAAGCTCTGGAGATAAATTGTTCCTTCAGATGTTTTGTTCTCAAATTGTTTGAAATATGATAAGTCCTCCTGGGCTTCTGGGTTTACCACAGAATCAAACAATCTCAATGTAGAAAAGGATCTTGGAAGACTCTAAGGAGAAACTCCTACACTGACTTTACATCTGTGTGTATCTATATGTGTGTGTGTATCTCTATATGTGTATATCTGTATATAGGCATACATATGCATACACATAGGTATATACATATGTGTTATTGTGTGACAGTGTTGTATGACAGATTAAGCACGTGGAAGCACTTTACAAACATGCACATCTATACACACATGCAGATAAACTTTGATCTACAAATTATCCTCCTTCTGCTTATCTTGAAGATCTCTCTCATTATGGGAATCTATTGCTTTCTATGGGTTTGTGTGCTCTCTCCTGGCTCTTTCCTGGTTCTCCTACCTGTCTGACTGATTCTGTTCCATTTCCTTTGTCATATCATCATACATACCCTGCTCCCTTGACTGTGGGTATACCCCTAAGACTCTGCCCTGGGCCTTCTTCACTTCTCTCTCTTCATTGTCTTAGGGATCTCATCAAGGGGTTTAATTGTCATCTTTATGCAGATAATTTCCAGATATACATGTCTAGCTCTAATCTCTTTCCTATGCTCCTGTCTCACATCAATAGCTGCTCATTGTACATCCCTCATTCGATGTTTCATAGCTACCTCAATTTACCATGTCAAAAATAGAACTCATTATTTCCCCCCTAAACTGACCCTTTCTCCCCAACTTCCTTATTTATGTAGAGAGGCACCACCATTCCTCCAGTTAACCTCTTTTAGATTCATTCTTCACTCTTCATTCTCCCTCTCCAAATATTTAATGAGCTGCCAAGTTTTGTTGATTCTACCTCCACAGTATCTTTTGTATTAATTCTGATTTCTCTAATTATACAACCACTACCCCAGTTCTGGTTCTTATCACCTACTGCCTAGGCTGCTGCCATAGCCCCTTATTGGGTATTCCTGCCTCAAGCATCTCCCCTCTCTCCTCCATTGGCCACACAGTTGCCAGAATACTATTTCTAAGGCAAAGGTCTGACTAGATCAATACTCAGTTTCAAAAGTTTCAGTGGCTCCCTATTGCCTCTAAGATAAAATGCAAACACCGCTGGTTAACTTTTCAAGCCCTTCATATTCTGGCTCCAGTCTCCCCTTCCAGGCTCATCACACATCACTCTCCTCAGACTCTGTATTCCTAAGATGCTGACCCACTTGCTCTTTCTAACTACCAGTATTATCTCCTGCCTCCATGCCGTTGCCCAGGCTATTTCCCATGTCAAGAACATATTCCTCCCTCAATATGCCTCTTAGAATCCCTAGCTCTCTTTAAATCTCAGTTCAAGTTTCACCACCTACAGGATACCTTTCTTTGTTCTTTTTTTTTTTTTTGCTTTTTTTTGGAGGGCAATTGGGGTTAAGTGACTTGCCCAGGCAAGCTAGTTTTTTTTTGTGTTAAGTGTCTGAGGCCTGATTTGAACTCAGGTCCTTCTGACTCCAGGGCCTGTGCTCTATTCACTGTGCCACCTAGCCACCCCAAGGAGACCCTTCTTGACCTAACCAACTACTAATGCTCACTGAAACAGCTTTGTATTTCCATATGTGTGTGTACATGTTCTTTTCTCCTCCCCCCAATAGAATGTAAATTCCTGAGGACAGAGACTGTTTGTTTGCATCTGTCTTTGTGTCTTCCATTGCTGTTGTAGGCAAAAGTGCTTAAGAAATTAATTGATTGCCTTCTGAAATAGCCCGTTCAACTTTTGGGGTTTACCTAGAGAAAGGAGAAACGACAATTCTGGCCTAAGACACTTTTAGTTGAAAGGAAATTTTTCTTTCATCAGACGAGAATCTGTCTTTCTGTTAAGTTCAATGTTTAAAGTATCTATTAGATTTTTAATCAAAGCCATTTAGGTTTATAGATCCCTGACCCTTCCTGTGAACCTTTGTTCTTATAGAGACCCCTATGATCCCTCAGCCACAGAGAAAGTATGACATGTTAAAGGCTCTGCTGCTACATAGAGAAAGTGAACATAGTGTAGGGTATGAGCAAACATCAGTGTGTTTGCAATAACCCATTCCCTGGAAACTGTCCTGAGGAATATGTGAGACCTACCTGTGAACTGGATTAATTTGTTGCCAAAGAGAACCTGTCTTCAACCTGTTGTTACTAATATTATATGATACTTTGGACTTTCAGCTAATTGAAAGACTATTTTTATTCCATTTATCTCTCTGTGTTGTCTGTCTATTGCTATGTATGTGTGCATGTATGCATGTAAATATTTATATACGTATATATTTCTGTGTATGTGTCTATGTGTGCATGTATGTAATCGTTGTGTGTATGTATCTGTGTATGTAAATATGTGTCTACATGTGCACACAAACATTTGTGTATATGTATCTATGTGTACATATAAATATTTATGTATATGTATCTATGTATATGTGTGAAAATTTGCATATATGTATCCATGTATATATAAATATTTGTGCATATGTATCTGTGTATGTAAATATTTATATATGGACCTATGTGGGCATGTGAATATTTGTGGTTGTGTATCTCTGTGTGTATGTGTAATATTTATGTATATGGATCCATGCATGTAAATATTTGTGGTTATATATCTGTGTATGTATGCATGTATGTATCTATCTATGTCTATGTATCTGTCTGTTTTTCTGTCTTTTACTCACTGGTGACTACCCATGGGAAACATATCAAAAATGAAAATTCAACAGAATTGACTATTGTATGATCAACCTTTGGTAGTAGGTATGTAGTAGATATGAATAAAACTCATTGATAACCCATAAACTGTACATTAGAAAACAAATTTCAGCATCTTTTCCCATTAAATCATTTTACCCAGAGGTGCTCATTGGAAGCAAGATGGATTGACTTTTGATTCAGTTCAATTCAGTATTTAATAAGACCTCTTATGAGCATAGCAGTGTGTGACTTAGTTTGAGCCATTCCAACAATCATTCATTCAGTGGCTAGAGTATACAAAGCACTGGGATACAAAAGCAAAGAAACAGAACAAAACCAAACCCATGCAACCAAACTAACCCAGTGTCTGCCCTATCCAACCTAACACTCAAGAGGGGAAATACAACGTGTAAGCACAAAAGTCTCAACATGGTAGTTTGGGGAGTTACAAGAGTAACAACACCTTTTGCTGGAGATGGCACATCACAATCTAAGGCTTGAGGAAGCTAAAGGTTCTAGGGAGTGGAGGGGAGATACAGTCACAGCCCATGCAAAGAGAGAGACACAAGATGGAGTTGAATTTAGGGAACAAGTAGGCCTGATTAAATCTTTTTCCCCCTTTTGTTTAACTGTACTCTGTGTGTGTATGCTTTTTAATTTATGGGATAAAACAATAATTTCTATGACATAGTATAATAAAAAAAATTGCATATGAAACTAAAAATCTATCATGCATAACTTGCTATTTCATTTACATATATAATATCCTTGTTCCCTTTTTTCTCAAAGTGTTCATGACTAGTGACATGCCCAAAGGGCAGGAACTGGAATAGGAATCAGAAGCCAAAGGTCTGGAAAATCAGATAATTGTTACTGAGAGTTGGGAGAATTGGATGTGGCCACGTGAAGCTTGGGCTCCTTGTAAATGGATAGTGTAAGCACATCCAACAGAAGTAGTCCAATAATGCCTTTCTTTGATGGTAAGATCCGTAGAACAAGTGCAGTTTTCCATTGGGAAGTGAGAAGATGAAACAATGGAACCAATTACTGTCAATGGGGTGTGGGTGGAAGTTGGAGCTTATGAGGCAGCTAGCCATGGGAGACATCAGTCTCTGTGCCGCAGAGAGTTAGTAACTGTTAGGCAGGAATGTAATCTGTGACTTTCACCTCATTACCATCATCTTGTACCTAACAGGCCAATATAGTCAGGTATCCATAGAACTTTAAGAACTGGGGGGAATTGTAGAGATCAAGGAATAGGAACAATTCCTTTCAGTAGAAAAACTGCTGCTGCTACTGCTGGAGTCTCTATTTTAAAAAAAAATTACTGTTTTCAGAACAAGACCTAGTAAACAGTACAGGGAGGGTTTTTAGTCCACAGGGATGACCCTAATGAATATCAGAATGTAAGAGATAAAAGGAACCTTAGTGATAATCTAATTTAACTCTCTGATTTTATAAGTGAAGAGACTGAGGCCCAGAGCAATGAAGACTTAGCTAGTAAATAATGAAGCCAGAATGTAAATTCAGAACTTCACATCTCAAGATCTTTCTACTATGCCATACTTCCTCCTTTCTCAAACTGAATTAAAGCATTAGCCACCTCACGGTTATTGGAACAAACTCTTCTGTCTTCCCATTAACTGAAACTGCTAAGTTTGACAGACCCCATTCAAGGCTCTCTGTCTCTGTCTCTGTTTCTCTATCTCTTTCTATCTCTCTGTCTCTGTCTCTTTGTCTCTCTGTCCCTCTATCTCTCTTTATGTGTCTCTGTGTCTGCCTCTCTGTGTGTCTCTGTCTCTGTCTCCCTCTGTTTCTTTCAATCTCTGTCTCTCTCTTCCTGTCTTTCTCTCATTTTCTTGTTTCTTACCCTAAGCTCAGCCTCCTATATCTCCTATATACAGTAGAAGCTCACTGTGTATTAATAATGAAGATAATTGTCCCCTAAGAAATAGTGAAGCTTTTATTGTTTCAGTGAACGTGCCAGGAGTGATGCTACGTGCTTGCTGTTCTCAAGGTGATGCCTTGAGGTTCCAATATCATCTTCCTAGTATTGTCTACCATGATCATTTCTAATTTTGTATCCTTGCAATTTGCTTCCTTGACATGCAAAATATCATGACTAATGAACTGATCCCAGATTATGCCATTAAAAGAAAAAAGGTTCTGTATATCAGATTAAACTCAACCTCAGCCATGTTAAACGCAACCCACACTGGTCCCACAGTTTCCATGTGAATCACAGCAGATGACTAATGTCAAACCTGGGAACAGAAAAAAAAAACCCACCATCTACATGCGTTCATCATTATTTCTAAATAGCAGGTTTAGAATTGTTAACTCAATAGAAACTGAGAAAATGAGCTTTCATGAAACATTGCAGCTCATGTATTGTCTTTTAAGAGGCGGAGGACATATCTGACCTTTCTGTTAACATCATCTATCACTGCTTGGCATGTGTCAGACAGATGAGCATGCTGGGCGTCACCTCCTTCTTTACAGCAATACAATGGAAATTGTCAAGCTTCTTCCCCTTTCAAGAGGTAGAAACTTCGTTAGTTTTCAAAACCTTTTATGTAACTTGCTAAAGATAGATGAATAATGTTAAACTGTTAAAAAGAGTGCCTTTTCAACTATCTTGGTGGAGGAAAGGAAGAAAAGTCAGGAAACTATAATGACAGCTCAATGAAATGAAATCAGACTTATGTTACATGCTGGGGCAAAAGAAAAGAAAGGCCCTAAATGGCTATTGAGACTCTTTAAGCCAGCTGTGCAAAAATGGCACAGAAATAATGCGCACTGAAATATTTTTAAGTTTGTAGAGTGTTTTCTAGATGTTATCACATTTGATCCTCCCAACCAGTCTGTGAGGTCGGTACTTTAGTATTCTCAGCTTACAGATGATGGAACTGTGGTTCAGTGAGGCTGCATGGAACAGGGGAAGGAAGGATGGGGTTGGAGTCGTGTCACCTAGGTTTGAATTTGTCTTCTGCCTCTTGGGCAAATGATTTAACTCCCTGGGCCTTCGTATCCTCATCCAGAATGGGGAAGGGGTGGGGGGGGAGGTTAGAACTACATGACTTCTAAAGACCATTCCAGATCTTTATGTATGATCTTATGATTTAACCTGGTGCCTGCCACGTAATAACCACTTAAAAATAAATGTTTCCTTCCTTCTTCCCCTCCTCTCCCTTCCTCCTACTTTTCCTCTCTTCTTCCCACTTTTTCTCCTTTCCTCCCTCCCTCCCCTCTCTCCCTTCCTTCTTCCTCCCTCCCTATCTCTCTTCCTTACTCCCTTTCCTCCTCCCTCCTCCATCTTCCTTCTTCCCTTCCGTCTTTCTTACCTTCCTTCCTCTCTTCTCTCTCTTCCTTCCTCGCTTCTTCCCTCCCTCTCTCTCTTCCTTCCTTCTTCTCTCCATTTCTCTCTTCTTTCTTCCCTCTGTTCCTTCCTCCCCTTCTTCCTTCCT
>CM053582.1:136242544-136264995 GCA_028627135.1 Pseudochirops cupreus | reverse complement strand
GTTTGCCATCAAGATAGTTCTTCTGTCTCTAAGAAGGTAGCATTTAAGTTCATCAAAAGTAAAGTGCAAGTGAAGGTTAAAGGGACAAAGGATTCTTGGCCCTGTAAGAAAGCAGATGAAATTCAGTTTTATGCTAATAGTAACAATCCAAAGCACTTTTATGATGTTGTGAAGGCTATTTATGGACCAAAGACCTATGATACATCTGAGCTACTCAGTGTTGATGGCGTCACATTGATTAGAGATAAGGATATGACTCTAGAGAGATGGGCTGAACACTTCCATAATGTTCTCAACAGAACATCACAAACTAATGCTGAAGCCACTGACCATGTACCTCAAGCTGAAGTCAGTCCCTCTCTAGCTGAACTTCCAACAGAAGAAGAGGTTTTGAATCCCATTAGGTTCTTCTTGTGTGGCAAAGTGCTTGGTACTGACTCTGTTCCAGCTGAGATTTACAAGACGGGGGTCTACTGTTCATACAAGAGCCAACTGAAATCTTCTAGGTTATATGGCAAGAGGAAGTTATCCTCTAGGAGTTCAAGGATGACTCCATTTTCCATCTCTATAAAGGAAAAGGAAATAGGTTATTCTATGACAATCACAGAGGCAGGGGTAGGGGTAGGGGGGAGGGACAGGTCTCTCTCTTATCCAGCAAGATTCTTTCCAGAGTATTCCTTGATAGGCTGATCCTTCACCTGGTAGATGGTATAATGGGAATGGGAATTTGAAGATCTTCCCTGCCCCTTGATAGGCTTAAGT
Source organism: Pseudochirops cupreus (assembly GCA_028627135.1). Taxonomy (NCBI): domain Eukaryota; kingdom Metazoa; phylum Chordata; class Mammalia; order Diprotodontia; family Pseudocheiridae; genus Pseudochirops; species Pseudochirops cupreus. Next base: position 136,264,233 of record CM053582.1, on the reverse strand, counting down.
GAATTTGAGGACCTTCTCTGATTGTAAATAAACTCTTCCCCCTAATAGGCTGCATGTGGCCACATGGAGCCTGTGGTGGGAGGCTTGATTTTCAGGAACGTCCACACCTTGTTACTTTGTGATTGGACAGTGGGTCACGAGGGTTGTGATGTTCTCTGACCCTGGAGAAGGGTATATATACCTTAATGGGAGGTTTTGCTTTGGGGATCACTCATGGGAAGAGTTGTATGATTTGGCCAGGTGAAACTCTGGGCAGCTGTTGAGCCCCCAGCTTTGAAACCCCAGATGTTGGTGCTTCTCTCTCTGGTAACTAACTAGGTATGGATAGTCAGACAGCTGGAAGACCTGTCTGATGGTCTCTTTCTGTTTGTATTTTTTGTCTACTTGAAACTTCTGTTTGCATTTTCTCTGAAGTTCAGGGTGCTGACTTTTTCCCCTGAACTAGGTAAATGATATATGTTTGATTAAAGTTAGACTGTTACCCCCTTCTTGAGGTGCTTTCCTTTAGAAAAGCAGATCAAAGAACCTGTGCTGGCAGCCACCCTGGGTATGCTAGGGTGCTCGCTGCTATAGATGGTCATCTACCTTAGAGCCAGTGTGGCTTCAGAAGGGGTTGAGGAATGGTCATAATGATATTTGTTGAACTAACAACTCCAGGACAAATTCCAGGAGCAGAACAGAGGTCTGTACACAGTGTTTTTCATTTGATATTGTCAATTGTGAGGGCTTGTGGAAGATCAAGGACAAATTTGGTTTCCTGGAGAAGTTCATCAGTATCATACACCAATTCCAAGATGGCATGCTTGCACAGGTTCTGATAATGGAATATTCTCTTGTGCTTTCCCAGTCACCAATAGAGTGAAGCAAGGCTGTGCGCTCGCTTCCATGCTTTTTAGCATGTTTTCAGTGATGTTGTAAGATGCCTTCAACAAAGATGAAAAAGGCATCAAGGTCAGCTACTGCAATGATTAGAAATTATTTAACTTGAAAAGGCTACAAAGCTAAGACTAAGGTGGAGGAACAATTGGTTTGTGATTTTTTTGTTCACAGATGATTGTGTCCTCAATGCAGCCTCTGAGGCTGAGATGCAACAGATTATGGTTTGATTCTCTGTCATTTAGGCTAATTTTGGCCTGACAATTAACACCAAGAAAACACAGGTCCTGCACCAGTCAGCACCATGCAATGCATATATGGAACCACTGGTTACGGCGAATGGAGAAATTTTTAATGAGGTGGATAAGTTCACTTATCCTGGCAGTATACTTTCCAGAAATGTAAACATAGATGATGAGATTGATATATGCATTGCCAGGGCTAGCTCAGTGTTTGGGAGGCTCTGAAGGAAAGTGTGGGACAGAAGATGTATTAGTCTGCCTACCAAACTGAGCTGTTGTGCTCACCTCGTTGTTTTATGCCTGTGAAGCCTTGACAGTATGTTAGCCACATGCCAGGAAACTGAATTGCTCCCATTTGAATTGTCTCAGGAAGATTCTGAGGATCACTGACAAGATAAGGTACTGGACACTGAGGTCCTTTCACCAGCTGAACTGCCAAGCATTCAAACTCTACTGCAGAGAGTGCAATTCCAATGGGCTGGCCTCGTTGTTCAAATGCCAAATGCACGTTTGTCTAAAAGGCTCTTTTATGGAAAACTCACACAAGGCAAGGACTCACATGGAAGTCATAAGAAGCAGTAAGAGGACACTTTCAAGGTTTCTCTGAAGAACTTTGGAATTGATTGCATGACATGAGAGACACTGGCACAGGACTGCCCAGCATGGTGTGTCCTCATCCAAGAAGACTGTGCTCTGTAAGCAAAACAGACTTGAAGTAGCTAAAAAGAAACCCAAGATGCTCAGATTTAGAGACATTTCCACTTCAAATGATCATATGTACTATTTGTGCCTGACCTGTGGCAAAGCCTTCCAAGCTCATCTTGGTCTGATCAGCCACAGTCAGACACATTTGATCTTGGCCCCAACATGGTGCTCAGTACTTGGTGCTTTGGGATGTCACAGCAATCCTCCTTTGTTTCCTACGATTGTAGTAAATGAATGGACATTAGTCAAAAGAATGTTCGTCCCTGAGCCAGGAAGTTTAACTGCCTGCTCAGGAGATTCTAAAGGCAGAGACCACTCCCACACATTCTCTCTCTTGCCCCAGGAATGTGGGGATTCTATAGAGGCTTTCTCTCTGGAACTTCATAAGGGGGAGGAAGAGAGAATAATTTATCTTCTATTCCCCAAAGTAGCTGTGGAAGCCCCTTGCACATCACAGTAGACACATGTGCTACCCAATAAATCCTGAGTCCAGACATCAGGCCTCTTTTTCTTCTATTATGTTTTTTCTTTCCCCCTTAAGGCTAGATGACAATACAATCATGATGAAAGTTTGACTTCAGGCAAGTGACTACCTCAGAAGATGACAACTCCTGGGTTCCTCAGGTGGAACTGACTGGCAGGAATTTTCTGCCATTGGAGCCTTCTTGGAGATGACACCAGTAGGCTGATGAACTCAAGCCATGGCTTGTCAGAAAACATGCAGCTTGAGGGGGCTGCTTGAAAAGTGCAGAACTGAGGTGAGGTGAAGGTACCACTAAGTGTTCCATGTCCTGCCTCCCTGGAGAGTCTAATAAGAGTTACATATTATATTGTATTTTAAGTCTGCCAACTTGTGCTTATGCACCTTTTGTGCTCTATACATTTTGTCCTTTGAGCTCTAACCATTTCTTTCATAGTGGAGAAAATACGTTCTCTCTCTCTCTTTCTCTCTCTCTTTCTCTCTCTCTCTCTTTCTCTCCCTCTCTTTCTTTCTCTCTCTGTCTTTGTCTCTCTTTATTTCACCTCACTTTTCCCTCTGTTTTTCTCTCTCTCCCTCTCCTTCTCTCTTCTTCCTCTCTCTATCTCTGTCTCTCTGTCTCTCTCTCTTTCCCTCTCTCTCACCCCTCTTTATCTCACCTCCCTTCTCCCTCTGTTTCTCTCTCCCTGTCTCCCTCCTTCTCCCTCTCTCTTCCTACTCTCTCTGTCTCTGTATCTGTTTCTCTGTCTCTCTCTCTCTCTCAACTGAGGCTAAGACCATTGATGGTAAACACATAAAATTTGGTGAAATGGAACCCTTGACTAATGTTTGTAAAAGCTGGTTAAATTATAAACTGTATAATTATACATTTGTTACAGAACTGGCTGTCAGAGGACATGGGTTTGAATCCTGACTTTTTTACTTAGTATTTATTATGTGAGCAAGTGACTTAACATCTCTAGGTCTCCAAGCCAGGAGAACTGCTTCCAGCCCAGTCCCTACAGCCATCATGGAGGGGAGAAATCAGTATGGAGAAGGGGCTCACCTTCAGCACCACCAACAACAACTGATGACCAGCTATCACCTACAGGTAAGCACAAGAGGACTGGGGGTGGCAGCACCCTTCAGACCAGCAGTCCTAGCCCATTGCTTACAGATGGACAAGCAACTTCTATGGAGAAGGGCCCAGCAACCACCCACGGCCAATCAACTGACACCCACAGGTCAGGCAAGCCATTGGAAACAACAAAGTACTTTGAGAAAGAAAGGAAGTAACACCTGCCAGGTCAGTCAAACCACTACCACCACCTTGACAACCATCTACCCTCAGACCCAAGTGGAGATAGCCCAGGACCCTGAACCTAAGAACTTTGGGAATAGCAGTGCTTCCAGTCCAGTGCCTGCAACCATCAGTCATCCTGGGAAGCAACCCTGATGGAGACATAGCCTGGGCACTGCTCCTGTAGGTGCCACAGGTACTGAAGACCCAGAAAAGATATTTATTGCCACCAAAGTCAACATCAGAAATTAATATGATTTAGTCTTGTATTGTTTGGCTCCAGAAAACAGAACTAGAACCAATAGATGAAAGCTGCATAGAAACAAATTTGGACTTACTTTCAGGAAAAGCTACCTAACCATTCAATCCATTTAAAAGTGAAATGGGTTGCCTGGAGAGGTTGCAATTTCTTCCTGCTTGGATATCTTCAAAGAGAGACTAGATGACCACTTGTGGGATATGTCATAGTAGCGATTCCTTTTGACTATGGGTTAGATTAGCAAGGTCTCTTGCAATTCAAAGTCTGTGGTTCTGTTACCCTAGAGTTTATGTCCTTTCCACTGTACCATGCATATAAGGAGATAAAGAGCTGGAATTAATGTCTCTTTACTGATCCAGTCTATGATTTCTTAATTGTTGTGCTTTCTTAAGGGAAAGCCCCTCAAGAAGTTATGCTGAACAATAATAATCTAATTATTAATAACTTAATTGCAGCTTCCTAAGCACACTGGGACATTTTAGTACATTACCCAATGTGGGGATTCCCAGGCTCTAGCTAAAAGTTCTAACCTTCAATATGAACACAACCATTAATTCTGAGACACCATCATACACATTTGCTATATGTGACTCTTGTAATTAGAACAAGAATGAGATTAGTTACTTTTCCAAACTTGCCAAATCCCAGGAAAGTCCCCTTCATGGGTTGTCAATGACTACATGTAGTCCAAAAAGCATTGATTATGTACAGAACACTGTGCTAGGTCCTGGAAATGCAGAGGAGAAAAAAAAAACTACATTCTTCTGAGGCAATTAACATGCATACAGATAACTATATACTTAATTATATTTAAGGAGGAAGAGCACACTCTTTCATGATGCTTTTGGCCAAGAAATCACCAGGGGAATATATAGATTTTACACAGGAAGACATATCTTATAAGTAGAACCATTTTGAAAAGATTGAGGGGAATGATTCTTTTACCCATAAGGTTTCTAGCCACTTTTTTTTTGTATATAGATATTACAGACAGCTGATTCTAAGTGATATATATGATTCATTTCAATACTGTGGTATTACGTAGTAAAACCAATCTCTCAGTGTAGACTTCCCAACCTACATCTCCCAACAAAACAACAGGGCACTTGTTAGCTTAACACAGGCAAAGCTTTTACATTCCTTTTGCATCAAACTGGATAATCCGCCCTTGAAAGAGTTCCTATACTCTAAGCAGCTTGACGCAGTTACAGTTTACAGGTGCTAATCTGACCTCCCATTTGAACTTGCACAAACCTGGAAGGAGAGGTCAAAGTGAGAGAACAACACAGGCCAAACAGGAATAGTCTTATTGACAAAACAGTGTAGCTAAATTCTGGAAACAGCCTCTCACGTAGAAAATGCTCTAAGTCAGGGCAGTTTAACACTTTTTTTTCCTTGTCATAATTAATTTATTTTTAGTTTTCAACATTCACTTCCACAAGATTTTAAGTTTCATATTTTCTTCCCCATCTCTCTCCTTCCCCAGGCCCAAGATGGTGTGAGCTTTGATTACCCCTTAGTTTAACGCTTTCAACCAAACTTCTGACTCCTAAAAGGCTATTTTCTATTCTCTCTGAGCCTTGTGTTCCTTTTCTATAAAAATGAGGCACACAATTATAGTTATAATAAGTGGTTTCTAAGGTCCCTCCATTTCTAACATTCTTTGATTCTAATGCAAGGTTATGGCTCAGTTATCTAATAGGCAAGCAGCTATCTTCTCAGTAACAATCGTTCTAAAAAGTCTACCATGATGGTTTATAGTGCTTCCTATCCTGCAAAATACAGGCAATGATACATAAAATTCAGGCGAATTTGTGAAAGCCTATGCCACTTGATATCTACAAAACTTCAACATTTGGTGAAGCAACATTGCAAAAGGCAGCCATTTCCACCAGGGAAAGAGCATAAAGGTCATGCCATTCATGGAAGTTTCATGATATTATGGTAGTACAGTGATGAGACATTAATGGCATTATTGCAAAATATTGTTGGTCAGGACAATATTTTGTGAAGTTATGATGCCTATAACTAGTCATCTATAGAATCCTTTCCAATAATAACCAATTTAATGTATGAATTGTTCACTCCGCCTGATTATCCTCCTTTGCATCCTGAAAGGATGCTGGTATTCAAGAGAGGGGGATCATTTAGTGAAAAGTGGAATGGAGTCACTAGACTTGAGTTCTGTTCCTGTCTCTGTCACTTACCAGGTCTCTCCCTGGACAATTGCTTGAAGGATTTAGACCAGGTGACCTCAATGTTCCCTGTCATTTTATGTGCTATCCCAGAGAACAAAAACCACAATGATACATGGGTCCTTTTCTCTCTTTGAATATTTATATCTCTTTTAATTAGTCTTGTTTTTAAAAATCGTCTGGAGCATTCAGTGATGGAGTGATTGTGGGCCAGCTTGTAACTAACACCCTGTATGTACCTACCCATGGTTTACCTAATGACCCTATATTTCTGAACTTATTGGCAATCAACAGTGGTTAACTTCTACCTTCAGACATTCCCTGTGGGTTCCTATAACTGTCTAACCCCATCCCTTCCTCCAACCTGGCTATGAAAATAATTCCTATCATCATTGCTACTTCAATACGTCTTTCTCCCAGCTGCCAAAGTGATCTTCCATGAACAGGTCTCATCATGTCTTCCCTCTACCCAACAGATTCCACCGTCACCCTATTCTCTTGTTGTTGTTCAGTCATTTCAGTGGTATTTGACTCTTCCTAATCCCATCTGGGACTTTTGTTTTTACCAGAAATACTGGAATGGTTTGCCATTTCCTTCTCCAGTTCATTTTATAGATGTGGAAACTAAAACAAACAGGGTTAAGTGACTTGCCCAGAGTCACGCACCTAGTAATTGTCTCAGGCCAGATTTGAACTCAGGAAGATGAGGCCCAGCACTCTGTCCACTGTATCACCTAGCTTTTCACTCTATTATTTCTAGGATGAAATTTAAACTCCTCTGTTCAAAGCCCTTCATAACCTGACCTTCCTTACCTTTCCAAACTTCTTGTACCTTAAACCTCCTCTACCTACATACCCTGTAATTCAGTGGCACTGGCCTTCTTGTTGTTCCTTGAAGGAGTAATTTCACTGGCAGTCCCTCAGGTCTGGAATGCTCTCCTTCCTCATCTCCACCTCCTGGTTCCCTTCAAATCCCTGCTTAAATAGCATCTTCTACTTTTCCAAGTCCTCCTTAATTCTAGCACCTTCCCTCTGTTGATCATCTTTAGTTTATCCCGTATGTTGCTTTTTTATTCATAGTTGCTGGCATGTTGTCTCCTCTGGTAGATGGGCACTTCTGAAGGGCAGGGTCTCTCTTTTGCCTTAAGTGCCCGGTCCTTAATAAATGTTTATTGATGAACTACATTGACCCCTCCACAATTATAAAAATTATAAATGTATATATGTACATAAATGACATTTAAGTCCAATACCAAAATGCTTTGCAAATATTTAACACAAAATTCAGTAAACATGGAATCCAAGAAAGTCAGTCACAGACTCTCAAGAATTTCAAAGGAAATTTCTTCTTCAGGAATGGAGAAGAGATAATATTGGACAATACTATGTTTTATTAATCTCATTCTCTTGTCTACAGTAATGTCAACACTTAAGAAGAAAGATATAAAATAGTTACATGAAATAAATATATACCTCGTTCTTTGTATTTGAGTATTATATGTTCCAATACACAGATATCTTCTCACCTTTGCTTTCTGCCAAAACATTCTTCCCCATTCTTCAAAACTTTGTTCAGCTCATCTATTCCTACCCTGAGCAGTCACATCTACCTCAAGTAACTGATGAGCCTTCCAAGCCCCATAGTGCTTGTACACATCAAAATGTAGAAATTGTTCCCATGGAAAGGACCTTAGAGATCATTTGGTCTAACATCCCTCTACAATATCAACAACAAACAGTTGTCTTTAAAGCATCACTGGGGAGGTGGCTAGGTGGTGCAGCGAATAGAGCACTGGCCCTAGAGTCAGTAGGACCAGAGTTCAAATCTGGCTTCAGATACTTAATACAAAAACCTAGCCATGTGACCTTGGGCAAGTCACTTAACCCCAATTGCCCTCCAAAAAAAGTAAAAAAAAATTAATCCAAAAAAAAAAAAAGAAAAGCATTGCCGGCCGATAGATATCAAGCCTCTACTTGAATACATCCAATAATGATAAATTCACTATATTACAAGATATTCTGAACCTAGCTAATTTTTACAAAATTCCTACCTTAACTTTCTTTTACTTCCACCATTAGTATTTTCTTCCCTATTGAAATAACATAGGATTAATATGACCAAGAGAATATTTTTATGAGATCATATTTGCGAAACCCACACCTGTCACATAGTAGGGACTATATTAATGCTTATTTCTCTTCTCCTTCTCTTAACCTTCTACATGAAATCTCATTAAGTGAGAGAGATTAAGGAAAAAGAAAAGCCTATCATGTCACCTTTAATACCTTTCTGCCTCAGGATATATACTGTCATGGTTCTCAACCATTCCTCTTATGAGAAATAGAATATCATAGTGAATAGAGTGACGGAAACAGTTCGGACAATCTTGGCTCAAATCCTTCCTTTGATACTTACTAGCTATGTGACTATGCCCAAGTTACCTATCCTCTCTGAAATTTAGATGACTTCTTTGTAAAATGCAGATAATAATACCAGCAGTGACTATCTCACAGCATTGTTGTGAAGCTCAAATGAGATACTGTATATAAGTACTTTGCCAACGTGAAACTGCCCTAAAAATGCTGATCACCATCACTGCTATGTGACATTGCTTCCAGATCTCTCACCACACTGGTTGTTCTTCTCTGGTTGCTCTCCTCTGGATTTACTTTGTCATCATTCTTTTTCAAAGGTGATGCCAAGATTTGGACCTAATATTCTTCATATTATTTGGGCAATGACCCATACAGTTGGCACATTCTACTTTGATACCCCTTGTCAATGCAACCCAAGAACATTCATTTTTGGTGGCCCAAATATCACTCATGACTCATCAATGATAGCTCAAATTTCTGTAGTATTTTAATCTGCATAAAGTTTTTTTTCTCACATCAAACTAATAATACAAACATTATTAGCCCCATTTTTGCCATTCCAGGGACTGAAGCTCAGAAAGTTGACTTTCCCAAATCCATAAGAGATTCAAACTCAGATTTTATATAAATCAGGTTTAGTACTTTTCTCACTGTACCAAGTATCTTCTATATACGTGCAATTGATTTTCTTTTAATGTAAATGCAAAGACATCTCAAACTCAACACATCCAAAATAATGTCTAAATTTTTCCAGTCATTCATTATCTTTCTCTCTTTCAGATACCTTGAGAATCAATTCCCCAGTGTCTTCAAAATTGTGTTATCTCCAGCACAGACCTCTTCTGTATATATGTGATCTAATCTAGCTGGTCTTTCCATCTTTGTTTTCTTCATGCTATTTTTACTTCTTCATGCAAAATGTAAGTCATGTGAGAGTCCAAGAATTGGGTTATTACCACCATTGCTGGACAAAACAATTGGTTACAAACATTGAGATCTTTCATTTTTGATGTGTTTGTTTTTCTCTTCCAAGTTTCATCCTTAAATTCTTTCAGAATGATTTAATGGGTTTCGTGTCAAGCTTTCTGTGATTTTTTTCCTGCTCTCTACCATTTCTAGCTATCTTATGAAGCCATCCTGCTTACAATCTTCCAATATTCTCATCCTTAAGATTTTACAAACCATTGCATTCTCAGCAGTGTTGCCCTTGGGCACTATATCTCTTAACTAGCAAAAAGATCAATTTTATGTGTTTGTTTGTTTTCTGGCTAAGGCAGTTTCCTAGCTCTTTGAGCCCTCTTATTGTGGTAACACTTTACTTTAGTTAAACTTCTGCAAAATATAATAAAAATTTACGATGATATTTTCCCTTTGCCCATCTTCCATTTCTAGAGTGAATTGATCGTGTTGGTGTTGTTTTAGTTGCATACCATATCTTCTTTTTCTTTTTACTTGGTCTTATAATATGGGATTAATTTTTAATTTTTACTCTATATACAATAGGACTATCAACTTGTTTAAACAATGATTGAGAAATTAATACACATTGATAAATAGCCACTTATTGTCTGTTAAGATAAGCTCAATTTAATTTTTGTGGTGTTATTTGGCATATGAAATGCCAGATTCTTCTATGTCATTTGTACTTTATATACTGTCCTTCACAACAGTGGCAAACATGTTTGGCATGGTGACATCTTCTTGTTTCTACCTCACTTCATACTGATGATCAGAGAATCACTGAACAAAGTTATCTCTCAAAGCCATCTATCAATGAATCATAAAAGGTCTTCATATATGGGTGGGAGAGACCTTGTTAGAGGAAAATTCATAAGGCTGAGTCTTGCTGTTCTGCACCCAATGAATAATCAACAAAGAATAAACATAATAAACTGAATATTCTCTACAAGTTTAGAAAAGTCTGTGACTGTGAAGATATATATGGTAGAAAATCATTTGTGAAAACCTACTATCCTCAGAAAATTATTAGTAAGTACTCACTAAGCTAGTAAACACTCAGTAAAAGCTTATTGTGAGATAAAATTCATCTTTCCTCTTCTCTCTATTCAGTCACTCCACAGCTCAGAAAGCTTCACTGTCTCCCTATCACCTATAGGATAAAATACAAACTCCTGTGCCTGGAAATTAAAGTCCTTCACAATCTAGATCCAGTGTCTCTTTCCACACTGATTTTCTATTACTTCCCCTCTCCTATTCTATGGCCAATTTGCTCTTCCAATTCTACCACATTCCATCTCTTGCCTCTATGATTTTGCACAGACTGTCCCACTCTTCTTCCCCTCTCCCACATGCCAGTGCTGTTCTGTCTCCTCTCCGGGATCTCCATCTCCCTTCTAATCTCAGCTAAAATGTTTACTCCCACACAAGACCTTTCCTGATCTCTGTTCCCCTACCACAAGAGTTCTTCATACTCCCTTTTGCCATGAAATTATTTTATATGTATTTGTGCTTTCACCCAGAAGAAATTAAGTTCTTTAAAGATTATAAATGCTTCATTTTTATCTTTACATCTCCAGGAACTAATATGATGCTTAGGACAACAGTCGGAGCTTAACAAATATTTGTTATTTGAAATGAATTGGTGAAAAAGGAGTATATCAAGTCCTTTGAACAGACACATGATTTCCCAGCACCTATGCCATGAAAACATAAACTAGAATACAGTCTAGCCAAAGTTTCAAGTGACAGAAGGAATTTGTCTTACTATCTAATCTTCTCCATCTAATTCATTGTAATCTTAAGCTTATGATATCAGAAACACAGGGAAGGCCTTCATGTCCTAAAATGAGAGACCTTCCCACCCCCAACCTGTTGACTGATGCCTAAAATATCACAGTTAGAATTTGTTCCTCTTGTATTAAGGTACTGATCTCTATTAAAATGCAGTTACTACTGAGAAAGGATACAAATGTAAGAGTCTATCAATCATTTACCCTTTAGTGTAAATGAGGTTCAGATCCTTTCCTGAGAACAGGTCTTGATAAGATAGAAAGGGTAGAGAGTATGAGACCCTTGATTTAAGAAATGGGAATTGATCAATGAATCAGGAAGCATTTATTAAGTACCTGTAATGTTCCAGGCACTGTGGTAATAAGGCCAAAATGAAACAGTCCCTACCCTCGTATGTACATAGATACATGCATACAAAATAAACGCAAAGCCATTTCATGGGGGGAGTGGGAGGGGGCGTCATTAGAACTTAGTTTTAACAGATTCTTAAATATTTAGAGCTAAAAGGGACCTCAAAGGTAATGGAACCTAATCCCCCAAATTAGGGATTCTAAGAGGCAAAGGTGAATAAAGAGTATATTACGAACATAAAGGACAACTTATACAAAAACACAGAGATGTGAGATGGTGTGTGGTGTCTGAGAACAGGAAGGCCAGGTGATTGAAAAGCACCTGGAAGAGAGAGGGGAGGAAAAGAACCAAAGACATGCTTTACATACATCCCAATTTTGCCTGTAGCTTCCCATGCTTAGCCAAGACTATTTTATTTTTATGTTTACATTTTTCATAAAAATATTTTACATTTTAAATATATTTAGTATTTAAATTGTCAAGCCAAAGTAGAAACACAATGATCAAGTGAACTGCTTCTACCACATCTTAGCCTCTAAATCCTGTGATCATAACAAAATAAAACCCAGTTTCTCCAGAAGTAAAGAAAGTGATTTATTATCCAATAGGGGAACTTATAGGTAATAGGACTGTAAGATAACAAGTTAACAACTCAGAGACATTTAGAGATCATCCACTCCAATTCCTCCATTTTTCCAGATGAAGGTACTAGGGCTCAGTAAGGAAAAGTGATTTACCCAACATCACACGCTGTAGAGTCAGGATTTGAACCCAAGGCTTCCAGCCCCAAAGTCATTGCTTTTTTCCCCTGAATCATAGCATCAGGCCCCTTTCTTTCTCCTTCCTTGTAATACGAAGCATCATGATCATCCTGATAAAAAGCAAAGCAAACCCACTAAGTCAATGAACAATGAAGCAGCTACTTCTCTGGTTCTTTGTGAGACCTCCATGCATGCAAATCAGGCTTAATTTATTGAGTGTTTCTTTTCTTCGACATAAGGAATTGTTTAAATATTTTCATTAAATGTACTTTGGAATGATAAAGATAATGACTGTAAGTGTTGAAAATGTAGTGATCCACTTGACACAGGGAGAATAAAAGATACGGAGAAAAATGGTACCACCCCCACAGCATTGAGCACACTGTCTTTGTAATTGCAGGCAGACATGGCAACCATAAGGCTATGCTTTCTTTCATTAACATCTGAGGGGATGAAGATATGTTGCTTGGTAATTAAAACTCACTGAAAATTACAAGGGGGAAAATTAATTAAAAGTCAGGCACAGGAGGAAGAATTCAAATCAAGATTATTTTTTTCCTTGGATTTATAATAATACGCCTGATGCCCTTCCATGTTATTACTCAGGAAAAAAAAAAGGAAACTGTAATATTGCCAAGAATTCAGCAGTGCATACTGAATTAATCATAGAGTCAGAGCTAAAGTGACCTTAAAAATAATACAATCCACCCCCTCTCATGTGACACATGAGGAAACAGAGAAGTTTGTATGACTCAACTAAGATCACACAGTTTAATCAATGGCAGAGCTGGGCCTTTGAACTCTAGGTTTTGATCTCCACGTACAACAACTTCTCCATCCTATTGTTCTATTCATGTAAACTGTTGACAACTGGGAGCACGAATTTTCACAAAGTTCAGTTGATTTGTCCTGTGTAAACACAGCAACTCAATTCTGCCTGTCTACCTAGTGCTAAATGTTTGGATAAACTGAGTTATCAGGAGGAAGAAGCTATGTGCCTTCATCTGAAACTTTTTCATCACTTTTCCCTGAAAGGTTCAATTCAAACTCGAGATTCTCACGTTGACCAATGGCTGTTGAAAAAAGATTTTGATGCTTATGGAGAACTGATTGGCTGCGAGAAGAGAGACTATCCAAAAAAGAATAGTTACAGTCCTCTTTTAAAGTGTGAGTTTCTTAGGTTAACTCTTCAGAAGCTGTTACCATGTTTCTGTGCACTTGACCTTGCTTAGGAAACTACCATCACATACATGGTTGGTCTTTAATTTATTGCTATGTAGCTCAATCAGTTAGGCTATTCCAAAGGAATGGATAAGTGAGAGAGTTTGAACATAGCATGTTTGCTCATCTTATTTTACAAAAATACAGTCTTACTCAAGATCACAAGTATAAATGTTAATCTTTAATTGCTGTAAGAGGGGCACTGAAATCAGGATGAGGGACCCCAAGAATTTTAAAAAGTACTGTATCTCCACTGGTCAAACACAAAGAGAGGTGATTTGGAACGAATGCTAGATTTGGAGTCTGGGGACCTGGGTGTGAATCTGGTTTCTGGTACTGTCTATCTGTGTGACCTTGGGCAAGTCATTTAATCTGGCACCTAGACAATGGATTAAGAGTGGCACCTGGAGTGGGGAAGAATTAAGTTCAGATCCCACCTCAGATACTTCCTAGCTATGTGACCCTGTTTAAGGCCCTGAACCTCTCTCAGGCTCAGTTCCTTCATCTGTGAATAGAGATAATAATAGTATGTACCACACAGAGTTGTTATGAGAATCCAATAATATGGCATATATAAAGTGCTTCATCTCAAAGAGTTATATAAATGCTAGTTGTTATTAATAATCTCTCCAGACCTTAGTTTCCTGAAGAACTTGAATGAAATCATGTCTAAAGTTTCTTCTACCTTATGATCCGATAAGTATTTTCCTAAGGTCAGGAGTTGGGACAGAACTGAAAGGCGTATGTTTTGATTAATTCTGGATCCTCAAGGAAATGTATTGTTCTCATGTTAGAAGTAGCCTTTCAGCTTAGTTTTAAAAACCATAGATTTTGAGGCAGAAGGGACCTTAGAGGGGGCGTATACTACTCTATTTGAATAGATCGAGTTGTCCAACCTAAGATAGATTCCTAGGACAAGAGCTGGTATGACAGAAGATCATTCCACTGGCCTGTGGTATAAGCAGAGAAGACACTCAAGATGGACCATTTTGAAGTTTTCAATATGGCCTTAGAAGAGGTAGCATCAAGGCCAAAATGACTAAAGCAGCCCAACCCCTGCTTCCATTGTACATCAGGTCAATGGACCTTCCATGAATCTGACTCATAAATTTCAACACCTTCCAAAATCCTTCCATAGCAATTAGAGCATTGAGGGAAGTGGCCATGCCCAGAGAATAATACTTTCAAGTTCAATTCTTCCTATCGGGTTAGGAGATATGTGTAATGTTAATGGTATTTAAGATCTTCCAGTCCATTAATAGGCCTCACATGGAGCCCATTAAGGGAAACTTGCTTAGAGGAGGCTTGCTTGTAGGATGACTTTCACACCTATTGCTAATTTCTAATTAGGCACTGAGTCACAAGGGTCGTGATGCCTTCTAGTTCTGAGAAATGTATATACACTCTGCTTTGGGGGCTCACTACTAAGAAGGATCTTGTGATTCTCTGGTCAAGATTCTGAGTGGCCATATGTTCAGAGCTTCCCAACTGCTCAGATGCAAAGGTTCCCTCAATCCAGGGATGCATGTAAAGTGTATGGTTGATTCAGGCAGTCAGAGTCTTGTTTGTTGTTTATTTCTCTGCTTATATTTTCTCTGAAGTTCAGGGTGCTGACTTTTCTTTTGAACTAGTGAATGTAATTCAAAAAGATTGTTGACCCTTTAAACAGCTATCTTTCTTAGTAAAGCAGATCTAAGAACCGGTGCTAGCAGCCATTCTGGATATGCCAGTGTTGTTGTTGCTACAATATGGAAAAGGCATAAGAGCCAGTAGTCAGCTCAACTGGAGGAACATTGAAAGTACAAAGGGAGCCAAGTGAGGAAATAATTCCTTCAGGAAAAAAGGAAGCAAATTTGAATGAAAGAAAAGGCATCAAGTCCTTCCTGAGCTAGGGCCCTTATTTCTGGAAAAGTTCTAAGGGTTTTCTAGATGTAAGGACGCTCGCTCACGAGAAGTCAGTGGACCAGCCCCAAACCAAAATGGCAAACAAAGAAAGGTTCTTTCAGGTCCCAGTGGCTCCCTCACTGCAGCAGTATGCAGTGAGACTGAGTTATTCTGTCTCTTCCAGGATAGGAAGGTGAGAAGAAAAGATCTTAAAAGGGGGAAACTATTAAGCTATCAGGGAGTCAGGGCATTTGACTACAGGTCAGGTAGACAGCAGCTTTTATCAATAACTTCAGTGAAGGTAGCACCCCTCCTCCCACTTTTAAAATTCTAATAGGAAGCATATAAAAGTAGGGAGAGACTAAAACTCTGGGTGAGAGTTTGAAACTCACTCAGGACTTATACAATGCTTTTTGTACTTAAAGGAAACAGAACAAGAGAATGGATCTCTTATGGTGAGTCTTGGTGTTCTGGATGACTTTCTCTGTATAACTTTGTTACCTTAGGGTCTTCATGGGGAAATATCTATTAGACTGTGCTGCAAACTACTTGAGGTCTTGGATACAATGAATACCTAAAAACTGAGGAATAATGAGTCTATTACAAGGTCAATGATAACTCTATCTTTCAAAACACCTCTCAAACCCTTCTCTAGTCCCAAATTTTCATCTAAAGTTTTGATCTCTTATTGAGACACGAGATGACCCATCCATTGGCATCAGAATCTTGAACAATAAGCATTTATTAAGGCATTGTGGGAAGCACTAGGGATAAAAAGTCAAAGGGGATGGGAACACTACATATAAGTAAATGCAAAATACAGTACAAAAGAATTTAAATGCCAGGGAGGACTTTCAGCTGTATCAGGAAAGATTTCACATCAGGTGCAGCATTTGACTGAATTCTGAAGGAGTTTAGGCTTTGTAAGAGGCAGAGATGAGTTGGAAGGGAATTACAGAAATGGCCACTACTCTGTACAAAGACACGAAGAGATGAGAGATGAGACATTATTATGAGCAACAACAAGCAAGCTTAACTGTTCCATAGAGCATGTGAAGAGTCTGGAAATGTAAACTGGAAGAGATTGTGAAAGGCATTATAGATGTAGACTAAACAGTTTGTGAGGTGGGCCTGGGCGGGGGGACAAGAGGGAATAGGACTGAATATGTAGATTTGGAAGAGATCATCTGCATAGAGACGATAGTTGAATCCACCATTGCTGATGAGAAAGAATTGAGAGAAAAGATAGGAGCAACTGGGAGGTCACCTTAGGGTATACACAGTGAGAGGTGGGACAAGGATGATGTTCTAGCAAAGGAGAATGGACAGGTAGGAAATTAAAATAAATATCCTTAAACAAGTTTAATCATATTTTCTATGATAAAACCACTAATATTTATCCACATGGGCCCTCTTGTCTATAAACAAGCACATACATGTTCTCAGAAACCAAGTCTGCAAAAAGTAAGACAATTATCCAGAAAAACCAAGCCAAAATGGCATGGGTGGGGGTATGTCTCAATTCCCTGATAATTTTGGACCTTGAATATTGAATTTGAATACTGTTTCTAGAGATTTCACTAATTCTATTTTGTAGACAGGACCTTTCATCTATATGTAGTGACTATGGTAAATTCCTGAAGAAATTATTT
Source organism: Pseudochirops cupreus (assembly GCA_028627135.1). Taxonomy (NCBI): domain Eukaryota; kingdom Metazoa; phylum Chordata; class Mammalia; order Diprotodontia; family Pseudocheiridae; genus Pseudochirops; species Pseudochirops cupreus. Next base: position 136,247,203 of record CM053582.1, on the reverse strand, counting down.
TAAATTCATTGAATAAAATCTGTCAGTGACCCTGTCCCACAGGAAAAAAGCCATCAAGAGCATAAGACCTCAACTCTGTGTAGAAGTGGGGTACCGTAATTTGGGAAGGTGTAGTCCTTTCTGTGAAGTTTGTGGAATAGAAACCTCATCAATTTAGCGTTAGTTTCAATTAAGAACATTTCACTGATGTGGAAAGTTACTAAAGCCTAAGTTATAAAATTCCTCCTCCCCTCCCTGCCACTTGCCTACTTACCACCTAGTGGTTTTCAGGCCCTCCTTCCCATTTAACACAGTCAGTCAACCTTCCGGCAACTCCTAAGACTCAGCTTAAAGAAAAAAATTAATTAGAAGAGAATTTTCTTTGTGAGGTAAAAACAGACTAACCAGGGGGCACCTAAGGGGATTCAAACTCTGAGTATTTTCAAACTAATCCACAATGTGACCCCTGTTTATATTAAATATGACAGTGTTTTTATTGAAAATAAACATTTACATAAGCGTGCTAATGTACTTACTCAAGAATGAGCCAAATAATGTAAGATAAGTAGGCTTTCAGCGATCAGGGTGTTACCTACCTCACAGGGTAAAAGCAAAGAAAGGAAAGCCTTGGGAAACCCTCAAGCTCAGTAAATCGGTCCTGTTATTGTTCTCTTTACTTGAGTGAGATTCCATTTGCCTAAGGAGTTCTCTGCTCAGCACAAAATCTTATAAAACTTTCTATCAGCATTGCAATGTGGCTGTCATGACAAGAGGTTCTATGAACTTTGGACTTCATTCAGTGCAATTAATTATACATCTCTAAGACCTGTACTCCACAGTAATTAAAATTCTTCTGGAATTATCAAAAGTAATTTCATTTGAAAGCTTGAATCAACCAGCATTTTGTTTGAAAATGGTAAACTGAACCACAGATCACCCATAAAGGATTATCTTGATACTGTCCAATAGGTAGTATACCAGAATTCTTATAATTATGCAACATATATAGTGGAAAGAATTTTGGAGCTAAAGAATTTTAGAATCAGAGGACTTAAGGTTCAAATCCTAAACCTGTTTTTCTATATTTGTTTGACCTTGGATAAGCTCACCTGGGTAATTCCTCTAGACTCAAAGGACATGGGTTGAAATTCCAAGACCCTGTTCTTACAAATATGTGATCTTGGGTAAGAACTTGGGTAATACCATTTACTCTAGGGCAATGGTTCTCAACCTTCCTAATGCTGTGACCCTTTAATACTCTTATGTGGGCGTATCTGCATGTGGGCGGATCCACCTGGAAACAGAGGAGTGGTGTCTCGGTTCCTAAGACCATCAGAAATATGTGTTTTCTGATGGTCTTAGGTGACCCCTGTAACCCCTGTGACCCCTGTTAAAGGGTCATTCGACCCCCAAAGGAGTCGCAACTCACAGGTTGAGAACCACTGCTCTAGGCATTTCTTCATCTGTAGAAGGAGGGAGTTGGACTAAATGACCTTTAAGGTCCTTTTCAGCTGCAAATGTATGTTACCAGGCACTCCCAAAGCCAACAGTCTGAAGAATGCAAAATTGCAAACCATTGCATTATAAGGGATCTTATTGGCTCAGTCATTAGTTGGTATTGAGTGCACATTAACAAAAAAAAAGATCTTACAGCCACTAAATGTTCTCACATTTCTATGTAGAGTCACATTTTGTATCATGTTACTTAAACTTTTTACCATTAAAAAAAAATCACATTGTTTTATATTTCATTCCCCTTGGTAGAGAAGTTGGTAACTAGGGAAATGGAATTTTGCATACGCTGTCACTGGTGAAGTAGTTGGTTTTGCTGAATTGCCTTTCTTTGTTACCAGAGAAGGTTCAAAGTGAAAGGGAAGGGGTGTTATAAAACTGGTGTATAAGCAAAATGCATTAATAAAAGTAAAAACCATTGTTTTTAATCATCAGGCTGTATATTTGTACAGCAGTGTTTTTTAAAGGTGAGTGGGACAAATGAAAATATTCTCATAAAGTAAAGGAGACAGTTGCCAAACTTGAGCTAGGTTTTAGTCTTGATAGGCTCCAATTTTATTTTTCTGTAATGTGTCTGCCAGGTGCCTATCTTTGGTAAACAAGAAAAGCAACAAGTGACCTATAAATCACCTACTTTTTACAACAAATAATATGTCTACCAGGTGTTTCTGTAAATTGTCTGCTTTTTGGTAAAACTTCTGATAAATAATTTTGTATTGGGCAGACAGATTGTAAGGACACACCTTCTCACTAATGGGAATGAAGGTCTGGCTACTGGGGAGGGGATTTGGGGTTTTTTTTGGGTGGTCTTAGAATTATTTGTACAAGGGTATAAAACTGCTTGTTTGATTTTGTACTTTGCCTCCCTACACTGGTGTATGTTCTGGGTAGGTGATACCCAACTCTCAGAAGATTTGTATAGGAATAAATAGCTTCTGTTTGTGCCTGGAGAAATCTCTGTGTTTCATTTGGGTAAGGGTCTTTGGGGTCTTTATCCCACACAAAGGCATTTCTGTATTTCTATGCCTTTTAATCATTTAGGATCATGAGGCCTTACAACTTCCTATTTAATCAGTTCAAGATTGTTAAGGTTCTCTATGCTCAGATTTTAAATGTCTTTGAATTAGATTTTTAAAATAACAACTCTAATGTAAGATTATTTTAGAACTAAAATGTGAGCAAATTTCCTAAATGTGAATAGAATACAGAATTTCTCCTACTTTTCATTTGTATCTTACATTAGTGTAATTCTACATTTTACAAAGTCCCCTTATTATTTCATCTGATCCTCAGACCAATGGGGGGTGAGCAGGACAGGTACCACTCTTCCTCCCCAGTTTTACAATAGAGAAAACCAAGACTGAAAAACAACCTCCCTGGCACAATCTTGGGCACATTCTCAATCTGCAAAATGAGGGATCCTGGACTAGAAGGATCTTTACAGTTCCTTTCCAGTTCTAATATTTTATCAGTCTTTGAGTAAATCACATTTCCCTGAGAACCCAGATAAAATAAAAGTTGTCGCCCAACTCCAACTCCATCCTGGTGAGCTAATAGGAAAAGTGCTTTGAAACCTGAAAGGCAAATCTGGAGCAGAAAGATGCTAGGTATACCCTAAGATGTCTTTTGACTTCTTCAGTTAGTTTCTGATTTCTGTCCTTAGCTTTTGGTCTTGTTCAGTTTCACTTACATGTCAATCAGGGGAACACCTCCCCCCCAAAAGAAAACCTTGGTAGCCAGGTAGGTTTTGTTGCCCAGACTCCTCATAGTTCTTATATATCTTTTGTTTTATTTGGGAGGCTGGGGGAGGGGGGAGTAAAGTCAAGGAAATGAATTTTGAGGGCATAAGATCCCTAACAGGGATAAAATAGAGTTACAAGGAATTTTCTAACCCTAAGTTAGATAGTTATCTGGGACCATGGCTTTTGAATTAACAACAGACTCAGAAATAGGCACGGTAACAGGTATTATTAGCATGAGTATATTCCTACTGACTTTTGTAAGCTTTCCTCAAGTAAGGTATAGTGGCTCATAGCCTCACCCAAACATTAAAGGAGATATTAACCTTTCCCTTTTTCTCAGGGAGTGGTAAATTATCATATGGCATCCCAAAGCTAGGCAAATGACCTCAAAGAGTCGAAGTCTAGCAGAGAGCCCAGAACAGCTGATAATATCACCAGAGGACGTCAGCACATCCCCAAGGGTTTGAGGTAATAGTTGCTATATTGGAGTTATTCGTAGGTGTTCCCTGACCACATGGCTTCCTGGTTTGTTGCTTTTCAGTTGTTTCAGTCATATCTGACTTTCCGTGACCCCATTTGGGGTTTTCTTGTCAAAGATGCTGAAGTGGTTTACCATTTCCTTCTCCAGTTCATTTTACAGATAAGGAAATTGAGTCAAACAGAGTTAAATGACTTGTCCAGGGTCACACAGCTAGTAAGTGTCTGAGACCAGATTTGAACTCAGAAAGATGAGTGTTCCTGACTCCAGGCTTGTCACTCTATCCACTGAAACACCTAACAGTCCCGGACTTCATGGTATATGCCTCTTAATGAATGTTTCCTGGCCACACATATATTCTCTAAACCTATATACCTTCCCACTGTGTGAAAGAATGTATGGAGAAATATTTTCATTTCATTTTATTTGTTTATTTGTACATTGTCATTTGGATGTTGTCTCCCCCATCAGATTCTGAATTCCTTAGAGGCAATGACTCCTCCTTTTTATGTATTCCCAGTAATGAGAACTGTGCCTAGAACACAGTAAGCCTTTAACAAATGCTTGTTGAGTTATCATTGACTATGTTGCTGTATCAACAATGCAGTATTCACAATGCCTACAGTAACTATAAGTATGCTGATATGTTTATTAATCACAAAATGTAACAGGCTGTTTACATGAGAAATATAGCTAGAACATTTATTTAAATACCAGAAAACTGAGTCCCAAAACCAGAAAGTCAAAGCCAACACAGTAGTTATGAAGTTGGCACATGTAGTTAAAGTAGTAAGTACCCACATTCTCAAGCCTTCAAAACAGGACAGGCTACCTCAAGCAAAGATCCTCCTTTCCTCACTCACAACAACTGCTCAGTGTCCAGGCAGCTTACTCCCCGCAGCTCCCCCCCCCCCCCCACCATAGTTCCCGTCCCTTGAAGTCCTCAGC
>CM053582.1:136219226-136242044 GCA_028627135.1 Pseudochirops cupreus | reverse complement strand
AGAGTCCTAGTGACAAATAACCAGTTTAGGCTTAGAGACCATCTCCTGTCTCTAGGAATTTTCTATGACTTTCTCCTATACTCTCTCTATCCTCATCTCTGCCTCTTAGATTCTCTGGCTTCTTTCCAGCTTTGTTAAAGTCCCACCTTCCACAAGAAGCCCTTCCCAGTCCTAAATCTTGGTAGCCTCCCATGGAGTTTATTTCTAATTTATCTTGTATAGATCTTGTTTGTACATAGCTGCTTGCATTTTGTCTACATTAGTCCATAGCTCCTTGAGAGCAAGGAGTGATTTATTTTTATTTATTTATTCATCTATCATCTATCTATCTATCTATCTACCTGTCTGTCTGTCTGTCTGTCTATCTATCTATCTATTGCTTTTCTTTGTATCCCCAGAACTTAACACAGTACCTAGTATATACTAGGTGCTTGATAAATGGTTTTGGAATTGGCCAAAAACTTGGATGTGATGGGGCATATGTTCTGGGAACCCCTTGAATCTTTTCACTTGATCTGGCATTTCCCTGAGACAAAAAGCCTTCCATTATTAATATGAGTGAATTTCTATTACCCTTAACCTAGCCTAGCCCTCCATGGTCTGTTATCTCCAGGTAGCCTTCAGCTACCTCCCACCCTTGATTCCATCAAAATCCCATTGTCTTGGTTCATGGAATATGACCCCAGTCCCATCAAGATCCTCCTTAGATTCTTTCTCAAGAGCTCTCTAGACCCCTCCTCCCAGATTACTAGACCATTCTCTAGACCCCTCCCACAGTCCTACTGTATATAAGATCCATCTCGCCTCCATGAAGGCCCTCAGATTCAATCTAGCTCAGACTCAGTCTGTGTCAAATTGTTCTGACTTGCTTGTCAATACAAGCATCAGAAATGTTCAGGCTCCTTAAGAGTCTATGCATTATGGTGAATCTTTAATAAACTTTGTTTTACTTTGGCTGAGAGAGAAGGTTTGAGTCGAATTTATTAGGCAGGACCCAGCGTGTGGGTACTTTGGGGTCCTGAGCACCCCTAAACCACAAACCTCAACAGATGTGCTTTTCCTTCCTGACATGTGGATGCAAAAACTCACAGGATCCTAGGATTTGGTCCTTCGTAGGAGTTTAGAGATCATCCATTTCATCCCCTTTGTTTTACTTAGTTGGTTCTTGTCCTTCATTTTCAAAGAGGAACAAAATGATACCACTATGTCAGAGTCAATTTACAATGCCTCCAACTATGGCTGATCAGATCTATAAGAGTTCAGAATGTCCTACCACAGGTCAGGCACAAGTAGTCCATATGAACATTTGGAGTGGATTCTCTAAATTTGCATATCTCACAATTCTTTTGAGCTGTTTCAATTTTGCTTTGCTCATAGAGCACAGCACCTTCTCTGATGTGGGCACACCATGCTGAGTGGTCCTGTGCCAGTGTCTCCCACGTCACACAATCAATAACAGAGTTCTTAAGAGAGATCTTGAGAGTGTCCTGGTATCCCTTCCTCTGACAGTCCTGTGAGCACTTGCACACTGTGAGTTCTCCATAAAACAACCTTTTTGGCAAACTTACATTTTGCATTTGAACAATGTGGCCAGCCCTTTGGAGTTATAATGCTTGGCAGTTCAGCTCAAGAAAAGATCTCAGTGTCTGGTACCTTATCCTGCCAGGTGATCTTCAGAAGCTTCCTAAGACAATCCAAAGGGAAGCGATTCAGCTTCCTGACATGGCACTGGTAGACTGTCCAGGTTTCACAGGTATACAATGAGGTCAGCATAACAGCTCTATAGACCTTCAGTTTGGTAGTCAGTGTAATACCTCTTCTCTCCCATACTTTCTCTCAGAGCCTCCCAAACTCTAAACTACTTCAGGCAATGCCTGAGTCAAACCCCCCTTCCCTTTTTTTTTTTTTACAGATGAGAAAACTGAGGCCTATGAGGTTGATTGACTTATCTATTGTGTCAAAGGCAGAACAATGCTTTCTAGTTCAATCCACAGATTCAAAATTCAGTACTCTTTCCACCTTACCAGCTTTCTCTATTTGTTTAGATGTCAATACTATACCCTATTTGCTCCCCAGTAACCTTTGTCTAAACATTTGAGTAGGATTATAAGATAACTCAAGACTGGCAACAAACTCTACTAGTTACAAGCTGTGTCCCAAGTGAGAGCTGGCTGAAAAGCATGTATATCCTCTGGCTGATAATACCCTATTAAATCAGTTCAAGGGGAGAGGCAGAGGGAGGGAAGAATCCCAACACCCCCCTTTTCTTCTTAAAAGATTAATTTAATGATGCAGTTCATTATCTCATCAATGTCAAGTTTCCCATTAACTTCATCTTCTTCCTCACTTACTAATTGGCCTGCTGCATACATTTATTTTCTCTCTGGACACATTTACAAAAGTCCTTCAAATTGGCTGTAATCCCTTTACAAAGCACAAATGCCTTCAGGTACTTGCTGTCCTTTCCTGTCCCCAGGAAGACACAGACCTACTCCTATTTGATTATATTTTCTTTTTTCTGACTCACAGATGTATTTCAGATCTCTCAAAGTGAAATCCTCCACATTCCTTCTTGAATCCACAGTGGAATTGTATCCTTCTTTAAAGAGGCAGACAGAAAAGGGGGGAGGGAAGAGGGAAGAGAAAGAAATCCCTCATGCATTAATTATAGCACTGCTTGAATTTTCCAAGATTCTTAAGGCACTTATGGACTTTAATAATTCTTCTCATTCCACTTTGCTGATTTTTTTTTTAATCCTTGTAACTTAATATCTGGGAATTAAGCCCTGGACTGCTACAGGGTATGAGCTCATCATTTCTTACTATCCTTAATTCAATTAGCCTGTTGTCATAGAAACCAAATTTTTGTGTAGATCCCATTCTCATCCATTTCCTTCCCCTTTGATGAGAAACCAATCCAGACATTTTTTCCTCTCTCTCTCTTATTGGATTTCCTCTTTTTCATTTGTGAAGTCTCTCCAGCTGACCAGAGAACCATTAGGAAGATAAATACATGATAAGCTTACTAACCCCCTAATTTACAAGTTTACTGGTCCCTAAGATAACATAGGGCATATTTTAAAGAACTTTAATAACAGGTTTAAACTTAATAGATTGGAGTCAGAAGGCCTCTTCCCTACTCTGGATGACCTTGGGCAACTCACCTAGATTCTTTGGTCCTTAATTTTCTCTCTCTCTTTTTAAAAAAGTATTCATCTTAAACTTAAACACAAAATGAAAGAAGAAAAAAAAAGAGAACATCTCCTAGTATACAGCAGAACATGAGAGGATTCAATACAAAATGATAAATTTCCATTTCGCAAAAACTTATGTAATAAATACTATACACTATTTTCAAAGTAATCCAGCTTTTCTCTGCTTTTATGCACAATTAATAATTTTCTCTTCTGTAAAATGGAGAAGGGGAAGTTGAACTAGGTAAACTTTAAAGTCCCTTCCAGATGCAAACTTTATGGTCCTTTCATCAGCTCAATTCATTTCAATCAAATAAATCCAACCTGAGTCAATTATTAGATGCAAAGTACCATTCTAAGAGTCAGGGAATGAGAGAGTAAGACAAAACCATTGCTTATAAGTTTACAATTTAATTGGGAAGATTGGAGAGGTATATACATTCCTATACTATAAAACAGAAATTCACTAATACCTAGGAGATATGCAAAGTACTGAGGTCAGAAGAGGGAGAGATATCATTCCTGCCTGAGAGTATTAGGGAAGGTTCCATTGGGGAACAGCTGGGCTTCGAAGGACAAGCTGGATCTCAACCCGTAAGGTGAGTGCTTTCCAAGAATAGGAGACAGTGTAAATAAAGGTATAGAAGTGGTAAAGCTTAGAATAAATGGAGAAAGGCAATGAGTAATCCAATTCATTGGAGTTAGTGTTGAGGGTCAGCATAAAAATGAAGAGCTATAGGGTTAGGGGTGTTCGAGACCCCAAAATACCAACATGTCGGGTCCTGCCAAATAAATTCGACTCAAATCTTCTCTCAGCCAAAGTAAAGCAAAGTTTATTAAAGGTTCGCCCTATTGGGTAGACTCTTAAGGAGCCTCCGTATCTGTAAGGTTTGTATTGGATAAGTAGGCTTGTATTAAACACAGAGCAAGTTTGCGCTAGAAAATTCTATGGCGCTCTCATACCACATGGGGTCTTATATACAGAAAGGTCGTGGGAGGAACATAGGGATGGTCTAGAGGGAGAGCTTAGGGAGGGTCTTCAGGAGGAGTCAGAGGAGGTCAGACTCCAGTATGGAGTTTGGGGAGGGTAGTTAGTGAGCTAATTAACTCCAGTAAATGAGTGAAGAGGCTGGAGGCTAACTGGAGACAAGGTAGGCTAGGCCAGTTCAAGGGTGTAACAGTTGATTTGGGTATAGATACTCAAATGGGCTCAAGGTTGGGAAGTAGACGGACAATGGAGGGCTAGGCTAGTAACAGAGGTTTGGGCCCAGGCACAATGAAATACTTATGGCCTCATGCAAATGCTTCATCAATGGGAAGATTCAATCAGAGTTCAAGGGGGTTCCCAAAGCCTCATCTTTAGAAATGGAGGTGACCTCCGAGATCAGAAGAAAGCAAAGCCTGCAGGTACTCAGTGGCAGAGCCAGAATTTTATCTCAAGTCCCCTGACTTCAAATCTAGTATTCTTTGCACTCTACATAGAGTATATGGAAGGGAGTGACATTAAATAAAGAAAAATGGCAAATCTCCAATTCCTTACACCTTTGATACTCTATGGTGGCAGCACAGTTTGGTAGCAAGAACACTTCAATGGAATCATTTTCAGTACTGATTTCAAAGGAATGAACTTCATGCAAACAAGTGTGAACCAGATAGAGAGAAGAGGAGATATTTATAATGAACTTTGCAAATGTAAAGTGCCATATAAATGCTAACTATTATTATTCTCAGTTTTGTGACATTTGCAAATCTGATGAATGTGTCACCATTGATTCTATCCAAGACATTGACACAGTACAGGGCAGCAATCAAATAGAAAACTTCCTCCTGCTTAAAATCATCCATCACTCAACACTCCGTATGTCTGTAGTCAACAATTTCTGTACAGAAATTTCTGCATATTCCATATGTGTCTGTCTTGCAGACAAGATCATAAAAGGTTTCACTAAATAGTTTGCTGACATCTAGATACATTATACCCACAAACTCCGCATGAATATAGTCTAGTAACTCTTGTAAAAAGGAAATGAGAGCAATCTAGTATGACTTACTCTTAATGAATCAATGCTGGCCCATTTTGATCAGCTCCTCCCTGTCTAAGTGCTTGCAAATCATCTCTTTAATCATCTATATTGCCTGGAATTAACATCAGACATCAAACAAATCTGGTGAGCTGGAAATATCCACCTTCTTCTTTTCCTCTTTCTGTTTTTAATGATAAGAACAATTTTTTTTCTCATCATGTCTTTCATCCTCTGTAGTGACACTAATACTTGGGACAACAGTTCAGGAAGATTACAAAAGATTTCAGTATGCTGGATTAAAGGTTATCCAAAAAAAGGCACTTTTTTTATTGTCATGGGGTGTTAGATGATCTATTCTCATCTTAACATTTATCTTGGGTTTCAATTTCATTTTAGCCATATCTGTTCTTTCCTTAGTCTGAAGACCATGGTGAAAAAAAAATCAAGTGAATCAGGAGATGGTTTTACCTCTTTTTTGTCCACTAGAAACAGCTTTCTTATCCACAGGTCCTGGTGGCTTCCTGGACCATCCTTTCGTGTCTGACATGTCTGTGTCTCCCTCCTCCTCAAACAAATTGTCACCTGATCCACCCATCCCCTCTAGGTATTGTCCCAATCTCCCTTTCCTTAAGTGACTAACTTCCTTGAGGTCATCCACAATTAATATCTTCACTTCCTTTGCACTCGCTATCTTCTTAACTTTCTAGAGTAAGGCTTCTGACCTTATTATTCAACCAAAAAAGGTTCTTTCCAAGGTTACCAATGGTCTCTTAATTGACAATCTCAGTCCTCATCCTTCTGGACTTCTAGGCATCTTTTAGCTTTGTTGATCAACCTCTTCTCCTCGATACTTTCTTATCTCTAGGTTTTCAGACACCCACCTTTCATTCTGGTTCCAAATCTAGTGTTCCATCCACACCAGAGCAGTTAAAATGCCCCACCCAGAAGCCAGGGGAACCAGATTAAAATGCAAATGGAAAATATTTAACAAAATAAATAAAAATATAATAGAACACAGGTAACGTTAATATGTGGTTTTCTAAGTCCATACGCAGTTCACAAAGATTCCGACTTAAGAATTGGACATGACTAAAAATGAATAAACAAACAAAAACATTTCTATGTAAGTTTGATACCACTACAGTAAATCATACTACTTTCTCTAGCTCCCGTGTCCTTCCTTTCATTCCTCTCCCTTCTTTTCTTCCACCTGCCAGTCCAGCTTTGCAGGGAAGAGGAAGACAAGGAGAGCAGAGCTTCATATTGTGCCACAGCAATAAAAATAGTAGCAACATAAACAATTGCTATTGATACAGCATTTCCATTTAAAAAAGCACCTGATATGCTCTTTTGAAGCAACAACTCCTATCTGCCTACTAGATGAGAGCTAGCAAGGTCTAAAAGAGAAAGGGATGCGAGAACAATGCAGAGAAGTGGAAGAACTAAGCTTGCCACCGCCCTCCCCTCAGGAGGAGGAGGTCAAGAATATTGGGTCAGAAGGCCTTTTCCTGTGCCTGAAATTGCTTATGTTCTCATGGAAAAAGGAAAGCTAAGATTACAACTCTAAAGAATTTACTTGCATGAATAGTGAGTAATTGTTTGGAAACCAGTGAGTCAAAAAGAGGTTAAGCTTTCTTTTATAGATACACACATCAGGAGAATAAAGAAGGAGCGGGGGAAAAAAAGTATGACCCCCTTTTGGAAAAAGGTTCTTTCTAGAATGATTTGCAGGAGTCTGCAATTGTGCCCATAGACAAAAATCATTCATTGTGTTGGCAACAAGGCTCTTCCACAGGCTTGGAAGTGTCTGGGTCTGAGGGATGGAAGGACTGAGAGGATTTTTACCATAACTCCCACAGGAAATGATGGGCTGAGAGCACAGCTACAGGCTTTCCTGTACAGTGTAATTGGCCCAATGTGCGCAAAACATTCTTATCTGATGAAGAACTGGAAATAGGACCGTATGCTAAAAAGTTGGAAAGAATGTCTTCATTTTTCTTTCTCTAGTCTGTTCTTTCTCTATCTTTAACTTCCAAGTTCTTCTCTTAATAATTTTTTTTAACATTATGCCATTTTTATTAGGGAGGACAGGTATAACGAGTTCAACTCTATTCAATGAGCCCATAGGAGACATCAGAGTAGGTGCTGTGGATGTAAAGACAAGGATGATAAATAGAGTGGCTGCCCTTAAACAGCTTCCATTCTACTGGGGTAAAATCCTTAGCCCAGTGCCTGGCACACAGTAGGCACTATAAGAAGGTTTATGCCCTCCCCTCCTTCTTCTCTGCTCTAAACCTCCTTGTAACAAATTAAAAACAATCAACACAGTGACTCTGATTGACAATGTACATAGTATTATGGCCCAGCAATCTCTGTCAAAAGGAAGGGCATTTTATTATATATTGACCAAGATTGCTGATCACAATTACTCAGATTTTATTTGTCCCCTAATTTCCAGACAAGTTGGGAGGAGGGGGGCCATATAGCATTTGACTGGGAAAGGAGAGCGAGGAAGGCCCTTTCTTAGTTGCCTTCCTTGACCGACATACCTTTCCCACAACCTCAGGGATCAGCCTACCTTTGTCCCTATGCCACATAATGCTTTTTTTCTCCATGGGCATTTTCAACATAGGAAATTGTCAAGGGTCTTTCCCTTATCCAGTGTCCTAGTCACAGCCACTAAGACATTCAATTCTGTATGGCAGTGGGATGTTACCATCATAAACAGCTTTAGCATTAAACACAAATACTTCCCTTGGCTTCATTGTTTGCTTTTGCAATTTAAAGAGGGGGAGGGGGATGGGGGGCAGTTGCCTACATGGTACCTAGCAGAGGAAGTGGAGTAAGGAAGGGTTTTTGGTTTTTGCTTTTTTTTTTTTTTTTTTTTACCGCTCTATTGTTTTGTTTGGCCATTTATTGAAAATGTGTGAATAAGCCAAAAATTATCCTGTATTTGTAATTCAAAAATGATTTCATCTGCATAGGACTATAAATCCTACCTTCTCTTAGATGGAACTGCTAAATTTGGAGGAAAAAGTTTACAAAGGCCAGGGCTTAATGAAGAGGCCAGCCCTCAGGCGAGCCCAAGTTCTCACTTCCATTCCAGCTCTCTGAGGTTTTCAGACAAGGCCATATGCCCACTAGTCAGATGTTGCTCACTAGAGATGCTTTATCAAGTGTGGGTTGGGCTAACTGGGCCCTTGAGTCCCTTTCAACTCTGAACCTCTGGTAATTCACACCTGGGACATTTCATGGAATCATAAACTATTAGAGCTAGAAGGACTGTGAGAAATCAGCTGGCCTATCAAGGCCTTTATTTTACAGATAACAAATTGATCTGAGCCCGGGGGGGGGGGGCCAAGTGAGCACAAGTCAGTTGCAGAGCCCAGACTAGAACCCTGGTGTCCTGAAGCCCCAGGGTAGCCTTCCTTCTGTTCTCCCAAGCTGAAGTTTAACACTGAGGCTTCTGTTTCCTACTTTGAAACAGTAAAACTTTACCTGTCTACCTGGAGGATGACTTAAGTTTCAACCAGAAATTCTAGATGGAAACAGATACATCCAAGAGGATAAAGATAGGAAGGTACCCTGTAACCTAACTATTTATAGCCCTACTTTTTGTAGTAGCAAAGAACTGGAAACAGTAGGTGCCCATCTATGGCATCTACGATAGAGTACTGAAGTTGGAGTCAGGAAGACCTGAGTTTGAATCCTACCTCAGTTACGTACTAGCTGTGTGTCCCTGGGCAAGTCACTTAACTCTTCTCAGCCTAAGTTTTCTCCTTTGTAATTGAGGGAAAATATAGCACCTACTTATGAGGGCTGTTTGGAGGCTTAAATGAGATAATAATTGTAAAGCACATACTAAGTACTGTATAAATGTTAGCTATAATGTTATAATTATCAATCATAAAATTACCAATTACATATTCATATAATCTATTAATAATCAATGGGTTAATTAAATTAAATTATTATTATTATTATTATTACTTTCCAGAGTTGTGTGAAATCATTGAGAGAGTGTTCGTAAAGTTCTTTGCAAACCTTAACGTGCAATATAAATGACAGTTTCTATTACTAACTAGCAAATGACTGAACACATTGTGCATATGAATTTTAATGGAATATTATCACACAGTAAAATATTAAAAATTCAGGGAAATACTAGAATACTTCCACGAGCTGATACATAGTTCAGTAAACAGAACCAGAAAAACAGTATCCCTAATGGTAACAATGTAAAAGAAACAAATATACGCAAAAATGAAACTGAACACTCTATCCTTAGGATGGTCAGACCCGTCCCCCAAAGGACACAAGAAAATATACTTCCTTTTTTGCATGAGGTGGGGGCAGTCTATGGGTGTGTAAGATTATGTGCATTGTTGATGTGTTGATTTGCTTTGCCGAATTGCTTTCTCTCCCTTTCTTTTTCATGTTGTTGTTATTGGTAGTGGTATTTTGGCAACAAGGGTTGGCTCAATGGATAGAAAAGCAGGAAAAGCTCTATTTGGAAGTGAAGTGGGTAGAACCCCTCCACCCCCAAAAAAATCAATAAAATTTTAAAATGAAAAAAAACAAAAAACAAAACAAGGGCAGCTAGGTAGCACAGTGAATAGAGCACCAGCCTTGGAGTCAGGAGGACCTGAGTTTAAATACAGCCTCAGACACTTAACACAAAACTAGCTGTGTGACCTTGGGCAAGTCACTTAACCTCAACTGCCCTACCTTCCCCTCTCCAAAAAAAAACCAAAAAAAACCAGATTAAAACAACAACAAAAAAGAGCTCTCTTCCACACCAAGAGGAAGCTAACAGTAGCCAGATTGCTGGCCTTGGAGTCTGGAAGATCTGAGTTCAAATCCTACTCAATCACTTAACCTGTCTTACCTCAGTTTCTTCATTTGTAAAATGATGGAGTTGGACTCAATGGTCTTCAAGAGTTCTTCTGTCCCTAAATCTGTGATCCTATAATCATTTATGCCTCAATTTACATCTGCCCCATGGAAGATGAAAACAGAGAAAACCATTCATTCTAAGACAAAAGAACAGAAGTAGGTGGGAGATTGATCCAGGACCACAAAGCATCTAAAATTATCTGCAATTTTTAAACAAAACAAAGCTAACAACAACAAAATTTCTTCAATTTTTCACACACTATCTTCTTATTTCTTAGGATTGGTTATTATTTACTTTATTCCCCCTGGAGCAGGCAGGTAAGAGGACTATTCATTCTATTAGAAACCTGAGCCGTGTGTGTGTGTGTGTGTGTGTGTGTGTGTGTGTGTGTGTGTGTGTGTACAGCGTGTCCCAGAGCCCAGTATATGGAACACTCTGTGTATCAGCAGCATGTAAATGCCCTATTTTTAGGCCCCCTAGATTACGCCAGTGAGGAAGCAGATGTCCTCAGGTCCTAGAGTTCAGACCCTCACCCCCTGACGTGGGTCCGGCAGCCCTTGTCAAGCTGCACCTTGCTTCCACAATAATCTCCCTGAAGAAGTTAATTCCATCCTGGGGGTTGGAGTTGGGGGAAGTTGAAGGGACTGAGTGAGGAGATGCCACAGGCTTAGAGCTGATCTAAGCAGATCTGTGGCTGCCAGGCATCAGAAGTGCTGGAGGCATTGGTGTCCCAGGGTGACCCACTGCCAAGTCAAAGAGCCCGAGTGGCCTCCACAGGTTAGAATGACGCAGGTCAGCTAGGTGACTCCTGTTGTTGGGGGTGACGCAGTCCTGGGCAGAGGACACACTGTTCAGGCAGAGTTGGGAGCTTACAACAGGCAGCCTGGCCCAAGAGGCAGCACCGATCCAAAGGTCACCTGCATGTGAATGGAGAGGCCAGGGCGGGAGAGACCAAAGGAAAGTCAGTCAATCCTGGAAACTCAGGTTGCACTAAGTCTGGAGGGAAAGGGAGAGTGATTCAACTTTGCCAGTCCCACGCAGGCCAGGCTAAAGGTGGGCCAGGGTCACAGCAAAGTAAACAGAGCAGTTACGTAGGCACTATCTCTTGGAAGGGCCTAGGAGAGCCAAGGTGATTATTTTTTTATTCCCTGTCTGCCTTTTGTTTACATCTCGAAGTCTACAGAAATGTGAGGAGGGGCTGGTACAGCAAGTCCTAACCAGGCGTGCATTAAGCTAAAGCCTTGTGTCCTGATGACACCAGGTTTGTGATGTTTCTCACATGACCTCTGAGGTCCACCTGCTACACATGTCAGCCAAGGCAAGATTTTGCTAGGAAAACAAAAACAAGCCCCCCCTAAAAAACAGCAGGTCTGCTGCTAGCTCACTTAGCCTGGATGGAGCCAAGCTGAGCTGGGTTTTTGCAACCCAGGTTGGTGAGAACTGGAAAGGGGCCATCAATTTGTTGGCCCCTGAAACCCACTTGAACCTTCCACCTTTGGAGAAGAGAGGCTGATTAGACAGACACCCACACTGCTTGGCACATGATTCCAGAGTCTCTCCTTTGGGCTATAATACATCAACAGGACTTTATCTTCTGGCACACTCAACAGGCAGATTTTTCTCAGAGATATGCATGCTAATGCTTTAATGAAGCCCTATCTCCTCCTTAGCCTTATCTTAGAAAAGAAAGAACATCACTCACAGATCTGGTGCAGGCTACAGTCTGTTTGTAGGGCTATTTTTTTTTTCTTTCCTTTCTTCAGGATCCATTTTCCCAAAGAACTATAAAGCTTGAGCTGGACAGGGCCTCAGAGGCCTTCTGACCCATCTCCCTTTCCTTTTATGGCCCAGCAGGCCTCATATTGATAGTAAGTGGACTCCAGAGCCTGGGCTCTTTCATTGTACCACTCTGACATGCTCCATCCCTGTTTTTTGAGACCCCAGGGTGCTCTGTCTGTGCCAAGGCATTTAACTTATTTAAATTGCACAACCCATTCCACTTTCTGTTCCATTGAACAAACCTTTATTTAGTACATACTAACTATATACAAGGCATTGTGCAAAGGCCCCCAAAGCACTGCCCTAGGCAAATTCAACTAGCTTGTGGGAGATGGATGTGTCAATGTGTGTACCTGCAGAAGTGAACTTCCATGATGTTTTAGTGCTGATGTTTTTTGAAAACCACTGGCAGGGCATCTACCTCTGAGTTAGCATAGTCCAGTGGCAAGAGAATTGGATAGAACTTTCTGGAATCACAAGACCTGGTTTTAGGTCCAAACTTTTCCACTTGCTAGATGTACCATCTTGTTCAAAGATCAAAGTCATTGTAAAGATCAATGAAATCTTTGATGTGTGTTAAGTTGTTCATAATCATAAGAGTTCATAGAAATAAAAACTAATGGTAGCCTTAAATGAAAGATTGTATGTGGATTAGTGGATAGAGTGCCAGATTCAAATCCTCCTTCTGAAACATACTGGCTGGGTGACCCAGGAAAGTCATAACCTCTCAGTGTGCCAAGCAACTTTCTCCAGGACTCCTAGTTCAGTCAGCCAATAAGCATTTATTAAGCACCTACTACATACCAGACACTGTTCTAAACACTGGGGATACACAGGGAGGTGAAAAAGTCCCAGACCTTGAGGAGAGAAGATGTCAACGTGCATGGATGAAGGGAGTTCCCTATGTCAAGGAAGTCTAGTCTCTACGTTGTATGTTTCAGAATTTAAACTGATTGAAGAAAGTGTCTAGGGCTATTTAATTTGTCCTATATAGTGTCCATCTTGTACCTGTATAGCAGGTAAATGCTCTTGGAAGGAAGGAAACAAGCATTTACCTATGTGCCACGAATGGTTCTAGGTGATTTACAAATATTATCTCATCTGTTCCTCACCATGACTGACGGGGGTGAGGTGCTATTATTCCCCCCTATTTTACAGATGAGGAAACTGAGGCAGATAGAAGTTAAATGACTTGCCCAGGGTCACGCAGCTAGTGAGTGTGGCCCAATTTGAACTCAGGACTTCCCCAGTCTAGGTCTAACTCTCTATCCTTTGAACAATGACAATAAATGAAGTGAGCAGATCACATTCTATCTTCCTCTGCTCTGTGTAGAGACCAATTCATGCAGAGGCTCTTATGCTCTAGATTCCATTACAAAGACTAAATAATTTCTTCCACTTCAGAAGTTTTTGAGCAGAGGCTGAAGGTGTAGATCAATTTGGATGAGGTAAAAAAAAATGTATCTTTATTTTCATTAATCTTTGCTTTCCTTTGTCATTCTGGTTATTTTATGCATTAAAAACACTGTTCTTATAGTACTCTGCGCCTACAGTCAGGAACACTTGAGTTCACATCCAGTCTCTGATGCTTAAGTGACCTTGGGCAAGTCACTTAACCTCTCTGCCTCAGTTTCCTTTTTGGTGAAATGGGAACAATAATAGCACCTACCTCAGAAGGTTGTCTGGAGGATCAAATGAGATAATATTTGTGAAGTACTTTGCAAGCCTCAAAGTGCTATAGAAAAGCTAGTTATTGTTATTGTTACGTGGAAATGTTCATTTTACTTGGCATTTGTTGTTTAGAATAAAAATCTTCTTAAATGGGAGAAAAAAAAACTGAGCCTGGGTCTGTCTATTATCTGAGGATCGATCTATTTTAATTAAGAAAACTTTATTACAAGAAGCCTAATCACCAAATAAGAAATGTTTGTTTTGCTTTTGCCATAAGAACTCAACAATTCATGTACTAAGACTCTCAGCAAGTCACTTAACCTCTCTGTGCCTCAGTTTCATTATATTGAAAATGAGAGGATTGGACCCGAAGGGCTTAAGATTGCTTCCATTTATTAATCTATGTTTCTATGGGGAGAGGGAAGAAGGGAGCAAGGAGGGAGCAGGAATCTGTGCCAGCTGCTGGATTCACAGTATCAGCAGGGGCAGATTTCAAGTCTTGCTAAGGAACAGGACACATTTCAGGCAGCTCTCCCCTTTCTGAATTCCAAGAAAACAAATGGAACAAACATGTTGCAGCTCAGCCAAGCTGCACTCCCATCACCTTATTTGCTGGGATGATAGGCATTTCACCTATAAACCTAGTCAGAAACTTGGAACCTATAAGGCAAACTTTTATTTTTAACTCTGGTTCACTGAACTGGCACCAAATACTTAAAAAGACCTTTGTAAAAATCTCTAAATTCACACCAGATTGAATCCAGCTTTTTTGGACTTACTTTTGAACTTCATTTGCTGCTGTTCCTGTTGTTAAAAAGTTGATTTTTGCTGTTAAAAGACTGTTGGTTTTTTCAGAATCATCCTTCCAAAGCAACACAGTGTCCAGAAATGCACAACTTTGTCTAGTCATTTTAAAGTAACACTCTTGCTTTACCAGTAGGTCAGGAAATATGCATGCCAGCATGATTACTTACCTGGGTCTTGGACCCCAGAGCACAGGGAGCCCCCAGCTTATCCTCTGAAGGCTAATGATAGCTCGGCGTGGCCCAACCAACAGACAACTCAGCACAAGTTTTCTTCAGACCAACTCTCGGTCCCTTTGATTTGGATCTGCTTGTGTTTCCTTAGTTTTAAGTATGGAATATCAAGGAATATAAAGATTAAGGCCTAAATGGAAGGAATGTCCATCAATTGAGGAATGGAGAAGCAAATTGTATTATATGATTCTGATGGAATACTACTGCGTTATAAGAAATGACAAGAAGGTTGATTTTGGAAAAACATGGAAAGATTTGCATGAAATAATGAAGAGTGAAATGAGTAGAACCAAGAGAACATTGTTTACAATAACAGCAATATTGTTAGAAGAATAACTGTGAATGACTAAGTTATTCTAAGTATTAGAAAAACTCAGATCAACTACAAAGGACCTATGAAAGAAGATGCTATCCACCTCCAGAGAAAGAATTGATATATGGAAATATGTTATCATAAGGCTTCACGTATATATCTGTGTCAAATATTGGCCTTCTCGAGTGGAGGGTTGGGAGGGAGGGAGAAAGACAGCTTGAAACTCAAAATGTAACCAAAAATATTTAAAAATAAAAAGATTAAAGCCTAATGTCCAATATATTTGTGTGGCTAACTGTTAAGAAGTCCATAAACTTGTAAAATTTCCCTTTTGGTATTTTAACGCACCTACCTTAATTGAGTAGTAAAAACAAACAGAACACCTAAATTCTGGTTATATACTAAGATGGCGAGAGAGGATTAAAAGGTTGCACTGGAATTGAAGTCAGTTGATTTGGATTCAAATCTCATGTGTGCTGTCTGTGATTTGGAAAAGTGTTGAGGCTTCAGTTACCTTCTCTACAAAAATTAGGGAGATTTGACTTCCTAAGGTTTCTTCTAATTCATAAATCCTGACTTTCCCACATACAAAGTTGTTGAGTGAGGAATGCTTTTTAGAAAGAAGAAATCCAGGGAAAGCAGTGTGCCACAGCTTCAGTTTAGCAATTTTTCAGTCGTGTCTGACTCTTTATGACCCCATTTGGGGTTTTCTTGGGAAAGATACTGGAGTGGTTTGGCCATTTCCTTCTCCAACTCATTTTACAGATGAGGAAACTGAGGGAAAAGGTTGAGTGAGTTGCCCAGGGTCATACAGCTAGTGTCTGAGACCAGACTTGAACTCAGGAAGATGAGTCTTCCTGTCTCTGGTCTGGCACTCTCTCCATCTAGCTGACTCTATTCATGTCTAGTATACCTTTAAACTCCTCTCTTCAAATAAATCTACCTAAGAGACTAGTCTTCTAAAAACCAATGAAAGAAGTGATCCATTAGGCACACTGAGTCTGATCTAATTTTACTCAGACACAGCACCAGCCACAAACTATATAACTTTCCGTTTATGAAAGCACTAAGACCAATCACAGAATCTTTCCATTTCCCCAATACTTCTCAAATTCACTTTATCTTTGAAAAGTAGATTGTATCACTTATCTCCTGTCTCTTTGAGGAGTCCGGGATATGAAACACTTAACACTGATGTGCTGAGATGCCCAAATGGCAAGTCTAAAAACTAGATCAGATGCTGGTGAAAAATCACTCAAGTTAGGAGAAAACTGAACAATTACGGAGGGAAAGGTTGTGCACGGGGAAAGGAGAAGAAACTTTTCAGACTAGCAAATTCTTGCTTGCATCCCAGACAATAAGGAGGGAGAACAGAGAAGTAAAATCCACAGAGCCAAACTGAGATCAGCTCTCCCCTTCCTTCTGCCTCCCCATTCCTCTGGGGTTTTCCCAAGAGGATATGCAGGTGGGAGGTAGAAATTGCCAGTAATTATCTCTCTGTCATCAATGTCCATTCTTGCCCCTCCTGGGGTATGGAGCTTAGTACAGTAGGCTCTAAGGGGCTTAGGAGTATAGAAACTCATAACCCAGTTTGCCTAAATGTCACTCTATAGCACAGGGAACGTATGCTTTTCCACAAATTTCACCTCCCTTAAAGGGATCAGTTAGAGATCTTGAGACATTTGCCTTAAGGAAAACAGACTAAATGATCTCTACGTCTCCTTCTAACTTTGTTCCAGACACCTTCCCCCAAAACTGTTTTTCCAGGATGCTTCTTGAGGAGTAAAAATGAGAGGTTGAGTTTAATTTCCTTAACTGGTCTTCAGAATAACTAGCAGTTATTAGAAGAACAAGCAATTATTATGCATCTAGTATATGCTGGAAAACAGCTAGGTGGCGCAGTGGATACAGAACTGGGCCTGGAGTTGGGAAGATCTGGGTTCAAATATGGGCTCAGATTTACTAGCTGTGTGACCTTGTGCAAGTCACTTAACCCTGTTTGCCCCAGTTTTCTCATCTGTAAAATGAGCTAGAGAAGGAAATAGTAAATCACTCCAGTTTCTTTACGAAGAAAACCATGACCAAAATGCGGGTCATGAAGAATCAGATAGGCTTGAAAAATGACTGAACACCTGAACCATGCACCAGGCACTGTTATGTGCTGGCTAAGCAAAGACAGAACTCAAATATCCCTTCCCCTCCAACGGCTGGTGACCGGGTTATTTTGTGTTTATTTTGTGTATGTCTTGTATATACCTATAAATGTTCTTATTGTCTTCTCCTAGAAAGTAAGGTCATTGAGGACAGGGATGATTCCCCTTTTCTCCTTGTGCCCCCCATGGCTCAGCGCAGGGCCTGGCCTGTAGTTGGCTTGGCACTTAATTCAGCAAACACAGTACTTGGATTTGCAAAATGCTTTACAAATATTATTTCATTTTATCTTCACAACAACCCTGAAAGGCAGATTTCATGATTATGCCCATTTTGCAGATGAGATAACTGAGGCTGAGAAATTTTAAGTGTTTCATTCAGGGGCACACAGCTAGTGTCTGAGAGCGAAATTCAAATCAGATCCTCTTGACTGTTTTGGAGAAGGAAATGGCAAACCATTCCAGTATCTTGGCTAAGAAAATCCTGTCACAAAGAATTGGACAGGACTGAAAAATTGAATAACAAACATCAGCTTCCTGACTCCAGGCCCATCATTCTATCTCCTGCACCTTCTGGCTGCCTCCAAGTGAGTACTTATAGTAGCTTGTCTTCCATCTAGGGGAAACAACAAATTCATATAAACAAACCAACACACACCTAAATATATGCACCTATACACACACACACACACACACACACACACACAGATAAAATAAACACAATTTGCAGGTGAAGAACACTGGAAGCTTTGCAGATCAGGAAAGTCCTCTAGTAGATGACACAGCTTTGTCTTGTTAACTCACAAACTGGAGAAATTCCCCCCACTCCCACCCCGAATAATTCAATAAGGAATTGTGTTCCAAAGTTGTTGTTGATCCCACATAAAACTGAACTTTTTTTTCTTAAGCAACAACCTCACAACAACTTTCCAAAATAGGCAACATTGACTCAGTGATGCATTCAAAATTGCTCTTTTTAAACAGAGTACAAACAAAATAAGATCAAGCAAAAGAGAACTATAGTTTTCTATCTTTTCATCTCAGGACAAGTCGACAAGTGTGGGTGTGGGTGTGGATGTCTGTGTGGCCCAAAGTGATAATATTAAAAACATTCACAAGAGCCACGGCTACAATAGTGGGGTCAGAGTTTAGATTTTTAGATATGGCTTATTTTTATAAGCCCTTTTTTTCCCCTTTTAAAGTATATTTAACCAAAGGGAATAATAAAAAACATGATCGACTAATTTAGGAAAACACCATAACCACGGTGTCCTTTGATGCTCTCAATAATAAATTTAGGGGAACAGACTGGAATGTTATCTCCTGATTTCATTAAAAAAATGAAAAAGAAAAACCCTAACAATTTTAAAACCTTCCTTTTTTACTTAGTGATAATATTAATACAGGCAAAGATTCTTTACTTTTTTTGGTGGAGTCTACTGACCCTTCTCCAAATAATATTTTTAAATTAACAAGATAGGGACACAAATATACAGGATATAAATTATATTTAAACACTGTAAGATAGTGTCAGGGCAATGAGAAATGGATGTCAATATCTTGGGTACGTCACTATACCCTCTGGGCCTCAGTTTCTTTGACTATAAAATGACAGAATGAGATTAGATAATTGCCAAGATCCTTTTCAACAATACAGTTCTATGGGAACTTAAATTAAACATTCAGCAAAACAGGGAACTCAGTTAAGTCTGGGAGATTTGGGGGGGCCTGATTCCTGACTGAAGTCTAGCTGTGGAAAGGAAGAACAGTAGAGATCAGGCAAAAGTAAATCTAGCGACAGCCAGGATCCGAAGAAAGAAATCTGATTTTCTTTCCAAGCATTCTTTCCTAATGTCCTGAGCTGATGCAATGAACTGGAGAGAGTCACTTTGCTAGCTAGGATACACGTTTGTGAACTTCACTGTGAAGAGAAATTGTAATATGATAGAAAGGTATTAGAACTGGTCACTTACTTTAAGAGTCCAGGCCTGGGCAGCTTCACTAGAAGGCTCGGTGAAACCACTAAGGAAAATTTTACAGCTCCGGGATCAAATACAAAATCCTCTCTTTGGTATAAAGGCTCCCATAACCTGGCTCCTTCCTTCTTTTCCAGGCTTTGCACACCTCATTCTCCTTCACACGTGCTGTTGATGCAGTGACATGGACCTCCTTGCTGTTCTTTACAAAGATTCTCCTGAGGCCCAGGATTTCTCCCAGTTGTTTGCCCTCCATGCCCGAGATACTCTGTCTCCTCATGTCTGCCTCCTGGCTCCCCTGGCTCCCCTGGGGTCAGCTGAAGTCCTACCTTCTACAAGAAGTCTTTCCTGGTCCTCCTCAATCTTGCTGCCTTCCCTTGGAGACTACACCCAATTTATCCTGTATATATTTTGGTTATACATAGTGGTTTAGCGTATTATTTTCCCCATTAGACTTCAAGCTGGTACCCAGGAGTGGGGAAGCTGCAGCCTCGAGGCCACAGTTTGCTCTGGGAAGTTTCTATGAAGTTTGGGTTCAGGTTCCCCACCCCTGCTTTTCTTTGTATCCCCAGTAGTAGTTTGTACTTATAAAATGTCAGGAGACTGACTGACAGGAACTCACTTGCCTATAAAAAAAAAAGGTAAATAATAAAAAATGCATTAATAAAGAAAGAAAAAAAGAAAGAAATACATGAATAAAGAAACACCTAGATAAACAAATAAATAAATGAAAGGCAATTTCTTACCAAAGGGGGCTTTGTGAGACACTAAAAAAGTACACTGATATACAAATATTCACTCTGATTTTTTGAGATGTGTAAGTACTCTTAGAAATCACCTAGTCCGGTCTCTTGATTTTACAGCTTTTACAACGGCTTTTGCAAAGTGGTGAAATGACCTACTCCATGTGTCAGTATAAATCCCATCTCTGACACTTGCTAGGTGTGTGATATTGGGTATCAATCTCTACAGGCTCCAGTTTCTGCATCTAAAAAATAAGGGAACTGAACTAGGTGAAATCTGGGGTCTGCTCCAGCTGTAAATCTGTGTTTCTATAGTGTCAGAAACAGGTGTAGAAAACAGGTCTCCTTCCTCCTCCTAGGGCAGTGATCCTTCCCTGGTCACTGCTAAGCTACTATTTAGCCTACCATGACATTCCTGGAAAGTAAATACAGGTCTCCTTTCCTGGGCCTGATGTGAACATTCTTCCAAATACAAACATTCCCTCCTCCATCACAGATTGGGCTACTCCCAAAGAAGAACTGAGTGTACCAAGAAAGCATGTATTAAATCAAAGAAATGAGTTGTTCAGTCATTTTTCAGTCATGTCTAGCTCTTCATGACCCCATTTGGGGTTTCTTGGCAGAGATGCTAGAGTGGTTTGCCATTTCCTTCTCCAGCTCATTTTATAGATGAGAAACTAAGGCAAATGGAGTTAAGCGACTTGCCCAGGGTCACACAGCTAGGAAGTATCTGAGGCCAGATTTGAACTTGAGGGGGGATGAGTCTTCCTGACTTCAGGTCCAGCTCTCTGTCCACTGGACCACCCAGCTGGCAGGCTGGGAACGAAGGCAAGCTCTTAAATCATAAGCTCCCAAAAGAAAGGAGCTGTGTCCCAGAGACAGAATCTCTTGTCAAAGGACTATCAAAGAGTTCTCTATTAGTGCTTTAGATGATGACCAGTGTGAATGGCAGCAGTATTCGATGGCAACAGGTGATAAGATTAAATGGGAGTGGGTGAAGGGCAGTGGAGTGTTCACTATTGAAAGTTATTAGGGAGGAAAAACCACAGAGATCTTGCCTGGGGTGGGATGGTTGGGAAGGTGGGGAGGGGCCAGGTGGGGGTAGAACTGGAATGTAAAATCAAAGGCATCAGTAAATGTCTTTTAATACGACCTATGTAATTCTTTAGGCTTTCCAGATGTGTGGTTCTATGAATCAGGCGTGTTGGCTGATGCTGAGGATTTCAGGGAGAGAAGTTTAGCCACAAAAAATCACTATTACCACGAGAAAAAATTTGTCTTTCTCTGTCATCAGCTTCTGACCAGTTTATACCCTGGAGCCAGGACTGAACTATCCAAGGCTGCAATGGGGTACTTCACCCAAGCGGTCTATGGTACATCTTACACCTTATTGGTTTTTTATTTGCTTGTTTGTTTTTACAAATTTTCGGAGACAAAGGGATAAGACAAAACTTGGCGTCCGTGAAAACTTTTCTTTCCTAATTTCACATTACTGTCCTTCATAACTGCGTATTCCATCCAAAGAGGCGTACTCGCTATTCCCCAAAGCTGGTATTCCATCCCCTATCTGTGTGATTCTGCAGTTTGTTATCCATGGCCAGGATGCAACCCCTCCTCAGATCCTCATCTTAGAATCAATCATTAGTTCTTCCAAAGAAGAAAAGTACAGTCAGAAGTAGGCTGGCTCTGGACAGATGATACTTATTACCTTGGCCACTTTGGGCAAATTCCTTTACCTCCCTGGGCCTCGGTTTCCTCATCTGTAAAATGAGGAGGTTGAACCAGGTGGTCTCTGAGGTCTCTTCTAACTCTAAGGCTCAGTTCAGGTTTCCCCCCCCCCCCCAGGAAACCTTTCCTAACCTTTATAGTTGTTTATGCCTGAAATCATCTTTTTTCTTAATGTCTTAATGTCATAGCCCCTAAGCAGGGACTCATTTTCATTTTTGTCTCTTGCATCTCGAGGACCTACTATAGTGCCTTGTACATAGTAGGTACTTGATAGATATTGATTGATTGGAATTGAATCAGAATCATGGGACTGTTCCTATTATACTCTGCAAAAATAGCTTGACCCTGTCTAGAACATGATGTTTATGGTTGAGATGTGGTGGAATAATATGCCATTATTATCCTAAGAACTGGGCCCACACTCAGATCTGGAGTAGCTAAATTGGACTAAAAAGCAACTTACTTTTACCTTTTTACAGTTTGTTCATCTTGCATTTTGTCTATAGAGTTTCAGCTCTTTTCTTTTCTTTTATGTTTCTTTCATCTCCTAATTCTTTTCTTTCTCTTATCTCTTGATTAAAAATTTTCCCACAGCTAATTTTTTTTTCTGAGTTCAGCCTAATTTCTCTCAGGTCCAGGACCTGTGGGCCAATGTTATTTCTGTGGCCGATTCTGTGATATTTACTTATAAGATTTATAAAAATACCCCAATTGCCAAAAGCCATTAGCTGCAGGAAAATGATAAAATATACAAATATTTAATCAGCTAGTGGGAATTCCCTCACATGCTCAACTTGAGGCCTACATAAAAAGGCCTTACAATGACCTTGGAAGGCTGTCAGGTTCTAACTGTGCCGGACAATCAGCAGGAGGCCACCATTATGAGAAGTGACCCTGGCTGATGAATGTCCTCTTTGCTCTGTGCCCAAAAAAAATGTGCTGTAATGCCCTAATTGATTTTTATTGTCAAAGGAATGTTCCCTTCCTCCTTCCCCGGCACAACCTTGCAAAAATCTTCTCCATCCTTCAAGACCCAATTAAAGTGCCATCTACTTCTTGAAGACTTGATACGCCCCCTGCCAGAAAAGATTTAATTTCTTCTGTGAACTCCCTCCTTCCCCACACTCTTTCCTTTCCTTTCCTTTCCTTTCCTTTCCTTTCCTTTCCTTTCCTTTTGCCTTTCCTTTTCTTTCCTTTCCTTTCCTTTCCTTTTTCCTTTCCTTTCCTTTCCTTTCCTTTCCTTTCGTTTCCTTTCTTTTCCTTTCCCCTTTCCTTTCCTTTCCCCTTTCCTTTCCTTTCCTTTCCT
>CM053582.1:136198884-136218726 GCA_028627135.1 Pseudochirops cupreus | reverse complement strand
AATTAGATGCAATACATTAAGGAATCCAAAATGAATTCTAATTCAGTAAGTCTAAAATTACAGTGCTGAAGCTGGTGAATCTGAGGAGCCTTCTTTCTTACAGTTCACTCTTAAATCTCTAGGTTCCCCTCTCTTTCCCACCAAACCCATGGTCTTAAACCTTGCCAACTCTTGAACTGTTCTACTCCATTTGAAATAGTCCATGACCCTCTTGTCCAGTTATGTCACTCTCATCTTTGGTCCTTCTTTCACATGATGCTATTTCTAGAATATCCTTTTCCCCATCACTGAGCAAGAAACTTCTCTTCTATCTTTCAAATTACTGCAGAACTCCTACCTTGTCCAGGGGACCTCCAGGGACCTATTAGATGAGAGCAATTAGTTTCCCTGTCCCCACTGGCCTGATCTTTTTATTATCCTTCACTTCAATTATACTGTACCCTGCCTTCTATCCTTCACCAAAAGGGTAGGAGCAAATGGCTCTGTATTGTCAAAGATATGATTTTCCCAGTAGCAGCGTGTGACTGTGAGAATTGTATTGTTAGGGAAAGCTGAGTGCCACAGAATAGATGCTTTTCCATTGTGGTACTGGAGAAGACTTTTGTCTTTTGAACAACAAGGAAATCAAATCAGCCAATATTTAAGGAAATTAATTCAGACTATTTATTGGAAACTTGGACAACAGAGGATGAGATGGATAGAGTGTGTCATGCAATCAATGAACATGAACTTGGACAGGCTTGGGGAGATGGTAGAGGAGGGAAGGGCCTGGTGTGCTATGGTGCCTGGGGTCATGAAGAGTCAGACACAACTGAACAATAACAGCAAGCGAATTTACACCAAAGTTCAGTCTCAAGTCTCAACCAAAACTCTACCTTCTGCAAAACTTTCCCAGTCCCACTTATGACAGTGCCTTCTCTCGGAGATCACTCACAATTTGGCATATTTCTAGATTGTTTTTAACTAATTCTTTCCATGTTGTCTCCATGATTAGGTTGTGAGTTTCTTGAGAGCCTTTCTTTGTATATATTACCAGTGCCTATCACAGTGCCTGGCAAACAGTAAGCACCTAATAAATGCTTTCTTACTCATCGGCTGACAAACCAAATGGAGAGAATGAAAGGGGAGTATGGTGTTGTAGAAAGAGTATACAATGGGCCTTAGAATCAGAAGTACTGGTTTCATAGCTTTCCTTAATCTTTCCTTCTTCTGTAATTGTGAGCAAATTACAACCTCTCTCAGCCTCAGTTTTCTTATCATTATGTAATATGTGTTTTGAAGTGACCATCCCAATTCACACACGTACTAATGGCAGGTCCTTAGAGAACAGCTACTATATCCCTCCCAAGTTTAGCTCCAGAGCATTTGGGAGTTGTCTCTCTAATGCTGTGTTGAGAAGCCCCCACCAGTATGCTTCCTGCCAAGATTAGGAATCAGTCAGCTACCCTTAACTAGCTTTTTTAAAAAAGGATATTTACTAAGGTAGTACCATAAGTGGGCTCAAACTTAGAGAGTATATGGGGCAAAGAGGTAACTCATAGATTCTTATTGCTAGAAGTCCTTTTTTTCTTCTTCATGGGTTGCTCAAGAAGTTGCATGGTCTAGTTTCTTTTCTGGGCTTCTTGTGGACGCATAAATCTTCACTCAGTCTGCCCTTGGCTCAGATGCTGCCACCAGCTATTTCAGGGATGCTAATGATGAAAAGATGGGAAACCAAGTTTTCTGAAGTTCAAAAAAATCCTCCTCCAGCCAAAGTAGGGTGGAAGCCAAAGTTCAGGGTACTTTCCTCTTCCTATGAGCAATTCCTTCTTGGAAGCAGTTCTCTTACCTCTGGGCCACAAGACATACACAAGACTCTAAATCTCTCTCAGGTTCCAACTAGCTTGAAATTTTATAGTAGAGTCTTGGGGTAAGAATGAACTTTCTTATCTATTCCAGGCACTCTTCCTATGCAACATACCTTCTAGTTATCCAGTGGCTCATCAGAGATATCAAAATTGATCAAGGTATTTTCACTCTTAATTGGAATGCTTTGTTTGATGTCATTTGAGACATACTCCCACCTATTTATGGTACATCACCTTATATTAATTTTAAGTTGAGTGGGGTAATTGATTGACTTACTCAACTTTTACACCATCCTTACACCCAAACTAAAGGTATTACACTAGGTGGTCTCTAAGGTAATTTCTAGATGTAAATCTATAAGTCTATGAGTTTTACTTTTCCATTTACTCTCTGTGTGACCTTAGACAAGTCTTTCAAATTCTCCAGGTTTTATTTGCCTCTAGAGTGGAAAAAAAAGAGGGATTGGAGTAGAAGATTTCCAAGATCTCTTCTAACTCATGGTCTTGTGATCCTAAATAAGTCAGTGTGACAACAGCATTTCCAGGGTTCCATCAAAACTCCAGTAGGCAAATGTGGTGACTACAGCTTATACCCAGCCTTCACATGCATTTAAAATTAATATTTACAACTCAATTCTGTATTTCCTTATTTCTTTTAGTCTGTTAAACATCTTCCTTTTATCTATTTAGATATTTCATTAGAGTCCATCCTAAAAATATTAGTGCAATCCATCCCCGAATAATGTCTGATATGGTACCAGACAACAAAGGCTCCTAAGAAATACTTTCTGATGAAGATGAAAATGATGATGATGGCTCTATAGCATTCAGCAACCTCTGAAATCAGTGGTAAGAGAATTAGGTCCCCTACATATACAAATTTCTTTCTGGATACCCTGTTCCTGCCCTCATCAGCCATTTGTTTAGACCCTGTCTAGCCTTGTCTATTCCTGTTCTTACCTAGTTTTTGCTCTGATGTCTGAAATGGAGTCTTGTGCTGAAATGGCCTGTGTATGATCAATTTCCATAATGGCATAATATTTTTCTCAGACATTCCTGCTTTATAACACAGATATATGTCTTATTTGTTGAATACCCTATTTATCAATACCTCTTAGGCAGAGGGACATATTCATTAAGGTGTCCATCATGATGCCTAAATTTGTTTCCTGAGAGCTTGAAAGCAATTCAGAAACTATCATTGTGTCTGACTAGTTTAGATTGTTCATTCAAAAAGGCTTCTCTTGTCACTTGTGAGTTATACATCCAATTTAATTTTCCATCAGAGTTGTTCATTTATTTCATTGTGTTAGGTGTCTCTGGAATTCTTCCTAGCCCTTGTGGGGCTTGATTCAACTAAATAAATGTATATCCTATTATCTCTTGCCACTTCTATAGATTCATACCCTTATTCTTGGTTACTACTAAACAGGAATAGAAACAGGGACTGGATCTTTGATTTCTATGGTCTATGGAACTCTCAGATAGGGAAATTCCCTCTAGCAATGTAGGTTTGCACTGTTTCTGCAACTTTTAGTGTTAGAGATTTGCCTAGAGGGCTGAACAATTGAGTGCCTTGCCAAAGGTCACCCAGCCAAAATATATAAATTGTGGACTTGAACCCAAACTTTCTAGGCATTGAGGCCAGCTATCTACTCTTACTCTTTATTAAAAAAGAAAAAGAATTTCAATAATGGATAAGATGCAGTAGACCCAAAGGGGATGAGATGGTAACGAAGACAGTGAGAACCTGACAAAAGAATGTCAGCAGTTAAGACCCATTCAAGACAACAGCGGGCTTTACTGATGAGACAAACCCTCTCATCTTTGTAGAGGTTTATAGCAGTTTAAGGGTTGATTACCAGTGTGGCAGAGAACATGGTAGCAAAAATGAGCCATTCTTGGTAACTAGGGGAAATCTCATCCTATGTTCCAGGCCAGGCCTAACTTAGGCCATTCTAATTGTTTAGGTTCAAGATTGAAATGAAATGAAACTCTTGTGGACCATACAACATCCAATAAAAACAAAATGATTTCCACATAAGAATAGAAAGGGAGATTTAAGAAGAATATAATGTTAATTCAGGTAGATACAATTCCTTTTTTCCTCCACATCTGTCACAGTAGCAGAAAAAGATGAGTACTATACCTGTTTAGAAAGATAAACACTGTAGTGAGGATTCCACAGAGTCTAACAAATACTGATTTCTCACAAACTTAGTCTTTTCTGCTCTAGGCCACCAGGAAACCAAGTCAAGAATTTGAGGACCAGCTCCCCAGATCTACTGAGTCTCAAGGACAGTTTACCTGGCTTTTTATATAGAGAAACTAGCCCCAAGTACATGATACAAAGGAAAACAGAAGTCCAAAATCCAGAAAGTTGAGAGGTGAATTTATGAAAAGAAGTCCAAGTTAGCAGATCAGAACCAAGCAAAGGATAAATGGGAGCAAAGGATCCAGGATTAATAGTAATCAGAATCAGCTGAGATATATAAACTGAATTCACCTTTTAAAGGTACAGAATGGTTTCTGGGGCTTTAATCACCTTAATGTCTATCTTAACAAGTCCTTGACAGTTGGACAGGTTCTGTCTGATACCTGTGAATCACAATCTCTCTATTTCTAGTGGGAATTACCTCTGTTACTGCTGCTTTTTTTATGGAGGGATAACAAGGAGGGTCTTCTGATTTACGAATTCCTCAGAGAAGGGAACTAGCTATGCCAACCTAGACATATCACACAAACCCTCTGGGTCTTGGTTTCTTCATATGTTACTGTTATTAGCTTAATAACTGTTAATCAGAACAATAAAATAAATATATAAAACAAGAGGTAAGGAAAGGGAAAAAATAGAAGAGGAAGAAAATAGGGTTAAAAGTGGCAGAATTATGGAGAATCCTGGAATGGGAAATAGGATAAAAGCATCATATTTGTGTGGTGGTTGCTGGTGAATTCTTTTGGTTCAGACTTATTAAAGCATTGAAGGTTTGGATAAGATTTAGCCTTTTTTGTTGTTGTTGTTGTTGTTCATTCTTTCACTCTTGTCTGATTCTTCATGACCCTGCGGTCATGCCAGTACTGTCTATGATGTTTTCTTGTCAAAGATACTGAAACGGTTTGGTATTTCTTTCTTAAGTGGATTAAGGCAAATAGAGGATAAGTGACTTTCCCAGGGTCACTACTCAGTGTCTGAGGCTGGATTTGAACTCTGGTCTTCTTGACTCCAAGCCCAGCACTCTATCCATTGAGCCACCTGGTTGCCTCCTGCCTCTTGCTTTAGTAAATATCTAAGGTGATGTTTGAACTCAGGGCTTCTTAACTAACTGCAGGTCCAGCACTCAATCCTCTATAATATACTATCTCTTGAAGACTACACCAGTGGAACACAGACTCTAGAAGGCTCCTACCTTCAAGAGCCTGAATTCTAAAAGGTTCAGCCAAGATGAAAAAGGTTTAAATTTTGGACCTAGTAAGAAGTATATGGAAGGGGATGCCGGTAAATGTTTAACAATCATCTCTTTAAAGAGAAAAATTACACACGACACACCTTTAAGTTTAATCTGTATTGTCAGCATTTTCCCCATCTATTTTTAAAGACTAGACAATAAAAAAATCAATAATTCAAGTCTTAATCTGTAGTATTTCCTGATTTTCAGGGTGTAAATGCTCACACAGTTGGATCTGATATGAGTCAGCCTCTGGTATACCATTGTGAAATTGATAAGGCTGACTTAGTTAAGTTCAGAGAGACATCTGCTGGGTGATGGATTTTTTAGCCACAGAAATTCTAAAATAGCATCTATTGAATTATGGAAGAATTATGATCTGTATAGGCTTTAAAAACATTACCATTGACTAAAATTAGAGATTTTTGAGTATTAAACTATTTACAGATTACAAAGAGCTTTTCTCACAACAGCCCTATGAGGTATTAGGTAGTATAAGAATTACTTTCCCCATTTCACAGATGAGGAAAATGAAGTCAGAGAACTTAGGACTTCCCAAAAGCCACACATCCAGCAAGATATATCACTGAAATTCAAACAGAGGTCCCCATTTACTCTTTCTATTACAAAATATTTTATTGTGGAAATATAAAAGAACATAATAACATGATAGAACATAATCACAACGTGATCTATGGCATGAGTAATAAAAGTAAAAATTTTATGAGCAGGCAGAACACTGTAGTGGATAGGATGTTAGACCTGGAGTCAAGAAAACTTGGATTCACATCTCACCTTGGACACTCATTTGATATGTGGCCCTGGATAACTTTTCTATATCTCATTTTCATCATCTATAAAACAAGAAGGATGGACTTGATGGTCTCTTAAGTTTCCTCCAACTCTAATCCATGATCCCATGATCTCAGAAGGGCAGGCAGGTGGCTCAGTGGACAGAGCAGTGGGTCTGGATTCAGGAAGACATGAGTTCAAATGTGGCCTCAGGCACGTACTAGCTGTGTGACCCTGGGCAAGTCACTTAACTCTATTTGCCTTGGTTTTCCTATCTGTAAATTGAGCTGGAGAAGGAAATAGAAGAATCACTACAGTATCTCTGCCAAGAAAACTCCGAATGGGGTCATGAAGAGTTGGGCATGTCTAACTGTCTAAACAACCACGAAATGATCTCGGAAACTCTGGAAGAAATGATGAAGATGGAATGGGAAGATATGGTTTCCAACTACTAGACTGTACCACTGAGGGATGGGACTGGAAAGCATGCAGATTAATGTAGCAAGCAATTCATGGTAAAGTGAGGATGTGTTCTTTTTTCCTTGATGGACAGCTATGGGAAGCCATTTTTGCTCTTCATTCCTGGCCAAAGTGAAACGTACCATTGGCATTGAACCAGAAAAACTCTATTATTGAGACAACCGGGATACACAGCCCCCAAAGTGTAAGTGTTCTGCAGCAGGGAGACTGGCTATTGACACAGGCCAGAGTCCTCAGAAAGTTGTTGCTTCCAGCTCATTCCTCCCATGTCCCTAGAGTTAGGCTGCCAGGAAATAAAGGAGCTATGGTAGATTCTTCAGGACTCAACTTTAGACACTTCTTCGTTAAACTGTGGACAGGTTCACTCAGTAGAGGCCAATGAGGCAGCAACTGGGCTCCTTATCAAATGCACTTGGCTCTGATAGATTAGCTTCGCTCTGTTTTATCTTGAATGAGCCTGAGCCAGCTGAACTGTGTCCAAGGGAGTGTCTCAGGTATATACTCTCCATTCTCATGGAAGGAAAATGGAATGATAAGAAATACATCTCCCTCTCTCCTTCCCTCCTGGCTAGAAAAAGTCATGTGCCAATCAGGAAAAGAGGCCTTGGCATTCCTTCTTCTTATGCAATTCTGGTTGGCCTGTACCATTCACCAGGGGACAACAAATTACAGGAGGAAAAGATTGTCTCTTTAGATAGATGTCTTTGGCTCTTTCTCTAATTTAGGTGGAAATAGGGGTTGATCTACTTTAAAATGTGTTAAAAATCCAGTAATGAATCTTTTTCTGATTCAGTCTCATTGTAATTCAAAGTTCACAGTGGGTTCTAGAACTAGACCAGCAAAGTATAAAGCCTTTCCAACTTAGTGAATCTTATCAGAACTTCAATATGGGCCCAGGCCATATTGCTACGGACCTGCCTTGTGAAGTTGGGGTGGGCTCAACCAGAGTAACTAATTACCAGGCTATGTGAGGAGTTGTGGACTTGAAGCTTGGGAATGAGCCAGATTGTTATTGGTTATTGTGGTTATTGCTATAAAGAGTGCCATGAGCCAGCAATTCCTCAGTGCCCTCTCCTCCCTAGCCACATTATCCCTGGAGATTTAACCAGCCATATAGTGTTACAACGGTTAGAACATATTTCATCCTATGGGCAATAAGACAAGCTCTCTGGTCCATATGGTGTCCTCCTCTACTATTTTGTGGAGCTTATATGGAACAAAATGTTAGAAATACAGTTGAAATTGCTCCAAGCCCCTAGTTAGGATAATTTCTAAAATTTAGACTCTCTTACATAATTTACATTTATACTTATTTCCACCTAATCTTGGGCCTCTGTGGGATTGAGTTAAAATTTGGGTTACCAGAAATGATGCCTTCAGCCAAATCTACTGTTCCAAGATACCTGTAGGAGCCAATGGCCTTCCTTATTTTCTTCCATCTCTGCTGCAGCTTGACACCATTTTTTCTTTCTCCTTTTAATCGCAGATGCCTCTGCATCTGATTTTTTTCAGACTCAGCTTATTAATTCCTGGGTTGTAACTAGAGAGATTGACCCAACTCCTGCTACTCTTCAGTAAGGTTCCACTATTTCCTATCAGTCTATCTTTTACTCTATAACTCTCTCTCTGTCCTCCCTATTCCTCTCTGAAGAGATTTTTAAATATTCATGCTATCTCAGAAAAAC
This sequence comes from Pseudochirops cupreus, assembly GCA_028627135.1. NCBI lineage: Eukaryota > Metazoa > Chordata > Mammalia > Diprotodontia > Pseudocheiridae > Pseudochirops > Pseudochirops cupreus. The sequence continues at coordinate 136,210,476 of CM053582.1, read as the reverse complement.
TACACCTTTCAGTTCCAATCCCACAATAGCTTCCTGTCTTCCCAACCTAGGAAGAAATGCAACTCCTAGGGATTTTAGCACCTTGCCAGAATGATTGTTACATCTGTCCAAGTGAAGTTCTATGTCATTTCAGAAGAGATCACTTTCAGTCAGGAGAATCAGGGAAGACTGCACAAAACAGGTGGTATTTGAGCTCAGCTTTGAAGGATAGGTGATATTTCAACAGGTAAATGGAGTGACAAGGTGAGTAAATAAGTGAATGAATGAGTGAAAACGCATATTATTAAGTATTTCCCATGTGCCAAGTACTTTGCTAAGTAAAAAACAAAAAGTGAGAGTCCTTACTCTTAAAGACTTAGATTTTAATGGATGTGATAACATACATAGCAGGGATGTGGAAGAATCACAGAGTTGATTCATGAGGCAGTTGACACACCCTTTCCAGAAGCAACTTGCAGAATTTGATTGTTGTGTCTAAGGCAAGAGGAGAAAAGAATCCGGGTGGATGGCTAGAAGGGATGTGACCTTGAAACTAGAGAGATCATTAGGTAAACTTATACTCATTCAGTTACCAGCAAAATGGTAGCTATCAAGGGCAGGTATCTGAGTGGATTGACTTCCCTAGGGATGGTGGGCATTGATTCTGAACATTTTAGATTCCGTATGGATCTAGTTTTTCACAGGGAATTGAAGTCAAGCTTTCTAGCTTACAGGTTATATAATACCCTCATTTTAATTTTTTGTTTTGAAAATTGGAAAAACAACCTACCATACCTTTTGCATCTCCTATAATATTCCACTGATTGCTCAGTGATGCTCAGCAATCACATTTCAATATCCTAGAATGGAATTCTAGGTGATTTGTGTTTATCAAGGGGAGTTAGGTGCTATCTTCCCATCTCCATTGATATCTTGGTTTTCATTTCCCTATCAATGCTTATGGTTTTATCCTTTGCTTTCCAAGGGTCCAAGACAAAATAGAGTCAAAATAACTGTCTTCATCGAGCTCTATCTTTTTCTGATTGATTCTGACCAATATTTCTATGCTTCATTTGATCATACATTTTCCCTCAGTATTTAAAAGAATGATTTTTTTTTGTCCTTAACATATATCTCCCTGAGCTCAGATTTTAAAAGAATACATATCCCCCCCACCCCAACAAAAAAAAAGGAGAGAAAGGAAGGAAGGAAGGAAGGAAGGAAGAAAAGAAAGGAGAGGAAGAGAGAAAGAGAGAAAGAGAGAAAGAAAGAAAGAAAGAAAGAAAGAAAGAAAGAAAGAAAGAAAGAAAGAAAGAAAGAAAAAGAAATTGGGGAAATGTAACAAAATAAATTTTTAAAGCATCATAGTTCTAAAATAATTGGGAAGGCCCAAACCCAGAATACAAAGAAGCTGGGGGCGGGGGGGGGGGGGGGCGGAAGGGAATGTAATAGATATAAAAAAATATATAAAATATTTTTTAAAAAGCACATTTTTTTATGTTGGATGAAAGAACAAAATAAAGAAAGGATAGTCTGGTTGACTAATGTGAGGTCATCCTTGACTCTCCTCTTACCTCTTAAATCTAATCAAAGCCCTTTGATTAGTTAGCTCTGGGCTTCAATCCTCATCTGTAAAATGAAGGGATCAGATTAGCCAACTTCTAAGGTCTTTTCCAATTCTAAATCCTGTGGTCCTTCCTGATTATAAAATAGGGGCTCAGGAAGGCAAGACCATTTGAGCAGAGAGAGAGGAGTTAGATTTGGCACATCCCCTACTCTGACCTTCCCTATGTCCCTTGTATCTGTGATTTTTGATTCAAGAGATGATTAGTATCATCTCTATTCAGATGACACTCAAATAATAAGAGAATTCCAAAGTTATTGGGATAAATATTTCATTGGATTCAAAACCCTTCAAGTAAGAATTTCCCATTTCCCTTTCCCTCTTTTCAGGTGCTTTGCATCCATACCCTGCTAGAGTCCATCATTTGTGGTTTTCCCAGGAACTGTTGTGTTCTATAAATTCACAGTTAAACTACCGTATCCTCAATCTTCTCTCTCTCATTCATCCTTGCCATCTTGTCCCTACTTCTTTCTCTTTCTCACCCTCTCTTTCCTGTCTTTTTCTAGTTACCCCTCTTAGATATAAGAGTTCTAGACATTACTCTGATGAGGGGAAATGTACTTACCCTATTCCCTACTTTAGTTCTTCAGTTCTCAATTCAGTCAGTTTTCTGTCTACGCAATGAACCACTAACAATAATAAATTTTTGGAGCTTAAATATAATCATTTTCAGATAGTAATATATTGGAAAAAGTCATACATAACAAAATGTATTGTAATACACATATAAACCCAGATCACACAATTCCACTATTCCAATGTACTCAATAACTATGTGGTCAAGAAAGGGCACACAATTATAGGAACTGGGCATGGAAACAAATGAGAAAGGAAAACTGTGCTTAGGATAACCCCCCCTTCAGCTAGGGAAATCCTCTTTTCCTTTGGATTGGGACAGAGACTTGATAAGCTCTTTCAATTGCCATTGAAAGAGCATTTGGGCACAGACCATTCTATGAGCTTGAGTGTGAACTGGGTTTAAGGTATGTATGTAAAATAGCCACTCAGGAAGGGGGAGGGGCAGGGCACTCAGGAGAATCAGGAAGGAAAGGTCTCCATTGGAATTCCCACCCCCCCTACTCCCAAAGAATCTGTCCTATGTGCTGTTCGATTAAGGGTTATAGAATCAACTTCAGAATGAAGAGGGTCTTCAGAGATGATCTAGTTCAATCCCCTCACATTATAGGATTGGGAAAGTGAGAGAAGTTAAGGGTGATGCTTAAAGTCACATATGTAGTCACAAACAGCAAGGCTAGCTAGGCTTTGAAAGTGGGCAGCTAGGTGACACAGTGGATAGAACACTGGGCTTGGAACCAGAAATACTCATCTTCCTGACTTCAAATCTGCCCTAGGACACTTACCAGCTCTGTGATCCTGGGCAAGTCACTTAACCCTGTTGCCTCAGTTTTTTCATCTGTAAAATCATCTGGAGAAGGAAATGGCCAATCACTCCAGTATCTTTGCCAAGAAAACCCCAGATGGGGTCATAGAGAGTCAGACAATGACTGAACAACAATGAAATCCTAAAAAGAGGATTTAAATGTAGGCCTCCTGCCTTCAAATCCATTTTGCCCCCTGTAATTCTGATAAATGCATATCTGTCATCCTTTTGAAATTTTCACGTGACACAAAGCTAGAAAGAAAAGCTGATATGTTTACTAAGAGACAGGGTCCAAAAACTTTCAGCAGGCTTGAATTATGGACCCAGGCTACTAAGAGGGAATTTAATCAGACTATGGAAAATATACTACCCCTACCTATTTCCACAATACTTTAATTAGCTCATTACCTTACACTTCAATTTTAACATTAACCAGATCCATCCACATCACATCAACCTTAGCAGGATTATAATAATAAAAATTAACACTCTTATAAGACCTTAAAGTTTACAAAGTAATTTGCATAAATTATCTCATTTGATGTGTAGAAATGACCATGAGCATTTCTCAATTTTTTTCTACCTATAAACATTACTAAAAAAAAAAAAAAATCAAAGCTGAGATGAAATATTTCTATCTTAAAAAATTATTTTTAGCAAACTTAAATTGATTTACAAGTTCTAAGAAGTTTTGAATTTTGCCAAATCATAGTTTTACTGGAATTCTTCTACAAAAACTTAAAAGTATCACAATTCACAAAAACATACATATTTAGGTAATTTGGTAGAAGAAAACCAATAATAGGAAAGTTCTTAGGAAAAGCATGAAAAAAGCATTTTTGCTTTATAATTTTTTAAAATATACCAATATTTTTTGACCTTGGAAAAGAATGCAAAACTACGGAATACATTTTGGTTTCATATAAAAATCTACAACAGTGGTTTCTTTTGGTAGATAGATCACTAGACTAAACATTAGGAAATGTTAATTCATAGACCATTTAGTCCACGTCATGGTGATTAATTTCATGCCTTAATATCAAATATTTGAACAAATTAAAAGTTTCTCTTTCAACCCCTTTGTTTTACAGATGAAGAAACTAAGGTTAAGAAAAGGGAAATGACACATCCGAGGTCACAAAATATAAGCGATAGAACCAGGTCAACAACACAGTAGTCTTTGAGAACAGTGCTTTTTTCTACTATATTATTACGCTCTTGGGTGTAATTCTTTATTTCCCCAGTATAAACATAGATACCATTGAATCTATCCTATGAAATATTTGTGGAAGTTAGAAATAAACCAGAACACCAAAATTTATCTCAGGGCGTAGCCAGGGTCAAAGTGTTTTTAAGTTTTGTGATAAAAGATATCACACAAATAATAAAAACACCATTATAATATGTTATTACATTGCCTATCACTTCTACTAGACATCACCAAAATATATTTTAAGCTCAACATAACACTGTGCATCCTACTGACCAAGCATAAGATAGTGACTTAATTTATTGTTATTCTCAATAAAAAAAAATAATACAAAAATCTTATACTCAATTATTGGTCAGAACGTATTTGCAGTTTATGCTACGAATTTCACGATCCAGGATAAAATACAACAGACTACTTTTAGACTATTAAAGTCAATGTGGTGTAGTAAAAAGAACAATGGAGTTAGAAGAAAGGAAACACTCATTTATTAAGAGCCTACTGTATACCAAGCATGATGCTTTATAATATTATATAATTTGATTCTCACAACCATGGGAAGTTGTGCTATCATTATTTTCCCCATCTTACATTTGAGGAGTTTGAAGCAAACAGAGGTTAAATGACTTGCCCAGGGTCACTCAGCTAATAAATATCTGGGACCAAATTTGAAATCAAAGTCTTTCTGGCTCCAGGCCCAGTTCTCTATCCACTGCCTTTCCTTTTATTGGAGACAAGAGTCCTGAATTCAAATTCTGATTCTACTGTTTTAGTATCTGTTTGATAACAAGAGGTCACTTAACCCCTCTGGCCTTTAATAAGGTAATCCCTAAATCCCTCCTTGCATCAAATCTATAATGGCCTGACCCTGGGAACATCTCAGCACATGATCTATAATGTTAAAATAATAACAGGGAGTTGAAGAGCCTTACAAAAAGCACAGACTCAAAGTAGAAGACTGATCTTCTTCCAGCAGAGAAGGTAAAGGGACATAAAGAAGGCTTCTCCATGCTTGAGGTTTACAGAAGAAATGAATTATTGCTTTTTAAAATGGAGGAGAGCTTCGATGTAAAAAATAAGGAAGAAAAAGGAATCTAGAGAGGCAGAGGGGAATCCTGACCTGTCTCATTTGAGATTTGAAGAATGTTACAAAGTAGAGAAAAGAGGGGCTGGACACTTGGAGCTGAGTGATAAATATTAGTCTTCCCCAAATAGGAGGAAGCTGCAGGCATTGAGGAGAAAACATGAATACGAAGGCGAGAGAGACCATCAGTAATGGTCAGAGGGAGAAAAGCTCAGTAATGTGGTTGGTAACTCCCTGAAGAGGCAATGATTTGTTGACCTGCTATAGACAACAGAGCACTCTGCTGTCATCTCAGTACGTTTTTCTGAGATGTGAAATAGAAATCTCCTAGGACTCAATGGATTTTGTGATGAATTCACTTCAAACCAGAGACTGAAGCTATTCCAATGGAGAACATGTTGCCTTAAGGTAGTGGGATCCCTGTCATTAGAGGTATCCAAGCAGAAACCACATGAATATTCATGCATCATTCAGAGCACATCATATTATACAAACAAAAGGAAACATTGGCCCAAAATGAAGATCTCTTCCCTTCTTTCAGATGAGAGAAGCATACAAGAAGAGACAATTTCATTGCTGAGTCTTAGCCAGCAAAAAATGATTTTCTGTCATAAATATTTTCATGCCTATATATCTTTACTCTCTGTTTCTGATCCCTTTGTAATAGTACCACTAGGTCAAAGGATATTCAGTTTTATAACTTCTTGGGTATAGTTCCAAATTGCTTTCCAGACCTGCTAGACCAATTCGTAACTCCACCAACAAAGACTGTCTGCATACAAGGTGTGTTTTTGCTACTTGGAATAGTATATGGGTGTCCTGCACTGCTTTGCCAACAGCAGACTTGGTCAATGACCTTCAGTCTATGAAGCTCTTGCTTGTTTTATAAACAAAGTGAAAATGGAGGGGAGTGGGAAAAAAGAGAAGGGAAATGAAACAAGAGGCGGCAAGCAATGTTCTAGCATTCCAGATGTGGATTATACAAGAAAATATGGCGAGTCAAATTGCAAAGCTACTGACCTCTCTATTTGTGATTAATTGCCACAAGAAGTTTGTCTTTGGAAGACTTGCTTATACTCTGATCTAGAGCCAGCAAATCTCATTTTTAGCCAGAGAGATCTAGATTTACTCATTTCCTCAGTCATTTATTTCTGCCACTTGTTCCATAGCATTTCTGGGCTTCTCATTTTACTTCCAGGGATAAATGTTGTCCCAGACCCCATTAAGATTATAGTAGAGGAATAGGTGTCAGGAATACTATCTTGTTAGGAGGTTTCCTTTAAACATTGGTAGAACACAGGTGACAAGTAATTGGAAGAAGAAAAGAAGGAGACTTCACCAACTCTAAACCAAGGTCTTTCATTTGGTGTAGGAGAAAGGAGAATGAGAATGAAACCCCAATAATAATCAGACCACAAGCATAAAATGACTTGTCAAGTATAGTCCAGGAAAGATGGGAATTCAAGAGAATCAGGAAAGACTCTGGAGTGTGTAAGCAACAGCTATGTTTTGTGTGTTCAAGGATTTCAAGGATTGCCAGTAGCCATCTGTCTTCCTACTTCACTTTGCCAACATAGGGCCAAGGGGTTTTGATTGGTGCTGGCATGGAGTAGGAAAAATAAGTCTTTGCTCATCTGATACATAGGAAACAAAAGGTCTAGTTACTAAATAGAGACAGTGCCATGAGACGTTGGCAACATTTGATGTTCAAATATCCAAATTATACATTCAGTGTCATGCTCTCTCTCTTCCCCTACTGGCTGCACCTTGTTAAGAGAGTGGATAGTACCACATTAGACTTAACATATGCAGCTTCTCCTGAACCTGAAAGCACAGAGCCATCACAGATTACTCACAGTGTTAACTGTGTCCAAATCCTGCAGTAATAATGCCACAGATAGATGAGACCCCTCGAAGGGAACACAAACTTCCCATCTGCTCTTCTGGCTAACTTCCCCTAAGGATAGATGCACCAATGCATCTACCTATGCCTCAGTTCTTATATAGCTTTTAACTACTGAATGGGCATTGCCTCAGACAGATTGAAACCTAGGAAACACCTTATCTTACAAAGGTCCCACACTACATCTGGACCATTGCCAATCATCCTGACCTATATGTCTTGCCACTCAATTCCTATGACTCTGGAGGAGAGAGTGAGGCTGATGACTTTGCAAGGCTATGCCTCACTTAAATCCAGCCACCTTGCAAGTTAAGATACCACCCTCTTAATGTCATTGGTCCTCTCTGAGAATGAAGAACAAGCAATGACAACAGATGTACCATTAAAATATAGATAGGGAAGAATGGAGATAAGAGAACACCACAGCCATGAGGCCTCCACAGAGCCTTTCCCCTTTCCTTTCACACTAATGAGTAGAAAAGGAGAATTCTGCACAGGGTCACAACAGATCATTTTAAGGGAAAATAGCATGTCTGGTCCAAGTATGAGAGCAGGGGCTGAAGAGGAAATCTGTGATAGAGAAATTGACCTCCTTGAGGAGAGAGAGAATTAAAGTCAAGATTACATGGCTCCAAATCCCCACTCAGATGCTTACTGTGTGATACACTGTGTGACAATGGGCAAGTCACCTAACCATTCTCACCCTCAATTTCTTCCTCTATAAAATATGAATAATAATACCAGGAGACATGGAGAGATATTGTGAAGCTCAAAGGAGATAATATATGTAAAGTGTTTTGCAAACCTCAGGTGTCAACTATTATCATATTATCATCTGGATAAGATATCAACAGAGTGAATGTCAAGGAAGAGGTTCCTGAGTGATAGTGGTGAGGATAGGATTTATAGATTACAAGGAAGAACAAGAAATATGCCTACTCCTATTCTGCTAGGTCAATGTGTCAAAGGAGCATGAGAGAGGCTACATTCCACACTGGAAAGTGGGGCTAGGAACGTAGTGACTTTTGGGAAGAGCCAGAGTACAAGAATCTTAAAGAAGGAGATGAAAGAGATCTAAGGCACAAGAAAACTTATTAAAAAATACAACCAGAATTTCGGAAGACGCAACAGAAAAAGAGATCAGAAAAGAATCAAGGACTCTAAAGCAATAGGTCTGAGTTGGATGAAAATGAAGGATCATGGAGTAATATCATGGGAAAGGAGTTTTCATATGGGCAATTCACAACTATGGGTCACAAGGATTCAAAAAAGAAAAAAGAAGAGTGTCACCACCTTCTCTAACCTTTCCCCTAACTACTATCCCCTGCTGTATTTGCCCCAGGTATAAAAATTCCTAGTTATAGACTTATGGTTCTGACATCTGGCATATCTACTGAGGTTCCTTTCAGCTTAATGATTACAGGATCTCATCATTATGTTATAGTGAAACTGTGGGTGTTAAAATAATGAGGTCAATGTCTCTTCTCTCATCTTCAAGAATTTATTAATTTAAAAGAAAAGTGCCAAGTGCCTGAAGACAATTCTTGCTTGGTCTTAAACATTTTTATTCCAAATTGTCCTTAGAAGAAATCAACCTCTTAAAATTATAATATAATTTCACTATTTATTATTTCTTAATAATAGAAATCAGAGGTAACAGATCTGAAAGATTGAGCTCCTAACTACTTGTGAAGAGAAGCTTCGAATTAGAACCAAGCTATATTAAACAGAATAGGAGGGGGAAGCTTATGCATGTTTTTCTGACATTAATGCTCATGTTACTGCTGCCATCTACAATGTCTATCTATATCAGACTTTAGAATGCACACAACAATGCATGTTTCCCCCCAAAGTACAAGATATCAATCATTCTATGGTTAAAAATTATTTTGAAAATACTTCCAAATTTCTTTTTTCTTAATTTAATATATAAAACAATGTAAAAACAATTTTAGCAGTTTTTTTTTTTCAAATTTTGAATTCCAAATTCTCTCCCTCTCTCCTTTTTCTTCCTCCCTCATTGAGAAGGCAAGTAATTTGATACAGGTTATACTTGTATAGTCATGCAAAACACATTTCCATGTACATCATGCTGTGAAAGAAAACACAGAAAAAAACAAACAAGAAAAATAAAGAAAAAGCATGCTTTGATCTGTATTCAGACTCTATCAGTTCTTTCCTAAGAGATGGACAATACCTTCCATCATAGGTCTTTCAGAATTGTCTTGGATCGTTGTATTGCTGAGAATAATTAAATTATTCACAGTTGATCTTCATACAATATTACTATTATTGTGTACAATCTTCTCCTGGTTCTGCTCATTTCACTTTGCATCAGTTGATACAAGTCCAGTTTTTCTGAGAGGATCTTGCTCACTATTTCTTATAGCATAATAGTATTCCATCACAGTCATGTACAACGATTTATTCAGCCATTCCCCAACTGATAGACATCTCCTCAATTTTCAATTCTTTGCCACCACTAAAAAAGTTGCTATATTTTTGTAATTACAGATTTTTCTCCTTTTTTTCTCTTTTATCTCTTTGGGGTACAGATCTAATAGTAGTACTGCTTGGTCAAAGGGTATGCATGGTTTTATTATCTTTTGGGCATAGTTCCAAATTCCTAGCTTGAATCAGTGTATAACTTCACTGGCAGTGAGTGGTAGCTTGGAGTTGCTTTAATTTGCATTTCTCTAATCAATAGTGATTAGAGAGTTTTTTCCCCTTATGACTATAGATAGCTTTATGTAAATAGTCATTTGGCCAGAAATTCTGAGGATCTTCTCCTCCTAGACTGATTCTTTTGTGGAGACAAACTAGGCCATTTTTGGCCTCAATTCTTACCTAGCCTTTAATTACTAAATGAGCATTGCCTTATACAAACTGAGACCTGGAAAAGACCTTAGATTAAAAAGACCAAGGTCTCCCATTGTGTCTGGGAGTAACCAGTTGTCTTGATCTATGTCTTGCCACTGGACTCCTATGACTCTGGAGGAAAGAGTGAGGCTGATGACTTTGCACAGTTCTGCCTCATTTAAATCCAATTCACTTGCAAGTCTAGACATCACCTTCCTGATGTCATGGTCTTCTTCAAGAAGAAAAGACAAACAACAGTAGCCTCTTCATATCCTTTGACCATTTATCAACTGAGAAATGGCTCTCATTTGTATAAATTTGACTCTGTTTTCTATATATTTGAGAAATGAGGTCTTTATCAATGAAACTTGCTATAAATTTTTTTTCACAGTAATGATTACTATGTGCTTCCTTCCACCCTAATTTCTCCCTGTTTATCCTACTTTCTCTTTCCTTTCACCTTGTCCTTTCTCAAAAATGTTTTGCTTCTGACTTTTATTTTCCCCAATTCACCCTCCCTTCTATCAGCCACCCTGCTTTTCTTTCCCCCACACCTACCTTTGCTGCATGATAATACAGATTTTTATACCCAACTGAGTGTGTGTTATTCACTATTTGAACCAATTCCTTTTTTAAAAAAAAATCATACAGAACTGGGAACAAAATTTAATGAAATACGATATGCTTGCAGTGTGGGAATAGCCATACTTTTAAAATAAAATTTTGAGCTAATTCCAATGAGAGTAAGTTTCATGTGCTGCCCTTCCACTTCCCCCAGAGCTCCCTTCATTGTAAAATCTCTTTTATGTGAGATATTACCCTTTTCTTCCTCCCCCTTTCCTCTTCTCCAAGTGCATTCTTCTTTCCCACCCATTAATTTTTTTTTAGATAATCATCTCATTGTATTCAACTCATACCCGTGCCCTCTGTCTGTGTATACTCCTAACTGCCCTAATAATGAGAAAGTTTTTTAGAAGTTACAAGTATCATTTTCCCATGTAGGAGTGAAAACAATTTAACCTTATTGAATCCCTTATGTTTTCTCTGTTCTGTTAACCTTATTAGCTTCTCTTGAGTCTTGTATTTGAAAGTCAAGTTTTCTATTTAGCTCTGGTCTTTTCATCAGGAATGCTTGAAATTTCTCTTTTTCTTCAAATGTCCTTCCCACCATTCCCAAGGATTATACTCAGTTTTGCTGGGTAGGTGATTCTTGGTTTTAATCCTAGCTCTTTTGCCCTCCAAAATATCATATTCCAAGTCCTCTGATCTTCTAATGTAGAAACTGCTAAGTCTTGTGTTATCCCTACTGTGATTCCATGACATTTGAATTATTTCTTTTTGGATGCTTGCAACATTTTCTTCTTGACTTGGGAGCTCTGGAATTTGGGACAGTTTTCATTTGGGGATCTCTTTCAGGAGGTAAACAGTAGGTTCTTTCGATTTCTATTTTACCCTCTGGTTCTAGAATATCGTGGCAATTTTCCTGATGTCTGGGAACTTTTTTTTTTAATCATGGCTTTCAGATAGTCAATAGTTCTTAAATTATCTCTTC
>CM053582.1:136169263-136192101 GCA_028627135.1 Pseudochirops cupreus | reverse complement strand
TTACCTAGGAAGGATGTGGAATCTGCTTTGGAAACTTTTATGACAAGAGTTGATCAATGTCCTTCTGGAAAGGTTTCATTTAAGTTCCTATCTAAAATGGAATAAAGTCAGATCAACAAGCATTTATTAAGTACTTACTTTGCGCCAGGCCCCAGGCTAAATGTTAGGTCAATTAGATGACCTCGGAAGTTCCCTTCTAGTCAGTTGGCTCCAACTGGCCGGCAAGAGGCAACTGTCAAACTATCAGTCTATTTTACACATTGGAAGGCAGCAATTGCTACAAATCAGAACTTGATTAATTGTTTTGTTAGTGGTCCGGACTTAAGAAAATGATGAAGAAAATGCTGATGGTACATATTAAACTTAAACGTATATTTTGTGTGTGTGTGTGTATGTGGGGACATACACACACACATACACACACATGCATACAAGCACACACACACACACTTTTTCCTCCTCAGAGAGCCTTTTGCCACTATGCCACTGATTCTAGACTTTTGGTTCTGAGACTTTTTCAGGTTCCTCAATTCATGAACCAACAGCAGAAGAAAAAGGAAAGAAAGATCAGAGCCTGAAGTATGTCATGACTCCAGTGAATATACTTTGAGAATCAAATTGGTGAGTGCTGTGTCAGTGTGACATGTTGTGTCAGTATTATATGAAAACTTGACACTAGGTGGTCAATACCCTTATAGGTAGTGCTTGGTCTGAGAGAGCTTAAGAAAGGTAGTTTGGCGTATTGGAGAAAAAAGATCCAGGATCAGTCAGAAGAAAGCCAGGTTCCTAGTCTTAGCTCTATTACTGCCCCACTCTGTGACCCCAGGTAGGGCAGTTCCCCACCCTAGGCCTCATGTTTCTCATCCAGAGATAAATATTCTTTAATAAGGTCCTAAAATCTATGATTTGTTCAAGGAAGAGGAAAATAAAGTTGGATTATTTGAGATGGTGTAAAATCACATTGACCTGAAGCAATCTAAATGACAGCTAGAGCCCAAAGTGCTTTCAATTTCTTTCTTTTTCCATTTCCTAGTGTTCCCTCTTCTTATCCTCCCTTTTTTTCTTAAATTTGGAAAAATAGGAAGAAAATCCTTCCTTCTCTACTATTGTAGGGATATGGAGAACATGGTAAGAACATTTCTCTTTTGGAAAAAAAATCTTCTTTTAGAGGAGTATGGAAATTTACAGAAGCCTTGATCAGTGAAAAGAATTCTGGGTTTGGCATCACAGAATCTAGAGTCAAATCCTGTTTCTTATAACCACTTATACTATTTGTGTGACTTTGAGCAAGATGCTTTACTTCTCCAGACTGCAATTTCCTCTTCTGTAAAATAAAAGAGTTATATATTCCATGACCTCTAAAATACCTTCTAGCCCTAAATCTATGATCCAAACATGGACTGTATCTGCTCCTTCAACCTGAATGTAAATACTGAATACCATTGGCCCTTGTTGATTTTGCATGAAAGCTATTAATACATATCCAGTCAAGTGTGTCATTTATCTACCATATTATCTTTCATTGTTCAGATTCCAAAGCATTGCACTACAAAATCCTAGGCAAGAACAGGCTGTAATCCACAGAGCTGAAGTACTGAGTACCATCGTATTATGTAAATGGTATCATAATACCCAAATGGCTGACGTCCTGGATACCTCCCTACTCTGGGTGTGTTAGGAAGATGAAATGCTTTCACTGAATAGAACAATGCAAAGGGTATCTGTCTTACACCTGCTATTCTTAAATGCTTACAAAGAAATGGCTATTACCTAAGCTTAATACTATTTGTACTTAAAATGTGTTAGCCAGAATGTTTTCAGTAGTTATTCCTTAATGGGAGTCAAATAGGCATTATTTCCCTCATTTTATAGATACACTGAAAAACAAAGAGATTCAGAACAAGATCATGTAATAGTGAATGTAATAATGAACACTCCCTTTCCACCTTTGCACTTCCTTCACCATCCAGAAAAATCCCTTATGAACTGAAAAGATGCCCAGTAAATGTTTGTCGAGTTGAAGAATTAAATCCAACAAATATTTATTGAGCTTTAATTGAACTGGAGTAGAACCAAGGGTAAAATGATTACTAACTTACTAAGTCATATTGCCTCATATTTTGGCATGGTTTCATTTTAATGAACACCTTGCTTCAAGAAAAAAATAAGTCTTTGTATCTATTAAATGACTAAAGCCACTTACCTTTTCCTGGTTACGTTTTGTGGTTTGTGGTAGTCAAAGATTGTGTTTTTATTCTTTGCTTGCTGGGTAGCCTTGAGTAGACATTGCTAATGCCTCTACTCTATCTCTGGCCTTGAAGCTTCATGCATGAACTCCCTTTTCCAATACACTCAGCCTGGGAGCTCTAAGCCATCTGTTTGAACACAGAAATCCTTATAACCCACACTCCCTGTTGTTCATGTTCTGCACTTCTTCGCTAACTGTGGCTTTGGCTTTGGGTTTGGCAAATAGCAGGGAACCTACTCATGTCTTTACTTGTGTTTGCAATAGCATTTGACCATGGAAAATGGTAAGGCTCATCAAGAATATATTTCTTCACCTTCTGTAGCACAGTTTCTAGAGTTACTATCTCAGTTCTCACTCAAACTGATGAATCAGGTCCACAGAATGAGGGTTTTCTGGGAGTGAGAGGTAAAGGTTTGAGACTAGAATTCTAGTACTATATAGCTCATGAGGCCTACTGATATGTTTTTCCTCCATAACTATATTTAAAAAAAATTAATCAATTCTTCAATTTTTAAAAATTCCCCAATAACCATTATTATTATTAAAATCATTTTCAGCCAGAGTAAATTAACTTTGAGAAATGAGTATTTATAATAATGATATAGTTGGTCTAAGTATTTCCTCCAAAATTTGGGACACCTTCTTCTATCAGTACATGGAGGGTCCAGGGAAAATGTGTTCAAGTTTAGAGAACACATGTAGTATAAATTCTGGAAGTCTTTTTTTTGATAAAGTTTTCAATATGTTCCCCCTGGGTATGGTATAGATTTTCTTCTGGGTTTCTTATAGAGTCTTGAATCTCTTCATGTCTGACCTTGGTTCCCAATACACACTCCACATCAGTTGTTCTGAGCACATTGCTAAGATTCAGATACTTATGAAAAATCCTCTGACTCAGCGAAGCTCATAGGTTCCTCTTCTGGTCTTGGCTAGAGCTACTCTTTCCTGACTCACCACTTGCTTGAATGTCTTATGTTCAGAACTAGCTCCTGATTTTATGCAAGACCCTAGCACATGACTAAGTCCTTCAGCCAAGCAGAATAGCCTTCCTGTCAACTTCAGTTCATCCAATGACTTTTGAGAACTTCTCACAATTAATCTAAGGTCTTTGACTGATTGAGATGTGTTCTGTCTTGGTTAAAGCATAAAGGTACATGATATTATAACTAACCTTATTCAGGGTGGGATAATTTATTGAATAACTCAATGATCTTCTCTCTTACCATCACCTACTGCCTCAACAGCAATACCAAGAAAATGAGGCACAGAAGATAATTTTTAGATGGAAATGGTTAAATGGAAAGGCAATGAACACGACCAATAAAAAGTATTGGGGCTTTCAACCCTTAAAAATGGAAAAAAGAAGGTCTTATGTGTAGTTGTAGGTGATGTGAAAGCAATATCCTAAACCTTTGCAGATCGGGTTCATTTTTCCTTGCAAGACAACAAAGATTTCCCTCAGACGATTTTTCTAGGGGGCTAAAGTTTAAGCTGTGCCTTCCTTGATACAGCTTCCTAGTAACCTCTGGCAAAATTGACCCGGATTCCTGATCACCAAAGAACATTTTTATAAAAGCAATAAAAAACATTTTAAAAAAGCACACCCATGTGGAATTGGGACCCCGGAGACTTGATAGATATCCTGATATCACTCACGTTGACATGTCTCAGCCTGCTGACCTGACAAGTTTCTGTATGGAGATGGGTGGGCTATTTCTGCCTAAACTAAGTGCTGGTGTATCCTCATCGGATATCTTTGTATTCCATAGTTCAGTAAACACACTTGTATTAATTGTTGAATTTTATTAGCTGTTGAATTAATCATTGAATGACCTATGAATGCCTCATTTTATTCCAATGCTAAATCTGAATTAACTGGATACTGACCTGAGTCAGTGGGAGTGGGGGGAGGGTTCATTTGCCTACCTCAGTGAGGAATTTGGGACCAATGCCACTCATGCCATCTGTAACATAAAATCAAAGGTGGCTGTCTCATGACACCAGGCTAGACCAATACTTACAACAAAAAGGAACACATCTTTTAGGTGCTCTCAAGGTTCTGACACTTCATGAGAAGTCGGTTCTTATAGACAAATATGTTCATTTTCAAACACACCAGATTTTTGAAAATTTTTTTCTACTTCAATGGGTCATGTTTCCATCATAGGATGGCCATCCCCTCTCAATTTCACCCACCATGAAATGCCAGGCAAAAAAGAAAAGAGACAAAAGATTGAAGATATCTTGCATCAGGGATCATGAAGTTTCATCTCCTTGTTTTAAAACATTGACAAGCATATCGCCTCAAAGGAGGTTTCTGCCATTCCAGGCCTCTCATACCTGTCAAGAACGACTGTCCAAATAGGTATTTGAAGTCTTCAGTGGCTAAAGGAAGTTAGGTGGTCCAGTGGGTACAGTGCCAGGCCTAAAAGCAGGAAGACTTACCACTCAAGTTGATACACCTCCCCCTGCTGACCTGACAACTCTGGTCTCAGACATTTACTAGTTTTGGGACCCCAGTCAAGGCCAGTTTGCCTCAGTTTTTTCATCTGTAAAATGAACTGAAGAATGAAATGGCAAACCACTCCAGTATCTTTGCCAAAAAACCCCAAGTGGGGTCACAAAGAGTCAGACATGACTAAAATGACTGAATAGTAACAGCAGAAGAAATAATTGATTTGAAAATTATGAGAATTGTGAAACATTTGGGGGGGAATAAATTAACATAATTTTAATAGAAACAAATGGGGCTAACATTATGTTATATATCAGTAAGAGATCTGAGGATATATTGCAATACAGTTCTAAGCAAATGACATGGCTGAAAACAAAAGTTACCTTCTTTTGAAGGCTGCAATGTTATTTAAATGCTGGACCACATAATTTAATGTGGGTTTATGAAGCATAAAGAGGTGAATTTTACAACAGTACATTTTCATTTTGATAGAACATTCTTTCCATTTTTAGTTATAATTCAAATCAAGATAATCATGTCTATTGATGGGGAATTGTGCATAAGAAAATTTTCTATGGTTGTCATTAGGTTTGAAATGAGTAGGTTTATTACTGTAATCTTAGCAATACATGAACGTGGAATGTTTCTCATATGAAACTGTCTGTGCAGGTCAGTAGGGCTTTGTGGAGGCCAAATTGAACTAATGAATGAAGAATATATTTATTACCATTGTTATTAGAAAATAATGGATGTATTATGAAAGTAGTTTTCATCTTGTTTGATGGAGTTCAGATAGAAATAGTCCCAGAACAAGTCGTTATCCTGCTGTGTTATAGATACATAAATGTGTGTTGTATGTGTGTATACACACACACACACACACACACACACACACACACACACACACATACATATATTCCCCATTCCTGGGGAAGTTTTGTGTTTTGGGTTGGGCTATAATCTTTCACAATCTTGGGTCCAATGTATATGTGTATATGTATATGTATATGTGTGTGTGTATATGTATATATATGTGTGTGTGTGTGTGTGTGTGTATACAGGCACACACAGACATATATACATATGTGTATATGCATACACATCAGTAAAATCTGTGTGTAGGCATGTATGTGTGTATATACGTATGTATGTATATGTTATATATAAATATATATTTCTATTAACTATAGCACAGATAGATAAAATAACTGCTTTTTGTTATTGAATAAGAATGTTGGGATCTAAGATCACCTCTTGTAGATGTACCATTAAACATTGTTGAGCCGACTCCAGGAGCAGACAGGATGATATTTCCTTCTGTACTCATATACATTTGAGTTCTTCTGTTAGGTTTCTATACTTGGAAAATTTTTCTTTCAAAGAACAGATTGAAAGTTAGAATAGGGCCTCTGAGACCACCCAGAACAACTTCTTCATTTTAGAGATGAGTTTTTTGAGGCAAAAGGAGATTAGGTGATTTGTCAAGGGTCAAATAGCAAGTAAGTATATGAAGCTGGAATTTAACGCTATCCTTGCTGATTCCAAGTCCAGGTTCTACCTACTACATCATGCTGCCTCTAGAATTAGTGGCTATGGTGATATCTATCAAGAACATTATTCTTGCATTGTTTTATAGATCAGTGATATAACCTGGTGGTTTTTGAGATTGATTTTATCTGTAAGAAACGTTTTAGTGCCAACATAGTTTATTTGTTGCAGTCTTATTCTCATTATCATTAGTAATTATGTCATTCTTATTACATTCTGTAATGGCAATGGCAATTTGAAGATCTTCCCTGCCCCTTAATAAGCCTAAGGGAATTTAAAGACATTCCCTGCTTTGAAAACAAACTCTGCCCCCTAACAGACTGAATGTAATCGCATGGAGCCTGTGGTGGGAGGAGTTTGCTGAAGGGTGGAGCAGAGCCCACAGGAAGCTGGGAGTCAGAGCAAGCTAGATGGTTGGGAGGAGAGGATGCATCCCAGGGAGTCAATCAGACTTGTGAGTAAATATTGGTTTGTGGGAAGGCTAAAGGATGCTGTGGCTCTCTGTGCTGTTGTGTGCTCTTTGCTACTATAATAGAATTGGCCTACTGTTTGGGGATTTGATTTTCTGGTGTCTGAATAAATGTTTTGCCTCTTTCTTCTATATGGAAAGTATGTTATATTTTGTGATCCAGCATCATGCAGGTATATTTATAGTGACCATGGGCATTGTGAATATTGCATTGGCACTACACATTCTGGTCTTTTCTGATGAAGTTCAAATTGAATTGAAATAGTCTTGAGAGCAAGTCACTGTAGAGCCATTACTCTTGTACATTTGATGTGACCTATTGCATAGGTGAATAAAATAACTATTTTTTCGGAAGTTAAAGAAGAGTATTGTTCATTTTCTGTTGACTCACTGAAAGTATTTTGGGGATGATTTCAGGAGCAGACCGTATGACAGGGATGACGTGCCTCATCCTGTTCCTACATGATTTCAATCTCCTCTGTTAGATTTCTATATTTCAAAAGCTTTTCATTTCATGTAGCTTGGAGATCACTTGCTCTATCAGAATCTATCAAAAAACATTATTCTTAAATTTTAATGCATCAGTGTTGTGTCCCAACAGCTGTGGACAACAATAACTGTAACAACAATAGTCAAAGCTAAAATTCATGTACCATTTTTGCCATTTGAAAATAATATGGTCCTAGAATGCTTCTGAAACCTCTTTGCCCTGACACTTCATTCTTAGCCTTCACACACTGAAAGCATCCTCCCTCCCTGCAGCCTTTCCTTCTGATTGGCTGGTCACTCCCAGAACTTCCATTTTTAAGGGTAAGGCCCAGGTCACTCTTGTCTTCATTCCTCTACAGACTGCGCTCCTGAGACTCTCCCAGATATTCTCTGCAATGACACATGGGGAAGATAGGACATGGGAGGGAGTTATAGCTCTACTACTCTGACCCAGGGCAGAATCTTGGATTCAGTTCAAAGATGTGGAAGAAGGGTGAGTATGCAAGATGGCAGCTTTAGCTCAATAGTGCCGACTAGGTGTAGGCCAGCAATTCTCTCTTTCTGACCCCAGAGTATGATCATGGTTGCAGTCTACAAGCAAGTGACTTGAGAGGGCTACAGATCTGAGGCTCTTTACCTGCAAAGCCTCTGCAAACCATAAAGCGCTATATAAATTTTGTCTTGCTATGCCACCGCCTAAGCAGAGGTTCTCAACCTTCCTAATGCCACGACCCTTTAATACTCATATGTGGGCATATCTGCATGAGGGCGGACCCGCCTGGAGACTGATAGAGGAGCAGTGTTTCAGTTCTTAAGACCATTGGAAATATGTGTTTTCCAATGGTCTTAGGCGACCCCCGTCACCCCTGTGAAAGGGTCATTCAACCCCCAAAAGGGTCATGACCCACAGGATGAGAACCACTGGCCTAGAGAAAGAGAAACCCTCCCTTACCTCAATTCTCAGTTGGCAGTTTATTGTAAGCTCCTTCACATCAGAGAATGAGTTGGGATTTTTCATCTTTGAAGCCTCAAAACAATGCCTTAACTCGTCGTAGGTACTTCAGAAATCCTTGTTAATTGATTTACTCAACTACTACCTAGTATATTAGATTATTTTTCTCTTGGCTACACCAGTGATTATATCTATACAATATAGGATAAAATCCAGTCCTTATGTTCCAAGAACTTGTCACCGTAAGTAACAGATCTTGTTAGGCTTCTCAGTGTCTGTCATATCATGGAGTCATACTCTGGTGAGCTAACCAAGCTTTTTCATTCTGGTTAAATTAGCTGCAAATATTTCAACATGACCTCCTCACACAGTGACATTTATCAATTGTTTATACAACAACAGAAACATACTATTGTCCTTTCCACATTGGGATGTAGCCAGTAGACATATCAGCATGAAAGTAGTTAAGAATCTCAGGTAGAAAATATTATTTAAGTCAACTGCATCTTTGGTTTGCCCACAGTAGACAAACTGAACACTTTGTTTTTGCTGTTTTACTACTGTAAACACACTAAGGAAAACCAAGGCAGCTGAGCTATGGGGGTGACAATGATTAATAACCATTGAACACTGGACCAGCTTTTCTCTTACTATGATGTTTCCTTTAGCCAGCAAATAAAAACAGGGAGAAGCAAGACTTGCAGACCAAAGTTCGTTAGGCCAGCCTGTTATGTTATTGTTGCAAAATATTTTTGTCTTGGAAGGAAGAGCTAGGTAGGAAACTTGGTGAGATCTTGTGGCAGCAGAACAAGAATTGTGTGTGGGGGGAAGCTTTTTAATTTTCCTTGGTAGCTTTTCCTCCTCTTCCTTTCTTTGAGTTGTGTGAATTCCTGGGGAAGTTTTGTGTTCTGGGTTGGGCTGTAATCTTTCACGACCTTAGGTCCAAAATTGCTAAAGGATTGGTTTTGGTAATGTGACTGAGTGGTTATGATTAAGCCAAACCTTCCTTCATTGCCCAAAACAGATGCACCAAATAAAGCAAATAAACACATTTTTAAAAAGGAAATGGAAACATCCTCACAGGGAGAATGACCTCATAGAAAAATGCAAAGAGCAAATGAAAGCATGAGTAGGGAAAAGAACTCAGGAGGAAGAATAAGCATTGTGGGATAAATGAAAGCCAGCCTTTAAAAAGCAAGAGTAGTATGACAGCTAAAAGACACCAAGAAGCAAAATTGCTTCAAGGTTGTCTGAAGTGATAACCTTCAGACTAGTTAATAAGCTCAATAAGAAAAATTAAGGTAGACATGGCATCTAAAAAACATGGATCAATGAAAGCAAGATTGAAAAAAGACAATGATGAGAATAGTAACCTTGAAACAGCTAATGGAAAATCTTTTAAAATCAATGAATCCTCTGAGAAATTAAATGACACAAATAGAAGATAATTCACAAAAATGACAGAATTAATTACAAATTAAAATTTTGAAACATAACACAACAACAACAACAGGTTTAGAGATCCCTATAGATGAAGATAAATAAGCTAGGGAACAAAGTTCTGTGATACAGCTTGATAATTATTGGTCTTCCAGAAACAGTCTAAATGCCAAATTTCAGGAAATCACATAAGAATATCCAGAAATATTGAAAACAGAAGGAAAATTAAAAATTGATAGAAGCCACAGGATATCTTTAAACTATCTTTCAACTTGGTGCAATTAAAAGTGCGTTTAATTTGGAATCAGAGGATTGAGACTTAAATTTTGGTGCTGCCACTAATTATTCATGTGATCCCAGGCAAATCACAACATCTGGGCTTCCATTTTCACATCCATAAATTGAAAGGGTTAGTCTAGATCAGCGGTTCGCAACCTGTGGGTTATGTTCAATTTGTAACAAGGAAAACACATCCTGCATTTCGGATATTTACATTACAATTCATAACAGTAGCAAAATTACAGTTATGAAGTAGCAACGAAAATAATTTTATGGTTGGGAGTCACCACAACATGAGGAACTGTATTAAAGTGTCGCGGCATTAGGAAGGTTGAGAACCACTGGTCTAGATGAACTCTAAGGTTGCTTCCAATTCTAGACCTGTTATTCTGGTTGTGAAATTCCAGACAATCAGAGACGAAGATAACATTTTTCCAGCAGCTAGGAACAAGCAAGTCACAGATGTAAAAGTATTCATTTGAATCATATAAGACTTCTAATTGAGGATGAGAAGGAAAACTATGGAATGGGTTATACCAAAAAGCATGGGGAAGTGACTTATTGACCCAATATTTCTGATCTGGCAAAAAAGAGCATATTCCTTCATGAAAAAAAAGAGAAGTTTTTAACACAGCCAAAGAATTTCTTAAAGCAAAGAAAGAAATGAAACAAAAGTTCAATTCTGGGCAAGGCTTATGACATTCAAATCAACCATGAAGTAGATCCATAGCAACATAAATAAGACTTTGAAAACAGGAATGATCAATAAATAACTCCTAGTGTGTGCCATATGACTATTATATCTTTGAATCCCAACCTTGTAATGTGGACATTAAGGAAAATGACTCAGGGAGAAAATCCATAGAGCAAAAACAGAGAGGTAGGCCACCCTGAGGGAAAAAGGGGTAGAAGGAATAGGAAAGAATATATTGAATTTGAGCACCACAGTTGAAAGAATAAACAAACACAAAAGTAGAAATAAGAAGATTATTACTAAGCTACATTCCTATTCAGAATAAGGGAATAGTCAGGGAAGTTTTGAAAAGATTGTAATAATAAAAGTGGAATCTCAGGGTCTGTATCTGGTGTGCAAAGAGGGGAGTTGGGGTGTGTGTGTGGGGGGGATGCTTTGCTCACACACGGGGGGCAAAATTCAATTGTATACAAACAAAATAAAATTTACCATATACTGATTACAAAAAAGGCAAGATTTACAGACATGATTTTAGATAAGGCAGAAGTAAAAAAAATTAGCTTCAAGACAGAAAAAATAAATTCTCTCTACAGGCAATATAGAAAAAGAAGTGGCATAATTTATATGCACTTAAAGGAAGTTAATTGAAATGCAGAAGGTATTAGTAGTAGGAGACATTAATGATCCAGTTTGAGGGCTTGAAAAATCTAATAGACAAGAAGGTTATTATTGATTTGAACAAATATTTGTAAAATTAGACTTGACATAATTATGGAAAGAACTGAATGGAAATCTTAGAGAATATATTAATTTGGAGGACACACATGGAACTTTTATAAAAATTGGTCATACTCAGAGTCCTACCAAATTCCTTTTTATGACACAAATTTGTTGTTGATTCCTAAACTAGGGAGAACCAAAACACAGAAAGACAATTATAGCCCAATTTCGCCAGAGAATATTGATGCAAAAATTTTTAATAAAATACTAGCAAAGAGATTACAGCAAAATGATACCAAGATCATACCAGGTAGGACTTATTCAGGGCTAGTTCAATATTAAGAAAACTATCAGCATAAGTGACCATATCAATAACAAAGCCAATAGAAACCAATATGATTATCTCAATAACACAGAAAAAGCTCTTGACAAAATACAACACCCATTCCTATTAAAAAAAAAACACTAGAGAGCATATGAATAAATGTTACTTTTCTTAAAATGGTAAGTAGTATTTATCTAAAACCATCGGTATCTATAACGAGGATAAGCTAGAAGCTTTCCTGATAAGATCAGGAGGAAAGCATGACTGCCCATTATCACCACTATCATTCAATATTGTACTAGAAATGTTAGTCTTAGCAATAAAATAAGGGGAAAAAATTGAAGGAATTAAAATAGGCAATGAGGAAACAAAACAATCACCTTTTGCTGATGATACAAGGTATGCTTAGAGAATCTTAGAGAATTAACTAAAAAAGCTAGCTGAAATAATTGACAACTTTAGCAAAGTTGCAGGATATAGAATAAACCCACAGAAATCAACAACGCTTCTATATGTTACCAACAAAATCCAGCAGCAAAACATAGAAACAAAAAATTCCTTTGAAGAGACCTGTAGACAATATAAAATACCTGGGAGCCTACCTGCCAAGACAAACCCAGGAACAATATGAACACAATTACAAAAGACTTTTCACACAGATAAGGTCAGATCTGAACAGTTGGGAAAAATATTAATTGTTCATGGTAGGCTGATTCAATGTAATAAAAGTGACAATTCTCCCTATATTATTTACTTATTCAGTGTTAGACCAAACTACCAAAAATTATTTTTTAGAACTAGGAAAAAAAATCGTGTTTGATAAACCCAAAGACCCCAGCTTCTAGAATAAGAGCACACTATTTGATAAAAACTACAATTGAACTTAGCTTTGAAGGGAGCTAACGATTCCTAGAGGCAGAGTGAAAGAGGAAGAGCATTCTAGGTATGAGAGGCAAAAAGTTCAAAGAGATGAAGAGAGAAGCAAATGGACAAGTTTGACAAGACCACAGAACGTTCAGTGTTAAACACAGGGAGACCAATTATAAGATCTTGAAAATACTAAAGTTGAAGGGTATGAGGATCTGAACTAGGCTAATAGTTATGCTAATTGAGAGGATAGGAAGGGTGTGAAGGATCAGCAAATAGAAATCAATAAATCATGATGATGATAGAATATGAGGGAGAATGAATCTCAGATGATTTCCAGATTGTGATCTTGTGATTAGAAGGATGGTTGTGGTGTTAACAGAAATAAAGAAGCTTTAAAAAGAAAGGATTAGGGAAATTAAGGAGGAGGGGCTGAGTTCTGTTCTAGACTGAGCTTGGTATATACATGTGACATCTAGGTGGAGATGCCCAGAAGGCAGTAGATGATACAGAACTGAAGCTCAGGAGAGATGTGGGGACTGTATATGCAGATGTGGGAATCATCTGCATAGAGCTCATAGTTGAACACATGGGAGCTAAATAGTTCCATGAGTGAAAGAAAGAGAATGCAGAGAAAGAATGAAGAGTGGTAGGGGCAGGAGCAGGGAGTGGAGGCAGCAAGTGAGTTGGGGAAGAGAATAGAATGAGAGAATACATACAGAAGGGTCGACCTTGGCCAACAGAGTGATTACTTCATCAGAGACTGGAACAAGATAGAAGAGAACAGAAGATGATGTCAACAGCTTTTGAGATGTAGAGTAGTGTTGAAGAAGAATCTCACAGTGAATAGTCTCCTCAGGTCATATGTAAGCCAAGTTCTTCATCTGAAAAACTGGAAGGAAAATATAGTGTGGGAGGTTTAAGGGGAGAAGTTTTGGAATAGTCTCTGTTGAGAGTGTGATAGAGAATCAATTAGGGAAGAATCAAAGGGAGGATTGCTTTGTTGAAATGAGGGTCCAGTTGAGAATAGATAACAAAATGGTAGTGGACCTAGTTATCTCAATTAGGGGACTTCCTCCAGCACCATCCACAAGCACATGCATTCTAACATTTTGTACTCATCTATATGTATGTTATGATGTGTTCAGGGAGGATTAGCACCTCTGGTATGAGAGCTTGCTGAGCCCTTTTCAAGTTTGCTCATCCACCTTTGGTGTCCACTTTCACTCAGCTCTCACCTGTGGCTCCAAGAAGCTATAGCATGTGTAGCAGCCAAACCCCACTAAGACCTTCTCAGCAGAAAGGCTAACCTGTCAGTGAGTTAGGGGCATGTCTACCCCAATCATGTGAAAACTTTCCCTGCCAGAATGGGTGGATGAGAATGGTTTGTTTCAATGGCCATGGAGGTAGCTGAAGTAAGTGCTGTGGAGTACTTGGAGTTTGATTAGACATAGGAGATGCCAAGGTCATCCACCACATCCTGTGTCATCACTAGTCGTCCTGACTTTTGTCTTGCAACTGGCCTTCAATGACTCTGAAAGAGACAGTGAGGTTGATGTCTTTGTGCAGCTCTCCCTCACTTCAATCCAATTCATGAATTAGTCAGGACATCATCCTATGATGCCATTGGTCCTCTGAAATGAAGGACAAACAAAAGTGTGCTTATTTCTATGTTTCAGTATTTTTCTTGTTAAAATAACAGCATGAGAGGCTCTGAGGCAGTGAAGACAATGATTAATCACCTAATGAGGGTCAGATCTAGAGTACTTAAAGTGCTAGGTTAATATCAATTATTTTTGTGACATCAAGAATATTAGAATAAAGAGAAATCACTGTGGATTGAAAAAACTTCACAAGGAACTTGAACTGAGCACAGAAAAATGGGTGGGATCTGGTTAAATAGAGAAGAAAATCAGCATCCTGGTTTGGCCGAATGAGGTGGGGGAACAAAGTAGAAAAGTCTAAGATGAGTTATTGCTTTTGGGTTTGGGAGCTTTGAGAGGGAAGATAGATGCAGAATGAATTGACCACATAGGTGAAACAGAGTAGAAGAAGAAAAACATGAGAGATGTCTGGGAAAGTAAGTTGGGGATAGACCATGGAGGAGGAGGATGTTAACATAGCCCTAAGCATTAGACAAAGTAAATGAGGGCTCCCCCTAGAAACTTATACTTAATACAAATGATATCAACTTGGATACAATCAAACAGGTACGGATACATTCCAGAAAGGCAATAATTACATATAGGTTAAATTCAGGCTAAAAAATATGCACGCCCAAGTGCTGTTTCTTAGAAAAGTAACTCTCACGCTTGAGGGATGACATAAAATAGCCCCCATGCCTTTTGAATAGGAAGGGATGAGATCTAAAAAATAAAATTAAGAAGTGAGAGAGGAATGTATTGGGAGAAGAAGAAAGGGAGAGACAGATTAGGGTAAATTATCTCACATAAAAGAGCCAAGAGAAAACTGTTACAATGGAGGGGAAGAGCAGGGAGGTGACAGGGAACAAGCCAACCTTACTCTCATTGGATTTGGCTTAAGGAAGGAATAACATTCACACTCAATTGGGTGTCTTACCCTATAGGAAAGTAGGAGGGAAGGAGATAAGGGGGGGGTATGATAGAAGGAAGGGCAGACTGGGGGAGGGGTAGTCAGAAGGAAATACTTTTGAAAAAGGACAGGGTCAAAGGATAAAATAGAATAAATGGGGGGGCAGGAGAGGATGGAGGGAAATATATTTAGTTTTTAACATATGACTACTATGGAAATATTTTGCATAACTACACATGTATAACCTATATTGAATTGCTTGTCTTCTCAGTGGGGGTGGGTGAGGAAGGAAGAAGGGAGAGAATCTGGAACTCAAAGTTTTAAAAACAAATGCTACAAAATTGTTTTTACATGCCACTAGGAAATAAGATATACAGGCAATGGGGTATAGAAATCCATCTTGCCCTACAAGAAAGAAAGGGGGAAGGGGGAAGAAAGGATAAGGGGATAGAAGAGAGGGCAGACTGAGGAAAGGAGTAATCACTTTGCTGTCCATCTTGGGGTGGGGGATAGGGGAGAGATGGGGAGAAAATTTGGCACTCAAAATCTTGTGGAAATGAATGTTGAAAACTGTAAATAAATAAACAAATGAATGAATGAATGAATGAATAAACTCTTTAAAAATATCCTTGCCTTCTATCCAAAATACTTATATATCTCAGAGCTTTGTTTGGGGGAGAAATAAAATATTTATTAAATACTTTTGAGTTCCCTGAATAAAAACTATTAAAAATCTTTTTCAGAATGCAAAGAATTTTAATCAGACAATAAAATGGAAATGGTAATATTAGCAATTTTGTTGTTATTCAGTTGTTTCAGTCATGTCTGACTCTTCATGATCCCATTTGAGCTGCTCTTGACAGAGGTACTGGAGTGGTTTGCCATTTCCTTTTCCAGTTCACTTTCCAGATGAAGAAACTGTGGCAAACAGGGTTAAGTGACTTGCCCAGGGTCACACAGCCAGTAAGTGTCTGAGGTTAATTTGAATTCACAAAGAAGAATCTTCTTGACTGTAGGCCTGACACTTTATACACTGCACCGTCTGGTTGCCCTAATACTAGCAATAGTGTTGGTGAGTAAGCCAGTAATTTAGTAGAAGTATGTGATCAGAGGCAAAAATTGTGTGAGGACTTGAAAATGTCCTTGAGGTTCCCTAAGGTTCCTCTTTAATTCTCTTAGTTTCTTATTACTGATTTGGAATTAAAACAACATAATGACAGAATACCTCTCTGTTCAAAGTTGCCAAAAAGGAAATGAATGACAGTCCTCATGGCATATCTGATATTTGTCACAGGATCCCTAACTTCAATTCAGCATGATAATCCAGAAAGAAAGAGGAGGAAAAAAAAGACCAGGTGGATTGGGCACAATTCAACAATGAATTAGATCATAGCCAAGTTTTTGCTGTCTCTAGCAAGATTTATCTCAGTGCCTAGGTGATTGGCTGCTGGATGTTGGCCAATAGAGGGAAAATGGGGTGATGATGCTTGGTTGGGTTACTTAATCCCTAAAAGGAAAGACTTTGATTTAGAAAAAGACAAGCTAACAATAAACTTGTATAGACTTCTATCCTTACAATATGGGGAAGTTTTGTTGCCTTAATGACTCAAATATATATTAGACTCTTGAGGAAAGTGGTGTTGGAATTTTAAATGCAGTGTTGTGCAAATCATTCTACTGTAGGAAGTAAGAAGCCAGTCAGCAGAACTATGCAGAAATATCAGAGCCCTTCACAAATTATAGCTAATTCATTAATAGAATATACGATTCAGTCCATCATACACTTACATATGAGTTCATGTGAACATGGTGGTAGAGGAGGAGGTGGTACATATATGGGAATTTAAATGGTATATATACGGGAATTTAATATGGTAATACGATCTATCTTAGTACAGCATGGATTCAATAGAACAGACTCATCTAAAAAGGTACATAAAATTACTTGGATCTAAAAAACTCAAATATGAGAAATAAGCTTAAATTTAAAGACATGAAATTATGGAGTCCTGTGTATCTTCTAGGACCAGGTCAGGGATAAAGCCAATGACAACTGAGTATAGCATGACATACAGGTGGTTATATTTGGTGTCCGATAAGCCCCAATCACGACCCAGAAGTTTGACCATGAGATTAGCAATTAAAACTCCCTTAAACTCCTATTTCCAGTTCAATAATCTTTGCATTCAAATAGTCATTCAAAAGTAGGGTCATTATGTTTTTATGTTATTAATTTACTGGGATACCTTTTATACCCTCATGCCATGAAAACACTCCATGTTTTATGCCCAACTCCCTTATATACAACTTCCATTCTTTGGGCTGAGGAATCTCTGAAGTCAAATTCCTTAATCAAGCAGGTGTTTCAGGTTGACCAGCTGGAAAAATAATCTCAGGTTGAGTACCACCAATAATCATTTTATTAGCTTTAGCACAGAAGGCACAAATGGTTAACAACAAATACTTATTCAGTGCTTCCTCTGTGCAATGACCTCTACATAGTCATACCCTGATGCTTTGTTATGGTGTGTCTGCATTAGAGGAACATAAGTCCTGGCAGGTTCTACTACGCTAGAAAGTAGGGGGAGGAATAAGCATTTACATGGCATGTACTACATGCAAGGTCCTGTGCTGAGCACTTTTTCACATATCTCATTTGATCATCAAAACAACCTTGGGAGGTAAGCGATGTTATTATACCCGTTTTGCAGTTGAAGAAACTGAGGCAAACAGCGGTTAAATGATTTGCCCAGGATCACGTAGAAAGTAAGGTTTCAAATATGATCTAGCAACAGACCGAATCTGTTATTCATAAACAAGCCTAGTTTATTACAGAGAAATCACAGAGAAACCACAAATCAGCTGACCACTTGAGGATGAATTCTTTGACCATAAGCAACCCTTAAGGCAAAAAAAAGATGTAAAATTGTCCTCGGTTTTGTGTGGTTCCCTTGCATGCAGAGAGGTAGTAAAGCATGAGCAAGGAGGAAAAGGGTGCTAAGAAACACAATTTGTAACATTTAAGAACATTATCTTGCTATCATTAGTCTAAATGTAAGATCTTGGTGCAGTCACTAATGAGTAGACATACTAACAGGGAAAATAAATTGAATAAATCTCAACACTTTCATAATATATGAAACCAGGAGAAATGGAAGGAAAGTTCACATTCTCTTTGGAAAGGCAAAGAAAAAAATAGACTGAATTGGCTTATGTTTGCCCAAAGGAAAGAAGAAGCATCATTTCATGGGATACCTGGTCATCTTGCACTGCAGGAAGAAAAACATTTGAAAAAACCCAACATGAATAGGTTGAAAATTATTGCAAAGAGCTCAATAGGACTATTTATATTGATTCAATATATACTTTTAATAACCCGTGACTTCAGTGTAAGGGTGGCCATGGGAAGGATGAAAAAAATATGTTTGAAAACATGGTTCAGGAATAAGAAATGAATAATTTGAATAGCTTGAAAACTGCAAAGAAGTTTCTTGCCTATAAATCATATATATATATATGATTTTTTATATATACATATATATAGGATTCAATTAAGAAATCTGGAGGCATTAGATATGGCAAAATCTAAATAAAATAAAATAAATCAAATCCAAATAAATAAAAAATGAACCTGATCATAGTAGACTGGAAACAATTCATTAACAAAGTAGAAATCATCTGCAAATCAGCTATTTCTGTAGTCAGATCATCTTCTTGGAGTAAAAATCAAAATCAATGCTAAATTAAAAGAAAGAATAAAAATGAGAAGACACAGCACACCAGTGAGGTAATCTAACATATTTAAGTGATCTGTTTATGGGAAATGGATAAAAGAATGGAAATCAAAACAGATTATCACCATTTCTTAGGGGGTTTGACAAATATGAATTAATCACCCAACACACACACACACACACACACACACACACAAATATGAATTAATCACTACACACACACACACAAATATGAATTAATCACCACACACACACACATGAATTAATCACCACACACACACACACATATGAATCACCACACACACACACACACACACAAATATGAATTAATCACCACACACACACAAATATGAATTAATCACCACACACACACACACACAAATATGAATTAATCAACACACACACACACATATGAATTAATCACCCAACACACACACACACACACATGAATTAATCCACACACACACACACACACACACACACACACACACACACACACACACAGCCTAGAAACCACCTTAACCAGTAAATAGTCAATCTCCTCACAAAGAATGGAGATATAGCAGACAAGGGAAATACTGACTCACAATATAAACTTGTAAAATCTTATTCAATTTACTTCTATTCCAAAAAGCTCTTTTAAGCACCATGTTGTGCAAGGTACTAAATCAGGTGCTGGGAATGCAAAAACAAACATGAAATAGTCTCTATAATCAAGAAGCTTACACCAGACTAAGGAATATAAGAATATACTGGGGACCTTTTTCATGTATCTTTAATTCAATTTGCTTGCCGTACATATGTCTTCATTGTTCATCCTTCGTTTTCACTGACCAGAGACCAGGGTGTGATGCCTTAACTTGTGGATGAATTGGATTTAAGTGAGAGAAAGTTACACAAAGTAGTTAGCCTCACTCTCTCTTCCAGAGCCATCAAAATCCTGTGACAAGAGTCAGAATGACTAGTGACAGCCTAGGCTGTAGTAGATGACCTTGGCATCTTTGATATGGAACCAAACTCTTAATGCTTCACAGCACTTACTTCAGCTACCTCCATGGCCATTGGAACAAATTGTTCTTATCTACCCATTCCCAAGGGGGAACTCTTCACATACTTGGGGTAGACATCCCCCTAATTCACTTATGGGATTAGGGGCTGTCAATTACTCTCAATCTTGTTTAGTTTATCGGTCAAAATGATTTTCCTGGTGTGTGGATGCTACATATCCTGCAGGTTCTTGGAGCTCACTTGGAGGTGAGAGTTGGGTGAAGATAGACACCAAAGGTGGATGAGCAGGCAGGTGCTAGTCCTCCCTGAATACCCCATATATCCCCACCATACACAGAATACCTGTAGAGTACACCTCTCCTACACTTGGGACTCCAGAAAAATTACTCCAGTTTTAAGACACTCTATTAGTATTAAGTACCCACTTAAATTTTACCAGACAGAGGACACATTAGTTCGTAAAACAAATAAGAAGACAAGAAAAGCCTCTCTACCCCTCATGCAGACAGTGGTGTGAATTCTCCCACATGTTATCATACCGCCAGTAGGGGATGTGTGGGGACGCGTCATGGAAAATATAAAATGACCAGGGAACACATATGGAAGAGCGTGCACATAGGGAGCACAGACAGCCAGGAAACATCTGTGAATGCCACATGCCTATCTAACTGACAGGGACTTTGTGGAGATGGAAAGAATAAACACCATAAATCTATCTGAAGAAAGGGGTCATGCAGTCCCTGCTTTTCTGGTCTGCTTTCCTCCAAAATTAGCCTCAATTTTTTGAACTATCAACCAGGGATTAATTAATTCACTTACATTTATAGAGTAAAGCTCTTCCAGGCTACTGGAGGGATAGAGATAGAGGGTCTCTAAGGTAGTGGAAGGTATATGAAAATTCTCTGGTTTCCTGGCACATTTGCTCCTGACTGGGAAGGCAGAAGAGAGAAAACAGACTTGATATACATCATTGGTCTGTATTAATATGTGTAATTAGGAGGGGGAAAAAGGCAGGTCTATAGCACCAGTTTTTCTACACACTGTGTTGATTAGGGTTTCACAAGTAAAGTAGGTTGGCTCTAGTTCCCCATAATTGTAATAGGCCCTGCAGGCATGCCTCATGATGTCTGGCTCCTTTTTCTTAGAACTGAAAGTGTACAACTATATTCTCCCTTTTCCCATGAAGTCAAATGGTTCCTTTTCTTCCAGAGCTCGTTACACAATCAGTACGGGTCCCCACATGTGAAAAACTGCTCTACTATGAATGGGAGGATGACAGCTCAGCCCTTGGGGTCCAAGAGCCAAGGTTTGAGAGTAACATCACCCTTGGAGTCTGTGGCATAGCCAAAAATAGAACTTAAAGCCCTGGCATTTAGTCTGCTGATCTAACAGCCAGACCACATTTTCTCCCTTAATTTTTACTCTGTCCTCTCCATAATCATCAATACTTTGCTGTGTTTATAACATATGACATGATTTAGAAAGCTGGACACAAAATCCTTTGTTGGAGGAGGCAATGAGTTAAACTATTCTCACAGATGCACTTACGAGTAAAATTGTTTTGCACCTCCTTTTCAATCCACATTTACATGGGCTGATAGTCTCGCGCCAGGACTTCATGATGGTGGAGATCTCTGAGTAGAAGTGTCTAAGCAGCAAGGTGCCAGGAAAAGAGGGCAGCTACACGGTGCAGTGGAAAGAGTGCCAGACCTGGAGTCAGAAAGACCTGAGTTCCAATTTGCCCTCAGACACTTACTAGCTATCTGACCCTGGGCAAGTCACCTAACCCTTTTGCTTCGGTTTCCTCACCTATAAAATGAGCTGGAGAAAGAAATAGCAAACTGCTCCAGTATCTTTGCCAAGAAAACCCCAAATGGGGTCATGAAGAGTCAGATGTAACTGAACAACCCCAACGGGCAAAAGAACACCAGACCTGCATACAAATACAGACCCTGCTGCTTTCTATCAGTGTGAGCTGGGGAAAATCACTTCTCTCTTCTCTCTGGGCCTCAGGCTCCCCAACTGTAAAATGAAGGGATTAGATGATCTTCACAGTCTATCCTCCCTCTAAACACATGCTCCTGTTATTCTAAATTACCATTTCATAAGTGAATGGCAATGCATTTTTACTGTGAGGCCAAGGGTTTCAAGCCAGGATTGTAATTCAATAACGATCTTATCAATATTTTTTGGAATGGTCAGAACTGAGAAAATAATTAGGTACGAAAAGCAGAAAATTGAATGTACATCTTGTCTTATAAACACTCTATAAGCTGAGTGACCTAATAAAAACCTGGTTCTATCTGGAAATGAATGAATCAATGAATGAATGAAATAGCATTTAACACTATACTAAGTTCTGGAGACAGTTCCCACCCTTAAGGAGCTCACATTCTCATAAGAAGAGGCAACACATAGAGAAGGATCCTGCTCCAAGGCAGAGGGATGGCCCAGTGGTCCTCAGGGTAAGGACCACTGCAATGGTCCTGCAGTAAGGGATTTGGCAATGCATCATAATTAATGTCATTTACTTCGAGAAAAATTATATCCACTTCTGATACTAAACCACTTAGCAATGCCAAGGACTTACATGGCAAGACCATTCTTTTCTGGGTCTTCAGTAACTGTGACTGCTAAGAAGTCGACCTCTATATGAATCGTTCTCATTGCTCTACAGAGGCCAGGTTGTAAGCAGAGATCTAGGACTGAAGTAATGCTATGCGTAGAGCTCTTGAACTCGGGGTGTTGGATTGTCTCCACCAGAATTTGAAGGGAGATGATGGTTGAGATGGTGGTGGTGGTTTGATTTGGCCAGGAGTAAACCTAATTACAGAAAATATTGATTATTTACTTAGGCTTCCTATAATTAATGACAACAATACAGTGCAGCATAAACTTTTATTTTTATCATGCCTTTTTATTTTTTTAAAATAAGCAGCATGCCTTAAAACATGAAACATTCTACTCTGGGCTCATTCCCCCAATTCACACTGGGACTAGTGGGTTAAGTTCCCAGAACATCTCTGTAAGTATTTTCAAGTTTCTAGGCATAACTCT
>CM053582.1:136135000-136158913 GCA_028627135.1 Pseudochirops cupreus | reverse complement strand
AAAAAAAAAAGAATATGCTGGCTTTTTTGGGTATCACATTCCATTGTTGATCTACATTGCAATCCACTAAAAGGTGAAATACTGAGGTTAATTTATGTAGATCTGGCAACTTGAACTCATCAAGGAGTTAATAAAAGCCTTATCATTTTCTTACTTACCTGGTTTCAACTCTCAGTCATTTTGTTTTGTCCTCTCCAGTCCAATGTTTATGAATTAACATATTTAAAGTACTTTGCAAACCTTAAAGCACTATATAAAGGCTAGGTACTATCATTACTACTGTTGTTGCTGCTCCCTCTTACTACTACAACCACCACAGCCACCACCACCACCGCCATCATCATCCTTAGCAAAACAAGAAGCAAATGAAGAATTGAGCAGTTTTGCCCTTTTTTCTTTGTCTGTTACCATCATAATATTTACCTTGAATAACAAATAGATCCTATCTCTCCTTTGACTCTTTTTTCCCCCCTACCAAAATTTCGCTTTCCTTTCAAGTCTCAGCTCATTCGGGCATCTCCTCCATTGTTTTCCCTCCTGGGTCAGGCCATTTGCCCTTCATAGTATTAAATCTGATATTTTCATTTGGACATTTTTTCCCCCTCACCTGCCCCGCATTTTTATTTTAAAGCCCTTGCTTCCATGGGCAAATCTCTTGCCAAACACATTCTCCCCAGTATCTTCTTTCACTTGCCAGGAATCTATTGTTCTGATTTAAAGAATATTCTAGAAAATCAAATCCTGTCCTTTGACATACTCTGTATGTGCATCTGCTGTTAATATTCTCCCCCCTCCCTGCCAGGCTGGGAATACAGGACCTGCTCACAACCAATTGTACTACCGATCAGCATGGAATTTTTGATCTGCTCTGCTTCTGACCTGAGACCATTCACCCCTCCTTAGACAACTTGGTGGCCCTCCTCTCCTAGAGGCTCACCTTAGAGTTCAGACTTTTAATTGCCATATCTAGCTCAGAACTTCTAAGCTCAGGGAATATACCAGCCTCAGCCATTCAGATATCGGGGATGACAGGCAGGCATCACCTCCTCCAGCTTACTGGAGAGAGAGCTTACTTTCTATATACTTCTTTCTCCCTCTAAGTGGCTGACTCAGTGCCATCCAAACCCAATGCTAGCACTTGGAGGCATAGTGCTTAGCGTAGTAGCTGGTATGTAGTAGGCACTTAATAAATGTTGATTGATTGCAGTGTTAGGGAGCAATGGTTTGTGTATATGATAATATGCTCTCACACTCTCAGTCACTAATACCTTCTTGGATTTCCTGCAGTAGACTCATTTTGGCACATCACAAACCACAGGATACTTTTTTCCTGTAAGTGTGACGGAGACATCGGGCAATAGGTTGCCTTCTGCAGGAAAAAAAAATTGAGTGGCTATTGATTAATCCCCAATATTGCCTGAACCTCTTACTCCATAAACTTTACTACCTTAAGTAGGGATTGAACATCAGTAACAGCCTTCATGGCAGGAACTCCCAGTTTCACATTTTCATTTTTCCATTCATATGCCTGGTATAACCAAAAGTTTTTCCTTCAAATTGTGCCCTGTTGATTTCCTGAGCAGAGGACTCTAAGAATATATCACCATATCTAGAACAGGGTCTCCATGAAGGTCTAAGAAATTATATAGCTAGAATACGCACATACACACATACACACTATATACACACATATGTATTTACATATATAAATACATATTTGCACAGCAAATAAAGTATATGTATGTGCGTATAAATACATATATACATGCATAAATTTATATATAAACAGGTATATATATATATGCACGGGTGTGTATATATATATATATATATATACACAAATTTATATATAAATAAACATGTGTATATATGTATATGTGTACACGCACATATATGTATATGTGTACACACATATACATATATACAACACACACACACACACCTTAAGATTTTTTAAAGAACTTAACTTATATTAGCTCATCTAATCCTCACTGCAATCCTTGGTGAAAGAGGCAGAAGGGAGGTGTTATTTTACAGATTTGTACAGATGAGGAAACTGAGATTTAAAATTTAAATACCTAGGATGACACAGCTAGAAAGGTTCTGAGTCAGGGTTCAAATATGGGTGTTCCTGGAGATCAAGTATAACTTTCTCTCCAATATGCCATGAAAGATCCAAATTCAAAGTATGTCAACTCAGTTAAACGTGACAAGCATTAAGACACAAGGCAGTGTGCACGGTATTGGCGATACGAAGACAAAATGAAAAAATTACCCTTGCCTTCCAGGAATACACTTCTACTGAGAGGATACAATATTTAATAAATGTAATAAGTAAACAAATGAATGCAATTAATTTGGAGAAGAAGAGAGCACGAACATCTAGGGCAATTAGGAACAGCTTCCTAAAGGTGATGGAAACTGGGTTGAGAAAGGCAGGGGTGAGAACAGACAGCATTCAAATGCATAAAAGTAATGAAAGCAAAGTAATACCAGTTTCAGGAAACAACAAATGGATCCATGTGTCCAGGATGGAGAATGAGTAAAAGAGGCTTATGTGACAAAAGCCCAGAAAGGTAGGTTGGTGCCTTACTGAAGGGCTTTAAACGTCTTGATGGAGGAGTGTGTGTCTGACAGCTCAGAATGCCTGTCCTTGAGTGACAATCTACACATTGTAGTAGCATCACTGACCCTCAGGTATTGGTGATTAAGTTGAAGGAGGTCAAGCTATATCAAGGCCTTCCCTTTCAAGAGCAGTTTCGAGTGGATTGACGGTCCTGAATGCTTATGTGCCTTACCCAAACACTCAGCATTCTCAGGCCTCTCTTTTCGTCACTTGCTTATAAAGTATAGGCACAATGGGTACGTATGCTAAAGTGTTTGAGCTCCTCTTCAATTTCTCCCTCCCTCCCACTCTTCCATTTCTTGAGGCTGTACCATGAATCCCCACCAGTCATGCACATACTGACCCTGGTGTGATGGTACCTCCAGGAAGCGGTTTTCCAGAGTTCTAGTAAGATGAGGACGCAGCCACAACCAAACCATGACAGTAATCTGCACAGCAACTGAATGTCCTTCATTTCCTCAGTACCAAAGATGTTTAGTATCCCAGAAAAAGTGTCTGTTTCTGGGCAGGGGAGACTTGAAACAGTAATGAAGGAAAATCGAAGATTTGAAGATGTTAGCCTGAAGAAAAGAAGTCTAGGGTAGGGGATGGGGGAAAGCTTTATTCCATATAAGAAATTTTGTAAAACTCCTAAATTGGAGCTGTTCCTGTGCAGAATGGTATGTGTGTGTGTCCCATCCCTGGACATTTTCAAGCAAAAGATGAGTGACCACTTTCAAGGTATATTTTAGAGAGGTTTCCTGTTCAGATACAGGTTGGACCTAATGACCTTGGAGGTCCCTGATGAGTCTGAGGTTCCAACATAGCAAAAAGAGTACGGAATCTGACAACGGAGCACATGGATTCAAGGCCTACCACTGACACTTCCTAGCTGTGACTGTGAAAAAGTCACTTAATATCTCTGAGTTTCAGTATTTCCATCAAAAAATGGGAATAATAATCCTTGATGCATAGATGTAACTGGCAGCTAGGTGACTTAGTGGATAGAGCACTGGACCTGACCAGACTCAGACACTAACTAGTTGTGTGACCCCAGGCAAGTCACTAAACTTCTGTTTGCCACTGGAGAAGGAAATGGTAAACCACTCCAGTATTTTGCCAAGAAAGCCCCACAGTCAGTAGTGATGTTGTATGGTTCACAGGATCACAAAGAGTCAGGCACGAATGAATGACTGAACAACAAAAATGATCACTTCTCATTGTTACTCACTCAGTCTGGGAGTCCCCTTCCTCAATTCATTGTTGCCACCTTTCTCCTCCTCTTCCCCCATTCTCAATTTCCAGCATCTGGTATCTCTTTACCTCTTCCCATCAGTTTCTGCATGTGACCAGTGTGTTGGTACAGAGTAACAAGTATAGAGAGAGTGTAAGTGATAAATGAGAAGGGGGTGGGTACGCTCCCCTCTCCGACCCAACCACTACCCAGATGCCAAAATAATCTTGATAAAGCACCATATCACTCTTGCTGAAAAGTCCTCAGTAGCTCCTCTGCTTCTACTTTAAAAACCTTTCACCGTTTGGCTCCTGCCTGTTTCTTCAGGAGCAATGACCATTCCTGTTCTTCCCACACTGTGCTATAGCCAGACTGGTCTGCTTGCTGCTGTCTGAACTTAGCATCCTTTTCTCTCCTATGTGTATTTATTTTGCCTTTTTCACATGCCTGGAATGCATTCCAATGGTTGAATGGTTGAAAAAAAAAAAAGCCCAGCGTTAGGTAGAGAGACCTGATCTTCTTAGTCTTGGATTCAAAGTCATACAGGTCCTTAGAAAACTTCTCTGGGACCCAGGTACTGGCCAAGGTAGTAAGGGAGTGAAACACAAGGGAGAAACTGATGGACCAACTTACTAGGATTTGGATGCTTGATTAGAGAGAAACAAACAGCAATCCAAGGAATAGCCAAGATCAGAAATAAAAGATCAGAGTAAGACCAGCAATATTCCTGGGTTCCCTATTTTAATTCCTTCATATACAGATCTCTGATGTGAACCTTATTGAGAGAAAATTGGACATCAATGTTTTTAGGTAACCACAAGAAAACGGGGAGGTTTTCACATCGAGAATTAATTGTACAGTTGTCATGTTCCACTTGTATAGAAAGAGCCCCAAAATGAAAGGATGCAACTCAACAAGTCTTAATTTTCAGAGATTATAAAGCAAGAGCCTCTTTAGCCGTGGCCTGAAGTCTGCCAGGCCTGGATTTCTGAGGTTTCGGCAGGGAAATGGAAAACTCAGTCCTCAGAATGCCCTCCTCTGTTCAACACTTGTCATTTCAACTAAGTCGCTAAGCAGAAATCAGGGCACCTCATGCTCTTCTGCTAGTTGTACCAACTCTGCCCCCTGCCTAGGAATGGAACAGTTGGAAATGCCTGGCTTTGACACATAGGTGTCAGAAGCCTTGAGACTCTGAGACAGGAAAAAAAAAATCTGTGCAGATGCTATAAATAACTGGCCTCAGTGGGAGTTAGGATCCATCATAAGTATCAGCAAGAACATTCTAAAAATATTTCCTACCAAATTCTTGAACCATTGGAGGGTTGATTTTACATTAAAAAAAACAAATCATGGTGACTACCATATACTCAAGGATAGACTGTTGACATGTCAAGACTTTCTATCAGAAAACTTCTTTGAAAAATTTAAATTCTCCCATTTTTAGCTTTCTGGCCGCCGTCCCTGTCATGTTTAGGCTCCTTTACACCAATGAACACTTATCTAATTCTTCTGTTTTCTTTTCAGAGTAGTATAGGAATGAGGCTTTTGTGGGCATTCTGACCAAGAGTATTTGGCTATTTTGATTCTATCTGAATAATGCCCTGCTCCTCCAACAATTGAAATCATGTCACTATGAAGGTTGCAATCCGAATAATTGTATGCAACTATAAATTATTATGTTGAGAGGAAAAAACACAGCCTTATTTTTTTAAACATGTGGAAGAAATAGGCTACAGAAGTATCATGAAGCAGGAGGAATATGAAATTATAGAGATATCTTTAGGTGTCCATATATAATTCTACTGAATACTTTGTATTCATTAATTATAAAAATAGCTTAGATTTAAATAGTGCTTTAAGATTTGCAAAATAATTTAGATATATTATCTTATTTGATCCTCATGATTACCCTGGGAAGTAGATGTTATTAATTACCACCATTTTATAGATGAGGTAAATAAGGCACAGTTAAGTGACTTGCCTGTGGTCCTACCACTAGTAAGTGTCTCAGATAGGATTCAAACCCAAGTCGTCCTGACTCCAAATCCAGCACTCTATACAGTACGCTAAATAGTGAAATGGTAAAATGCTATGGATAATGCCTTTTGACTCGTGTGTAAATTGGATTTAAGTGAGGCAGAGTTGCACAAAGTCATCAGGCTTACTTCCTCTTCCAGTCATTGGAGCTCAGTGATAAAACAGAAGTCAAGAGGACTGGCAATGGCCTGGGATGAAGTGGATGATCATGGCATCTTCTATGTCTGACCAAGCTCTAAGAGCTCCACAGCCTCTGCTTCCACCATCTTCACAGCTCATTGAAACAAAATGTTCACATCCACCTATTCTGCCAGAAAAGTTTTCACGTGCTCACTCATGGATAGGTTTGAGGTCTGTCATTTACTCTTATTCTGGTTTAGCCCATCTGCCAAGGTGGTTTTACTGGATTGTGGCCTCTGCACAGGCTACAGCTTCTTGGAGCCTCAGGGGAGAGTTGGGTGGCAGGTGGACACCAAAAGGAGATGAGCAGCCCTAAAAAGGCTCTGCAGGCCCTCACACCAGAGGTGCTAGTCCTATCTGAACACTCCTTCACCCAGAACTGCACCATTCATACATGGAACCAATAGCTACAACAAATGTAGAAATTTCAAATGCTGTGAATAAATTCACTTACCTTGGCAGTACACTTTCCAGGGATGTACACATTGATAATGAGGTTGACGCACACATTGTCAGAGCTAGCTCAGTATTTGTGAGGCTCCAAAGGAAAGTATGGGAGAGAAGAGGTATTAGAGCAGTGGTTCTCAACCTTCCTAATGCTGTGACCCTTTAATACTCATATGTGGGTGTATCTGCATGTGGGCGGACCCACCTGGAGACAGATAGAGAAGTGGTATCTCAGTTCCTAAGACCATTGGAAATATGTGTTTTCCAGTGGTCTTAGGCGACCACATTCTACCCCAAAGGGGTCACAACCCACAGGTTGAGAACTGCTGTATTAGAGGGATTACCAAACTGAAGCTCTTGTGCTGATCTCATTGTTGTATGCCTGTGAAACCTGGACAAATTATCAAGCACCATGCCAGAAAATTGAACCACTTCCATTTGAATTGTCTTCAGAAGATTCTGAAGATAAGATAAGGTGCCAGATACTTAGGTCCTTTCTCAGAATGAACTGCCAAGCATTCAAATTCTATTGCAGAGAATGCAACTTTGATGGGCTGGCCGCATCACTTAAATACCAAAAGTACATTTGCTTAAAGGACTATTTTATGGAGTACTCACACAAGGCAAGTGCTCACATGGAAGCCAAAGAAGAGATACAAGGACACTCTCAAGTTATCTCTGAAGAACTATGGAACTGATTATGTGACATGGTAGACACTGGCATAGGACTGCCTAGTGTAGCATGCTTGCATCAAAGAAGGTGCTATGTTCTATGAGCAAAGCAGAATGGCAGGAGCTTGAAAGAAATGTGAGATATGTAAATTTAGAGATGTCTCCCTCCCAAATGGTCATATGGATTACTTGTGGCCAACCTGTGGTAGAGTCTTCTGAGATCATATTGGTCTGATCAACCACAGTTGTATACATTATATCTTGACCCCAACATGGTGATGTCATTTTGGTCCTTTTTGAGCACAAAGTACAAACAATAACACTACACTAACAGTTATCCACAAGCAAATAGAGGGTATAAAATGCTTTTGCTTTGTAAGGCAGTATGGTATGTTGAATAGAATCCCAGGATTGGTGACAGAAATATCTGGGTTCAAATATACCATAACATTTACTAACTATATGATCATGACCAAATCATGTAACTTCTATGTGACTCAAGAACTATACTAGGACTTGTCTCGAAAGTGCATTTCATCTATGTTAATGAAGGGAGTTTTATATGCTGATGGAATTACAGGTTCATTGGTATTCTTTTTTAACATGTTTTCATTAATAAGTCATACTCATTACATATAGGTGTTTATTTTTCTTTATTCTGTATATATTGTCCTCCTCTCCAATAAAGCATAACTTCTCTTAAGGAAAGAAGTATTTCTTTTTTTTTTTTGTATTTGTATGGAGTTTAATAAATGCTTGTTGATTGGTGGATTAGTAGTCGTTGTCATTATGAAAATAATAATTACCTAGACAACCAATTTCAATGTGCCACATGTGTTACAAGCTAGCTTTTTTTTTATAGAATTGTGTATCAATAACCATTCTTCTTTAGGAAAAAAATAATAGCATGCTTGGGGTCATTCCAGAGCTGCATAGAACAATCACATTTTCACTCAGTCAACACGCATTTATTAAGCACTTACTATAGGAGGCGTCATGCAAACAAGATATATCCAACCTAAATGGGAGGAAGTCTCAGAGAGAAGGCTCTCATAGTGAGCACATTAAAGATGGTTTCTTACTACAGCAACATTTTATGGAAAGTGTATTTTTAAAACCTGTTCCAAAAGCAGGGGTAGATGGAGGAATTTGGAGTAAAAGGATCAATGTCAATTCTAGTTCTAGGAATGTAGATATGGTTAAGTTTATTGACCTCTCTGACCCTCAGATTTTTTCATGTAAAAAATGAAAAGGTTGTATTAAATGGTCTCTGAAATCACTTCCATTTCCAGATCCAAAGATATTATTCAACTAACCAATGCCAAGTCAAACCAGTCAGTCTTTCTCCTCGTCTTCCACTGACTTACGTCAATTAATAAAACATGAAGTCTGAGTGAAAGGTCCACAGTGTAGTGGAAAGGGCACTGTGTTAGGAAAGGTCTTGTAATACAGTGGCAGTAATACTGGAGTTAGAGTTAGAGGCTCATATACTGGCTGCCATTTATTACCTGTCTGACCTTGAACAAGAACTTCTGCAAGGCTAGCTGATAAGAACAGAGAGTGCAGGAAAGGGACTAATATGGAACAAGATTGTAAAAGTAGGTGAGAGCCAGATTTTAAGGGGCTTTGCATATCTACTTTGTATCTGCTGCCCTTCCTGGTTTCAACTCTATGGAACAAGATGTCACTCCCAAGATAAGCTCATCACTTCTGAACTGACAGCATGCTGCTAACTCAGGCTTGGATTGGCATTACTTCCCTCAGCCTCCTCTCCTCTCTGATTGGAGGGTTGGGGGTAGAGTACAAAACTCCTCCTAATGTCTTCCTTTCTAGAGAAATTTCAAATGTATTTAAAAGTTTCAGAAACCAGGTTTGAACAATCTGCAGTTGGTGCAAAAATGTTTAATGTGTAATGGTTATATAAGCAGTGAACTTCAAAGGATGGTATAGTCACTCAGACAATCATATCCTGGTTGTAAAACAAAAAAACAATCCAATTTGCATAGTCTATCCTACATGGTTTCAATTCCATGGAACAAGAACTGCCCCTCCCTGCTTATCCCATGCCAGGCACCCCCCTGGTGTCCCATCTCTTCCTTCCTACTCTTTTCCTGCCTCCTTTTGTGTTTTGTCTCCCTATCTAGATCATAAACACCTTGAGGGCAAGAACTGCCTTTCATTTTATTAATCGTATCCCCAGAGCTTATCACCATATCTGGCACACAGTGGACCCTTAATAAATGTTTATCGGATTGGCTTTACATGACAGCCTGAAGCATTTGTATTCTGTTCTATAGGGGAAAAGATAACCCTTAAAGGTTTTTTGAGAAGGGAGCTGACAGAGATTGGACTCAAAGGCCTCCAAGATCCCTTCCAACTCTAAATCTACAATCCTATGATCAGAACGACATTTTAGGAATTTCACCTTAGTAGTTGTGTGGAAGTTAGATTAGAGAAGAGAACCTGAATCCAGGAAGAATGGTTAAGAGATTGCTATTGCAATAGTCCAGACAAGAAATGATAATCCTCTGAGTTAAGGTAAAGTGTGTGTGTGTGTGTGTGTGTGTGCGCGCGCGCGTGTGTGTGTTTTACCCTTTGATAAGTTCAGATGAAATTAAGGTTCAACTGATGTCTACTTTCTTCTACCTCTTCCTCTCTTGTACAAACTTCTACTTGTGTCCTTGATGATATGAGTTCCTCCTCTTTTCTTCTCTAGTATATAGCCTTTTCCACCTTTCTTTTCTTATTAAAATTATCAAAACGTGACAAAATCACTCAAAGGGTTTTTTATCATATTTGACTCCCTTTATGACTAATGATAACATTGAGCTCTGAAGGGACGTTTGTACTATCCATTAGAATGAAATTCTATTACATTTTAAT
Source organism: Pseudochirops cupreus (assembly GCA_028627135.1). NCBI lineage: Eukaryota > Metazoa > Chordata > Mammalia > Diprotodontia > Pseudocheiridae > Pseudochirops > Pseudochirops cupreus. Next base: position 136,148,855 of record CM053582.1, on the reverse strand, counting down.
GATAATAATGAAATTCCTATTATATTATAGTTGTTAATACAGGTTATACTATAACTTGTATTATTACCCATTAGAAATAAACAATTCATCTTTATTAAAACCTTCTGATTGTTTACTTGCCTTTTTAATTTCTCTTGACTCTCAAGTTTGTATTTGAAAGTTCTTCCTCAACTCTGATCTTTCCATCAGCAATTCTGGAAAGTGTTCTACTGAATCAAAAATCAGCTTCCCCCTTCTATGATTATATTCATTTTTGCTGAATAAGTTATTCCTGGTCATAAGCTTATATCTTTTGAATTTTGTAAAACATCTTTTTTTACGTTCTATTCTCCTTAGTAGTGATAAGTTATTAAAACTCGTATGATCCTGACTCTGGTTCCTTGGTACTTGAATTTTTTTCTTTCTGGCTTTTTATAGTATTTCATTTTGTCCTGCAAGCTTTGACTTCAGTCTAAAATATCTGAGCAATTTTCTTTCATGAAGTTTTGAAATATGAGACCTAGGATCTTTATTTTCATTTTGGATTTCAGGTAATCAAATGATTCTTAAATAATTTCTTTTTGATCACCTGTTTTCCATGTTAGTTGTTTTACATATATGTGTGTGTGTGTGTATGTGCATGTATGTATATGTATATATGTATGTGTATATATATATGTATATATATAATACCTTACATTTTCTTCCTTAAAAACATCCTCTAATGTTGTTTTAATATTTCTTGCTATCTTATGCAGTCATTAACTTCTGTTGGTCTTTTCTAATTTTCAAAGAGTCTATTAGATAAGGTTTTGTACCTCGTGCTAAACTGTTAATTATCTTTCTAAGTCTTTCCTTCAAAATTTTCATCTTTTTTATTCTTTCATCTATTACCCTCATTTCATGTATAATAAAATTGACCTTTAAAAAAAAACCACCAAAAATTCTTGCTTCATCTTTTCCAAAAATTCAAATTCTTCTTGTGGGCCAGCTGTATTTTTCTTTGAGATGTTTATAGTTGTTTTGGAGTTATCCTTCCTTTCTGGGCTTTCTTCCTTGTACTCATAATAGTTCCTTATTCCAGTCTTACTTCTAGGGCTCTTTGACTGAATTCAAACTGTTTGGATTCCACATTTGAGGACCTAGAGGGCCACATGTTCCCCACCCCTAGAAGGCCTGCTCTGAGCATCCAAGCACTGTTGGCCCAGTCCTGTAAGAGTTTATCCATGATGCTGGCCCACTCAATGATTCCACAGTTCCTGCCTTGGTCAATTACCTGTGGGCCAAATTTGCAATCTTAGACTGGAAAGATGAAACACTGTTTTCTCCTTCTATTTCCCAAACATTACTCAGTCTAGCACCCTTCTTTTATTAGGTCTTTGTTGGAGCACCTGTGGGAAAGAATTGGACTGGACTGCTTCCTCCTCCTCTACCATCCTGCTAGACTTTTAAAGTAAGTGAAAAACATGTTATGTTGAATGTTGAATTAAAAGTAGCAGCTACAGAAACCTCACATTTAACAAAGTTGACTGAGTGATGAAAAAAGATATCTTCTGGGTTTGTATGTAAGAAAACTGTACAGTTTTATTCAAAAAATGTTTTTGTTCTATTTCAAATGCATTTAAAAGTTTCAGAAACCAGATTTGAACAATCTGCAGATGGTGCAGAAATGTTTCAATGTGTAGTGGTTATATAAGCAGTGAACTTCAAAGGATGGTGTAGTCACTCAGATAATCATATCCTGGTTGTAAAACAAAAAAGAAACACAAAATAAACACAATCACAGATCTGGAAGTAAGGCTTTGGAGATATGGGAAAAGAGAGCCAGTATGATGGCTTTTCTCCCTCTGTCCTGCTTTTATTAGGAAAAAAGAAAATTAAAGCTCCACTGGGGAGTAAGAAGCTTTGTACATCAGCTTGATTTCTTGGGCAAGTAATTAGAACAAGCAGAACAAGGCATCTAGGAGCTTAGTAGATAGTGTGCTACTAGATTTGAAGTCGGGACTTGCTGTATGTCCCTAGACAAGTCACTTATCCTTTTATAGCCTTATTTCCTCACACATGTAAACGCAAGCAAATGAACTATTTTAATATAGAGGTTTTAATTTTTAAAACACCCAGTTATATAGATCATGAGCATACAAATCTACCATCTACATTGTGTTGCCTGGGAAGAACTAATCTGCTTTTGCTAAAGGAGGGGAATCAGTCCTATTTAATGACAATGAATATTGCAAAGCAGATTTTTTTTATTTGGTAAACTTCTTTTTTCTGTACACAGAAAGAATTCAAAATCAAATTTACAGAATTAGCAAAATTCCAAGGTTAGTTTCTTTTATGCTTTTTGAAATGAAATACTAATTCTTGGAAAGAAATTGTAGAAAGTAGTATGGAAATATTGAAAAATTCTAGCAGTGTAGCTCACAGAAAATAAACATTATTACAATAGCCCTTTCTTAGTCTCTCTGTTAACATTTCATCTTCAGACCATACAAAAATTCAAATGAAAAATTATTACTTTGCTTCACCAAAAGAATTCACTGGAAAAGGTAGTGTCACATGGGATTAGATACATACCACAGAGAAAATATGATTGCTTCACTAAACACAATAAAACACAAAGAGTAAATATTTCAGTGAAACATTTGACTTCGGCAAGTTGGGAAGGACAGACAGGAAGGAAACAATCTCTCAGGAGTCTGAAGATTCCCCTGAGGATTTAACTAAATGAGTTTATCCAGTCTTTTTTATTTGGGCTCAGAGCCAAAATGTTATAGGGACCTGGTTCTGTTGCAATTGTCTTTCCAAATTGCTGAAGTGGTTTTTCAGTCATGTCTTTCATGATCTTGTCTCTTTAAATCTATTCTATTTCCATTCTCTTTTTTTTCTTTACAGGCACAGATTCTATTCAAGCACCCACTTCCCATCTCCCCATCTTGTTAGTCCTTACAACATCTGCTCTTAAATAACTCAAGCACCTGTTGTCCACCTCCCCAGTTCTCTGGTTTCCATAGCACTGACTCAGCTCACATCTTTTTTGTTTCTATAGTACTGTTCATCTTCAAGTGGATCTATTTTCTTTGGGCACATCTCTAAAGTCCTTTCTGGCTCAAAAATTCTATGACGCTATTTAATTGTGACTTGTCATGCTGTGTTTTAGATTTTATTAAGGGAATGACACATTGAACCAAAGAATCGAGTTCTGAGTTTCTTCCCAGGTTTATCATTGACTTAACATGAGTTCTTGGCCAAAGTATTTCTCCTTTTTTGTTGCTCAGTTTCCCCATATGTAAAATAGGTATAATATAGCTACTCTGCTGTGACTACCTCAAAGAGGTAGATTATGAGTATAATTTAATCTTACTATGAGAGTGAAAAAAAAGAAAGTGGAGTGGTTTTTGTACTTCAGATTTTTCTAAACTCTGAAATATTTGGGGTAGGTAAAGTAGCTGGGGGGTAGGAAGAAACAATGACCAAAATTACTGGCTATTTTCCAGTACAACTCACAAATAGATACATCTACTTTCTTCATTAAAGAGAAAGTTCAAATCAAAGTTAATAAAAATTGTACAAACACTCCAATTGGCCGTGAATATAATACAGCAATTGTTTAATACAGTATGTTTAAAGTAAAATTTGAGTTGGCACTTGTCATATCTTAATCCAGGACCATTGTCACCAACAGTTATCATTGTCTCACAACACGGATCAGTTATGCTATCATACTACTTGGCATATTTGAACATTAAATGTGGGCATCAACTCAAAATTAACTAATTTTTATATGAAAGGTATATACCCTAACATCTCTTTTAGTGCTCAAGACTACTTATTTGGTTAATTGCTATATAATTAGCTGGTTTCTAAAGGATCTGAAACTTGAAAAACTGAAATAACATGAGGACAATTAGAGATAATTTGACATAATAAATAATTATTAATTTGTCTTAAATCTCCAAGTTTTCTATTTTTGTTTAAAAAGTGAAATAATATCTTATTGTGGTGGATGAATAGTTTGGAGAAAAAATCATTGGAGCAGCTAAAAATAGTATAAGCAAAGTTAATAAAGATAGTTTCTGTAGCAAAAATACAGAAAACACAAAGTGTACCTGTAGAATATGCTAGCAAGGTAATAGCGGTTTTTCTAGCAAAAATTAGATGTTTTTAGTAAGTAAAAATAAGCTTTTTTGAAAACCATGTTTATGACATCAAAAGAAACTACATTGTACACGGAATTGCTAAGTGCAAAAAGCTTCAATTGATAAGAAAATGCTATATAGTTATTGATACGGTTCAAATGATGGTTGGCAAATCATAAGTAAACAATATTTTAGAAGAGAAATTACTCATGTGCCTGAAGATTTTTTCAATTAACCGTTTAATAAACTAAAATATGTCTCTTTTGCATTACAATTGCGATCATACAAAGATAAAGTGACAAGAATAGTTAAAAAAACTCATTTTATTATCTATATGTGATATGTTGGTGAAAGTTATGTTAGGCAAGATTTATTACTTTGAGAACTCATTGATGGCAATTCCATCAAGAGAAATTGGTGATTATAATTGACAGATTTTTAAAAATGAAAATAATATGATATGAATGGTCAGACTTTAAGACGGAAGAGAATCTGATCAGAAAGGTGATCACAAAATTTAAAATATCTCATTTCAGTTCCAGGAGATTGAAAAGCTCTTTATGAACAAAAACAGTGCAATAAAAATTTTTTTAAAAACTGCCGTGTACTGAATACTCCGAGTTATAACCTAGAGAGGAGCAGAGTATAGGGCCTTAGGTAAAAAAGAACTGGAAATCCAACTGGGGCCAACCAATCCTCTCTATTGGGATTATTCAGGGCAAGGACTAACAGGTGGTCAGTTTCCATACATTCTCATTTGAATAGGCTGCCTTCAACCCCATCCCAGCTGCAGTGGCTTGGGCAATAGTGAAAGAGAGAGAGCGTGAAGACTGACGACTCCAAAAGGTGGATGATGGTGCATACCAGAGAAAAATTGAAAGATAAGAGATTAAGAGAGAAAGTCTAAGTAAAAATCCATCCCATAAACAGAAAAGCCAACAGAGAGGATCATAAATATTGTTGTTGTTCAGTCGTTTTAATGATATCTGATGCTCCATGACCCCATTTGGGGTTTTCTTGGCAAAGATACTGGAGTGGTTTGCCATTTCCTTCTCCAGCTCATTTTACAGATGAGGAAACTGAGGCAAACAGGGTTACCTGACTTGCTCAGGGTTACATAGCTGGTAAGTATCTGTGATCAAATTTGAACTCAGGAAAATGAGTCTTACTGACTCTAGGTCAAGCACTTTTTCCATTCCATCACCTAGCTGCTTATCATAAATACAGGGAGCAGGAACGAAATCAAGGCATTTTGAACAAATATTATTATAATGTGAAGGAAAACAAACCAATATTTCCAGATGAAAAAGAGAATTCTGTGGACTATAACATACTTGGAACACAAAAATTCCAAGAGAATTTTTGGCAGAAGAGAAGCAAAAGGCATGAACACAAAAAACACACACATAAACATTGGTCTTCTAGAAACTTGACAAGGAAAGAAAAAACAACTTGGACACCATTATATAAGAAGAAATGAAAGAAAACTATCTAGAATTTCTGAATACTGGCAACAAAGCAATGTGTTAATCAATCAATCAAGTAAGTACTTGTCCAGTGTTTACTGTATGCCGGAACTGTGCTAAGTGGTTGGAATAGCAAGACCAAAGCAGAAACAGGTCCTACCCACAGCTTTTATTCTAAGAAGGAGATGGTATCTAAGAGACTAGGAAAATTAACAACTTAAAAAAAAAAGCCAAGCTTTTATTAAGTGCCTACTATGTTCCAGGTTATATCTCCAATGATGAACGGAAAGTATGCAGCTAAATCCTTAAATCACAGAGTCAGTGAAATGGAGAAAACTGTTAAAAGACTATAAAGGCAGTAAGGGGTCAAGTTGCAAAAAAGACTTAAATGCCAAAAGAAGTCCCTAAAGTGTATTGGACAAAGGGAGAGGGAACAGTCAGATGTACATGTTTAGAAAATAACTTTTTGCATCAGATGTGTCAGAAGGATTAGAATAAGCATTAGGTATATATTTTGTGTTATATTAAAAAATGGTCATTTGAGGTGTTATAAGAATTTTAGCACAAATGAGTATTATACTTTCTTATAAACTTTTTTCTGTTTCTATTGATATAATCACGCAGTTTGTAGTGTTTTTGTTTTTACTATAATTAATTAGGGATTTTTAAAAACTAATGAACCATGCTTACATACCTGGTATAAATTCAGCCAGTCCATAGTGAAGATCATATACACACACACACACACACACACACACACACACACACACACACACACATATATATGGAGAGAGAGTAGGAGAGAGAGAGAGAGAGAGAGAGAGAGAGAGAGGTTTCATCTAATTGCCAACAAATCAGAAAAGATGAAAATAGATTTATAGAGACCAGAAATACAGGCACCATTAATACATTTTAAGACTCAGTTAAAATCTCATCTTCAATAACAGACCTTTCCTGATCCTCCTTCCCACAAAATTTCCCTCAACATGGCTAGTGCCTTTCCTGTGAGTTTTCCCTCCCACTTAGATTGTATTTGTTTTGTATGCATACAAGCAGTTTTCCTGTTGTCTCCCCAATTAGAATGTTAATTCCTTGGGGGATCATGTTTCTCAATCAAAAGAGACAAAAGGCAGTCTTTGTCTTCAATGGTCTTACAAGCAAATGGTGGAATTTACAATCTTTGTATCCCTAGCACTTAGCACAGTGCTTGGCACAGTGAGCATTTAATAAATGAGTACTGACTGATTGACTAACAGGCTGGTAAGTTGGTCCAGACATCCTGGAAAGCAATTTAGTATTATACTAAGAATATGACTAAATGTTTATGTTATTGAAGCTAGAGATTCACTGTAAAACATATGCCTCAAGAAGATTGGAAAGAAAGTTTCTATAATTCACCAAAATGTTCCTAGCAGCATTTTTTTCATGTGTGATAGCAAAACAACAACAACCTTGAAAGAAAAAGCAGTTATCTTCAGCAGTGGAGTAGCTAAACAAATTGTGGTATAGGAGTATAATGAAATGTTGCTGTGCTCTAAAAAAAAAATTATGAATGTAAGAATTCAGAGAAGCATAAGAAGACAGATAAGAACTGATATAAAATGAAGTAAGCAGAACCAGACCAATAAATGCAAAGGCAAAAAAATAAGCAATATAAATGGAAAGAACAGTAATAATAATAATAGGAAACAAAACAAAACTGAATGTTGTGTAATTATAATAGCCAAACTTTGCCCTAAAGAAGAGTGGAAACAATTACAATTCATGTCCTTCCCTTCTTTGCCGAAGTGGAGAATTCTGGGTGTGGAACATTTACTACACTGCTGGATATGGTTGATGTATGTTGATGCATTGATTAGTATTATCAAAGTCCTTTATTCTTCTTTGTTTTTTATTTATTAGGAAAGATGGCTCACTGGTTCAGGGAGGGTAAAGGCATATATTTAGATGAAGTCAGTGTAAAAATAAGAGATATTAATATTTTTTAAAACCATGGTTTTTTTTCCCCCTCTTTCCAACCCTTTTTTCCTTTTTTCCCCTACTTTCTTTGCATCAACAGAACACCCTGATGATTTAGTATTGTCTTTGCCCATCATGTTCATTAGATGATTGACAAATCCCTTCATTGTTTGCAAAGTAGATAAAGCCTGGAAAAGGAAGGAAGTATCTTCCCTTAACTTTGACAATCCAGGTCCCTTCCTGTGATTCTAAGAGAGCATTTAGGTCATTGGGTCACAGCTCTGTCTCCAAGTAGGACTATATCTTAACTATGCTAGACAGATGAGCTATAGATAAAATCTATTAAAAAAATCTCAAATGAAGATAATTTCAAAGCCTCTGTCATAGGAGGGTTTTTTTATGAACAAATTTTATAAAATGATACTGTTATGCCTTTCAAGTTAAAAGAATGCTAAGAAAATACAGCAATTAAAAAACAGACCAGGGAGGCTCAGGTTAGGGGTGGTCAGCAAATGGTAAAGGTTTGCTTTTCTCATACTCATTTTGTCCTTACGGCTACTTCAATTAATCCTAATTCCATTTAGAAGTCTGCAATAGAAATCTACTACACTATTCTAAAGGTGAAATCACATGCTAGTGATCGGAATCTCTGTTTCAATTTGGCATATATCTGTAAATGTGTTTTTCCTAAATTAGGGATAGCCATGTCACCATAACAGCTACTCCCTACCCCCCCCAACACTATTTCTCTGTTACCTCCAAAATAAAATATTAAATCCTCAGTCCTTCATTTAATGGCCTTTGTAATCTCTGGCTCCTATTTCCTTATCTAGGGTTATTTCATATTTTTCCCCTTACTATAAAAATGAAAGTTATTATTATTATTATCATAAATAATAACAACATATTCTCCATTGCAGTCTAATTGCCCCATTAGCCATCCTCATAGATGACATTCATTGCCTTTTCTCCATGCATTTGTACAAGTGGTGCCCCATGTCTAAAGGCATTCTCTCCTCATCTCCTCCTCATAGAAACTCTAGCTTCCTTCAAAGCACAATTCAGGTGCTACCTCTTACGCAAAACCATTTCTAATCCAAGGATTTCAGCTTTAGTTTCTCTCTGTCTTTGTCTCTCTGTATTTACATACCTGTGCACTTATTATATCTCTGTTCCCATCTTCCTCCTATGAACCATAAATTCTTTTTGATGCACAAATGACTTCATTTTTATCTCTGTATCCCTATCACCTAGCACAATATATTGTAGATAATACTCATGGATTTAATTGACTTGAATAGCAGACACAGGGAGCGAATGGAAAGTTAAACTGGGTAAATTTCTTTGATGTTGACTATCTAGGTCAAGTTGCTGCTATTCCTTATCTCTATCTGACAAAGTTCCAAAAAGGTATGTTACCTCGGAGTACAAGCCAATTCCAGATTGTCTTCAGGGCCACCGTCTTATGTAGGAATCAAAAACCAAAGGCAGTGAAAATAATAGGGTTATCTTCTGTTTTAGATTCCCTTCCATTAGCCCACAACCAAGATTTAAATGTGAGTATTTACCAGATACTGAGTTCTAAGTAGGTGTCATGTTGAGATGAAGCTGGAAATGTCACACTCAAAATATGATCAATTAGTCTATAATGGCAATGGTTATTTGTGTATATGTTATATAACTCTGTAGAACATAAACTCCTTGAAGGCAAGAACTGTTTCATTTATCTTTTTATCAGAATCTAGCAGAGTGCTGCAATGTTATACATAGCTTAAAGAACATGTTGTCTGATGAATTGAAAGGAACTGGTGATTTACACACAGACTTGTCTTTGTATACAGCCAAATTAGGCCGACACTCAGGTAGTATAAATTAAGAGCAGGGGTGAGGAATTTGCAACCTGGAGGCCACATATGACCCTTTAGGTCCTCAAGTGCAGCCCTTACTGAATTCAAAGGGCTGCACTTGAGGATCTAGAGCAGCGGTTCTCAACCCGTGGGTTCTATTCAGTTTATAACAATGAAAATACATCCTGCATATCAGATATTTACATTATGATTCGTAACAGTAGCAAAATTACAGTTATGAAGTAGCAATGAAAATAATTTTATGGTTGGGGGTCACCACAACATGAGGAGCTGTATTAAAGAGTCCCGGCATTAGGAAGGTTGAGAACCACTGATCTAAAGGGCCACAAGTAGCCTTGAGGCTTCAGGTTCCCCACCCCTGATTAATAGATTGTGAGAAAGGGTTCTACACTGCCAGCTTCCTCCTCCACCCTCCTAAATAGAAAATGACACCAACAACGAAATTCTCTTTCATTAGATAACCTAAATTCCATCACCAGAGACCTCAGTTCCTTTGTACACCCATTGCTCTCTGTCTGGGCCCCTGACTACACACAAATACCCCTGGAAGGGTAACATGTAGTCACCAGTACCTTAATGCAAATGAATATAATCAGATGCTTTTCTCACCTACTGCAGTATGAGAATTTTATAGAAGGAAAATGGCTCATTCTAAGAGAGGAAAAATGTGGAAGTGAAAAGGGGGAAGAATATGGAAATGGGATAATAATAATAATTGTTGGTGCTCTTCAGTCATTTTTCAGTCATGTCCAACTCTTTGTGACATCATTTGGGTTTTCTTGGCAAAAGTATTGGAGTGGGTTGCCATTTTCTTCTCCAGCTCATTTTACAGTTGAGGAAACTGAGGCAAACAGAGTGAAGTGACTTGCCCAGGGTCACACAGCTAGTAAGTGTCTTTGGCTAAATTTGAACTCAGGTCTTCCAAAGTCCAGGTCCAGTGTTCTATGCATCATGATGCCATCTAGTCACTAGAAGTAAAGTCATTTGTGCAGCATTTGACAGTCACATTAACTACACCCCTTTGCCCTTCACTTGGGTCATCATTTAGTTGTTTTCAGTCACGTCTAACTCTTTGTGACTGCCTTTAGAGTTTTCTTGGCAAAGATACTGGAGGGGTTTGCCATTTTTTTTTCTCCAGTTCATTTTATAGATGAGGGAACTGAGGCAAACAGGGTAAAGTGACTTGCTCAGGGTCATACAGCTAATAAGTGTCTGAGATTTGCACTCAGAAAGATATCTTCCTGACTCCAGGCCCAGCACTCTCTGTTGAGCCACCTAGGGCCCAATAATAATAATAATGAATATATATTGTTATTAAAAGCAAGAGTATAGACATGGGAATGAGTAAGGATCACCTAAACCTAGTATGCATATTTCCCAGGCCACCTCATTTTGCCAGCTACACACTTTTGTTCACTCTCTCTAGTCCTATGCGCTGGACCGGTAAATCTCTCACAGAATGGTTAAGGCATCTTAAAATAAAAACTCAGATTGTCTGCCTTTGAAATCAGTGGGCAAAGACCCAGCAGACCTGTGGTGCCTCATGTTTCCACATCTGCAAAGTCAAAATACTTGCCAGCAAGCTACCTCATAGGGATGAAGGTAAGATTAGCACAATTAGGTGCATAGACCACCTTGTGTGCTTCACATGAAAGGTGTTTTAAGGACATAGTTTGTATTTCAGATAAAGTCTGTCTTCTTTCAATTCATGTACACACTGTCTGTAAGATCGGAGTAAGCCTGAGGCGGAGAGGGCTTCAGAGACTTAATCAGCCAGCCGACCAAAAGGTATTGCCCCAAGGCAGCTATGTGCCAAGTGCAGTAAGGAAGGAGAGGTGAACTTCATTCTCATTCTCTCTGTCTCTCTGTCTCTGTCTCTGTCTCTGTCTCTGTCTCTGTCTCTGTCTCTCTCTCTCTCTCCCTTTCTCCCTTTCTCTCTCTCTCTGTCTCTCTTTCTCTTTCTCTCTCTCTCTCTCTGTCTCTCTTTGTCTCTGTCTCTCTCTCTCTCTCTGTCTCTCTCCCTTTCTCCCTTTCTCTCTCTCTCTGTGTCTCTCAGTCTTTCTCTTTCTCTCTCTCTCTCTCTCTCTGTCTCTCTCTCTGTCTCTCTCTCTCTCTCTGTGTCTCTCTGTCTCTGTCTTTCTCTTTCTCTCTCTCTGTCTTTCCTCTCTCTCTCTCTCCTCTCCCTTTCTCTCTCTGTCTCTTTCTTTCTCTCTCTCTCTCTCTCTCTGTCTCTGTCACACACACACACACACACACACACACACATACACACACACATACACCCCCTTTTGCAGTATCTCTAATGATGAAGTACCTCTCCCACAATTTTGTGTTTTTTTCCAAAAGTTTTTGATTTTAAGCTAAAGCGTTCCCTATGAGTTACTCTGGACAAGGGAAAATGTTCTGGGTCCTTAATACTAACCAGTTACTTTATCACTTATCCTATCTGGGCGGTCATTTCCTGTAGAAATGTATTAAAACCACAGCCTGGTCCTGTCAACTGTATGCCTCTTCCCCAATGTGCCTCACAATAAACTCTTCCACCTCTTACTATCTCCAGAAACATGTGTCCTTCACCAGCCCTTTCCTTGTTCTTCCAGTCAGTGTCAGAATAATTGAAACAGTCAGAGCCAGGGTTACAACCACCCTCTTTATCTACCCTCACATTCTTTCCTCTGCCTATTTTTTCTGCCACGGGGGTCTGAACAGCTTCCTGCAAACTCATGGGTAAAGCTTTTCCCTTTTAACGAGTCCTCTGAGCATGGTTATTTTATGTAACAAGCTTCCTCAGCCCTTCTCTCTTTGGTTTATATATCTTCCCTTGCTAGGTGGGGCTGCTAGCCCTCCTCTAATCCTATGGAATCTTTTCTGTCTATGTCCTGTGATTTCAGGGTGCCTGGTAGTTTCCTGCTGTCAGAATTCAGGATTTCCTGAGCCAGGGCTGCAGAAGCTGCTAACATAGTATACATGAGACCTACCACAACTTGGAGCATCCAATCCATTCTCTTGTACACACTCTGGCATCCCATTAATCTATCTAGGGCATAGACCTCTGTCTCAGTTTTGCTATCTTGTTTCCTCTGCTCCCTGAATCTGGGCAGGGGGGAAAAAGAGTCTGCAATCCTCCACATGATGTTTTTCCTGGAATGCCACTTATCTCTGCCCTGATAACAGTCTCTCTGCCTTCAACCTGACTCTAAAGAATGTCCTGAAGAAGAAGAATAGAAATAGCTGAAAAAAATCACAATATGCAAAATGTAACTGATGGCTTCAGGCTTATTTTTTTTAAGTAAAACTTATAGACAAATTTTTTTTAAAGCAAGTAAATGCCTCAGGCAAAGTAATACTGGCATTTTTGTTATTAGTGTTGTAGAATACACACACACACAGACATATACCTGCATACATATGCGTATACATGCACGTGTGCTCACAGACACACATACATAAATATATTTATGTTTATATACCTAAAGAAACAGCCTAGGGCAGGATAGTAGAATATAGAGGCTATTTAGGCTCATGAAAACCTGAATTCAAATCCCACTTTGCATTCAGATCTGATATTTATTGCCTATGTGTCTGTGAACAAGTCATTATCCACTGAACTCTCAATTTCAGTTTTCTAATCTCTAAAATGGGCATAATTATTATGTACTTGCCATATGTCAGGCACCATGCTAAGTGTGGGGAAACAAATAAAAATCAAACATAGTTGCTGCCCTCCAGGAGTTTACAATCTGATGGAGGAGACAATACACACACGTATCTATCCACCTGGGTGTACATGTACATGTAGAGGCAGAGACAGAAATAGAGACAGGTAGATCTACACATGTATGTTGAAGATACGTACAGGTAATGGAAGATAACTTTCGAGTGAAACTCTCTTATGAGAGACACGGGATGAGTGAAGGTGAGGAATCAAGAAAAACTTGGAGGTTACAAACCTGGGGGAATAGAAGATAGTGGTACCTTCAAAAGTAATGAGAAAGTTTGGAAAAGGGGAGGATTGGAAGAGAAAGATACTGAGGCCCATTTGGGGCATCTTGAGTTTGAGATTCCTACTGGCCACCCAGTTCAAAAGACAATTAGAGATGTAGATTGGAGTTCAGGAAAGAGACTAGGGATATAGATCTGAAAATAACGTGATAGAGAGGATGTTTGAACTCATGGGAACTGATGAGATCACCAAGTACAACTGTATGTAGAGAACAGAGAGCAAGGCCTGGGATAGAACCTTAGGGACACCCACAGTTAACAGGTGAGATGTGAATGAAAGTTCAACAAAGAAACCTGAAATGGGGGGGGCGGAGCCAAGATGGCGGCGTAGAAGAAGCAACATATCGCAGCTCTCACATAGCCACCCCAAAATACCCATAAAATAGGACTCTAAACCAATCCTGGAACTCCAAAACGCACACAAAGATACTTCCCACTAAAG
>CM053582.1:136067991-136134500 GCA_028627135.1 Pseudochirops cupreus | reverse complement strand
CTTGATTCCTTCTTTGGGGAAAAGAAAGATCATGGGAGAGAGAGGGAGGAGGAGAGCGCAGCCAGAGCGCCCCCACCAGAGGCCTCCAATAAACATGAAGAATGCCTTAAAGCTAAAGATGAGCTGAAGAAAGATTTTCAAAACCAAATAAGGGAAGTGGAAGAAAAATTGGGAAGAGAAATAAGGGAAGTGAAAGAAACCTGAAATGGAATGTTAAAAAAGGTAAGAGATGAATCAAGAGAGAACTTTATCCAAGAAAAGACAGAGAGGAGAGGGTATTCGGGGGAAGGTGATCAACAGCTTCAAATACTGCAGAGAGGTTAAGAAGGTTGAGGAATGAGGTGCTAGGTGGCACAGTGAATAGAGCACCTGCCCGGGAGTCAGGAGCATCTGAGTTCAAATCCAGCCTCAGGATATTTAACACTTACTAGCCATGTGACCTTGGGTAAGTTGTATCCCCCTCCAAAAACCAAACAAACCAAAAAAAAAAAGGTTGAAGAATAAGGAAAGGCCACTAGATTCAGCATTTTAGAGATCACTGATAACTTAGATGGCAGATTACAAAGGGTATAGAAGAGTGAGGAGAGGAAGTGGAAGCCCTGAGTAAAGATGAATTTTACAAGGTCAGCATAGAACAGGAGGAAACATACAAGACAACAATTAACAGTGATGACAGGATCAACTCGGGGGGTTTAAGCATAGGAGAGATATGGTTATGATTATAGACAGCTTGGAAGGAGCCAAGAGATAGGACAAGATTTGAAGATTAGAGAGTTGGGATTATGTTGAAAGCAATCTGCTGGAGAAGATAGGAAGATGTGGGATCATAGGTGATTGTAGAGTAGTTGGCATTGGCCAGAGGATGGACCACTTCTTCATCAAAGACTGGAGGGAAGAAGGAGACAGTGGAAGAGGATGTGAAATGAGAAGGGGAAATGAGGCAGGTCTTAACAAATGGCCTCAACTTTTTCTGAGAAGTATATAAAGGTAGGTGGGGGAAGAAAGGGCAAATTCAAGGAAAAATGAGAAGATTTGAAACAGCCACTGTGGCAAGTGGGTTAGATCATCAGTTAGAAAGGTTAGCAAGTTCCATGAAGGCTGCACTAACCCAGATTGTAGTGACCCAAGTCAGCTATCGTCATTATAAAATCTTTGATACTGCATTCATTCAGTCAATGCCTGCAAATTCTATGTCATAGGTTCACCGGATCATATTTTTCCCTTGCACATGGTGATGAGGCCTTGTCCTGTTACTCATAGAATGACAGAATTTATCTCATAGAATGATAGAATTCTAGAAGCTTAAGAAACTTTAGGGACCGTCTATTTTAACTCTCTTACCTGAGAATGAAGCCACTCTTGTTCCAGCCTCTGTCTGAGCACTTTCAGGGCTTGACATCTTATTCATTTTAATAAAATCATTCCTAATGTTCAACCGAAATTTCCCTTATATCTATAGAATTTTCTATAATTATCAACAAATGTTTCTGACGCAAGATAAAGTGGGATCTAATGGAAAGAATACTGGGTTCGGAGTTAGAAAATCTGAACTCAAATCTGGACTGTACTGATTATGAACTATGTGATCATGTTCAAGTTACTTAACCACTCTGGGCCTCAGTTTCCCTATCATGTACATATTAGCCACCTGATGGACGAAATAATGTGCTAACACATACATGATGAAACATAGGACTTGGAGCTGGAAGGAACTTTAGAAACCATCTAGTTCACTCCTGTCATTTGACGGATGAGGGATCATAGAACCCTAGCTTGAGAGGTATAAGGCACATTGGAGGCTACCTAGTCCAATTCCCTCATTTTAAAGATAAGGAAAGTAAAGCCTTTGAATGCAGTTCATTCAGGCAAGGTGGTTTGAATTCAGAGTCCAGATACTCAGTTTGATTTAATATTTAGGTCCTGACACAAGTTCAGGTCTATAATACAAGAAAGAATTTTCTTATTATTCCCAAAATAGGATAAGCTTCCTCATGAGATAGTGAGCTTCCCATGATTAAAAGTATTCCAGCAGAGGCTGTGTGACCACCTATATCATGGAAGGGATCCATACATCAGGCTGGACCACATGAGCTCCAAAACCCATTCCCTCTCTGGCAGGTTGTGACTCTAGGATCCCTTTTCATCTTCCTTTTGGTGCCATCCTCTTTTGAACAACTTCACAGTTCATTTACTTCTCTAACAATGTGAGCTCAGGTGTAGGCAGATATGAATTTCAAATTTGTCCATTTTAGTTGTTAGCAGCTTTGGTTTGGTTAGTGTAATGATAATGGGATTTTAAGATCTTCCATGCCCCTTGAACCTACTGACATAGCAGGAAGGGGTGGAGCAAGAAAAAGCCAGAGCCAGCTAGAGTCTACACTCAGTGATGGCTGGAAGAAGCAGCAGCAGCTGCAGTTGCAATGCGAACTCTTTTTTCTTTAAGCCTGCCAGAATCTCTGCTAAGGACTCCTGCTGAGGACTGCCAGGGGCAGGAACTATAGGGGGACAGAGCTGCTGGGAGTAAGCTGCCTGGACACTGAGCAGTTGCATGAGTGAGGAGAGGGGGATCTTTGCCTGAGGTAGCCTGTCCTATTTTGAAGGCTTGAGAATGTGGGTGTTTACTACATTAATTACATGTGCCAACTTCATAACTACTGTGTTGGCTTTGGCTTTCTGATTTGGGGACTCAGTTTTTCTGGCATTTGAATAACTGTTCTAGCTATGTTTCCCATGTAAGAGAGCCTGTTACATTTTGTGATCAATAACCATATCAGCATATTTGTAGTTACTGTAGGCATTGTGAATACTGCATTGTTGATACAATTAGCAAGAAGAGGGTTAAAGCTAAAAGTGAAAATGGCTCTCAGGGTTTTATTCTTTGGGGTATTGGTCTCTTTCTGTGGCCAAAGATCATGGAGACCCAGTGGTGGTATGTTCCCTAAGGAGTCAAAGTTAACCTACTTTACTGCTTTTACCCACATTTAAGACTTGGATGGCCCAGACAACATACTATTCTCTTCTTTCCCACCACTGGTCAGAGGACTCTGGCTAGGTTTGTTTTATAAAGGAAGGTGGCCAACTAGAGTGGTCATGGAAACACACGATCTTAGAGTTGGAAGTCATAATAATAGGTCATGATAATAATGATGATGATGCCTGACATTTATATAACCTTTTAAGGCCTGCAAAGTGAGCATTAAATGCATCATTGCATTTGAACAGCACAACGACCCCTTTAGGGAAGTGATGTTCTCATCTCTGTTATATAGATGAGAAAACCACTGCTCAGACAAGACTTACCCAGAGTCTCACAGTTAATAAATTATTCAGGTAGGGTCTGAACTCATGGGAAGTCTCTATCTGCTAAATCACACTGATTTTCTGATCTGTCTACACTTCTGAGAAGTGGTCATCCACCTCCATTTAAAGGAGGCAATTCACTCCCTCTTAAAATATCTCAATTCTTTCTAATTTCCCTATTTTGCTCGAAGGCATTACTATCCTTCTAGGCTTAGATTCCCTAGGAATCTATCTAAGAGCCTTGCTTAAGTCTTCAATTTCCCTCACTCCCAATATCCCCTCAGTCAGCAAATATTCTCTCTTTTTCTTCCACATCTCATGCATTCATCTCCTCCTCTCCACTCACACAGCCGCTGCCCTAGTTCATCTCCTTCCTGAAAAGGCTTCCCTGCATCTGGTCTCCTCTCTCTAATTTATCCTCCACATTGCTGCCAAATCAATATTCCTAATGCACAGATCTGACTATATCATTCCTGGTATTGAAGAAGTTTCAGTAGATGCCTACGGCCTCAATGAAAAAATGGTAATTCCTTACCACAATGTGATTCCAATCTATCATTCTACACTAATTTTATATTATTTCCTGGCATACATATTTTAGCCAAGTTAACTCTACTTGCTATTCCCTCTCTATAACATTCCATCCCCCAACTCTGTGTCTTTGTTCACCATACTTGGAAGGCTCTCCTTCAGTTTGAACTTTAGGAATCTTTACCTCTTTCAAGTGTTTTCTTCACCCCATGACCATAAAAAGTGTTTTAAAATAATTATTATTTTCTATACAATTGAATGTAGACTCCTTAAGAGCAGGATTTGTGCTGATTTTATGTGTGCACAATGCCAGGTATATAGATGGCATTTAATAAATGCACGCTGAATTGTTGGGAAGTCTGTTCATACATCAATTTCTTTGTAATTTCAACACATTTTTCCTAGTACTACTTTTTAGGGTAAAACCAAATAAAAATTACTCTTCCCTGTGATAGCCCTTCAAATACTTCCAAACAGCTATCATGGTCCCCCTAATTCTTCTTTTCTCCATTATCAACATCTTTTAACTTCAATTGCATGGTCTCCTAGCTTACTCGAATTGTCAAGCCTTCATTGACACCATCTCCCCTAACCTTTTCTCCCCTTTGATTGAATAGCTGGAGTATGGAGTACTGAACTCTCCTCAGTGCCTCTCTTTATAGAAGGCAGAAACTTGACTCTCAGCTCATTTAATTTTGCATCTGCTGCTCTTCCTAGTCTCAACTCCAGGGAACAAGATGCTCCTGCCGGGTATCTCTTGGTGATTCCCCTGCTTTTCTGCCTCCTTTTGTATATGGTCTTTCCTGATTAGATTGCAAACTCCTTGTGAATGGGAATTGCCTTTCTTATTAATTGTATCCCCAGGGCTTAGGACAGTGCCTGGCACATAATAGGCACTTAACAAATGGTTATTGGATTTCATTGGATTGGGATGTGTTAATGTCCTTTCTAAAATGATACCTAAAATCAAACACTACACAGCATCTGACCACAGAATAATAGTAAGATTGTCATTGCCCAAGCCCTATACCTAACTCTATGCTTCTCTCTCTCTCTTTCTTTCTCTCTCCCTCTCTCCTCTCATCCTAGAAAAGTTTTTATTGTAGGTGGAGTTGGATATCTGGTCACAGTTTAGATGATTCCAATTTTGTTGAAAACATCGAAAGCAGCAGTTCTCAACCTGTGGGTCGTGACCCTTTGGGGGTTGAATGACCCTTTCACAGGAGTCACAGGGGTCACCTAAGACCATCAGAAAACACATATTTCCGATGGTTTTAGGAACCGAGACACTGCACCTCTATCTGTCTCCAGGTGAGTTCGCCCACATATGAGTATTAAAGAGTCACGGCATTGGGAAGGTTGAGAATCACTGATCTAAAGCATCACAGTCTGGAGCAAGCTGGACATAGGCCTACTCTTCTCTCCATCAGGCCAGATTAGTGTGTTGACCTTGGCCATGTCGATGTCATGCAGCTTCTTTACTGCCTACTTCTCTATGGTCTTGACATCCTCAATGAAGACGAGGGTAGTGTTCTCTTCAGTCTTGTTCATGGCAGACTCAGTGGTCAAGGGAAACTTAATGATGGCATAGTCATCAAGCTTGTTTCTCTGAGAATCACTTTTCCAGGGCTAAGTTTTAGTGCACTGTGTTGCTGGAAGGTGAGGAACATTTCTATCTTCTTTTTGTGGCTACGGATACCCTTCAACACAGCCTTCTTGGCCTTCAAGGCCTTGGACTTGATTTCTATCTTGGGGGAACAACTGCTTCCTTCTTCACTTTTGGTGCCATGTTGGGGAAAAGGCTCTAGTCTTCTCTAAATGCAACATAAGGTCACATTAGATTTATTTTGACTGCCACATTATATACAATTAACACATACTAAACCTGCCATCTATTAAAAACCCCAAGTCTTTTTCCCTTCCTAAACTGTTATCTGGATACATTTCTCCATCTTATCTTCTAGAGGTTGATTATTTTCAACCCATGTAGAATTTTACATTGACCAATATTAAATTTAGTTTTATTTGATTTAACCAATTTGGCCAAATTCTAGTTTGTTGAGATCTTTGTAGGCTCTTGACTGTTGACTAATATGTTAGCTCTCCTTCCTAGCTCCAAGTCATTTGCATATTGGATTAGCATGACTTCTCTGCTTCCAGCCAAATCACTGGGGGAATAAAAGCTAGATTCCCAGGGTACTCTAGTAGAGACTTTGCTCTTAGGTGGCATGGGCCCACTGAGGACTAGTCTGTGTGTCAGCTGTTCTGCATCCATAATCAGTTGCTAAGCATTTATTAAGGGTTTACGATGTGCCAGGCACTGTGATAAGTGCTAGGGATGCAAAGAGAGGCAAAAATAGTCCTCACTTGGAGGAGCTCATATTCTAGAGGAGGAGACAACATGTAACCATGTACATTCCAAGCATATACGGTGTAAATGGAAGGTAATATTAGACGGATCACTAACAGTAGGGAGGGAAAAGGGAAAAGAAGCTCATTGTTTAGTTTTATGTGTCTATCTTCTCTGCAAAGATAGTAGCATGGGAGGCTTGGTCAGCTGCTTTGCTATAAGCTAGGTATATCGTGTCTACAGCATTCCCCTTGTCTAGCAAACCTGTCAAAAAAGGAAATGAGGTTGATCTGATGTGATCTCTTCTTGACAAAAGCAGGCTGGTTCTTCATGGTCATCACTTGCCTTTTTTAAAAGCTAACTAAAAAATGATTATCCTTTTCAGAATGTGTTCTAGAATTACTCCAAGAATCCAAATCCAGCTTACCAGCCCATACTTTCATAGAGTTCATCATTCTCCCTTTTTTGGGGAGGGGAAAGTAGAGATATTTGCCCCTTTATTATCCAGAGGCACCTCTCCCAATCTCCATTCTCCATGATAATAGTACTATCATTCTTCATGATAATAGCTAGATTTATATGCAGAGGTAAGTCTTGCAAAGCATTTCCCATGTATTATCTTGTTTAGTCTTCACAATAATCCAGAGATGAAGGTACCCATTTTATGGTCTGGGAAACTGAGGCATATAGTGGGTAAGTGACTTGCTTAGAGTCACACAGGTAGTATGTATCTGAGTCTGGATTTTAACTCAGGTTTTCCTAACTACCACTCTATCCACAGAGCCATTTAAGTGTTATTATCAGACTTTTATAGGTGAGGATACTGAGGCTCCATCAGGTTAGGTGATTTACCTCTGGTTACACAACTGGTAAGTGTCCGAAGAAGGATTCAAAGCCAGGTCTTTCCTGACTCTAGGTCCAAAGTTTGTCTCCACCACACCACTGTCTCTCAGTGATCTTTGAAAGATCATTGGTGGTAGCTTAACAATCACCTTCCTACTTGAGTGGAGAAGACCTGTGAACTGTGAAGCCATAGAGAAAAAAAAAGTGTGGAACATAGAGGAAGACAGAACCTACAATTCTAGAAACTGCTGGAGATCCTTTGCAGGTGTGAATGGTGCCTCCCACTATAGCACAAAACACTTTTTGGAGAGACAGGAAAGAGAAATTATATTCATTCCCTGCCCCCTTTACACTGATGACCTCATATTATTTCTTCTTGCTTAAATTTTAATTTTTCCAGCTTTGTTTTTGTCTTTCTTTGTAACCCTAGTACTCGGTAGAATGTCTAGCACAAAGTAAGTGCTAGATTTTTGTTGATAATTTGATTTTATAGATATGGTGTTCTAGTGTAGACATTATGGGTCCTTTTTCCTGAGCTTGCATGCTAGTTAGAGATCCAAAAGTAGATCAGAAAAGTCTCCAAGAACGATATTATCCCCACCCTCTGGTCCAGCAGGTCCTAGAAGATTTATTCCGTGAAAAACCATTGGGACATTGTACAGCTTCAAATGCACGTCCCTATGATTAAACTTTGCCCAAAAAAAGTCATATTTCATTTGTCCTCCTAAATATAAAGATAGTTCTTTCTCCTTCCTACCACCCTGTAAGTCTAATATAAAGTATAGGACAACTGGTTGCAACTGGCCCAATCAGTCAATGAGTCAACATGTATTATTTAGCACTTACTGGGTTTTGAAGAGCCAAAGGGTATCCACTATTTGTATGTATGTGCCAGGCACCGCAGGTTAGGGATGAGTCAGATGGTAGAGATCCCAAACCACAGTGGTGCTGAATCTTCATGGTCATCTAACCTGTGATGCAAAATTTTTGCATGATATAAGAGTAAAGGGGTAGGGAGGTGTATTAATGAGAGGGGACATTGAGAATGAAGGGAAAGAAAAGCAGGCATGGTCTCAGTGAGGTTTGCCTACAGAAATTCATAGAGTTCGTTTTCATGCCTTATAGGGAAATTCAAGAAACTGAGGGTTCCTCAGGGCCACACCGCACCAAATTAACCACATATCCCAGAAACAGTGGTGTATCAGGGCTAGGACGTATGAGAAAGAGGGTAGTGTCTCAACTCCACTGGTACGGAAGAAATCCTAACGCTGCCAGTCCTGGGGTATCAGTGTGGTCTCCCATTCTGAAGGGAGGGTTAGCTTGGCACCTCCACTTCACAATCCTGTCTGCAGGAGGTAGAGCCAAATCTCAATGTCCCCATGAGCCAAAAAATGTCAAGTTAATCACTACCCCCACTTCACCCCCAGAATTACTGGAATTAAATAGGAAGAATGCTTGATATCTAAGGGGAGGTGTTTTCCACTTTTCCTGTCCATAGTCACAAAGGTTTTAAATCCTAATCCTTGGACTGCTCTTTCAGGTAAAGTATCTGATTCAGAGCAAACCACTTCTCATTCCTAACCTAGTTCCCAGGATCCTTTGCAAGGATCACATGAGACAATGTTTGTAAAGCACTTAGCACATTGCCTAGCACACTTAATAAATGCCTGTAACCTTGACAACCCTATGAGATAGGTACATTTTTTTAATCCCCATTTGAAGCTAAGGCTGAGAGAAACTAAATTAACTTCCCCATTGTCTCTCCAATAATGGAGCTCACCTTTACCTCCAACTAGATCACCCAAATAGAATCTCTATTTAATACAAGACTTAATAACTTTCTGCTATAACCCAACACTGTGACCAGTTTGCATTAGAAGCTGAGCCCTTTGGGGCTTTTTATATCTGCCCTCATCCATCACTCTCTGATAGTCCGTTTTCATGGACAGTCCAGAGGGTTCTAAGGCAAGGTCCTGTCCTGAATCAACCCAAGAACACTTCCAGGAAATGATTGCTTCTGAACCAGTAGCATGGAGCTTAGAAACTCACCCATCCCAAGTTACTCTCTTTAACTACAAGCCTCCTTTACTTCCACATTCCCATCCTCAAGACACAGTCCTCTGAGTCCTGGGTTGAGCAAATTTGATAATAAAAGCAGGGGTTTTTTACACTTTTATAACTCTCTAGGCTCTTAAGATGAAAGAGGTCGCACAAATCCAAAGCCTGCCCTATTTTTGTTGTGTGGTACAATCGACACTGTTATTACATTGTTGTCTGGTAACGGTCACTCTAATATCCCAGCCTTGGAAAAGTTTTGTGCTGAGGGTTTGTTCCCGGAAGGGTTAAATTAAGCTGCCTGTGGGTACTTCCCCAAGCTGGGGACTCTGACAGGTGCTGTGGAGAAAAGGAGGTAACAATGTGTCTAGTACAAGCATATTGTGGGCACACTTCAGCTATTCAAAGCCCAGACAGAGGAAGTGAAGGGGGGATGTGAGGGAGAAGCTTGAAACTTAGGAACTGAATAAAGAGAGAGAATGGCTGTGAGTCCTCATGTGATGAAAGGCAGCCTTGTGCTGCGCTGTGAGTCAGAAGGAGAAAGCTGGTAAACTATCGCTCACTAGATCTAAAACATAAAATAAAAAGGGATTATTTCAGCCTTTTAGCTTCTCATACTACCAAAAAAAATACCCAGCACTACTCATTAGCAGTCTATCGGTTTTCACTCTGCTGTCCATAGCTCTTTCATATTTTTGGAATGTATAATGAACATTTGGGGGGATTTTCCCTCTAATTTTCCAACCTTTCTTCTCTAATTTATCACCTAAATTTTCACTTGCAGGTAAACAGGGTGAATATCTGAGCCTAGTTTGATGTGTGCCAAAATGGGGCTCTAAGCCTTTAATGAGAGTGAATGTGGTATGTAGGAACCTCCCCTCGCCCTCATTCCTCATTCTCCTTTCTTCTTTCTCCCTTTATCTCAGGCTCCCAAGGTCTCCCATCTCTGGCTCTTTGCACCAGCTGAGAGACACTGGGCCAATGAGAAACAGTTTTGGGTTTTTTTTGTTTTTTAAGAGAGGAAAGAGGGGGAGAGATGCAGTTAGATTCCTAAGAGGCCCTTGGAGGAAAAGAATTGGGAACCACTGGTCTAGCTCAATGGTACTCAGTGTTGCAGAAATCAATGAACCTTTCACTTGGTTAGCAGCAGTTCACCTAATGTCCTACATTAATTTGGGGGCAACTTTCCAAGAAGAAAAGAAGGGTATGTTCACAGAAGTCCATCTGTTTACTGTGATGAGGGCCATCCGTCTTTTCTTATGCAGAGTAGTGTAGAAGGAAAGGACTTGGGCTCATTCTTGCCACAATGTCTGGCTCCGCTTTTGATATTATTTTGGCATTAATAAACATGAATAGAGAATATTTTAAGAGCCAAATTTGTGCTCTGAGGACTAATGACAGTCTGACTATTATTTTTTGTTACAAATATTCTCAGAAATCTCCTGGCACCTAAGGTGAGAATAAAATAGCAAGACTGATTATTTACCTTAAAGCATAGGTTGTCTCAAAGTTAAGAGAACAAAGAACCTTCCTTTCCTTTCATACTAGCTCTCTCCATCTCTCTTTTCTCCCAGCCCCCAAGGAATTCATGTTAACTCCAAACACTTTGCAATTCTCACACATCACTGAAACTTGTAAGCAATTGGTAGGATGACAGTTTCAGGGTTGAAACATGGGTGTCAGAAAGAGTCATGAAAAGTCATTCTTGTCCTAGCTATATATTTCTGGTTTTCTTTTGCTAGAGTAATTTTTTAAAAACAATTTAAATGAGAAAAGTGTCTCAAAGAAAAACACCATTTTTGTGTATGAAAATGTAAGTGGAGATTTAGTCATTTAGTCATTAAGATTTTTTTTAATTTTAAATCATAGTTTCAGCCTTGGAAGGGACTTCAGAGGTCATCCACTCCAACTTCTTATGACTTGTACCCTTCCCACAAAGGGAGAATTTACTGTGGACATTCTCCATTCAGGCTCCACAGTCTTTCCAAGGCACCTTCCTTACAAGTCATCACAATTTTGCCAGAAGAAAGGCAAGCTAAGTGATGGGGCTTGTATGTGTACCAGATCTGTCCTCTCCCTCCCCTCCATTCCCCAACCCCTGCCCCAATTAAACTGTTTTAAGAGATAATCCATTACTATTGAATAGCTCTAATTGTTAGGACGTTCTTTATCTGAGGTCTGCTCTATCTTTCTTTAACTTCCTCTTAAGACCATGGCATAAGAGGGGACACTGCCCAGGACCTTGATCTAATCAAGCTGAATAAGATAACTAATCAGCAAGCTCAGGGACAGAGTACTGAACCTGGAGTCAGAAAGACCTGAGTTGAAATCCTGCCTTGGACACTTGCTAGTTGTGGAACCTTGGGCAAGTCACTTAACCTCAAGGATGATAAAAGTGGTATCTACCTGCCAGAGTTGTGTGTATCAAATAAGATAATATTTGTAAAGTGCCTGGAACAAGGTAAGTGTTATATAAATGTTAGCTATTATTATCAACCACATTTACATCTATTAAATGAGAAGGTGGGAATCTTGAGGTGCTCAAGACCCCAAAATACCAACATGCTGGGTCCTGCTGAATGAATTCAACTCAAGCCTTCTCTCAGCTGAAGTAAAACAAAGTTTATTAAAGATTCACAATAGTGGGTAGACTCTTAAAGAGCCTAAACACTTGTGTTGACAAACAATCTGGGGCCAGAATAATCTGACACAGACTGAGTGTCCTAGACTTAATGTGAGTGCCTTCGTGGAGGCAAGATGGGTCATATACACAGAAATATTGTGGGAGGGATCTAGGGAGTGATCTAGAGGAGGGGTTTGGGGAGGGTCTGGAGGAGGAGTCTAAGGAGGATCTTGAGCCGGACTGAGGTCAGACTCCAGAATGGGATTAAAGGTGGGAAATAGCTGAAAGCTACCTGGAGATGACAGACAACGGAGGGCTGAGGTAGTTTAAGGGTAACAGATTTGGGTATAGATATTTTCTTAGATCAAGGACCGGGAAGTAGTTGGAGAATGGAGGGCTAGGCTAGGTTAAGAGTAACAGAGATTTGGACATAGAAATAATGCAAAGCTCATGGCCTCAGGCAAATGCCATCAAGTGGGAAGATTCAAAGGGGTATAAAATATCGTTGATATAGAATCAAAGATCCTAAATCATTCTTTTTCCTCTTTCCCAGCCACAATTTTTCTTTTCAAAATGGAACTCTTGTTGCTGTTTATTTTCATAAACAAATTTTAAAGTGAATTGAATTAAAATTTGCTGTTAAAACTAACTAAGCCTATATATAAGCAAGTCAATTAAAACTTCTGACTTGTTGACTATTTATATATATTTAGATATATCTATGTTTGGTTATATTTAATTTAGTAACATTCACAGAATTAATTGAAATTTTAAAATGTCCTATGTATTTAACTTAGTAAGATAAAAAGAATTAGTTGAAACTTCAAAATATCATGTAAAATGTTGGCATTGATTTCGGCCAAATTCACATTTCCTCATTGGCTTTGGGAGACTGGCTTACTGCTGGGGAAAGGTGTAGAAGTGAATAGAGGGCATTTGAGTAGGTTTGCAGGTTTTTTTGAAGACAAAAGACTTTGTGTAATTAGAATGGGTTTAGAATGCCTCTGTTCTAAAACTTCCAAATGCAAAATAATTTCCCTGTACTTGGATTGGGAGATTGTTGTGAATTTCTCCTTTCAATAACAGTTTAGCCAATTCTAGATAGGTCATGAGTGATTTTTTTAAATAATAGATTTTTATTTATTTAATTTGCTTCTATATCTTTTAGATTTCCCTCTGTATTCTTTTCCTTCCCCTACCAGAGAACCATCTTGTTTTTTTCTTTTTTTATTTCATTAAATATTTTCGAATCACATGTAGAAGAATTTTTAACAATCACCTTAAAAATTTTAAGTTTTAAATCCTCTCCTTTCCCAACCCAACCCTCTCTCCTCCTTGAGAAGGCAAGCACTTTGATTTCAATTATGCATGTGAGGTCATGTCATGCTGAACATATTTCCATATTAACCATGTTGCAAATGAAAAAACAAACAAAACTAAAAATAAACAACAAAAAAATCTGCTTTCAGAGTTCATCAGTTCTCTCTGTTGAAGTGGATAACATTTTCTACCACAGGTCCTTTGGAATTATCTTGGATCATTGTCTTGATCAGAGTAGATGTCTTTCAAAATTGATCATATTACAACATTACTAGTACTATGTACAATGTTCTCGTGATTCTGCTCACTTCACTTTGCATCAGTTTCTATGCTTTCCCTGTTTTTTTCTAAACCTATGCTGCTCATCATTTCTTATAGCAAATAATCTTCTATCACAATCATATACCATAATTTGTTCAGCCATTCCCCAATTGATGGACATCTTAATTTCCAATTCTTTGCTGCCACAAAAGATCTACTATAAATATTTTTTATACAGATAAGTCCCTTTTCCTTCACTTTGATCTCTTTGGGATATATACTTAGTAGCAGTATTGCTGGATTAAAAAGTATGCAGTTTTATAGCCCTTTGAATGTAGTTCCAGATGGTTTTCTGGAATGTTTGGACTAGTTCACAACTTCACCAACTGTGCATTGGTGTCCCAATTATCCACATCTCCTGTGCCTATTGTAGCAACAAGCACCCCATCATACCCACAGTGGCTGCTAGCACAGGTTCTTCCATCTGCTTTTCTAAAGGATGGGTTAACAATCTTACTTTAATCAATCAAACATATATCATTTACCTAGTTTAGGGGAAAAAGCACCCTGAACTTCAGAGCATACAAACAGAAGTTACAGCAGAAAATAACACAGTGTAGCAGACAGAGCTTCCATCTGTCTGACTATTACATCCATACCTAGTTAGTTACCAGAGAGGGAAGCACCAACATCTGGGTTTTCAAAGCCAGGGGGGCTCAACGGCTTCCCAGAGTCTCATCTGGCCAAATCACATAACTCTTCCCAAAGTGAGCCCCAAAGCAAAACCTCACATCAAGGTATATATAGCCTTCTCCTGGATCAGAGAATGTCACAACCTTCTTGACCCAGTGCCCAATCACAAAGTGACAAAGTGTGGGCATTCCTGAAAAACAAGCCTCCTGCCACAGGCTCCATGTGACCACATTCAGCCTATTAGGGGTCAGAGTATATTTTCAAATCAGGGAAAGTTCTCAGATTCACTTAAGCCTATCAAGGGGCCAAGGGGCAGGGAAGATTTTCAGATTCCCATTACACCTAGTTTCTGCCAAACTGCTTTCCAGTGAGAGAAATTATTATTTTCTATTATATTATAATCATTTACTAAATGAGTATTAAGGTTTCTCCTTTCTGTTTCCTCATTCAGGGACCAATCTCTCTATAGGTCATTTAGCCAAGTGTCTGAAAGACAAGGCTGATGGATGAGTTTGGCCTAATGGGGTTGGGGGGAGGGGGGGCAGGATCCCATCCATTTCAGAAGACCCTACTTTTGTTTATAGTGTAAACAGAATCTAACCTAGATGAATTCCAGCCCCAAACCATAAAATCTAAACCCTTGCACCTCTGCATTGGAATCTAGAATAATCTAGTTTATGAGGGAGAAAAACCAACTACAATGGAATACGTAGAAAAGGATTCCTTTGACCAGATTGCTGGAGGAGGCTAAATCTCATGATCAAGCCACATTCCCTGCAGGAGGAGCTGAAGGCTTTCAGCTCACCTCCTCATTTGAAAGTCTACCCCTCATTAATTGTTCACCAATGAGGTCGATTTTCACTTGTTGGGACACTCCCTTCTACAAAGGTATTTAAGTATTCAGTGATCTCCATGGTTTTGTCTTTGGCTACTGAAAGAAACCACTGCACTATCAATTTATTGATTAACATGTAACCTAATTAATAAATTGATAATCAATTATCTAGCAAATTCTATCTCTTAGGCTTTTCATCAGTCTTACTAGTTTTCCCAGCAACTTTTCTCAAAATGTGACATTCTTACCCTAGGAGCTTGGATTTTTGGATTTATCAAATACTGTATTACTATAGCCATTTACTACAGTGTATTTTGTTCCTAATCTATTCCATTAATGCACTGGTCTATTTCTTAGTACTAGATAGCTTTGATGATTACCACTTAGTAATAAAGTATGAAATCTGGTATTGCTGGGCTGCCTTTCTTCACATTTTTTCCATCAGTTCCCTTCACATTCTTGATTTTTTGTTCTTCCAGGTGAATGTTGTTACTATTTTTTCTAGCTTTATAAAATAATTTTTTAGTCTTATTGGCATCGCACTGGAAAAGTAAAATAACTTAGGTAGAATTGTTATTTTGATTAAATTGTTTCAGCCTACCCATAAACTATTAATATTTTTCCAACTATTTACATGTGACATTTTTGTGTGAAAATTATTTTGTAATTATGTTCATTTAGTCCCTTGGTTTATCTCAGTAGACTCCCAAGTATTTTATATTGTCTGCAGTTATTTTAAATGGAATTTCTATTTCTATCTCTTTCTGCTGGGTTTTACTGGTAGTATGCAGAAATGCTGATGATTTTTGTGGATTTATTTTATATCATGCAACATTGCAGAAGTTGTTAATCGTTTCAATTAGTTTCTTAGGTGATTCTCTAGGATTCTCTAAGTATATTGTCGTGTCATCATCAAAGAATTATAGTTTTATTTCCTTAACGTCTATTTTTATTCCTGTAATTTCTTTTTCTTGTCTTTACTGCTACAGCTAGCATTTGTAGTACAATATTCAATAGTAGTGGTGATAATAGATATCCTTGCTTCACTCCTGATCTTATTGGAAAGGCTTCAAGTTTATATCCATTGTAGACAATGCTTGGTTTTAGGTAGATACTACTTAGCATTTAAAAAAAGTTTTCATTGATTCCTATGCTTTCTAGTGTTTTATTAGGAATGAGTGTTATATTTTGTTAAAGGCTTTTTCTACATCTATTGAAATACTCATATGATTTTTTTATTATTGTTATTGGCAGGGTCAATTATGATGATAGTTTTCCTAATATTGGATGAGCCTTGCATTCCTGGCATAAATCTCACCCGGTCATAGTGTATGAATTTTATGATATACTGCTGTAATCTCCCTGCTATTATTTTATTTAAAATTTTTACATCAATATTCATTGAAGATATTAGACTATAGATTTTCTGTTTTTCTCTCTACAATTCAGGGATCAAAACTATATTTGTGAAATTACATTTAAAATAACAGTAGTCAGTTTAAAATATTTGCTAGTCTACCTGACAAGATAAACCCAGGAACTATATGAACACAATTACAAAACACTTCACACAAATAGAGTCAGTCTGAACAATTGGAAAAAAACATTAATTGCTCATGTGTAGGCCGAGCCAATATAATGAAAATGATAATTTTACCTAAATTAATTTACTTATTCAGTGTCATATCCATCAAACTATCAAAATTATTTTATAGAGCTAGAAAAAAATCATAACAAAAATCAGTTAAAAGAAAAAAAAAGCCAAAAATGTCAAGGAAATTAATGAAAAAAAAAAGTGAAGGAAGGAGGCCTGACCATACAAGATCTCAAACTGTATTACAAAGCGGTGATCATCAAAACAGTCTGGGAATGGTGGAAGGGTACAGGGTGGATCAGTGGAAGAGATCGGATACACAATACACAGTAGTAAATGGCCATAGCAATCAAGTCTTTGATAAATGCAAAGATCCTAGTTTCTAGGATAAGAACTCATTGTTTGACAAAAACTGCTGAAAAAAATGGAAAGCAGTTTGGTAGAAACTCTCTATAGACCAACATAAAGTCAAAATGGGTACACGATTTAGACTAGGGCCCTTTAAACTTTTTTTCATTCAAGACCCCTTTAGTACTTCTGTTTAAGTTTAAAGAGGAGTTGATTTAGACTAGGGTGATACTATAAACAAATTATGGGAGCATGGAATAATTTACCTCTTAGATCTAGGGATAAGGGAAGAATTTATGACCAAAACAGAGAATTATGAGATATAAATGCATAATTTTGATTACATTAAATTAAGAAAAATTTTGCACAAACAAAACCAGCCAAGATTAGAAGGAAATCAGGAAACTAGGGAGAAAAAAAAAGTACACCAAGTTTCTCTAATAAAGGCCTCAATTCTCAAATATGTATTCAAATTTATAAAAATATGAGTCATTCTACAACTGACAAAATGGTCAAGTATATGAACAGGCAGGTTTCAGAAGAAGAAATCAAAGTTACCTATACTCATATGGAAAAATGTTCTAAAACACTATTGATTAGAGAAGTGCAAATTAAAACAAATCTGGGTTACCACCTCATACCTATCAGATTGGCTAATGAGGTATTGTTGGTAGAGTTGTGAACTGATCCAACCATTCTGGAGAGCAATTTGGAATTTGGAAGGCTATTAACCGTGCATACCCTTTGATCCAGAAATGCTACTACTAGTTCTATATCCCAAAGAGACAAAAATTAAAAAGGACAGGACCTATATGTGCAAAAATATTTGTGGCAGCTTTTTTTGTGATAGCGAAGAATTGGAAAATGAAAGGATGCCCATCAATTGGGGAATGGCTGCACTAGTTGTGGTACATGATCATGATGTAATACTATTGGGCTATAAGGAATGATGAGCAAGATGTTTTCAGAAAAACCTGGGAAGATTTACATGAACTAATGCAAAGTGAAGTGAACAGAACCAGGTAAACACTATACATAGTGACAGTAATGTTCTAACAGTGATCAACTGTGAATGATATTCAGCAATATAAAGACTTTTCTGAGAGAATTATGATGAAAAAATGCAATCCACCTCCAGAGAAAGAATTGATGGAGAATAAATGCAGATCAAAGCATACTATTTTTTACTTTATTTTTTTCATATTTTTTTCATCTGTGTTTTCTTTCACAACATGACTAATATGGAAATGTGCTTTGCATGATTGCATATATACAAACTATATCAAATTGCTTGTTCCCTCAGGTAAGGTTAAGGGAAGGTAGGGAAAGAGAGAATTTGGAACTCAAGATTTTAAAAAATGAATATTAAAAATTGTTTTAACATACAACTGAAAAATATTTTTAAAATAAAAAATATTTGTGTCATAAAAAGAATTTGGTAAAACTCTCTCTTCACCTATTTTTTTTAGTACAGTGTATGTAGTATTGGGATTAATAGTTCCTTAAGCATTTGGTAGATTTCATTTGTGAATCCATCTGGTCCTGGGACTTTTTTCTTAGGGAGCTCATTGATAGCTTGTTCGATTCTTTTGCTAAAATAGGGTTTTTAAAGTATTCTCTCTGGCTAATCTGTGTAATTCATAATTTTTGCAAATATCCTTTTCACTTAGAATGTCATATAATTGGGCAAAATAATACCAATAATTTCTTTGACTTCACTGGTTGTGTATTTACTCCTTTAATTTTTGATTCTAGTAATCTGGTTTTCTTCTTTTTAAAAATCAGATTAGCCAATTGTTATCTATTTTATTGGGGGTTTTCCCCCATATAACCAGCTCCTAATTTATTTATTAGTTCAATGATATTTTTACTTTCAATTTCATTACTCTCTCCTTTGATTTTCAGGATTTCCATTTTGGTGTTTAACGGGGGATTTTCAATTTGTTTTTTTATTCTAGTTTCTTAGTTGTTTACACAATTCATTGATTTGCTCTTTCTCTCTTCTGTTGATATGCACAATTAGAAATGCAAATTTTCTCCTAAGTATTGCTTTGACTGCATCTCACAAATTTTGGAATAGTGTCTCATTGTTGTCACTCTTTTTAATAAAATATTTGATTGTTTTTATGACTTGTTCTTTGACTCATTCATTCAAAATTTGAAGTATTATTTTAAAGTTTTTTGAAGGGGAATGTTGGGAGAGCTTAACTGGGGGACTGCCCCTAATCACCATCTTGGCTCCACCAACCCCAGGCTTTTCCTAGAACTCAGACCCTATATCACCAAACCTAATGAAGCCAGCTTTCCTAACATTATAAGGAAACTGTTCTAGGTAGAGCAGCTCTGGCTGAACACATGGAGACTTCTCACAGAAAGGCCATATAAGAAATTGGCTGATTGAGTCATAAGACTATCTCTGATTATTTCAGTGGTCAGTTAGTCAACAAGTATTTACTTTTTAAAATGATGTGCTGCTCACCATACATGGCCACTATTATACCAATCCATATTAGAATACCTTCAATCTATTTTGTATGCATCATGTATGTCTATTTATTTATATTTTGTGACCTTCATTAGAAATATGAACTTCTTGAAAAATAGGACTGTTTTTGCCTTTCTGTGTACCTTACTTTCAATGTTTAGAACACACCCTGGCACACAAATGTTTGTTGCTTAACTGCTTAAAATGGGCCAAATCATCACAGAGGGACAGGAAGACTCTGTTGAAAAGGAGATCTTGGACTCTTGGTAAAATTGAGGTCGGTTCCAGTATTTCCTTAAGAGGGAGAGTCATAAGCCAAATAAAAGGTATTGAGCCTTCAATACTGGAAGGGCTGAGTCAGCAGTTGAGTATTCCAAATCTGGTCAATGACCATGACAACCATCCAGCTTAAAAAGCTGAATAAAAAACTAAAATTTTGTAAAGACAGATTGAATGAAATAGCACTTCAACGTTTCCTCTATCTTGCCTCCTAATACAGAAGTATTTTCTCTTCTACCTGAATATCTATTTCAACAATCAGTTTCTCACTTACATTTTGACTCTAATGGAAACAATATCAACCTAGCCTGGTCTTCTCAAGCTAAAAAACATTTATTAAGCATTTTCTATGTGCTTGGCGGTGCTAAGCATTGGGAATGCAAAGGAAGTTCCTGTCCTCAAGAAGTTCATAATCTAATGGGAGAGACAGCAAGTAATATATATGTATATACGAGATATATATGGGGTAAAATGGAGACGATCACAGATGGAGACTGGGAAAGTCTTCTTGCAAAAAGTGATGTTTTAGCTGAGACTTCAAGGAAGCCTGTAAGTCCGAGAAGAAATGAGCCTTCCAGCCATGGGGAAGTGAGTAGGGGTGGGCAACAGGGAAAAAGCAGAGTTGGGAAATGGAATGTTTCACTTGAGAACAGCAAGGAAGTCAGTGTCATTGGATCATAGAATACCTGGAGGGCAGGAAGGTATAATAAAATAGGAAAAGTAATAAGGGAACAGGTAATAAAGGACTTTGAAAACCAAAGAGGGGATTTTATATTTAATCCTGGAGGTAACAAGAAACCACAAGAGGTTATTTATAAAGGCAACCAGGTGGTGAAGTAGATAGAAGGCTGGTTCTGGAATCGGGAAGACCTGAGTTCAAATTTTACCTCAGACACTTATTAGCTGTGTGATCCTGGGAAAGTCATTAAACCTCTGTCAGCCCCGGTTTCATCAACTGCAAAATGCCTCTTAGAATTGTGGTGAGGATCAAATGAGATAATTAATATTTGTGTTAAATATTATTAAATACCATTCCTGGCACACAACAGGTACGTAATGAACATTTGGTGCCTGCCTTTCTTCCTCACCAAAGTTTGATTTGCACCAATTTGGATCTCAACCATCTTGCCCAACAGGGATTACTCCTTTCCAGTCCTGGTGCTGACCCTAATCATTGGCACATATTTTCTCTCCTGTGAGTGACACATAATATCAAGAGCCTATAAACTATGACTTAAATCACACAGAGGACTTCCCTGTTGTTAAGTCCTATCAAACCAAGATCTATATCCTGCTGGAGTAAGTCATTTCATGAGCATGATTAGTAATAACTTTTCAGAAAAAAAATGAGGTGAATAATTTGGGGGCAGTTTTCTGAACTGAATCCTGTTAACAACAACAGCAACAACTAGCTTTTATATTGGGGTCAAGATACAGTGTATCAAACTATGGCTGATCAGACTACTATGAGATCAGAAGGCTCTACCACAAGTTGGGCACAAATAGTCCATATGAGCATTTAGAGTGGAGGTGTTTCTAAATTTGAACATCTCACAT
The DNA here is from genome assembly GCA_028627135.1 of Pseudochirops cupreus. Classification (NCBI taxonomy): domain Eukaryota; kingdom Metazoa; phylum Chordata; class Mammalia; order Diprotodontia; family Pseudocheiridae; genus Pseudochirops; species Pseudochirops cupreus. The sequence goes on along the minus strand of CM053582.1, from coordinate 136,113,426 downwards.
TTCTGCTTTGTTCATAGAACACAGCACCTTCTCTGATGACGGCATACCATGCTGCGTGGTCCTGTGCCAGTGTCTCCCATGTTACACAATCAATTTCAAAGTTCTTCAGAGAGACTTTGAAAAGTGTCCTTGTGTTCTTGTAACTTCTATGTGAGTGCTTGCCTTGTGTGAATTCTCCATAAAATAATCTTTCAGGCAAACATACTTTGGACATTCAAACACCAGAGTTGCCCTCTTCACAGTGGAGTTCAAACACTTGGCAGTTTAGCTGGAGAAAGGACCTACATGTCCAGTACCTTATCTCACCAGGTGATCTTCAGAATCTTTCAATTCGAATGGAAGCGCTTCAATTTTCTGCCACAGTACTGGTAAACTTTCCAGATTTCACAGGCATATGACAATGAGGTCAGCACAATGGCTCTGTAGACCTTCAGTTTGGTAGACTACTTAATATTTTTTTCCCACACTTTCCATCAGATCCTCCCAAACACTGAGCTAGCTCTGGCAATGCATATGTCAATCTCATCATCTACGTGTACATCCCTGGAAAGTATACTGCCAAGGTAAGTGAACTTATTTATAGCATTTAAAATTTCTGAAGTGGTAGAGGGTCATAGCTCTAGAATTGGAAGGAACCTCCGAGGCCATCTAGTCCAACCTCCTCATTCTACAGATACTAGAAAGGTTAAATGATTGCCCAAAGTCACATGTGTAGTAAGCATTAGAGGCAGTGTTGGGACCCAGGTCCTATTATTCCAGAGCCAATGTCCTTTCTGAAGAGGTATGGAAGGGGGTGGAGTTCTAGGAAATCCTTTCAGAGTTCTTTGTCTGAAATGAATTACTGGACTCAGGATCTTTTGACGGAGTTACAAAAGTTTAATTGTTACACTGACTTTGAAGCAGGGGGGAGGGGGCAAGGAGACCTGCAAACTTACAGAGTTATAAAGTTCAATGTTACGCTTTGCAGCAGGCAGGAGAAGGTTAAGGATAGCCTACAAAGTGCAGGGGTTAGAGATGCAGTTTTTAAAGCCATAAAACTGTCAGTCAAAGATTAATTATACTAACTAGGTGGGCAAGAGTGGAGTTAGGGAGGAGTTTGGGAGGAGTTTAGGAGTGATCAGTGCTTAAAGGGACATGCACTTTTTATATCAACTGTGCAGGCATATTGCCCATAATTCACTGGGACATCCCCTTGGGGGGCCACGAGGAGGTGTGGTTTTTGCCTTGTGACACCACTAGGTTACTCTTGGTCAAGGCTGAATGATAGGTCCTCATCTTTGACAATATGGCTGTTGGGAGGATAGGTTTGATTGTTTCAGGAGGTACCAAGTCTGGAAGCTAGACTGATTAGGGATTCAGGAGGTACCATATCAGGAGGGAGTTTTCTCTTCTGATAATGTTGCTCAAGGTTTTTGGATGCAGCTGGCCACTTAGAACAAAGGAGCTATGTATTTCTCTAAAAAATACTTGGGTGATGTATTCATGGGTAACTGTATCTAGGCAGACTGCTAGCTCAGGGAAAAGACTTTTAGGCTGGGGGCAGGGGAGAGGCTGAGTTAATGCCTTTATGGCTGGGGGAAAGTGTGACTTTTACAACTTAATTGCACAGGCTTGTTACAAACTGATGTTACATACATAGGTACACAAACACAAGTGAGATTTTACGAACTGAGGTAACAGACAAAATCATTCCAGACCCCATCATTTCCACTGTACTATACTGTGGATATCTAATTAATAATTTCTCTTTCAGATATTTTAAAGAAGGATTACACAGTACTTTCAAAATTATGGCACTTTCAGCATGGATTTCTTCTTGGAATATCCTGAATGGTTCAACTGCTCTTCCTGTCTTCATCTTTTTTAGGGCCATTTCTATATTTCTTACATAGAACTTTAAGGACTAGGGTTTTAGAAACCAAATGTGGTTCTATTGTCATTGATGATGAAATAAGTTGCTTTGGAAATTCTGGCAAATCTGTTCCATTCTGTCTTCCTTCCTGTTTCATCTGTAAATATTCTTGGAATTATTAGGCTTATCTAAGTCTTTCACCAACCTTCTACAGACTTGATTTCTGTTCCATAGTCTTTTATTTTCTTGCGAGGTGATGTGTGGTATTAGTCATTTTCCAGTCCATTTTCCTCCATAATGTTTTATAAATGAGTTTATGTCATACCTCAATATTGTACTCAACTGCAATGACCTTTCCAAATAGAGAGACAAGAGTCTCCTGACTGAAGATGTTTGTGGTCTCACTTGACTATCACATTATGGCAAATGCTTTATATTGGCTAAACTTCTACAGGAGATCATAATATTCAATGTTATTTTCACCTTTTCCATTTTTTTTTGTCTTATTAGATTGTCTTAAATTCACAAAGTCCTCTCCCATAATACCTCATCATGGTGTGAAGGTGGCCCTGTGTTATCAAAGGCTATGACAGCTTATAAATAAGTTCTAGCAAGTTCTATCACGCTGGAAAGACTTCTAATATGATCCTAGCAATGGACCAAGTCTTCTTTCTAAGAACCAATGACCATGGCAAAGTGACAGACAAAGGGGCAAAGGGCAACTAAGAATCACAGTTTTTATACTACTCATAAACTTTACTTTGACCATTGGCATTCTAAATGTAAGATCCTTGTTCATTGACCAGTGGGCAGTCATACTACTCTAAGAGTTAAATCTTATCAATCTCGACTTTCTCAGTATAAAAAAAAAAGAAATAAGGAGGTTCTAGGTAAATAGAATGATTCAAGGATATACATTAAAGAGGCAAAGAAAGGAGTTAATTGGTTTTATTGAAAAAAATCATTATTCTTTGAGATATTTGATCATCTATTGCAGCATTCATGATGAGTATTTGGGGAAAAAAAACACATAAAAATAATTGCAATTTATGCACCAACCTCAGTTGTAGCAGGTAAAGACATTCCATCAACAATTCAAGACCTTTCAAATTAGATCAACATATACCTAGACACTCCATGACTGATATGAACATGAAAACATGTAAGAAGAGAAAGAAATTGGAAGGCATGAATCAGAAAGAAGGCATGAGAGAAACCAAAGACCATTAGACTATATCCAAGCCTCACACTTTTATATAAAATTTGTTTTCTTTGAGAAAATAATGGATAGACACTGGACATAGAAAGCAATGAATACTGTCATGCAAAATGAAGTTGATTTGCAGACATGACTCATTATTGATGTGAGATGATTCCTGAATTAACTGTCTGGGTATAGTTAGACCAGAAATTCATGAGAACAAAGGTGATATTTAGTAAAAACTTGAAGAATGGGTAAAAGGACTAGAACTGTGATTTCACTGATAGGATTCCCCACAAGGAATCTCCTATTGCTGATACAGATCATAACCTATTCAGCAACTTAAAATCTTGAAGAGTTTCCTAGGGGCACTGTGAGGTTAAAGTGACATACCCAGAGGTATACAGTCAGTAGGTGACAGTAGTGGGATTTGAACCCAGATTTTCCATATGTATTATGACTAAATATCAAGGCTAGGGAGCGAGGAAATGGTGGTAGATTGCTTCTGTATCGATATTTGCATATTTAAATTTTGACTTTTCATTAGGAATATTTGAGAAATATAAACACTCTAAATACTTATTATAGAACAAACAGTAGCTATAAAGATAGAGTACAAGGTGTTCCAAAAGACTTAGTGCAGTTTTTAATTTAATTTAATTTAATTTAATTTTATTTTAGTGTGGTTTTAAGATATTAAAGTTAATACTGTATTCATTTAAAGTCATTATTCTGGGAAGACATCCATACCCTTCACTAGACTGCCAAAAGGGTCTATGACACCCACAAAAAAAACCTATGAACTAGAAAATTAAGGGTATCCCTAAAGTTTTAATTCATATCCCAAAAGTTTTAGTCTGGGTTTCTAGGAGTTTAAACATGCAGTAGGACTTTTGAGACATCCTGTCTTTTTGTAGCTCAGAGGCCCTTAACACTTTTTATGGGTGTCATAAACCATTTTGACAATCTAGTGAAGGCTATGGACTCCTTTCCAGAACAGTATTTTTAAATATATGCAATAAAACACATAGGATTACAAAGAAAACCAATTATGTTGAAATACAATTATTGAAATTATGTTTTTAATTGTTTAAAATCTCCAGGTTGAGAACTCCTGTTCTAGCTCTACTTCCTTTTAATAGCTTCTTTTTCTTCTAATAGTTTCTTTTTTTTTAAGGCAAAGATTGAGATGAAGTTTAGATCCCTGTTTCTCTTGCAGTATATTTTGCAGTGTATTTCTGTTCCTTAAAGCACAGCTTTCTAACTGTTAGTAAAGGAAGTCCCTGGTTAGAAAACATTTTTTTCTAGGCTGTTCTTTATAAAGGCAAGTTATATTCTTGTGCAGGAAGTCTGTTCTACTTTCACTTTGAGCTGTCTTTTGGGTACCTTGCTTCCTTGTGACACTCTATGTAAATCTTGATCCTAAATTTAAACGTGAAACAATGAATGGTATGAGACATAGAGGCAGGGAAAAAAGAATGAAGAGTAAAATAATTAAGATGTCAAAAATGAGTAAACATTGTCCTACAAGTTTACAATATCCATGATGGAAAATTTGATCATGCACACACCTCCACCCCCCACTCCAATATAGCCAAACATTATATGCACTTAAGTAAAAGCCTTCTCCTATCTTGGCTCTCATTTTGATTTCCTTATTGCTATTACTCCTAATAAGCATTTTGATATCATTTTGTTACCAATCACTAAAAACAAATTAGCAAATTCACTCCCTGCGAGTAATCTCCCTGTTATAAGCGTTTGGAATATCTGGAAAATGCAAACATTTGCTTTCAGATGGCTCCTTATACCTTTCATTTTCAATCCCCTTCCAAATGATTCTGCTTAAAACTAGTGTCTATAAACATGAAATAGTTCCACACAAAAGACAGATTTGTAAAAGAAATAATCTGCTTATAAAAGACTATGAAAAGTGCAGAATTCAAGAAGGTGAGTTAATAAAGGAATTTCCAAATATCTTAAAGAACAGGTCGGATTCCAATTCATTTTGTTAAAGTGTCTTAGAGCTTTTGAGCATGAAAGTGAATTGTAAAAGATACTGAATATGATTCTCAGATCTTGAAATCCACACTTAATGAGTATCTTTTATTCCTTTCTTAATACCAGAAATGCAGCTAATTGGTCTAATTATAACAAATGACTTTCTATTGGCAAAAAAGAAGGCTTTGAGAAGTATGTTACATTCATAAAGGATTAAATTGCACTTCGTTTTTTGAGCAAATGGATAGCAAGAATTGCTTTGATAAATCATGACCGAGGTTATCTTTGGCAGATAAGAATTTGGTGCCTATTTGTGAGGATTCTATAAATAGCGTGCTCTGAATTTTTCTCCCCTAAATATAGTTAGTGATGCAGTCTGGCAGGCATTCTCCTGCAATTAAACAATTCCACATCTGTGAACTGGACTGAGAATGAAGGCTTCATTGTCTCTGCACAGCATACACCCCAGCTTCTAATGGGCTTTTCCACTCAGCTACTTTGTAATAATTTTACCCCAAACTTTTCCTGTCTCTTGTTTGATCATTGCAGGGTCCAATTTAGCTAATATTTAGACAACACAAGCGACTCAGTGAAAGTAATTAAGACAGTTTTATAATTTAATTTTCTACCTGGATACACCAAAATACGAGTTGCTCTCAAACTTTAAATGATCTATCTTGTTTCTGAAATACATTTGGTTTTATATAGTAAATATCCAGACGCTAACTGAACTTCTTAAAAATAGGACTAAGGAAAAGACTGCACAAATGTGTGTTTCTTAAAACAACTCAGCTTATATCAGCCTGACGTTAAGTTTCTACATTCCGATGAGTACCTATACTACTAAGGAAATGTCATTTTGAAGGGACCTTTGCAGCCCATGTAGACCATTCCTCTCCTTCTAGGTAAGCCCCTCTCATGATATCATTCTAGGAAATTAGACAACTATCTCATTTCTGTTCTTAAAGATTTCTAGCAAAGGAGATTCTACTCTTTCTCAGTTATTCATTTGAGTGTTTAAACCACTTTTGTTGACAGAAGAAAACCCTTCCCTGTGTTAATCTCAGTCCCTCATACTGCATTTGAGACCAATTTCCTTTTGTTTTGGGATCCATGGGGGTAGACATAATTCATCAGCTTCTAGAAACTGAATATTGCTGGGACTCAGCCTCTTCATAGAGTAATATTCATTATTTATGAAATGAGTCAAATATTTATCTACTTTGTAAGGACAACATACATTTCATACATATGTGTGTATACACATGTGTAACAAGCATGTGTATAAACACATATATATACACACGACTATGCCTAAATATGCATATGTATACTTGTGAAATATATCCATGTGCACATACATGCATTTTTATTGTTTAGACATTTCAGTCACGTCTGACTCTTTGTGACCCCATTTAGGGTTTTCTTAGCAAAGATACTGGAGTGATTTACCATTTCCTTCCCCAACATATATGCATATGTACACAGAAAGTCCTCTTTCTCTTCCTTAGCCAAAATTCTAAACGTTTCTGCTGAACAAAATGCTCTGGTGCTTTCTCAGCTAAAAAAGTGCATTGGTATAAGTCTCCTAAGACCTCCCCAGATTGGAAGGATTATTCCTCTTCCTAGAACTGGTTTAAAGATATCTTTGATGGTTCATCTTTCCATATCAGTAGATACGTTATTTCTATGAATATAACATTTACAATATATACATATGTGTGTATAATATACACAATGTACACACAGGTATGCTGTGCATATGTATACCAATAGGTACATTGTATAGGTGCCCACAAATGCATGTATATGTGCATTTGCACATACATATGTGTATACTGTGTGTCCACATATGCGTACATGCACATACATACTTATATGGCTCTAATTAGTGTCCAATGGCTCTAATTCTATTTAATTCTGTGTAATTACACCCGGTTCCTAGGATATACAGATACTTCAACAACAAAAAAATAACCTCATTGTGTTATAGATAGAATATGGGACATGAAAATAAGGACAATTTGGAATTTAAGACCACATCACTGCTCTGTAACCCTGGACAGGTCAGCTTCTTTGAGCCTAAGTTTTAACTTCTGTAAATGGGAATTATAATTAACATATACCTCCCAGGGTTATCAAAGGAAGATCAAAGAAGGTAATGATGTTAACTGCTTTGCAAACCTTAAAGAGTTGTATAAATACTAGCTTGTTATTGTTGTTGCTGTTATTTTAAATGGGGGAGGTCCATGTCTTTCCTGGGATAATCAATGATGAAGGTTTCAGGGATGGGAAGCCTGTGACCTCAAGGCCACATGTGGCCCTCTCTAGGTCCTCAAGTGCAGCCCTTGGACTGAATCCAAACTTCACAGAACAAATCCCCTTAATAAAAGGATTTGTTCCGTAAAACTTAGACTCAGTCAAAAGGCCACACCCAAGGACCTAGAAGGCCACATGTGGCCTAGAGGACGAAGGTTCCTCATCCCAGGAAACCATGAAGGTGTGAACCGTTCTCATCAGACTATGTAGGCACCCATCCAGTCTAAAGAAAGGAAGAGGACCTAGGAAAGGCCCCAGAGATAGGAAATGAGTTGCTTGATATGTCAGCATATCGTGAAGGGTTAGGAAACAGCTTTGAGAACACTCCAGGTCCGTTGACTATGTACCTGTGGGTTTTGATCATGGGCATTTGAAGATGGTTTCAGTAATTACCCATCTTTCCTTGCTCGGGCTTCCTTAAAGTTCCTTTAGAAATCAGAGAAAAGGGGAGGGGAGAGAACAGGGAGAATAAAAATCACTTGTGCTTTTGTTGTTAGTTTGAAAGTTTATCTGTCTGGCTTGTTTTTACATGTCTCTGCCTTTGACTCTCGTGGACATTAAAAGCAGCGTGGTGAGTTTGACTGGAAGATCTAAGTTCATATCTTGCTTCAAACAGAAAGAGACAGACAGATGGGAGTGGGCGTGGCAGAGACACAGAGACAGAGACAGAGAGACAAAGACAGAGAAACAGAGAGACAGAGAAAGACAGAGACAGAGACACAGAAAGAAAGACAGAGAAAGAGAAAGAGAGCGGGAAGGAAGGAGAGCACTGTCACTCTGTTGAGTGTGAAGCAATTAAAGTTGGCATTTTAAATTCTCTTATACAGAAAAGGAATCAAGCGCAAGAACCCATTATGGTGACTTCTTATGTGTCCCAGTCTATACCAGGTTACCCCCCTGCTCAAGCCATGCTTTCACAACCTTTCCCAGAGCTGTCTGATCATACTCCTCAAGTAATGTGAATGTGCTATGAATATACTGGGGGACTGGGAGTGGACTTTGTCGTGGCAGTGGCTACAACAGGTCAAGCAGCTTGGATGGGAGAGACCTGAGCATGGGTGAGGGTCCAGCAGGGGCCTTACCTTGTATTTTAGCCTGGGCTTTGAAGGGCACCAAGCTGGCACTGGGCTTGCTGTGAACCCTGGGCTAGGCAGGCACATCATCCCTGGTTAGAATCACTGTACCCCCCTTTCAAAGCACTTTCTTCTTGCTCTGGGTGTGTGGGTGGCAGTCACTCACAGCTGCACCACACCCATGTCTGCACCAATTTGAACTGGCACTTCTTAATGACACAGTAATTGCTAAAATTGGAGCCCTGTGGTACGTATAATTTTTTAGTTTCAAATTGAAAGTTAAAGGGTAGCTGAATATTAATTTCATGAAGCAAAACCTTGCAGAAACAATGAAAGAGGGCAAAGGGATATTGAAAGACTTCCTTTAAAAATTACATTCCAAGTCAACACAGTAGATTGACATTATTGTTGATGGCTTCGTTACCACAAAGTTCAGGGCAGCCGAGAGGAATGAAAGCGTCCCCCCCCCCCCCCCATTTTAGAACCTGTTGTCTTGACCTACAAGGCTGACTGATCCTACAGGATTATCTCCTGACCTGTTCCTCATAAGTCCAATTTTTTTACAGTGAACTTTGCTCAAGTATTTTGTCTAGTCAATGTTGCCTCTTCTGGAGACACAAAAAGAAGAGCATTTTTGTTGTGGAGATTTTGTTTTTAAAAATCACTCTGAAAGTTATACAAATGAAGAAAAGAGAAGTGAATAAACAGAAGAAAATGTATTCTTGGGCAGGCAGAATGTTATCTGAGAAGCACTGGAACTCTCCAAGGCAAATAACCTTGGTGTGAAGCCCCACCATGTTTAACTCTGTACAGGCAGATCCCCAACTAACATTGTCCCAGGCAATGTAATTTTGCAATTATATTGTTAATGCATTGTAACCAAACCTTGAGGCAAAGTTGTTCTGGAGAAGTCAGCAGAGGGGGAAAAGAAAGGGAGCAGAAGAGAGGAGAGAGAAAATAAGACATGAGGAGAGGGGAAAAGTGAGGGAGGAGAAGAAGGTATGGAGGGAGAAGAGGGAAGGAAACAAGGAGGTGATTCATTCTATCTAGAAACTCTCTTCTCTCTTCAACCCCATCATTCCTCTTGTCTTTCCTCTCACCCTAACTCTAGATTAATATACTTTTTTTTTTTTGCAGGGGGGAAGGCAGGGCAATTGGGATTAAGTGACTTGCCCAAGGTCACAGGGCTTGTAAGTGTTAAGTGTCTGAGGACGAATTTGAACTCAGGTCCTCCTGACTCCAGGGCCAGTGCTCTACTCACTCACCATCTAGCCACCCCTAGATTAATACATTTTATTTCTCAGATTACAGAGCCAAGGAGATAGGGTATTCCTGTGAAGGACCCAGCCCTGGATGTGAGTATACATTCATATGCAAATAAATCTGTGTGCGTGTATTTGTACACATCTACCCAGGTAAAGTAGAATGTAAGACCCTTGAGGGCAAGTTTTTTCTCTTGAAACTTAGCATTTAGTACAGTACTTGATACCTAGTAGGCACTTAATAGATAGTTGCCAATTGAGCCATAGATTGATTTGTATCATCAGTACCTAAAACAATGCTGGGTATCTAAGTGCCAGTTGAATCGAAAGGAGTGGAAAGGAATTGCATTGTAAATTCTGTGCCTAGGTTAACCTCCTTTGGCACATTTTGAACAGGCGTTGCTAACTGTTCTACAGGGTTTCCAGTGGTTCTGTATCTATAGACTAACTAGCAGTGTCTTCGGTGACTAGGTGAGGAATTTTAGCAAAACAGTGTCTTTCTAAGGCTCAACAGTATTCTATAAGGGTCAGAACATAAGTCCCAATTCACACCCACAGGCATTTATATCCCAATAAGGCAGAGATCAAAACCGCACCAGTCTCCATTGGCTAGCAGTAGCCTGCTTAGCCCTGTCCAGAGGTTTAGGTGAGGGAGAAAAGAAAAGGAAATCAAGAGAGCTATAAGGAAAGGTGCATATGGTGGAGAGGTGCCACTCAGTGGCACCTGACACAGGCTGCCAACCTGATATCTAACCTGTAAATGGTGTTTGCAGTGATTATCACTGGGGCACTTTAAGGAAGCTAGAGAGCCTGGCCTGGAGTCAGGAAGACCTGAGTTCAAATGCAACCTCAGATCCTTACTAGCTGTGTGACCCTGGGCAAGTCACTAAATCCTGTATGCCTCAGTTTCCTCATCTGTAAAATGAGCTGGAGAAGGAGATAGCAAACCACTTCAGTTATCTTTGTCAAGAAAACCCCAAATGGGGTCATGAAGAGTCAGACATGTCTGAATGACAACACTTTCTGGCAGGGAGGAAAGAAAAAGCAGCTGAAAAGAAATAGCTTCATACATCAACCTGGCCCAGTCAGCATGATTCATGAGGGTCTAAAAGTCAGTTAACTCAAATACAGGTTTTCCTTCATCTGGACAGATTTTTTCCTCCTTTTTGGTGAATGATTAAATACTCTGTTGATTCCTTAGATAAGTTCACAGTGCAAAAGAAGGAGGAAGATAAGCTTTTTAATTACTGGCAATCCACTCTGGCAAATGCATCTTTCAACTTGTCCAAGTTCTGGATGTCCAGACTCGGCCAAGCTCCCCATCTGTTTCTTCCATAGCAGTTGGGGGGGAGCTTGATTCAAGTTCTCACAGAAAGAATAAGAGAAGTTTGAGCAAAATGCTTAGCTCCCACAAAGAAAGGGGCACAGCTCTGAATCAGAGTCAAATTTCCACAATTCCCTACTATTCTGGTTTAGAGGCTAGAAAAGTGTAAACTGGACGGGTAATATATCTTTAAGAAATGAAGGCGTGACAAAAGCTAGCCTTGTTTCCTACAGGTGGTGCAACATCTTAGTGATGGGATTTCTGGGTGCAGTCCAGGAGTGCTCAAAATGTCCATAATCCCTTGGAGTGACATTCACACCAGGCTCTACAGTGCTCTTCCCTCCCTTTCAGTCCCCACCTATTCCAAAGCCAGAGGAATTGCCAAAATGCATATGAGCCAAGACACTCCCAGAGCTCTTTAATGGGGGTGCGGGGAAAGGTGGTGGGGAATCAGGGCTGAAATTTTATAAAACTAGACTTGGCAAGTTTCTCCCCTCAGTGTGCCTGGCAGGAGGAGGGGGAGGCCCAGGAAAGGTGGAAAGGTTACGTCAGGCAGCTGCCATGACTCCATGTGAGAACACCTTCTTGATGTACAGGCAAATGGAGGGCAGGAGGGGAAGAACAGTGGGAGGCCTGAGACAGAAGCAGCTATGGTGGGAGGGTGGCAGGGAACCTGTAGTTGCCTGGGTGGCAGGCAGCGGTTGAGAAGAAATCAGGGACTGGCATGTCAGACGGGAAGGCTGGAGTGCCACCCTCTGGTATGGGTGCCAGGGGCTGCTTGCTAAGCTCTGTTATAGAACCTTTCCTACAGGCACTTGGCATTTGAACCACAAGGGTTTGGGCAGCAGGCCCAAGCAATCAGACTGTGTGCCCTGTAAGACAGCAATGCCCTCATCATACTGAGCTGAGCAAATGCACCCAGCACATTAGCTGGGATACTATGTACTTAGATTCCTGTCTCATTTCCTGATTTTAAGAAAAACCTCCCTTCAACCATTAGATGGAAACTAAATTTGTGAAGATTTACCTTTTGTTCATTCTATAATTTATGAGGATTTAAATTTTTTTTTAATTTTAAAAATTAAAAAAAAAATTAAATACCTTCTAAGGAAGCAAATTGTGACTTTCTTGCTCAAGAACCGTCTCTTTCCTACGATGTGATGGACTAGTCATGAAGTAATTTACATTTAGTTATTCAACTCAAAAAATTGGGAACTAGACAAAGGAACCATTTTTTATCCTTCCATAATACTCAGAGACTTGCTAGCCCAAACGTCTTGTTTTCAGATAATTCTAATATATTAAATGAAATAAGTCTTCTCCTGTGCTTCCAATGTCCAGATCCCTTTAGACTTAAGGCATCCCGTTGGGTTACCATGGCACTCTGATCTTCAGAATTCAACATACACAGAATTATATGGAAACAAAGTGAGAATCGACATCATTCTCCAGGCTAACTTGCAACGTCCGCTGTCTTTAACTTAATTTTCATTAAATTTGTTTTGGGATCAAAGACTCGCTTATTTTATTCTGCTCATTTGTTTATTAAAGTGGTACAGTGGATAGAGGACTAGGCCTAGTGCCAGAAAGACCTGAGTTCAAATTCAGCCTTGGACACTTACTAGCTCTATGTCCTTGGGCAAGTCACTTGACCATCATCTACCTCAATTTCCTCAACTGCAAAAATGGTAAAACTAGCACCTACGTCACAGGATTGTTGTGAAGATCAAATGAGATAATATTTGTAAAGGGCTTAGCACAGGGCCTGGCACATACCTGTTGTTGTTCAGTTGTTTCAGTCCTGCCTGACTCCTTGTGACCCCATTTGGGTTTTCTTGGCAAAGATACTGGAGTGGTTTGCCATTTCCTTCTCTAGCTCATTTTACAGATGAGGAAACTGAGGCAAACAGGGCTAAGTGACTCACCCAGGGTCACATAGCTAACAAGTATCTGAGACCAGATTTGAACTCAGGTCTTCAATGACTCCAAGTCAGGTGCTCTATTCACTATACTACCTAGCTGGACCTTAGCACATAGTAGGCACTATATAAATATTAGCTATGAGACTGCTGCTGCTTCTGCTGCTGATAATGGTTAAGGGGAATCTCTTCTTACTTTACCATAAACTTTATTTTCCTAAAATACTTATTCGAATTTATTGACTTCATCAGAGCAAAAGTTGTCAAAAGTAATTTTAAGAATTAAAAAAAATGATTTACATTTATATAGGATATAAGGTTTGCAGAGCAATTTAAGTACATTATTTCATGTGACCCTCAAAACACTATGAGTTAGATGCTATCTCCATGTTACAGATAAGGAAACTGAAGCTGGTAGATGAAGTGATTCTCAGGGCCACACACATAGCATGTGTCCGTAAGTCAGTCACGATGTAGTAAGCACCTACTATGCAGCAGACAACATGCACAGTGCTGAGAACACAAAGAAGGGTACAAGACAGTCCCTGTTCTCAAGGAGCTCACTGTCTAATAAGGGAGATGACATGCAAACAACTGCATAAGGATAAGATCTAGGCAGGGTGAGTTGGAGATAATCTGCAAAGGGAAGGCACTAGCATTCAGTGTTTCCTGTAGGAAGTAGAGTTTTAGGTGGCACTTGTAAGAAGCCGGGGAAGCCAGGGGGCAGCAATGAAAATGGAAAGAATTCAGGCCATAGGGGACATCCCGGGAGTCACTAGAGTTTATAGGACAGAGGATCTAACATGGGCAGACCTTCACTTTAGGACGATTACATTGATAATTGTATGAAGGATGGATTAGAGAGGAAAAAAGCAAGTAGACCCACCCACTCACCCACCAGTAAACTACTACAATAAAACAAGAGTGAGGTAACTAGGGTTTCTCCAGTGTGGTGGGAAAGATAAGGAGGTATGTATGGGAGATGTTATGAAGCCAAAATAGACAGAACTTAGTAATAGATTGGATTTGCGTGTGTGTGTGTGTGTGTGTGTGTGTGTGTGTGTGTGTGTGTGTGAGAGAGAGAGAGAGAGAGAGAGACAGAGAGAGACAGAGACAGAGAGACAGAGATAGAGAGACTGAGAAAGAGACAGAGACAGAGACAGACAGACACAGGGGGAGAGAGAAACAGGGAGAGACAGAGAGACAGAAACAGAGAGACAGAGACAGACAGAGACATAGACAGATAGACATAGAGGGAGAGGGAGAGAAACAGGAAGAGTGAGACAGAGAGAGACAGAGAGAGACAGACACAGAGAGGGAGAAACAGGGAGAGAAAGATATAGAGAGACAGGGAATGACAGAGACAGAGATAGAGACATAGAGAAAGTGAGAGAGAGTATATAATGACATAGTGGGTTTTGGGTCATTTGCCTTTTATACATCTATGTTTATGAAAAGGAACTAAGTAGATTTTAGGCAAGAAAATGCCCAGCTTACTACTAAGTAGCTACTATAAGCATGTAGACTGCTAATCAGTTCTCTTTCCTAAAAGATCTGGGTTCCAACACAAGTGCATTTCTTTATCCCATTTCAACCCTCATTATCATTTAACTCTCTAGCTTCCTGATGGTCCAGCCTAAAGGCTGAGCTACTTGAACCTGCTTTTTTTTTTTCTAACTGGCTTCACAAAGACAGGCTCCCAGAAAATAGGAAGATCCAAATCATTATAGTATCTTGACAAGAAAAATTGATTGTCCCAAATGTTCTGTTTCAAGTCACTTTGTTTTAATGGTCAAAAATGAGCAAATTTTTACCAGTTGTTACACGGCATTACCAGCAGCAGGAGCATCAACCATGTAAATTTTCCTATAGTGGGAAAAAAATGATAAATTATGAAAGTCCCAGGTTGGACTAGACTTTTGATGCTTTGGATGTTCTCAGGAGCTGGAGAAGGAATCCTTGTTAAGTTGCCTAACATAATGCGAGATGCTATTCTAAAAAGTAAGCTACACCCACAGATATATTTGGATACAGTGTTATAAATTCAGTTCATCTTTATTTTGTTTAGTAGTGGCCAACTCTTTGTTCATTTCTGTAAGCTTAATATTATTTCTTTCTCTCTCCTCCTTAAAAATATAAATGGTAGCAAAATTTGTTATTTTTAGCATCTTCTATTTTTAAAGTTTAGTTGATTTTGATGTTGTACAACATTATTAGAATGATTGCTATATTCATTCTTGTCTAATTTATAGCAATTTCATATTTCAACCTGTAAAAATCTCAAGTTATATTTAAAATCTCTATCTCTAAAAGTATACTTCCACTGAATAAAAAAAGTCATACAATATGCCATGTAATTTCAGGATGACACATAGTTATGGTTAGATACAATCACAGCCCACAAATGGCAATATGTAAACCTTCCTATTTTTAATAGCAATATTGAAAATAAAAATTTAGCAAAAAAAATGTTGCTGCAACGATTCATAGGCAGCTTAGGAATTCCAGGAGTGGGAACTTTCTCTACCCATACAAATTCCTAGTACCTGTTGAGAAGTTCTGGAATTAAATAGGTCCAGTCCTAGGAAGGTGCTTGAGGTACACAGTGTGCAGTAAGGGATAGAGCACTGAATCTGACATTGGATAAACCTGGGTTCAAATGCCACTTCTAATGCTTATGATCCGTGGGGCCATGTTCAAATCATTTTACTTCTATGTGCTTGTCTTTAAAATGGGGTTGTTGGACTCATTAGCCTATAAGGTCCCCACCCCTGCTCTGAATCTATAGTAGGACTTGCTTAAGGTCAAACTGCTACTCATTGTCAGGAGCTAGATTTTGAACCATGATATTCCTGATTCTAAGATGGGCACTCTATATCAGAACCACAGAGTCACATAATTGGAAAGTTAGAAGGGTTCTCAATGTCCATCTAGCCTAAACTATAAATGACAGGAATATTCACTATAACTACCTGACAAGTGGTTATCCAATCTCAGCTTGAGGTCAGCCATTCTGTTGTTCATTTGTGTGGTGTGTGTGTTGCTTTTTTTAAACTTGTAATTTCATTGGTGTAGGGAACTTCCAGGTGAGGAAAGTCCCTCTACTAATGCAGATAGATACCTTCTCTGAAACTTAGTTTTTTGGAGAGTTTCCTAGAGCACTGAGAGGTTAGGAGACTTGTGCTCATTCTACTTTTGGACAATTCTAATTGTTAAGAAGTTTCTCCTTACCTCAAACCTAAAGGCCAAAATGACCTTTTGTGTCGTCCACCCTTTGTTCCTGGTTCTGACTTCTAGAGCTCCAAAGAATAAGTCTAATTCCACACCCAGATGCAAGCCCTGTATATCCTTGAAGGCAGTTATCATGTCTACCCTTCTCTTTCCTAGACAAAACATGTCTAGCTCCTTTCAACTAATCCTCATATGACATGCCCTTCTGTTTGCCCTAGTTTGGAAAC
The DNA here is from genome assembly GCA_028627135.1 of Pseudochirops cupreus. Lineage (NCBI taxonomy): Eukaryota > Metazoa > Chordata > Mammalia > Diprotodontia > Pseudocheiridae > Pseudochirops > Pseudochirops cupreus. The sequence goes on along the minus strand of CM053582.1, from coordinate 136,097,017 downwards.
TCTCCAGTTTACCAATGTCCTTTAGCCAGATCTGATCACAGTGTTCCATATAAGATGTAATGAGGGCAGAGTATAGTCCCCTTTCTATTCCTAGAAGTCATTCCCATCTTCATGCAACCCAAAAACACATCAGCTTTCTTGGCTGCTGAATCATATTGCTGCCTCATATTGAGTTTGCAGTCCATTAAATCCCCCTATCTTTTACAGATTATTTATCATCTAACCATTCCTTCCCCATCTTATACTTGGTAAAAATTGATTTTTTAATACCCAGGTTCAAGACTTGACATTTACCCACATTGAATTTCATCTTATTGGATTCATCCCAGGACTCTGGCTTGTCAAGATCCTTTTGGATCCTGACCACCATTTATGATGTTGGCTGTCCCTCCAGTTTTGTTTTCTTTACAGATTTGATGAATGTATCCAAGACATTGATAGAAACATTAAATAGAACAAGACTAAACATGGATCTCTAGGGGAGACTTCTCTGATACCACATTTTCTCTTCAATATGATTATGAAACTTATTTTGACTTTTTATGTTTATTATTCGAATGCAATCCACCCTAATACACACTTATTAAACACTTACTATGTTCTGGATAAGGGTATCTAGGTGGTACAGTGGATAAGAGTGCCAAGTCTCAAGTCAAGATGACTAGTTTTCCTGAGTTCAAATCTGACCTCAGACACTTACTACCTGTGTGACCCTGGGCAAGTCACTTAACCCTCTTTACCTTAGTTTCTCATCTGTAAAATGAGCTGGAGGAGAAAATGGCAAATCACTCCATTATCTTTGCCCAAAAAACTCCCAGATGGGATCAGAAGAGTCAGACATGGCAAAAAATGATTACATAACAACAAATGTTTTGGGTACAAAGCTAGGCAGCACTTAGCAGAGTGCCTGGCATACAGGAAGCATTTAATAAATGCTTGTCGACTTGAAAAATAGCATCTGTCCTCAAGAAACCTTCATTCAACTGAGGGGAAACACTATGTGCACCAGTAAGTATGTTCAAAATTATAAGAAAGGTGAAAACTGATACATGTGGGAAAACTGGGTGTTGATATAAAAGCATGTATTCCTGGCCAAATGAAGTTTGACTTTGGTTCCCAGTTTACAGAAAAGGTTGTCAGTAGTGAAATCTCTTTAATCCATAACAATCACCAAAAGATTTTAAAATCTTTCCAGAAAGCTCAAGAAGTACAGAGTTCTATAAACATTGAAATTCCTCATCTAGGAAGAGATGTTGAATGTAAAGCAGACATCTTAAAGCATGTAAGTAGCTTTTGTTTGCCCCCTCCCTCTCCCCACTCCTTGATTCTGGGTGCTGAGATTTTGAAAGTTCTGTGCCAACAACTCTATACCTGGGAAGTGAGTGGCAAAAAAAAAAAAAGAATGAGAATAAAGAGAGCAGCCCTTTATGTGATCTTTCCCGCATCTATTTTTCCTTTTTGGCTAATTTGCCAAATTTGTCACATTTCTAGTGTGTGTGTAGAACTCTACCTGAGAAAACATCAAAATTAGGAAGACAGTCATGAAGTATTTATGTATCATAAAATATACTTTGAAAAAGCCCGATACTGAGGCAGCTAGGTGGCACAGTGAATAGAGCACTGGCCCTGGAGTCAGGAGGACCTGAGTTCAAATGGGGCCTCAGACACTTGACACACTTACTGGCTGTATGACTTTGGGCAAGTCACTTAGCCCTGGTTGCCTCCAAAAAACGAAAAAGAAAACAGAAAAAGTCTGTTAACTGACCTTGGAGCCAGGAACACCAGGGATCAAGTCCCATCTTGGGCACATGTGAACCTGGATAAGTTATTAGCTTTTCAGTGTTCTAGTCATAGCTTTAAGATTCTTAGTTGCAGAGAAGGTACCAACTTGTACTGGTAGGATTTTCCTCATTAGGGAGTTCCTTATACTAAGGAAAGTACAGGAATAGTCCCTGTCCCCCATTCTAGTGCAACCTTCAAGACCATTCCCCACCTCTAGCTGTTTTAGCCTTTCTTTTAATCCCCAACAATCAGCATGATACCTGGCAGGTAGGAGGAGCTTAACAAATGCTTGTTGGCTTAGCATGGCTTGATGGTGTGCACACAGGTATGGGGGATTTAGGTATTAAATCAACATACATACACCCCACTCCCACCTCCTGCTAGTTGGATGAGTAAGGGGCTACCAACTATAATCCTTTTTGAAAAATGGAGGACCATCAGTTTTTACCATTTGCCCTGTCACTGAATCCTAAGATCCACTGGCTATTTATTACCTTCTGACCTGCTACAGCACTTTTTAGTCTACTGATCCTTATTCAATGACCTTGTCACTACTCCCCCCAGACTTCCAGTTATTACTGTCTGATCTTTTCATGCACTTTAAGAGTTCCTGGGCCCTGCCAACCATCATAGATCCTTGAATCTGCCCTGCAGTTGAGCTGTCCTATATATGTGGTCTACTTCCAATGACAATGTGAGCTCATTGAGATCACCGTCTTGGTCTTTTATTTGTATTCTCAGCATTTAGCACAGTGTGAGGCACATAGCAAGTATTTACATTCATTCATTCATTCATTCTTCAAAAGAACTCAAAGTATTCTTTAGTTCTTTCAGTCATCTCCTTTTAGGCAGATAACTTCATGGAGTTAAGTTTTGTTTTTAGTTCCATCTTCTTATCTGATTACCTTCCCAGTCTTCCTTAATAACAACAGCTGATATGTATACAGCCCTTCCTAGGTTTGCAAAGTGTTTTTTTTTAAGAACTTAAGGGAGGCAGGGAAAATAAAGAGTTAGGATTACTAGGTTTGAACCAGAGTTCAAATCCAGGCTCTGAGATTCAGAATCATGGGCTCGTGGATAGAGAATTAGAAGGGAACTCGGAAGTCATCTAGTCCACACTTTATGAATGAGGAGATTGAGGTCCATGTCCAAGGTCATACGAGAAGTTAGCTCCAGAGGTAGGATGCTACCTACGTGACCTTCAGATAGGCATTGAGCTTCCCTGGACCTCAGCTTCTCATCTATAAAATGATGCCTTTGTACTAACTGATCTCTCAGAACCCAAACAGCTCTAAAACATTTGTAATCCTTCAATCTTGTTCAAGCTTCCTCAAGAACAGGAGAAGTAATTGCTGTTATCACTCCTATTTTACAGATGTGAAAATGAGGAATTTAAGTGACTTGTTGAGACTTGAACCTAGGTTTTCCTGATTCCAAGTTCAGCGCTCTAATCATGCTGCCTCATTGACATCATAAAGTCATGGAATTAGGATACTCATGTTTGATCAGTCTTACACCATTAATACAAACTATATTTATCAAGTAAAATTATGAAATGTTTCATGAAGGTTAATAATAAAATTTTAAAAGAACATGGGCCATCTTGAACGTGAAGTTGGGCAGACAACTCCTTCTAACTCCCACTCATCCAAATACTGTACTGATTAGTATTACGGCTCTCCAGAAAAGTTATCTCAATGGACTTTATAAGTAATATTACATAGTCTCTAAGTTCCATAGTTTGTAAGTAATGTTATATAGCATAGCAGTCTAGTCAATTAGTCAGTCAACATTCATTTATTAAGCAGCTGCGATGTACTGTACACTCTGCTAAATTCCAAAGATAGAAAGGAAGGCAAAAGACAGCCGGCCCTCCAGGGCCTAATGGGGAGACAGCATAATATCCTAGAGTAGACATTCAATAGAAGTTTATAGACTTGAAAAACATATTTACCAAAAGTTAAGGAGTCAAAGGACAGAAACATATTTCTAAAGAAGCTGTAAACAATATAAAATTGCTCCAAATATGCAATAAAAAATGCTCCAAATTACTAATAAGAGAAATGCAAATTAAGACAACTCTGAGTTTCACCTCACACCCAGAGAGTTGGCAAAGATAACAAAAGACAGAAATAGTCGATGTTGAAGGGGCCGTGGGAAGAGAGATACATTATTACACCGTTGGCGCAGCTGTGAATTGGCTTAACCATTCTGGGAAACTATTTAGAATCATGCAAGCAAAATCAGTACATTGTTTAAACCCTTTGATTAGAGTGATCCCATCATTGGGTGGATGCCTCAAGACAGGTCCCATATAGGACAAATCATTTCCCAGCAGCACTTCTGTGTAACTAAAAATGGGAAACAGAAACGAATGTCTGTCATTTATGCAACACCTGAATAAAGTGTAGTTCATGAATAATGTTTATTATTATGCTGTAAGACAGAGATGGGGATAGTGACTAAATGGGAACTGGACTTATTTCATTAGTGGAAGGAATTTCTGGGTGAGGAATATAGTTAGCTCCTACCTTGCAACTTACAGACTTAAAGAATTACCTAGAGTCCTGAGAGGTTAAATGATTTTTCCAGCATCTCACAACCAGTGTCCATCATTGGCAGAACTTGAATCTCGGTTTTACTGGCTTTGAGATTGGCTCTATCTAGCATGCCACATTCAAAACCATCCAAAAACCTATATTCTAGGGGATTTGGAGAAGCATGGGAATATTTGAATATTGGCATCTGGTATAGGTTCAACCAATGTAACCTCTCCATGTGGAAGATGCTGGGGAGCTCACTTTTGGGAGAATGATGAGGACATCTAAGGAGGTGCCTTGGAGATACTCTCGACTTCTACCTTACTCCCCTCCTCCCTCTCTACAATCTAGTGACAATTACTGCCTTGCCATTCTTCTCACAAAATACTCTATGCCTTAAAAAAAAACCATTTATTTTAAAATTTTAAAACATTTAAAAATATTTTTTAAATTAAATATTTTAAAAAATTATTTCTTTTATTCTTAAGAAATAAAACAAGCATTTTCATAACAGTAGAGTAGAAAAAAAGATGAGTGTACATGAAAATTAAAATCTATTATGTACGATTTTTTATTCCTTTTAAATATATGATAAAGTTATCATGTAGCTTTCTTTTTTTCCCTTTTTTCTCTCCTCCCTCCCATCCCCACCTTATGTTGCATTTTCATGATGTGTTGTAGTGGAACCACCTCAAAGAATTCAGAGTCAGCCCACCTCTAATCCAAGTACAGGCATTTATTGAGATTGATGCCTCTCATGAAGCGGGCTAAGTTCCAAGGTGAACCAGCGACTTACAAATTACATAACAGAAATTATGAATATTTAAAAAGCAGGAGGGGTTTGTAAAGGGATTAGGTAATAGGGGAGGGGTCCCAGGCACAGTGAAACTATGCTTGCAATTACCCACAATGCATACAGAAAACCCCATTTGGTGGGATATGTTACATAAGATAACGATACTATAACAAGCCTTTCTACATCATAAGTTCACCTAAAGAACAGGTTTTGCTATTACTGAGCAGGTGCCTACTTAGGGAAAGTCCCTTCTGTTGTTTTGGGGTCTACATCCTGCTTGGGCATCCTGGTGAAGCTCCTTTCTGATTGGCTGGTTATTGTGGTCTTGTCTGAGACTAGATGGATGTGGTTGTGGTTGAATGCATGGACACACATGCTGTTTCTGTGGGAAATACAAGGAATGGGTCTGGAGGCAGTGGATAGCTAGAGGCAGTGTCAGGGATCCCATCATATGGACACGCCTGCTGTTTCTATGAGAAATATGAGTTCATGGACACACCTGTTGTTCTAGTGAGCAGTGAGGCATATATGAGGAAGTTAGGGTATTGAGTCAGGGGTGGGGTAAGTATGTAGGTAGGGGCAGTGGGCCTGCTGTTCAGTGGGGCCTATAAGGCACTTAGAATATTGGGGCTAGAGGCAGTTTTATTAGGATTCCATTTTATACACACATACATACATATATATACACATTACATACATATGCATACACATATGTATGTATGTATATATAAATGTATATGGATGTATATATACACACACACATATATATATATATGTGTGTATGTGTATATGTAAAACCATTCTATACATCTATTTATCATTTCTCTCTCTGGATACAGATAGCATCTTCTTTCATATGGCCTCTGTAATTACTTTGAGTAATCCAGCCATTTTCAGTGATAGTATGGGCTGTCCCCTGTACCTGGAATTCTCTCCTCCTCATCTCTGTCTCCTGGCTTTCTTCAACGCTCAGCCAAAATCCCACTTTCTGCAAGAAGCCTCTCCCAATCCCTTTTAATGCAGATATCTTCCCTCTGAGATTATCTCCAATTTTTTTTGTATGTTATCACCAATAGTCTGCATCTATTTTATTTTTACATTGTATTCCTGATTAGAGAGTGAAGTCCTTGAGGGCAGGAAAATTTTTGCCTTCCTTTGTTTTACCCAACAAAACATAGTGTTTGACCTATTGTAGGTTCTTAACACATGCTTGACATGTATAGATATTCTGTAACTGGTTCTGATTATCTAACCAAGTGGTAGAGAGGAGATTTTTTAACTGGTCACAGAAGCATTCGAAAAGGTTTCTCAGCTCTGACTATTTCCTCTTTGATTCTCTTCATTCAGTGAATCCTTAGCTCACATTATCTGGTGAGAGAGTATGCTGTAAGGGGAAAGACTTAATGGCCTTCTCTCTCCTCTGGGGGTGATATGTCCACTAAGAAATAGGCTTTGCAACGTAGCCTTTTTGTTGGCTCTTTTCCATTTTAGATGAAGGAAGTATAGACCTTAATCAGGAGAATGAGCCCCAGAAATCCGGGAGTTAGGATCCAGGCTGGGTTTTGTAGCCAATGCAACATCAGTTAGTATGACCTTTGAGACCCAGCCCAGGGTCTCAGATAAAAACTCATCTTGCAATGATGCTGCCTTTGGAAGTAAGCTTGTTGGGAACAATGTTAGGAAGGGAACTAAATTTTGAGCTTACTCCACATAGATTCTTAGGTGGCAAAAGGGAGATTAGACCTCGATAATGTTCTGGAAAATGTTTATACTTTATTCTTATTCTAAATTTGAAATAAATAGCTCTTTGTAAAAGTTGATTAGTTGGTTAATTATTGCCAAGTGGTTAAAGGAAGCTGGGGCTCTGATTATTGGTTTCTAACAATAGAAGAAATGCAGCTGGTGGGAGACACGCCAACCCCTCAGGTTTCCCTAGGACCATGCTGGAGGATGTTATTGGCCTGGCTTTGAGAAAGAGGGCCAGAGAGTACAAGTTACCTTTGTATGAATTGATGTAAAGTGAATAAGCAGAATCAGAACAATTTGCATAATGAATATAATAACGTAAAGAAAACACTAAAAGGTAATGGAACTCAGATTAATTGCAATAACTGATATTGATCATTGAAAACAGACCAGGACATACACTTCCATCCTCCTGGTAGAGATATGGGGGACAATAAAGGTGAAGAATGTTGCATTCAATCTCAGGCAAAATGATTTGTCTCAATTATTTTTCTTTGTTATGAAAGAGGATTTAGTAGGAAGGATGTATACTGTGAAATGACTGTAATATAAAAAGCAAATGGTACCCATTAAATTTATTTTTAAAAAGTAAGTGATATTTTTGGAGAAATTAAAAGGAGTTTTTAAGTGTTTAAAGCATTTTAAGTATTTAAAGTTTAAGCATTTAAGGAGATTAATTTTTTTATAAATTATTTTCATTTAATACTGACAATTAGTTGTTTCATATTTTAGTCATATCTGACTCTTCATGACCGCATTTGGGGTTTTCTTGGCCAAGATACTGGAGAGGTTTGCCATTTCCTTCTTCAGCTCATTTCATGGATAAGGAAATTGAGGTAAACAAGTGACTAACCCTGAGGCTAGATTTGAACTCAGGAGAATGAGTCTTCCCAACTTTGGGCCTGGCAGTCTATCCACTGTGCCACCTTACTACCCTAGGCATTCAGTACTACATATTTAGTTTTAAAATCAGAGAAATATACATTTTAATGGAAATCTATTTTGGATGGTATCTTCAAAGACACTGATTTTGATGAAATATTAAAGTGGCCAAAAATACAAGTAAGGGCCTTGCAGTTCCTTCAACTATGTGAAAATATCCATCAGATATATCTACCATTGGCTAACTTTTGGAATTTACAAACTAGATTTCAAGATTCTTAGAGGTAGGAAGTTGTATCTCAAATGTATCTTTATGATACAAAGCAGCTAGGATATTACCCTGTATATCAGACACGCCATCAATGTTTGTGACCGACAATTCAAAAAAGGCAAAAAGATTTGGATTGTAGTCTCTCTTTTAACATTTATTAGTTTTGTGAAATAGGTCAAATGATTTAGCCTCTCCAGTCAGTCAGTGGACTCACTTTTGTTAAGTGATTACCATGTGCCAGGACTTTTGCTCTCAGCTCTTATATATAGCATAAACAGAAAGGGCAGGTAGGCAGTGCAGTAGATAGAGCACTGGGCCTGGAGTCAGGAAGACTCATCTTCCTGAGTTCAAATCTGACCTCAGACACTTACTGACTGACTCTGGGTAAGTAACTTAACCCTGTTTGCCTTAGTGTCTCATTTTTGGCAAACCACTCCAGTATCTTTACTAAGAAAACCCCAAACAGAGCCATGAAGAGCTAAACAAGACTGAAACAACTTACCAATACCACATAAAGCCAGTACAAATATATCCAATGTAATCAAATACAGTATAGTTTGGGAGGGAGAAGACTAGCAGTTGGGTGGGGGGTGGGGCAGGAAGAGGGATAACCAAAAGGTTGTTACAGAAGATGCAGTCTGAGCTGCATCTTAAAAGAAGAGAGACTTGATGAGGGACTGTTTTCTAGGCTTTGGATATAGCCAGCAGAAAGACACAGAGATAGGAGAGGTGGTACCCACATATGAGGAACAGAGAGAAGGCTAGTACAGCTGGATTGCAGACTACAGGAAGAGGAATAATATCCAGAGAAGCCGGAAATATAGACTGGGGCCAGGGTGTTTAGGACTTTAAAAGCTAAACAGAAGTGTTTCCATTTTATCATAGAAGCAAGTAGAAGCCACTGGACTGAGTTACATGGGTAGATCTGAGGTTAAGAAAAATCTCTTTGGCAGAAGCATAGAGCATGTACTGCAGTGGTGAGGGCAGGAAAGTCAATCTGGAATGATACAGGAGAGAGGATACAATGGTCTGAATTAAGTTGGTAGCGGAGTAGGTAGAAACAAGGGGTCAGATACAAGAGATATTGTGGAGGAAGAAAGGATAAGATTTGGCCATTTGGATCATATATGTGGAGTGAGAGAGAAAATGAGGAGTTCAGGATAATACCAAGGTTTCTAACCCAGGAGACTGGCAGGATGGTGATGTTTTCAGGAGAAATAAGGAAATTTGGAAGAGGGGAGGATTTTGGGAGGAGGGAAGAAAATTTCAGTTTTGGACACATGTAGTTTGAAATGTTTCTAGAATATCCAGTATAAAAGAGCCAAAAGGAAATTGGTTATATAGAACAAAGCCCATGGGGAAAGCTAGGACAATGTATATACACACGTATGTACATACATCCACGTGTACTTACATACATACATAATTTGTTGTTCAGTTGTTTCTAACTCTTCATGAACCCTACTGCAGTGGTTTGCCATTTATTTCTCCAGTTCATTTTACAGATGAGGAAAACTGAGGCAATCAGGGTAAAGTGACTTGCCCAGGGTCCCACAGCTAATAAGCGTCTGAGGCCAGATTTGAATTCAGGAAGATGAATCTTCCTGACTTCAGGCCTGGTACTCTATCTGCTATGCCGTCTAGCTGCCCCACATGCATATGTACATATATACAAACACATATAACTGAGCTATTTTTATAGAGATCACAGTTAAACTCATGGAAACTGATGAGGTTGTTCAGAGAGTATATAGTGAAAGAAAAGAAGGTTTGGGGAAGATTCACAGTTTGGGAATAAATGTGATGGACAGAGGGGTCATACAGGTAGGAAGAGTACAAGGAGCATATTCTTATTTATAAAAACCCAGGGAGAAGAGAGGATCCCATAGGTGATTATGGTCAATACTGTCTAATGTCCCATAGGGACAGAACCCAAGGTAGCAGCCACTCCCTGGGAGCCAGGTCCATGGGGGTGTGATTTATGGTAGTAGCTAGAGTGGGTAGCCTCTAGAGCAGCAGTTCTCAACTTGTGGGTCGCGACCCCTTTGAAGGTCAAATGAACCTTTCACAGGGGTCACAGGGGTCACCTAAGACCATTGGAAAACATATATTTCCAATGGTCTTAGGAACCGAGACACTGCTCCTCTATCAGTCTCCAGGCAAGTATGCCCAAATGGAGATAGGCCCACATACGAGTATTAAAGGGTCGCAGAATTAGGAAGGTTGAGAACCACTGCTCTAGAGCTACATAAGAAATTGAAGGATTTAGAAAATTGGTTGGTCCCATGAATGTTCCATACCCACTGTTAATCTTCTATTTTAAAATAAAACTTTTGTTTTACAGTATATTTTATTTTCTTATTTTTGTTTATAACACATACTCAAACTGATGAAATGATGTCACTCCCTCCCAGATGACAGTTATTTTTAAAGCACTGTCAGCAACAAGTGTTATACTTAAAATTCTGAAAACCCAAAACAGATGGATAAACCATAGACCAAGATATCATTAAGACCTATCATAGAATTAATCTTAGAGGTAGAAGAGATCAGAGGTTGTATATTCAACATCTCTGCTTCATAAATGAGGAAGCTTAGACCCAGAGAGGTAAAGGAACTTGATTAGGGATCACAGAGCACTTTAGTGACAGAGTGGAGCCTCAAACAAGATCTCTTGCTTCCTAGTCTAGTGCTCTTTCCACTATACTCTTGCTTGCCTTTTCATATCCATCAGAATTCACAGCTTTCCAGAGTGGGTGACACTGCCCTCTGGGGAGGGTGCTGGAACCATCGGAGGGGGCAGTAGTAACCTCAGGTGCAATTGGGGGTTGTTGAATAAAAATAAGGGGGTGGTAGAAGCATAAGGAAAGAAGAGAATCTTGAAAAACTGTCCTTACATATTTCATCTGTTGTGTAATAGAGTTAAAGTCATAGTGATCACACTATTTTCCAAATAAACACACAAAATACAAATTATAACCAATCAGTGGTCAAGTCTACCATCAGGTCTTAACAAGCAAGTGCTGGCAGGCTAGCATGTTGTGCAGTGTTGGGAAGTCCAGTATGCATTAGGAGGAATATGCACATGTAATATCTTGTTTGCAATATGATACTATAGGGTTACATGATGCAATATTGCATCATCAAAATTTCAATGCAGGAAAAATCCACAAATTTACAATAAATTATTAAATTTAAGATGCATCATTTTAAAATATTTTATATTGTTTGAAATAATGCAAATTTTAAAAACAAACATTAAAGAGCTAAAGAAAGTAGATTTTGGGGGGATAGGTGCTGAGTAATTTTTTTTTTGAAAAGGGGGTAGTAGGCCAAATAAGTTTGGGAACCTCTGCAACAGATAATGGTTAATATAATATCAGAGAGGCTTCTGGTGTCTTTGGCAGTACAATAGTCTATAAAGATGAAGAGTTATGTTAGGTTAGCAAGTGGAAGACCAGCAACTGGAAGGGGGGTTTGGAGCAAAGGACTGGAGTGAAGTGGAGTGGCGACTCTGAGTATTCTCCCGTGGGTGCTAGGAGTGGAGAGATGGATGGGTAGAGGAGTGTGGAATGGTAGGGGAAGCAATATCCAAAGAGGAGGGGTGAGTAGGTAGGGAAGATTGGCAGGAAGGTTGGGGAGAAGGCTTTCCTGAAACACCTGCTCCTGTTCGGTCTTCTGGATGAGATTTGAGCTGTTGATTGGGGAAGGAGGAGGGCACCCCATGGAGCTTGCTCCTTCTGGGCCCTCAGGATGAGATCAGATCTAAGAAGGAACTTAGAAAGCATTTCTAGGGATTATTAAGTCTTGGATAAAAAACTGAAGACAGGTGTTGTTTTTATCACGACTGCCAACTGAAATACAGGCTTTAGGAGAGAAATATGGATTTGGCAAGTAAATAACTGGATAAGAAAATAAATTTAGAGAATGTGAATTGTATTTCTGGACCTGGGCTTTATATATAGGAATATACATGTAACACTGGTGGTTGTGAGTGCTACTGTAAAGGGTAAAGGGTCAATGGATACTCATTACTATTCCCTCTTCCCTGTCCTCCTTGTTGCTGGAGGTTTGATCAACCACACTTTGTTATAACAATTGCCTCATTTTTTTCAATATAAGGGCAATATAATAGCCTCTCAGTTCTACTTGGTCTCCTCTCCTGCTTTGTGGAGTAATAGTAATAGTAGTAGTAATAGTAATAGTAAGAATAGTAATAGTTAGGAGTAATAGTCACAATAACTCAGAGCCCCTAGTTAGGAAAGTTACTAACATTTAGAAGTTCGACTCTTTGCCCCAACTTGAATTTGTTTATTTTTAGTCAACCTCTGAATGGTATGAAATTTAGATAACTGGAAATTTGGGGGTAAAAAAAAGAGCAGAGTATGTTAGAGTATCTATTAATGCACATGCAAAGGGAGAGAAAGTTGGGAAAAGAACAGACCTTTTCTTCAGTTCTTGAAGATGTGGGTATAATCCAGGGCCTCAGTCTTCCGCTCCAGTATGACTGTGGCGGGGCTAGGTCCTTCTGGATCTCTCTCTATTGTGATGCAGATCAGCCCCACTTTTTATTTCACCTTTTGTTTCTTGCCCCTAGGCCCAATTCTTTCAGGTTCAACTCATTAAGTCTTGGGTGAGGCTAAGGAAATTTACTCCCTCACTTGATCTGACCACCCTCCTAGTTCTTATGTTCCAGGCCCTCCCTTTCAGAAGTAAATTTGAGAAAGCTGCTTGCACTCAGTGCCTCCACTTCCTTTCCTCACACTCTTTTCTAAACCCTTTCTGGTTTCATTCAGCTAAACTGCTCTCTCCAAGGTTACCTTCTAATTGTCTTTCTTCTAATTTTCTGATTCTTCTGTCTTCTAATTGTCAGGTCTAATGGCCTTTTCTTAATCCTTATCTTCTTGTCCTTTTTGTAATCTTTGACACTGTCAGCTGCCTACTCTTGGATCCTACTGGATCCAAGTTTTTTATGATCTTGCTCTCTCTTGGTCCTAATCCTGACTCTGTGACTCCTCTTTCTTGCTATCTTTTTCTGGATTGTTTCCCAAGTGGCCACTCACTAGTGGTTGTTTCTCCAGTTTTCCTCCAGGCTTTGTCCTGGGCCCTCTCAATTCTCTCCCCATACAATTTCACTTGACCATCTCATCAACTGTCACGGATTCAATGATCATCTCTGGTACATTATTCTCAGATCTATTTAATCAGCCGGCTGCTAGCTTCTTTAACACCTACTGCCAATCAAATATGTCAAACTCAATGTTCCATAAACACTTCAAATTCAACATGTCTAAAATAAAATACGATATTTTCTCCTGAAATTTTCTTCTCTTTCCAATTCTGCTGCTCTCTTCCCAATTCCTCCCAATCACTCAAGCTAACACCCTGAATGTCATCTTAGGCACTTCTCTCACCCTCACTCCATATAGCCAACCTGTTGTCAAGTATTATCACTTCAGTCCTTCCAAGCATCTTATATACCTTCCCTTTTCCTTATTCACACAGCCACCACCCAGGTGGAGTTCTCAATATCTCATTACTGGACCATTCTGATTGCTTTCTGGTTGGTCTACTTGTCTCAAATCTCTACACCAGCCCACATGATCTTCTTAAAGCATAGCTCCCACCATGTCACTTCTCCATTCAATTAACTCTAGACTCTAGAGGCTCCCTATCACCAGGATCCAATGCTGAGCCCCTGTTTGGCTTTTAATGTCCTTCACAGCCTAGAGAGGGCTTCTTAAACCTTTTTTCCAGTTGAGATCCCTTTTCGCATTTTGGCAGCTCTTGTTGGCTTTGTGTGGCATGACAGCACACACCATGCAAAGTGCGCCTGCTTTGTGTTCAGAACCAAGGCTGTAGAGAAGTTGCCCAATGCAACACGGGCAAGTGCTGCCAGAAACACCTCAGATTCATTACACATTTGATTTTGAATTAATTTTTGGCTGTTGCATGTTCAGAAACCTTTTACTGTTGCCAAATTTTTCACGACCCCCATATGAGGTCATGACCCACAATTTAAGAAGCACTGGAGACCCTTCCTACCTTTCCAGTCTGATTACATTATACTTTCTTCCATACGCTCCATCATCCAGTAATGCACACTTTGCTCTTTCTCTCACAAAATACTCCATCCCCTGACTTAGTGCTTTTTCACTATCTATGCCCACCATGTTGAATGCTCTCCTTTCTCACCTCCCCTTTCTGGTGTCCCTGGCTTCCTTCAGTACTCAGCTCAGACCTCACCTTCTGCAAGAGGTTTTTCCCAGTTTGCCCACAACTTCCAACTTCTATCTAGAGCAGCAGTTCTCAACATGTGGGTTATGTTCAACTTAAATACATCCTGCACATCAGATATTTACATTACGATTCATAACAGTAGCAAAATTACAGTTATGAAGTAGCAACGAAAATAATTTTATGGTTGGGGGTCACCACAACATGAGGAACTGTATTAAAGGGTCATGGCATTAGGAAGGTTGAGAACCACTGCTCTAGAGCCTTCCTTCTGAGATTACTTCCCATTTACACTGTCTCTTACTCTAGGGTTAGAACCTCTTAGTACTATGTGAGTTCCTTAAAAACAGAGACTGTTTTCTAGTCTTTCTTTTTATCACCAGTGCTTAACACAGGGCCTGGAACATCATTAGCAGTTAATAAATGCTTATTGATTGACAGACGTCCTTTGAATTCTGAGTTTGGATTTCTTGTAACTAAAGCATACTTTCTAATCTTTCTGTTCTTTTTCATTATGAAATCTTTTTGCTCATTTTTAAAAAATATAGTTAACTTGATTTTTCTTTTTATAGATTTATTGATTCTGTTCATTTTTTATAATGTCTTAAGTTCGCTGTTCATTTCTATACTTTTCCCCAATTTTATCCATTTCTCCTCTTTTGTAATAATTCTTCTGCACTTATATCAGGATGGTTGACTTATGGATTTTCTACCTTTTAAAAAGTTCTGTTGAGTTGATTGAGTCTCTGCTCTATTTTATTATTTTTAATTGTACTGATGTATTTTTCTATATATTGATACTATTTCTCAATAACCAATCACGATTCCATTGCAAAAAAGAAACACAGTGAAGCAAACTAAGCAAAATTCATTTGCCGTATTTGACAAGGTGTACCTTATTCTCCCTTACAGTCTTTTATCTCTTTGCAAGGAGAGAGGAAGCATATTACGCCATCACACCTTTAAGTCAAGATTGATCACTGCATTGATTAGAATTCTGATTTCAATGTAATTTTCTTTTATAATACTGGGATTTGTTATTGTCGTTTTTGAGTCATTTCAGTCATGTTCAACTCTCTGTGACTCCATTTGGGGATTTTCTTGGCAAAGATACTGGAGAGTTTTGTCATTTTCTTCTCCACTTCATTTTATAGATGAGGAATTGAGGCAAATGGGTAAATGACTTATATTGTCTACAGTTAGATTTGAACTCAGGATCTCCTGACTCCAGGACTGGTACTCTATGCACCACACCACCTATATTGCATAGATTGTTCTCTTGTTTCTGCCTACCTCACTTTCTCTCAGTTCACATGAGTCTTTTTTTAAAGTTAAGTAATTTATTTTTAGTTTTCAACATTCACTTCCATAAGTTTTAAATTTTCTCCCCCTCTCCTCCCTCCTCACTTTCCAAGACTACAGGCCATCTGACATAGGCTCTACATATACATTCCTATTAGACATATTTTAACATTAGGCATGTCGTATAGAATTATAACAACTGGGAGAGACCATGAGAAAGAAAACAAAAGAAAAACAAAAACAAAAGAAAATAGTCTGCTTCACTCTGCATTCAGACTCCATAGTTCTTTCTCTGGATGTGAATGGCATTTTTCCATGAGTCCTTTGCAATCGTTTTAGATTCTTGCATGACTGACAAGGGCTAAGTCTATCAAAATCAGTCATCGCACACTGTGGCTGTTACTGTGTACAATGTTCTGGTTCTGCTTCACTCAGCATCAGTTCATATAATTCTTTCCAGGTTTTTCTGAAAGTCCATCTGTTCGTTTCTTATAGCACAATAGTATTCCATTACATTCATATACCACAACTGGTTCAGCCATTCCCCTATTGATGGGCATCCCCTCAATTTCCAGTTCTTGGCCACCACAAAAAGGTGACATAAATATTTTTGTACATGTGGGTCCTTTTCCCATTTGTATGATCTCTTTGAAATACAGCCCTAGAAGTGGTATTGCTAGATAAAAGGGTATGCACATTTTTATAGCCCTTTGGGAATAGTTCCAAATAGCTCTCCAGAATGGTTGGATCAGCTTTTAGCTCCACCAATAATGAATCAGTGTTCCAACTTTCCCATGTCCTTTCCAACATGTATCATTTTCCTGTTTTGTCACATTAGCCAATCTGATAGGAGTGATGTGGTACCTGAGTTGTTTTGATTTGCACCTCTCTAATCAATAGTGATTGAGTATTTTTTTTTCATATTACTATAGATAGCTTTAATTTCTTCATCTAAAAACTGCCTGTTCATCTCCTTTGACCATTTGTCAATTGGGGAATGACTTGTATTCTTCTAAATTTGACTCAGTTCTCTACATGTTTTAGATATCAGGTCTTTATCAGAGACAATAGTTGTAAAAATCCTTTCCCAGTTTTTTGCTTCCCTCCTAATCTTGGTTGCTTTGGCTTTGTTTGTGCAAAAGCTTTTCAATTTAATGTAATCAGAATTATCCATTGTGCATTTCAAAATGTTCTCTATCTCTTATTTGGTCATAAATTCCCCCTTCTCCATAAATCTGACAGATAAACTATTACTTGTTCCCCTAATTTGTTTATAGTATCAGCCTTTATACCTAGAGCATGTACCCATTTGGATTTTATTTTGGTATACAATGTCAGAAGTTGGTCTATGCCCAGTTTCTGCCATACCATTTTCCAGTTTTCCCAGCCATTTTTGTCAATGACTTCTTATTCCAGATGCTGGGGTCTTTGCGTTTATCAAACAATAGATTACTATAATCATTGACTACTGTGTCTTGTGTACCTAACCTCTTCCACTGATCTACACCTCTATTTCTTAGCCCGTACCAAGTTTTGATGATTGTTGCTTTATAATACAGTTTAAAATCTGGTATGGCTAGGCCACCTTCCCTAGAATTTCCTTTCATTAATTCCCTAGATATTCTGGACCTTTAGTTCTTCCAGATGAATTTTGTTATTATTTTTTTCTAGCTCTATAAAATGATTTTTTGGAAGTTTGATTGGTTTGGCACTGAATAAGTAAATTAATTTAGGTAAAAATTGTCACTTTTATTATATTACCTTGGCCTACCCATGAATAACTGATTTTTTTCCAATTATTTAGATCTGACTTTACTTGTGTGAAAAGTGTTTTGTAATTGTGTTGATATAGTTTCTGGGTTTGCCATATGAGTCTTTTTAAAGTTTCTCTATATTCTTCATATTTCTCATTTCTTATAATGTGATAATATTCCATTGCATTCATATATCAGAGTTCAGCCATTTCCAAAAAATATGGACACTTATACAGATTCCAGTGTTTTCCTACCTCAAGGTGCTGCTATAAGTATTTTTACAGGTATGGGGCTTTTATCCATCTTTCATTTCTCTGAAGTATATTCCCAGTATTGTCACTAGGTCAAAGGGTATATGAACCATTTAATGATCGCTGTATTAAAGTTCCAATTTTTTTAATCCAGACCATTCAGACCAATTCATGTCTCCAAAGGTGTTCTGTTCTCACAATGTCTCCAACTTTTACAATTTTATCTTCATATGTAAAATGCTTTGCCAACTTTCAAGTGTTACATACACTTTAGCTATTACTCTTCTCTTTGCCAATCTCATGGGTATAAAGCTACAGATTGCTATAGTATTTATTTTTATTTCTCTTATTCATGATTTGGAGCATTCTTTCATACATTTGTTGATAGTGTACACTTCTTTTTTGGAAAACTGTCTGTTTATATTTGACCAGTTCCTTACTGTGGATTCTTATGCCACTGTCCCAAAGATCTGGGATATCAGACTTTTTTTCAGAGATATTTGATGTGAATTTTTTTTTTTCCAAACTGATGGCATTTCCTTATCCTAGCTACAATGATTTTGTCCATGCCAAAGTCCTCTAATTTTATACAATCAAAATTTTCTATTTTATTTTTTGTGATCACTATTACTTAATTATATCTCCCTATAGTTGTGAAATTATATACTTCTTTCTATCCTGACATTATTTTACAATGTGACCTTTTATACTGAAACCTTATATAGATTTGGAGCTTATTGTAGTATATGTTATACGCTATCTGTTTAAATGTAATTTTTGCTAACCTTCAATTTTTTTCCCCTAGAAATGTCTGTTAAATAGAAAGTCTTTGCTTCAGTAGTTTGAATTCCTAAATTTATCAAATATTACCTTTGTAGCTCTGATTGCTTCTGGCTTTGCTTGATCCACTGATCAAAGTTTCTAATTTTAATTCAGCACCAGCGTTTTGATAATTACCACTTGAAAATAATAGTGTGAAATCTGGTAAAGCTTCTCTCATTTATTCCTTCTTTTTTCATTATTTCCCTTGAGATTTCTGACCTGGTTACTCTAGAAGAATTTTATGCTTTCAGAAATACAAACGGGGGGGTGGGGGTGACTGCTTTAGCTATAGTGTGTAAATTTTGGGATGTTGTCTCATTGCTATAATTTTACTTAACACACTTATTTTATGTTTCTGTGATCTGTTCCCTGGCCCATTTATTTTACTTACCTTTACCTATTTTCCATTCAGATCTGTATTTCTGCTCATCTATCCTTCACTGATTATGTTGGTAAAGGATGTGTTTATTTCTGCTTTTGACATTTATTTCTTTAAGCCCCCACACGTTATCAATTCATCAAGTTATTGTGTGTTTCTGAGAAATGTTTATTTTTTTTTAATATTCCCATTCAGAAATCGCAATAGGTCTTTTAAATGCAATTTAAACAATCTATTCAGCTATTTTCTTGTTTTATTTTTCTGTTAGATTTATTTGACTTTAAGATTGTAGATTTAGAATTAAACAAACCTTATTACTTTAGAAGCCAACCCATTCAACCTAATTTTACAGATGAGGAAACTGAGGCACAGAGAAGATAGACATACCCATGATCACAGAGATAATGTCAGAAGTAGGATTTGAGCCCAGTCCTTCCTGCCTCCAAATCTGGGACTCTACCCACCATGAGACACAAGTATAAAGATTATTATTATTGACAGTGTCTTTTTAAGGTCTAGCTAATTTCTCCTTTCAGAATTTAGATGCTATGCCATTAGGGAGACAGACTGATAGACAGACAGACAGATAGACAGAGACAGTTTTAGTGACCTGAAGTATAAATTTTGATCCAGCCTCTCTTTTTCATTGCATTCTTTATGCATTAAGTATGTTGTACGAAAAAAAATACATTTTATTCTGTTGTTCACTCCTCTATTCTTTCTTTTCACTGGGGGATTTACTCTGTTCAGATTTACATTGTAATTTAAAAGTCTGTGTTCCTCCATTAAATATTGTTTCTCCTTTTTTAAATTAGCATTTGGTTTTTGGTTTGTTTATAATAATGTGATTTTAGTCTTCTCCCAACGATTCCATCCTGCTCCCTTTACCAAGTTGAATAGAAAATTCCTTCCTTTAATTTTCTTCCTATTCTCATGCTTTAAAAACAATCTTTCCCTTAGCCACCTCAGATAAAACTGAAGAATACAATCAAACTATTCCCTCTTGCCCAATTCATTTTCCTAATATGAATAACACTATTTTTCAGTGCTCCTTTCCAATAAATGTTGTTTTTAGTTCTATTCACTCATTTCCTTTCTAGGAAATGGAATCTGAGACCTTGTTTAAAAAAAAAAAACAACAAAAAACTAGGGTGTCCCAAAAGTCTTAGTGCAGCTTTAAACTTAAATGGCAGTATTCTGATAACTGTATTACAATATAATTAGTTTCCTTTGTAATTTCTATTTTATTTAATGCATTTAAGAACATCATTCTGAGCAGGGGTGCATTGACTTCACCAGATTGCCAATGGGGTCCCCTGACAAGAAATAAGTTAAAACTCCCTTGCCCTAGAATCT
Organism: Pseudochirops cupreus; assembly: GCA_028627135.1. Classification (NCBI taxonomy): domain Eukaryota; kingdom Metazoa; phylum Chordata; class Mammalia; order Diprotodontia; family Pseudocheiridae; genus Pseudochirops; species Pseudochirops cupreus. The sequence continues at coordinate 136,076,899 of CM053582.1, read as the reverse complement.
ATTCTATTCAAGGATTTCCTTTATTCTGTGTACTTCATACCAGGTAGGGCTTCTGGGGGATGGAAGCTTTGCTTTCATGTTATCTGTCTGTTCCATCAAAGATTTTTCCTCTCCCTTCTTTCTCTCCTAGCCATTCCTTTAGAGAGGCAAGTTATTACTTACATGACCTTGGGCAGGTAATGTAATCTCAGTGGGTCTCAGTTTCCTAATCTATAAAACTTAAAGCACTGTGTCAATGTAAGTTATAATTCTTATGAAAACTCTCATTGCCAGGAATATTAATTCACGAGAAGCAGAAGGATGCAGTGGGGAGCACTCTAATATGATTCACAGGGACTGTCATTCTTTTCCTCATCAGCTTCATGTCAACAGAATAGCCTTCCTCTGTTTCCATGTCTCATTTTTCTGCCTGTGAGAAACATGCTTTTGGGGATCATAGGACTTCCCAGGCAGGGTCTGGGAGGTAGCCTGGATGAGCTTCCACGTCCACTGCTCCCTTGGAGGCCTTTAGAAAGATCCATGTGAGATGCCCCTCAACACGGCTGTGGGAAATTACACAACTTCCAGGTAGGGTCAGGTGGTTAGCCTGGGATGAGCTTCTGCTGCCCACTGCTTCCCTTTACGGAGACCCTTAGGAAGATCCATATGATATACTCCTTAAAACAGCAAACCCCTTCTCACTGAAAGAACTCAAGGAAGGTGTTTATTATGCTTCTGGCTAGGAAGCTGGTATGCTGCTCACCAGGGATACACTCACAGGGATTCAGAAGCATGAGTGAGTGTCTTCAAGTTCTGTCCTTCTTGGTAGACTTAGGGTTAACTTCCTCAAATTCCTTACTTTATTTCTCTCTCAATATATATTCTACATTCTCTCTCTCTCTTTACATATGTGTGTATATATATCTATATCTATATATCTATATATCTATATATATACACACATATATGCATATGTGTGTATATATATGTATATGTTTAGAACTCAACTACATACATACACACACACATACACACACACACACACACACACAGTCAAATTCCTCAAACTTCTCATTTTATTTTCCCTCTATATATTCTACATTCCCTTAATATACGCAGACTATATGTAGATTACAGAGGTATGGTAGTGAGGATACTTGAGACCTGACTAGGCCTGACCTCTTCAAAGGTCAGAGCTGTGTGCACACCCCTACCTTTCTAGCTCCCTCTGGCCATTGTTCTAGTTCCAGGAAGGTCAGGGTTTTAGTAAAGTTAAGTGGGAACTTCTCTACAGCTATTGATTGTCTTCCAATAACTTTCATGGGAGCAAAACAAGATACCCTCTTATATCCCCTCTTACATGCTCTTCTCTGAAGTATGTTCTCCTGGGGTCTCAACTATTCTCTTTCTCACAGTGGAAAATGGGCCTTCAAAGCACAACTCCTCATGTGTTCTCTTGAAGTGTCCAAACTTAACACAAATGCGGGACCTCCTTTGTTGCCTCTCATCCCGGTGGATTGCTCCATAATACTTTTAGTGTTCCCTCCTCTCAGCTTTGTTTTTGTTCAGTTGTTCTAGTCGGGTCCAACTCTTCATGACCCTATTTGGGGTTCTCTTGGCAAAGATACTGGAGTGGTTTGCCATTTCCTTCTCCAGCTCATTTGACGAATGAGGAAACTGAGACAAACAGGGCTAAGTGACTTGCCCAGGGTCACAAGTGTCTAAGGCCAGATTTAAACTCAGGAAGATGAGTCTTCCTCCCTTCGAGCCTACTGTATGGTCACCTAGCTCCTCTCAGCACAAATGCTTTTTCTCTTTCTTTTCAAAAGGGGGAAGGGACTACACATTTATGTCATGCCTGTTATGTGCTAGGCACTTTACCAATATCTCATTTGATCATTACAACAACCCTGTGAGGTGGGTGCTATTATGATCACCACATTACATTTGAGAAAACTGAGGAAAACAGAAGTTAAGTTATTTATTTTACCCAAGGTCACACACAGCTAGTAACTGTCCGAGGTCAGATTTCAATTGAGGACTTCCTGACTGTAGGCCCAGTGCTCTATCCAGTGGGTTACTAGTTCACCCAAAGAGCCATCACTACTTCCTCAAAACCTAAAGCAGGGTAAACAATTTAAAACTTTACCTTCACCTTTCATCTTGAAGCCTGTATAGGCTGTAGTGCTTTTTCAAGTTACCCCCCCTCTCTTCTTTTGCCTTCTTCAGATACTTTTTCTCTGTATTATTCCACCACCAAAAATATTATTTTACTAATGACGGGATTTTTAAAACTCTCTTTAGATCCTTGGATCTTTTTGCTCATAGATAGTTTTTCCTTGTTGCTCTCTCAATATTTTCTTAGAAAAAAAATTTTTTAATTAGAAAAAACCCTCCTAATTATAGCCTCATCTATCCTCTTTCTTAGTCATGAACTAATTTATTTTTATTTGATGAGTTCAAATATCATATCTCCTGCTCACCTCATGTTTCCTTTGAAGGAATGGCTTGATTTCCTCCCTTTGGGTAAAAATACACTTTTCTTCATTAGTGATTAGGTTCTGTTTTACAAGGTGTTATTTTAGAAGTATGAATTAATTTTTTTAAAAATAGCATATTGTGAATTTTCCATTGATTTCTCACAAACTAGTATTTGTCCTCTATTGTATGTCCTCAGGCAGCCAGGCAGTACATTCCCTACAGTCAGAAAGACTCATTCAAATCTGGCCTCAGAAACTTTATTAGCTCTATGACTTGCAACAAGTCACTTAACGTTTTTTGCCTTAATTTTCTCATCTTTAAAATGGGAGCATAATAGCACCTACATCACACTGTCATTGTGAGGCTCAAATGAGCCTCACTTTACATAGTGCTGGCACATAGTGAGTACCACATAAATGCTAGTTCTTACTACTGATTAATTTTCTTGGTATGTGAATGGCTTTCTTTGCTGCCTAGAATAGTTAACTATGCAGTTTTTAAGTTTGACTATGACATTTCTTGTTGAATTTAGCTTGGGGTTTCATGTGAACTGGTGTTCTGAGGATTATTATTAATATTACTGCAATGTTGCTTGAACAATATATTGGTATATTCTTTGAAAGCAATCTAGAAATTTGAAAATATAATAATTAAAACCCTAATCATACCTTTGTACCCAAAGATTCCTATGATGTTCTTCCTAGGACTATGATAAGGTGGAAAAAACTCATCTTTTAAAAATATCCATAAGATATTTTATTTTAAAATAATGAAAAACTGGAAGCATTCCATAATAAAGGAGGAACAGTTGAAAAAACTGGTTTATCAATGTATTTTAATATGATTATATTCTTAAAATGACAAATATCAAGATTACAAGGCAGGAAGAGATTTTTATACAGCAATATAAAGTGAAGAAACCAGAATTAGAAGAATGACATACACATTCTGTAACTACATAAACAAAACTAACATTAGCAACAAAAGTTTATTAGTACATAGATCAAGAAAAAGCTCAGAAGGGACAGAGAAGAAATGTTGGTAGTGTTACTACTTTCCTCAGTTTATATATTGTTTTTTATCAAGACATGAACTATCTGCATTTCATAATTAGGGGGAAATTTTCTTCCCTCACTTTCTTTGTTAAATTCAGTTCAATAAGGACTTATAAATACCTATTATGTGAAAGACACTGTATCAGACATGGACAATACAAAATCAGAATTGGAAAAAATAGTCCTTGCCCTCAAGGATGTTACATTCCACAGCAGAACACAAGTAGGTAAATAGATAAAAACAAGATCATTTGAGGAGGGATAGGCTTGTTGAGACTACTATTAAGTTTATAACTGAAAATTATTAAAAACCACAACAATAAAACCCTCTATTGGGTTGTAGAAGTTCAATGCAACTGAATTGCAGGGGTACAAGAAGGGTTGAAAAACAAGGCCTAAAAACTCACCCCATCTCAGCAAAGAATTCAGAACAATAGAGAGGTGGGTACGTGGAACATCTTCCCCCAAATATGTAAGGATGGATCCAATATTAACAACCAAAGTGAAGCTAGCATATTTACTTTGAATGTTGTAATGGCATTAACTGAAGTCTCATGGAGAACCACTCTCCTAGCTTTTAAGGAATAATCACATCAATAAAGTTCAGAGGACATTAAAGAATGACATTAGACTGAAAACAAAGATACCTTTAATATCATGCTAATGAAAAATGTGGCCAAATTGTTTAAACAACCCAGTCAGGAGAGAAGAGTCTGTACTTGCTGAGGAGATCGGTGCAGAATAGTCTCCGGATCTTTGTATTCATTGTCTGGATTCATCACAGCTGTATACAGTTCACTATAGGCTCTGCAAACTAATTCTGTGGACTGTTTTATGATCTGCTCTCTATAAATAAACAAACAACACATAAACAAACATCAAAATTTCTAGATAAGTATCATAAACATGAATCAAATGCATATAATTCATTTTAATAAAAATATTTAAACTATCACAGGTAATAGTGAATTTACAAAACTACCCCTATATACACATATGCTATCATGAAACACAGTTCGTATTTTATCTATATGACACATACAAAAGCAATTATAAATTAATGTATTCTTACATATACACAACTATAAAATGATGTATAATTATCAGAACATATACTATACAACATAGTACAGTGAGTAGTAGAGAGGGCTTGGAATGACAGGATCTGGATTTGAATCCCAGTTCTGCTACTTACTACCCATGCAATCAAGCCATCTCTCTAGTCCTCAGTTTTCTTATCCATAAAATAAGGGAGGCTGGACTACGATTGACGTTACTCTAATCTGGTGGTCTTCATGACAGTAACATAAGGAATCAACCTTATGATCTAAAATTTTCCTAAACGCCAACATTTTCATGAATATTTGCATAAGTTTGTCCACATTTGCACAAGTCTGTCCACATTCAACAATGAACCGAATAGTCACGACCACTACTCCTTGTTTCTTCAGCTTCTCTGTGTAATAACTGGCTAAAATAAAAGTACCACCTGTCTGTAAGAAATAACTCACTTGTAAATATACATTTCTAAAAAAAACTAACAAAACAAGAATAGGAAGGTCAGAGAGAATTTGCTACCTTCCTTTTAGATTGCTACAGTCCTGCCCGTAGTCTAAAAATATACATTGAACTGGAAAAACTTGGATTTGTTCAAAATGTGTATCAACTCCCCCATCTTTATTAAAGGCATTCCTTTCCTTCTCTCCCCCCCACTCCTATCATTCTCATCTTCTCCCACTCAGCCAATCCATGATGCAAGAAAACCAGAAGCTTCTAACTTCCCTGAAAATCAAACCACAAGGAGTAGAAGCTGAGTACATCAACACTTTTTAGTAGTCTATGATTCCTTTTAGAAAATAGGCATATAATCCACCATTCATTATCGCAAGTAGATTATTCTTTTCCTCTTAAGTGTGGCTTTTCCCTTATAGATGAAGGCAAGTCCAAATGTGTCTGGCCTGGATAACCAGAAATCTTGTCCATGACTTGTCAACCTTCATGTGTTACAATAACCCTGCACAAACCTTCACATACCAAGGAGATCTGATCCATTATCAGTGGAATACATACTTGGAGTTAATTTTCTGGAGGCAGTAACAGATTTGAACTCTTACCTGAGACTCAATCATGTTAAACCCAGTAATTTGAAGGCAAAAGAGTTACATTAATGACACTGGGATAGAAACTGTGATCATTCAGTAAATGGAAGCCATTTAACAACTGGACTGAATTATTACTTTATTCTAATATTAGGAGTCACGAGTAATTTTTTTTAAGGGAGGAATGACTTTTCATTTCCATTAGCACTGAGATTAGAACTTTCAAAAAATTAAATGTTTTAATAACAGGAAATTCCCAATTAAGAATGTTCTAAAACACACAGGATCACAGAATTTAGAGTTGGGTAGGTTTTTCAGTTATCACTTAGTTCAAACTCCTCATGTTTCCAATGAAGAAACTGTGGCCCACAATAGCCAAGTGCCTTGACCATGATAATTTTTCTGTAATAGCACCTGCTATGTGCCAGGCACTGTGAAAAGTGCTTTACAAATCTTATCTCATTTAATCCTGACAACAACCCTGAGAGGAAGGAGCAATTATCCTCATTTTACAGATGAGGAAACTGAGGCAAACAGAAGTTAAATGACTTGTTTAGAGTCACACAGCTAGTAAGTGCCTGAGGCCAAATTTGAATTCAGCTCTTCTGGATTCTAGGACCAGTGCTCTCTCTAATATGCACCTTATCTGGTGGTTTACCAAACTAGCCCACAAAAGGCTATTGAATGTATAATGCAGCTAAAATGTTACATTAGGAAACAGTCCTATTTTAGTGTATTAGCAGTTAAAAACATAATAAAGTTGAGTTAAGATATGCCTACAGTTAACCCTGGGTTCTTGAAGCCTATGTCAGCAGTGGACATACTCTGGAAAATACACTACCAAATGAGGAAAACTTTCAATATGGCTAAGGGGCTCATTATTCCAAGAGGCTCACCAACAGAAATGATTCTTTTTTTTTTTTTGGCTACAGCAATGCATTAAACTGTCTAATGAGGCAAGGAAAAATTTCTAAAATTAATTTTCAGTGCTATCATCTTAGGCCAGTGGTTCTCAATCTTCCTAATGCCACAATTCTTTAATACATTTCCTCATGTTGTGGTGACCACCAACCATAAAATTATTTTCATTGCTACTTCATAACTGTAATTTTGCTACTGTTATGAATTGTAATGTAAATATCTGATAAGCAGGATGTATTTTCATTGTTACAAATTGAACAGAACCCACAGGTTGAGAACAGCTGCTTTAGGATATATGGATTCCCCACTTATTTGTATCAGACTAAGGCAGAAAGAATGTTTTCTAACAAGACTGTCATTCTTATTCCCCCTAACTTTTTTGACTTCTTCCATTCTATGAGATGCAATATGGAGTTCATAAAAAGACCTAGATTCATGTCCTAAGTTTCTCATTCATTAGCTTGTACAACACTGGACAAGTAACTTATACCTGTGAACCTCAGTTTCCTCATCTGTAAAACTGTTGTGAGGATCAAATGAGTTAATATGTATGTATAAAAATACAAAGCCTACATAAATGTAATTTCTTGTTTTTGATGCTTAACTCTTATTTTTGGCTTCCTCTCTCCCCAAAAAAGGAAGCAGAAGAAAGCCATGAAGGCCTTATAGAATCCCTACGCCAGACACTCTACTAGGTCAGCAAACACATTAAAATTAAATAGAAAAACCTCCTTTTCCTTGCTAGTCCTCAAGGGAAAATTGTCTCACTTCACTATGAAATTTTGTTTCTGGTCAGGGAAAGGGAGTTGGAGTAGACAAAAACAAAATCTCAGCTTAAGACTAAAATTTTTGGTACCAGGTAGTATGAAGGAGAAGCTATTATAATAATTAAGTTATCTGGGTGAGGTAACCTAAAGTAAATTTGTGTGCATGTCCAGGGATGGTGAAAGGAGGAAGAAAAGAAATGGAATTCCAGTGAAGGGGGACAGCCACACTGTTTGGAGGAAGGAAAATAGTCCCACTTAACTGCTAACAAATAGTCCGGTACTCCGCTCCTACATGCTTAAGAATCACCCAAGTCTAGATCCTGGGAATTTCTCAATGTATCCTGTCCTGGGAAGTCATCAGGGCTGTGTATACCAGATGTTTAGACAGTATACTCTGAATAACTAGGGGGCACACATCCTCCCACATTTTCAAACCAGCACATGGAATCAACCATGCTACTGATGTAATGACATATTCATTACTGTTGTCTTCAAATTAATTATGTGGTAAAAGGCTTAAAAGCATCTAATGACACTTCTTTGTATGTCAAGGGCTATATATAGATATATATGCAAATATAGGTTAAAGTAGAACTAAATTAAAGATATACTATAAAGAAAAGTCTTTATGGAAGACTGGATTTAATAGATGAGAATAATTTACAACTGTTGTAATATTTTTAAAAATGGCTGTTTATATAAGAAGGAGCCAAATGGGACTAATGTATACCATTAGATTTGAAGTCAGGAAGACTTGAGTTCAAATTCTGTCTTGTAATCTTTGTCAAAACATTTTGGAGATACTCGGTTTTGTAGCGCTAAGGTACTGTACTCCTGTTCCATCGCAGAATTCTGATTCTGTACCTTGTAAGCAATCATGACCCCCAAGATTTAAGACAATACTATTCCCACAGGGCTCATGGGAACAGTAACTCAAGACCTAAAAATGATTATGTTATGGTCCAGCCCACTTGTGTTTTTTATTTATATAAAGTCTGCCTTTGGTCCAGCATGTTAAGCCCTCCTTCTTAGAAGGTGTGTGTGTGTGCGGGGAGGGCTTCCATTTGCAAACATCATTTTCCTCCTCTGAAATTAAACTTCTGTTTGTGTTCTGACTCTCCTGTCTCTAACCTGCTCTGTTTTGGCTCCAGGCACCCCCAGGTTAGAGGCTGGTTCTGGTCTGGCTGACATTAATTGGTGTCAGAAGTGGGATTGGGCAAGTAAAAAACTTCTTGAGACAATAAATAAATTTAGCAAAGTTGCAGGATATAAAATAAACCCACATAAATCCTCAGCATTCCTATATATATCCAACGAAGTCCAACAGCAAGAGATCGTAAGAGAAAGGCCATTTCAAGTTACTGTAGACATTATAAAATATTTGGGAATCTACCTGCCAAAACAAACCCAGTACCTTTATGAACACAACTACAAAACACTTTTCACACAAATAAAGTCAGATCTAACTAAATGGAAAAACATCAATTGCTCATGGCTGGGTCGAGCTAATATAATAAAAACGACAATTTTACCTAAATTAAATTACGTATTTAGTGCCATACCAATCAATCTACCCAAAAATTACTTTATAGAACTAGAAAAAATG
>CM053582.1:136032858-136067491 GCA_028627135.1 Pseudochirops cupreus | reverse complement strand
GAATATAAATACTAAATGTATTACCAATACATATAGACAGACATATAGGCAGGCAAAAAATCACAGGAGACAAGGCCTATCTAGAAGGAAGGCATCATTAAAGAGAAAAGCCTTGAAGAAACACAAATAATAATGCTTCGATATGAAATTCTGGTTTTCTTACCATTGCTGCCTTCAGAGAGACTGAATCCAGGCTTGGCAAGTTAGCTAAGGGACCCTAAAAAAAAAAAACAAGCAAAGACAATACGTTGTGGTACAGACCAGAGGCAGCACAGTATAGTGGATAAATAGTGGTCTGAAATCCAGGAGGACTTGGGTTCAAGTCCAAATTGTGATACACAGTAAATGTATTCTGGGCAAATCATTTAACTTCCTGGTGACCAAGGCAACTCTCTAAGACTGCGAATTGAAGAGAAGTTTCCAATATGCAGTGCTAAAGGAATTTTCTCACCAGGAGCTCCTCACACTGATGAAATCACAGGTCTTACTGAAAAAAATATATCATGTGGAACTGTCCCACTTGCAGAAGGGTCTCTACTTTCAAATGTATAGAAAGCCAGGCTTAAATGATTAGAAGCATTACAAATAATAGATTTTTCCATATCACCTCCCCTTACTGAAAGATCTTCAATGGCTCCCAACTGCCCCTAAAATAAACTACAACTTACTCAGCCTAATCTTAAAAGACCACCACAACCTGGTTCCTGCCTACCTTGTCAGTCTGATTTCATATTACTTCCCTTCCTGCAATTTTGTTTCATCAAACTGGCCTGGTCCTATACTCAATAATCCTTCCCTTTCCTCCCATGTATATGTACAAGTAGTGCCCCAAATCTGGAATGTATTACTTCCTCAGCTCCTTGACACATGTATCTCATAGTTTCAGACCAAGGCTGAGGTCTGTTGGGCTTTAACTCAGGAAGCAGGCCATCAACAATGCTACATGTTCAAAAAATGTCATTTTGAACTTGGGGAACTTTTATAAGAAGCAGGGGTTGTTAATCTGGGCTCCAAAGACAGATTTCAGAAGGACTATAAATACAGATGAGAAAAAAAATTACATTTCTGATTTCACTAACCTCTAACTGAAATTTAGTATTTCTGTCACTCATGAAAATAGGCAACAAGCCATATTACTGGTGACTTTGTCACCAATAGAAATCACAGGTGTTTTCATTTACAGTTGTAGATGTTGCAAAATATCATTTCTATTCATCACTACTTCAAAATTACTGTAGTTATTAAAGCTGTCAAAGGATCACATGATTGTAGTCTCCATATCTACAGACTGTATTTCAAAATAATTGTTCTTTAAAAATTCCTTTGTATTTTATTTTGTACATTTAAAAATTCTTCTCAAAAGAGATCCACAGGCATTCAGGAGGCTGCCAAAGGGGTCTATGACACAAAAAAGGTTAAGAATCTCTGAAATAGAATATGAGTTAGAATCTCTGGAACAGAATATAGGTTTGAATTTATTTGAATTCAATATTAAATATAATAAAAACATAGAATGAGAAAGAAGAAATAGCATGGTTTAAGCAAAGACTTGTTAGGTGTCATAAATGCACAATCCCATTTATACATGCATAATTTGATCTTTCAAATTCCTGCATTCATTTTGCATTTTTGGTAATTATTAAGGCAAGTCATATGTTAGGAAGTATAATTCATATTACAGAACTGCTTTATCTATTTAATTAATATCTTAGAGTACATTTAATCAGCTAAACTATCTGTTATAGGACAAATAATCTACTTCCCATGAGTTATGTTTAATTATATGAATGTTATCTGTCATAAATGTCACTTGTTTAAAATAATGAAAAATGGATTTAAATGAATAATTCAAGGCAACAAAGAACATGAAGAAACTACTCAGAAACAAAACATTTAGGTATATTTATTTAAACTGTAACTCAAGACTGTTACAAATGTACCTCATTTAATTAAAAAGATATGTTCCTAAAAAGTTGCAATTAAAATACACTTTGTAAATCATTATTTTCCTATTTATATTACTTTGGAGTTGTTTTATTTTTATTTCTGATTTTCAATTGTAGTACTTTTATTAAATTAAGTTTATTAAATGTTTATGTCCCCATACTCTCTATCAAGAAGTTAATGATTTGTAAATGAAACTAAAATACACTAGGGGGGGCTCCTATTTAAAGAAACCCTTCAAAGAAAACCTTTAGTAAAATAACAATTATTTTAAATTAGTCAATCATTAGTCAAAAATATATATATACTGAATACTATGTTTTCAGCACCAAGAGAGATAGGAAAAGTTAATGAGATAAGGCCCCTATCTAGAAAGACCTTATATTCTTGCTGGGAAGAAAATAAAAAACCTAAAGCAAAGTGAACAATGTACAGCAACGTGTAATTAAGAGCTAAATTGTATCCTACAGATTATAAGTGATATAAGAGTTCAGAGAATGGGAGTCATAGAATCACAGAATTAAAGCTGAAAAGGACTTTAGAGTTCATTGATTTCAACTCCCTAGTTTTACAGATGAGAAGTAACCTGCCCAATAACAGACAGGGAGCAGGTAGTAAAACTGGGAATCTGAATGCACAGCCTCTTTCTAAACATAGTGATCTTTCACTGAACCACCTTATATGAGACTAGCAAGGAGTCTATGTCAAAGAAAAGTTTTCTACATCTGAAATAAAAAGCTAGATCCTCACAGAATTAATCTGTTTTTACTCTACTGCTGTACATCCAATTTTTAGAAAGGATTAGAAATTTTTACATTTTCCATGAAAAACTGAAGAAAAGCTCATATTTATCACCAGAAAGAGAGCATACAAACAAAACAGCTGTAAGGATCACTAAAGCTAAGAAAAAAAAGTGTTTCACAAGGCCCACAAGTTCAATATTCACATGACCTTCACATCTCCCAGCCCAGGTGAGGTTAATTATGCATTTCAAAGGTTCAAATAATGCAAATTCCAATAAATTTTACTTGATTTGTGAACTTAATGTATTCTTAAAAACTTTTTTACAAAAACAAAATTTCATATATTAAATTCTATTTTTAAAAATTCATTTGCACTATGGAATTGCTTCTACTGGAAAAAAAAATCCAATGGAAAGGATGCTAACTTTTGGTGAGGAAGAGGTTAGGACAGGAGTCGAATTTAACATCATGCCACAGGTCTAACACATAGTAGATATTCTATATAATTCTTATGATTTGGTTGACTTGTTTATTTTCTTATAGTTTACATCACTAGTTAATTCAAGTCAGATGAGGTCCTATTCTAAAGAAGAATCAAATCCATCAAAGGTTCTGAGTCTCAGGGATGCAGAGGTTGTATGTTGTTTTTGTTTCCAGGTACTCAGAAGGTGGGAGCTGAGAGTGCAGCACATGCAGGTTGTACTGACAACAGCAACAATTACTACTGCTGCTGCTATTGACATCGTATGTGATTTATGTTCTGAAAAGCACTTTACATACATGATTTTACAATTGCCTCACAAGAACCCTGTGAATTAGGTCACAGAGATATTGTAAGACCCACTTTATAGATAAGGAAATTGAAGTTCACATAGATTAAAAGGCCCATGATCATAGAGTTGGTAATTGGCAGAGGCACAATTTAAACCCAGGTCTCTTCAAATACAGAATTCTATTCATTCTGATAAACTGCTTGCGTCCTCTTTCCTTCTCCCTCTATACTATATGCTTTGTTGATCTCATCAGTTCCAAAGGATTCAGTTATCATCTCTATCTAGATAATTCCAAGATTCAGATATTTATACAGCTCTCTCCTGGCCTTTAATCTTACTGACTCTTGTTTATCTCAAACTGGTTGTTTTGCAGGTGAACTCAAACTCAACATGTAATAATACAGACTTCATAGTCTCTCCCTAAATTATTCCTTTTCCCCAACTTTCCTTTTACTGCTGGGGACAGGACACTCCTTCCAGTCAACTATTTGACAACCTTGGTGTCATACTCTTCCACTCTCTAACATATTCCACTTATCCAATCTGTTTTTGTATTGTCTTCTCCTCCTTTCCAACATCTCTCTTATATGCCTCTTTTCTCCACTCACACAATCAAACCCTGCTGGAGGGCCTCATCATGTCATGGCTAGACTATCGCAATAACCTTTTGTTCAGTTGATCCTATGCCCAGGTGAAAAAATGATCATCCTCCTAAAGTGCAAATCTGACCATGCTTCCCTCCCACAATGCCCTCCCCTCCCCTTTCCCATACTACTCAATAAATTCAAGCAGTTCCCTATAGCTCCTCATACAATTATAAATCCTTTGTCTGGCATTTTAAAGTCCCTTATAATGGAGTCCCCTCTTATCTTCCTAGTCTTCTTGTACTTGTTCCCCTCAATGTATACCATGTGCCAGCTATAATGGCCTGCTTCATGTTCCTCAGACGTGACACTCCATCTCCTGACTCTATTCATAGATGTATTGGCTGGCTGCCACTCCTGGAATGCTCTCTCCTCACCTCCACCTCCCAGGTTTTCTTGAAGTCTCAGCTCAAATCCTACTTTCTGTAAGAGTCCTTTCTTGCTTCTCCACAATGCTAATGTCTTTCCTCTGGGATTACTTCCCATTTACACTGCAAATATCTTGTATTTATATAGTTAGTAGTCTATTATCTCTCTCTTTAGAATGTGAGCCTCTTGAAGGCAGGAACTGTGTCTCAGCTTTTCTTTGTAGTGTTTAGCACAATGCTAGGCACACAGCAAGCACTCAGAATCTGATGATTATAACCTGATTGATAGGGCCTCAAAAACAGGACACAAAATCATTAAGTCTGGCATTTAAAGTCCTCACCAATAAGGCCACAGTCTTTCTTTTCCAGCTGATTGCATTTTACTTCCCCGTCACGAACTCTATGCTGGTCAAACCCTTTTACTTACTGCTTCCCACATGAGAACTGCAAAGGTCATACAACGAGCAGAAAGCTGGAGATTCAATTCTAGAATCCAGATCTTCTAACCCCTATTCCAGTTCTTTATCTGCTCTACCACACTATTTTTAATTCTTCTTCTTTGCTTCCAGATTTAAAAAAAAAAAGACGTTTCTGGAGTATGATAGAGAAATTCCAGCTGACTATCCTATTACCAGATCCATTTCATGGAGACAATATAGAGTCCAGAGCAAATTGCATTTAATGTATCTAAGTCTTACTTTCTACACCTCTAAAATTTAAGAAGAATAAAACCTCTCTACATCTATGCAACTGAGTGACCCACCATTTTCAACAAAATATATGGTTGTTTAACAACTATGTTCTTACCTGTTCCGGTTTATATTGCTGTACAGCATTGTAGATAAAACTCAGACCTGCTCTGGTTAAAACATAAGATGCTTGCTCATTTATAAGTGTATCCAAATGTGCTTCAATCTAAAATAGAACAAAGAGGACACTATTTTAAAAGAGGAAGGGGTTTGATGGTAATTCTCTTGACTGTGATTCAGTCCCGGTTATTTGTCACTGCTATGTCTATAGGGTGAAAACAGACAATAGAAAAATCAATCTTTTTGTAGCACAGATAGAAACAGTCTCATCTTGAAGGGTGGTAGAAATTTGTGTGCCAGAGGAAGGTCTTGGTTGGGCACTCTGCAGAGATGACTACCTTGTTAGATTCCTCTAACTGGATATTCTATGACTTCTCAAACTCCACAAAGGATTGTTGATGCTACTTGTGGACAGCTCTTGTGTTTCTCATACGAAGCGATATTTTTCCATAAAATTCTGTCCTTAGTCACAACTTGTCTACTGCTCTTGGTGGAACTACCATCATAATCACCTAGGCATTATCTTTAGCATTATCTGACTCCTTTTCCTCCCTCAAGTGTTATAGACAAACAGCTATCAATTGCTTCCAACTCTAGATCTCCCCATAAATCTCTTCCCTTCTATTTCCAGTACAACTTACCTTGGTTTAAGTTCTCATCACTGGTGGCCCAGAATACCATAACAATCTCCTAACTGATTTTCCTACAGTCTCTTCCATCTTCAGTTGATCCTTTACTCTAAGAAAGCTTCTTAAGGTATGGTTCTAACAACATCATTCCCCTGCTAAAAATATTTGTGACTTCTGACTGCCTCTTGAATAATAAATTCTTTAACATTCAAGGCCTTTCAATATCTAGTTCTTACATACCTTTCCAGACTTATCTCACACTACTTCCTGTCGCATATTTTACATTTTAGATAAACAAAATGACTCACTATTATCATTCTTTCCATTTAATGTCTTTTATAATGCCATATTCCAGGACTGGAATAGAATTTCTAGTGCAGTGGTTCTCAATTTTCCTAATGCCGTGACCCTTTAATAGTCATATGTGGGAGTATCTGCATGTGGGCAGACCCGTCTGGAGACGGAAAGAAGAGCGGTATCTCGGTTCCTAAGACCATCAGAAATATGTGTTTTTCCGATGGTCTTAGGTGACCCCTGTGAAAAGGTGGTTCGACCCCCAAAGGGGGTGGGACCCACCGATTGAGAACCGCTGTTCTAGTGTATCTGACTACTGCAATTCCTCCCTTCCCTCAAGGTACAACCTAGATACCACTATTTATAAAAACTTTTTGTCAGCCTTCCTAGTTAAATTCTGATTGAAGCTATGAGCTGAAAGTGAGAGTGTTCCTTTGCGAAATCTCTCACATCATTGTGATGATACTCTCCTTTGTACTTATCCCATTTTGTATTGTATATAAGTTATCTGTATATGAGTTTTATTTCCCCATTAAACTATAAAAACTTTTTGAGAGCAGCTGTGAGTCTTATTCCATCTTTGTTCTCATAGAGCCTTCCTTGAACACAACAGTACTTAATAATTTTTGGTTGAGTCCCTGTTGAAGGAAGGAAAATAAATTAATAAAATGATAAAGAACCAAAGACTGTATTGGGCAATGGCTATGTCTAGACATAAGGAATGGGCTATTTCCCCTTCCCCTTTAAAAGTAGGCAACAGCCTATGGAGGTTAGGTTTTTTCTTACTAGTAATGATAAAGCAAATAAAGAAAAATAAGATATGAAGATCAGTTGAAGGAACTAGTGGTATTTCACTCTTGAAAAAGAAACCTTAGGATAGAGCAAAATAGCAGTACTTAAATATATGAAGGGATGTCATGTGGAAGAGCTCAGGCTCTTCAGAATTAGTATCAATGGGCAGAAGTGGGAAAACAAATTCTGGCTCAATATAAACTTTCTAATACAAAATTTCAACAAAGGAAAGGGATGTCTCAAAAGTATGCCTGGGTGGAAGCCAGACGGCCACCTCTCACATGATTCTGTGCATCTGACAGGAAAGTAGGCCGGGTGATCTCTAAAGTCCCTTTCAATTCTAAGCTGCTATGAATTTATGATCAAAGCACAGACAACACAGTGTCTGATGCTGGAGTACATCAGAGGAAGATGTTCAAGAAAGAATAAAAGTAAGGGCATCCCTTATTAAATCTGTACTTTAAAATCTGGCATTCATGTTTGGATATACCTGTCTTATTTGAAGATTTCTACTCATATTAGTACATATACACATAGAAGTACCTGAATAGCTAAAAAAATTAAACAAAAATGAAATTTTAAAACATGAGAAAAATATAAAGGACTATTACATCTAAAAGGATAAAATACTTTAATCAGGAAAAAAAATAAACTCTAATTAATTCATACCCCTTAAATCATTTAAATATGTATGACAGTTGATGGTACTGTTAGCTCCTTAAAAAATGTATTAACTACCATCAAAAATCACTATTTCTAATTAATGTTAACAGTACATTTTATAATTTCATTTACTTTAAGCATCATAGAGAAGCTTAAGTGATAACCATTTGGTTTGTAGAACTAGTGTGAATGGTACAACGATTTCTAATGTTTTGCCTAACACTAGTTTACACTTAGACAAAAATATATCTGCTCTCTCTAACACCTCCTGTACTAGCTCCAGATTTTGAGAAGTATATCACATTATTTACAGTTCGAGACTGAAATCTACATACTGATTACCTCTGTGCTATCAGAGAAGTTCTGTTCCATCTTCCATAAGTAAGATCCTTATCAGATGTGGAAAATATTTTTTTAATCCACTCATCTCCATGTCAGAGAAAAGGTTTATTAGCTTAAAAGTATTTTAAAACCCTTAACTGAGAGAAAAAAAACTCCATTACAGTAAGAAGTAATGTTAACATTAACTTTACCTGAAATTGTAGCATTTCTAGGCGTTTATCAGTAAATTCAAAGAGTGCTAGTGTTGTCTTCATCATATACAAGGAGTTGACCATGAAAGTAGCCATGTCAGCTGTGCTTAAATTACTTGCAGATACAGTACACATTTGGAGTAAAGGATCCAAAACACATGATAGAACCTAACAATTGAAAAGAAAATATAATTTGTACATCATTTAGTTCACAATTAAGTTTCTATGCTCCTAGGTTGTGGGAATACAGAGACAGTACTTAAGTATCAATAAGCAGAGAAGGAAGAAAGATTATATAAATATGTAAGGAAAACTTCCAAAGATATGATTTATGAAGCTTAATATTTTAAAAAGTTAAATAGCAGTATGGCCATTGAACAAACTTACCTTTTTAACGACAATAAATTGACTTATTTAAAAAAAAAGTGAGAGAAAGGGGCTGTTAAAAAGTTTTTTGTTATCTACATGCCATTAAATCTTAAATAGAATATGTGACAGAAGTACAAAATTAATCATTAAAAAAGAATTGGCAACAGACCTGCACAAAATCGGCTTGACGAGCATCTAATGGCACAACTGAAGAGTCATGAGATGCCAAAACTTCACGTAATAATGCAAGTGTCTGGCTTAGTGCAGAGCTTGGTCCAAGATCAGGTGGTGGAAGTTCAACCTGAAATATAAATCACTCATCATTATTTATATTTACTTAGTAAACTTCAATAAGCAAAAAAGATGTTAGCTCATGATAAAAATGCACAAAGATCTGACAACTTACCATATCAATTCTATCATTTACCCAAAATTTTGTCAAAGCCATATATTTTGTTCTGAAATTTCCAACAATTAAAATGCCAACTTTTAGAGATCCTTCTTTTATAAGTTACCACAGCCAAAAAAATGTTTCATTATTAGCCAGCCTCTTGGTGATATGCCTTTCCATGATTGGTTAGACTTGTGCTTAGGAAATAGGCTCAGTCTATTTGCAAGGTCAAATAATCAACATGGAACTCTGAAGGTGAATGGAGTAAAGGAAGTCATTAAAGGACATTAAATAATGTCTTATTCCAGAAAGAGAAGATGGACTGATGACATGGCAAGAGTGAGGAATGACCAGTGGAAGACATTAGTGCTCTGCTGGTAGCTTTGTGATGTAAGGGGAAATTGGGGAGGGCCTCCACCATTTTTAGGTGGACCCCTTTAGTGAATTCTTGGGAAGAAGAAAGACAGAAATGAAAGTCATATAGGATGGGCAAAAATGGATGAGCTGCAATGTGCATCATTGGAGGGAACTCAAGTTGATGGGATCACAGGCTCATTTGAGTCTTTGAGTACTATTAGAATGACACAATAAAAATATTTTGAATTAAAAGCAATGATAATTTTTATTGTTCGGTCCATTTTTTAAAGAACAAAATAAAACATAATGAATTCCAGAAAACAAAGATATGATGAGGAAAAACAATTTCTATGAAGTACGGGCTAACATTTTATTTCTTTTTTAGTGGGAAATGAAATGGTGTGCTCTTTTTTTCTTTCAGCACAAAACACAAGGAAACACACAGCAGGTCATCTTGTAAGTGGCAGACCCAAGTGCAAAAGTCAATCAGTGCTCATCAAGCTGAGATGTACTCCTATCTCCACTTTATCCCAACACATGCATTCATAGATCTATGCATTCATAGGTCTATGAGGCTGACCCTAGAACATAAGATTTGAGCCAGGAATGAACAATTAGATGTAAATGCAAACCATGTCCATTGCATTAAGATAGGCATTTGCTAGCTGGCAGGAGGTTAGGATGCCCTAATGCCCTTTGGGAAGAAAGTAAGAATACATTAAACCCATGAATATTAATTGTGGAGTATCATTAATATAATAAAATACAGACCTTGCAAGCAGTTAATACTGAGATTTTAAATGAATCCATACAATAGCTGACTACCTTGTTCCTGATAGTGCAGGAGTACATATTTTTTAGTATTTAAGAACCCCCAAAAGAATCCAAGTTATTGCTGTAATTTGGGTTTTAAAATGATACACAGATGATCTCTACAAAGAAATTTACTCAAAATTAATGTTGTTCTCTGACATGAGACAGCAAGAAGATTTATAATATAGGTTTTATATGACAAAGTATATACTAAAATACACACACACACACACACACACACACACACAAACAGAGCTAGTCCTGGTTCTCCACTATTTTTAATAAATTAAAGCTAAAGCTTAGCATCTAGATTAGTGCTGAGAAGGCTAGATGGGTAGGTAGGTAGTTATAATTTGTTGTAACTACATAATTTCAGCAATTAAGACTAAAATTTCAGTCTGTAATTTTCATATCTTCTAAGTTACAAGATGTAAAATACTGGTACTTAGAAACAAAAAGCTCAGGGAATATCTCCATTTATGCCCAAATTTTCTGTTATTAACCAAAAGAGAATAATCACAGAAATTTTGTAGAGTGGTAGAAGAAAAGTATAATGGAATTTCATTTTATTCCTTGACTTAAAATGAAAATATGTTTAAAAAAAATCTTACCGAAGTAAAAGCATTGTGTGAATGATATATTATAAAAGATAATTACTACTTCAATGCAGCTCATCCAATAAACTGTCATCCTAAAGATTGCTTCTATAGTTATATGCACTTATCATTTTATCATTTTATATTACAGGTATCAGTATCTGTGTCTTCTCACTCTGTTATACAGTTTAATATTAGGACAGTCTTTTTTCTAAACTCTTATTTCACAACTAGGTGGTTCAGTGGATAGAGCTCTTGATCCACAGTCAAGAAGACCTAAATTCAAATCCAGTCTCAGATACCTACTAACTCTATGATCCTGGGTAACTCACTCAATATCTGTCTGCCTCTTTTCTCCTTTGTAAAATGCCTTCCAATAACTGTGGGATGATCAAATACTTTATTTGTAAAACACTTTGGAAACCTTAAAGCACTACATAAATGCTAGCTATTATTATAACTATAATATCATAGTGCTCTGCACAACCTAGGATATTAATAAATATTAAATGAATTAATGAATGAGGAATCGGGGAAATATATATATATAAGGAGAGGTGTATTTGACCTGGCTCTTTGATGCATGGCATAGTGGAATTCCATTCCTGGATCACTGCCTTGTCATGGTGGAGGGGTGTGCATAGCTCAATGAAACTATGAGCAATGCCATGCAGGGATACCAAAGATAGGTCAAAGAAGGAGTTCTGACAAATGACAATTCACTGGAGAAGGAAACGGCAAACCACTCCAGCATCTTTGCCAAGAAAATCCCATAGTAAGTATTAAAATGGTAAAAGATATAACACTGGAAGATGAGTCTCTCAGATCAGAAGGTGTCCAACAGAGTGGAAGAGAGAAGGGGCTGGCTTGCCACAGCAAGCATGTGCTAGGTGACAAAGAATCAGACACGACTCCACAACTGAACAACATAGTGGAAAAAGGCTTACACTCAGGACCCAGTCTATACCAGGTTCAAATCCTGGCTCTGACACACTAGGGTAGAGACCCTGTACGATTCACTTCCCCATTCAGACACTTGGTTTTGACACCAATAAAATGGTGATACTAATACTTCAAAATTTACCTCATAAGGTTATTTTGAAGAAAGTGCTTTGTAAACCTTAAAATTCAATTCCAACAAGAAGGAAAGGAACGGAGATGACTAAAGAAATCAGTGTGGACACATAGAAAACTCATCAACCAAATGAGTTGTTTTTAGAGTTGGGGAGGGAAGATATATATATATATATATATATATATATATATATATACACATACATAAGAGGGAAGATATAGTATGACTTGAAGAATAATAACTATAATAAATAAACAAATCTTCCTGCTCCCCCATTATTACTTCTTCCATATATCAGGATTTAGAAGAGTCCTACTCAGATGCATTATCATGGGGAGTAAGATTACCTAGTGAGTTTTTTAAAAGTTTTATTGATGCCTTTTGATTTTACATTAGTCATTTCTGGACATACCTCTCCCCTCAAACTTCCTCTCAGTGATTCTACCATTGTAACAAAGGAAAAAACAGTTAAGCAAAACTGACATATCAATCAGCTTAACATCATATGTAACATTCCACACCCATAGCCCACTGCTCCAACCAAAGAAAGGAATTACATTTCTCCATCCCTTCTCTAGGGCAAAAGCTGGCCATTATAATCATACCAAGTTCAGTTTTGTTCTATGGTCCCTATTTACACAGTGTATACATAGAACATACTATTTCCCTCATTCTGTATACTTCTTTCTAAATCACTTCATATAAATTGCCCCACATTTGAACATTCCATTGCATTCAAATAGCATAATTTGTTTATCTTTTTTCCAACCAATGGGCCCTATTTTGTTTCTAACACTCTGCTGCCACAAAAATCAATGAGACCTTAGGAGAGCTAGAGATAGTAAATAACAAAGCTTTCCAGCTTACCTCTTAAAGTTAGACCTGTATGAAAAGCCCTATTTCCAACAAGTATGGATGAGTTTTCACCATTTGTCCTTTCTTTTCATTAGGTGGGGAAGAAATATATTGTTCTGTACCCAGAATTATATTTTAGCATCTCTGAATACTATTATTGGTTGGAGAGAAAAAGAAAGTAGAAAAGGAGCAGAAGAGTCTGTCACCCCATGGCTCGTTTTGTCAATGTATTGGTCCAGTTCTCATAGAGATAGGGTTCTGCTCTCAGGGCCCTGACTAGACTCTAAGACACTTTACTAGAGCCCAGACACTCATCTTCTACACAGTAAGCCATTAGCTCATAAAAGCAATGTTTGCTTATGATCTGAATTTCTGATTCAAATCAACTGTGCTGAGCCGGTCTCCAAATTCTAGGAATGAATACAGTAAAAAGATTAACATTTACTTAGGGTTTTTTGCTTAGAACTTTGTTTTTGGGTATCTTGAATCTATGAGATGAGTGATCAGGCAATTACCAGGCCTTAACATAGAGCACCGGTATCAGAGAATTCTGTATTTGTGTGAAAATTTTAATAAACACATAAGAAGATATATCTTACAAAAAGTAATCATATTTTAATTTTTGTCACAACTTTCATTTTTTAAAGGCTATTGTTTTTGGCACTTTTCCAACCCAATTAAAAAGTCTATTAACAAAAGCACCTCTTCTGTTTTTTGCTAGTGACACCTAGAATTGCTTGCCTGTAATAAATTACATTTTCTTGATACTTAACAAGGATAGAATCCTTTAAGAGGAAGTAAAGTCATTTATAAGAAACAGGGAAAAAGAGAAAGATGTAGATAATTTGGAAAACAAGAATATCAAAATCTGAAGAAACCAAAAAAAGCCAGTGAAGAATTTGAAACTAGTGTGGACATGAGCTAGCTAGGTATATGTGTAATGGTAATGAAATCTGAAGATCCCTTTGTATTGCTAAGCTAAGAGTAAACTTAGCACCTAGTTTCAAATTAAGCTTATGTTAAAGAAACAGAAGGTATGAATCCCTGTTGCTGATGTAACAGGAAGGAGCTGAACAGGGAACCCCTGTTGCTGACTTAACAGGAAGGGGCTACAGAGGGAGATGCTATACCATATTTAAGGAAGAGCACACACTGGACAGTCAGAATTTCCTGGATCATGGAGGCAGGGCAGCTGTTGCTGGATTGAAGACTGAACTGAGAATTGAGAAGAACTAAGAGGAGAATGCAAAACTCGAACTTGTGGTGGCATGACTTTTGCTGAGATCTTTCTTCTGGGAACTTCTGCTGAAGAACTTCCAAGAACCAGCTGAAACTTCTGCTGAAGACTTCCGAGGGCCAGCCTGGAGCTGCCAGAGGAAGCATGACTGTAGTGTCAGTACTTTGTCTGTTTGTGGCTTTGTTAAGCCTTGACTTCCCAGGAATAGAGACTGTGAAAGATTTAAGGTGGACTAGACACTGTGAGCTTCAGTGTGGAACAAGACCTACATGGAGAGATGGACAAGGAGCTGGGAGCTGTCTGCCTTTGAATCCAGGTGACAGTTTGGTGAATTCAGGTAGGAGCTGGGATCACGGAAGGGGAACCAGGGTATCTGAGAGACTACCTTGGGTCATGATTTAAAAAATGGATACTGAGTAATGACTGATAAAACTGTAACTTACTTGTGACCTAGGGGTAGATGGCCTGTGTATTTTCCACTATCCCTTAAGAGAGTACTGAGTAGTGACTGATATTGTAACTTAATTGCACCCCATGGGTGGGGAACTTTGACTATTGTACTTTGCGTTCCTTATAAGGATGAGTGAGTTAAGGAATAAGGAGGCTCTCCTCCTAAAGACTGATTGAATTGAGGACTCAACTAAATGACTGATTGTCTAAATAAATGCACCTTGTTTAAAAGAGAACCACTGAATGATTAAGTTACTAAATGACTGAGTTACTAAATGACTATAGTTTGTTGAAAACTATGTGACCACTTTGGTGAAGCTATGTGGCTATTTTAGTGAAAAGTTGTTGAGTTGTGACATGTTAAATGCTGTATTCTGATTTTCTGTGATAAGTTGTAACACTGTGAATGTTGTACCTTGATTTTCTGTGAATGTTTTGTTTTGATTTGTTATTGAATAAATAAAGTGTTCTCTCTACTACGTAATCAGAACCTTGAAAGCTGTTCACAGCAGCAGTCCTCTGTGTGGTGTTCCATTATGTTAGAAATGAAAACATTATTGTAATCTACAAAGTCAAAATATCCTACAAATGGGTTTAATTCAACAGAGGGCAGCCTATTCACAGTATAATTAATACTCCTAATAAGCCATTTCCCGTTCATTTTTTATATACTGCCCCAAGTTGTGATATTAATTAATTCTGAATAAGTATTTACCTCAAATTGGTCTCCCTTTTCTCTGTATAGTTCTGCTTTATTCAATTAAATGAATCATATATTTGTTATGCTTTGGTCATTTCATTTCTATGTAAAAAATATTTATGAAGTACATTATGTTCAAAACACTTTATCAGCAGCTATGGGGAAGACAAAGAGAAAAGGACACCAATGCTGCCTTCTACAGACCTTACAAGCCAGTAAGGCAAAGGAGAATAAGATGGTGGGTATAAGAAAGATACAGAATGCTATGACAATGTAAGAGAGTGTCATTCTGGAGGACAGAAATCAGGGAAAGTGGCATTTGGTATGAGTCTTGTCAGATGGATAGGATTTTAAAAATCAGAGTTTCTTAGGAGAAAACATGAGCATAGGAAAACAGAGTATATCTCAAAAGAGGTGTGGTTAGTTCACTCTGGCTAAGGGCATAGAGTAGATGAAAGGTACTCTAAATAATATGAGAGGAAATGGAAACTTAAGTTTGTGTCAGGTTCAATGCAAGGCAACAAACAACAAACACCTACTGTGTGGCTTTTGTGAGAATAGTTTCATTGCTCTCATGGAACAACAGTGAGTTCAGGGAGATTTGTGAACTGGACCTAGAGTATCAGATTAAAGATAAAATTGAAAAGATTTTAGTTGGGATATGGTTAAGTTCCACCATCATATTTACCTAATACATTTTTCTATTATCTTCATTGCTTCCAATATGCTTCTGTTTTGTTTTAGGGAGGGAGGATAAAATGATGTTTTATCAAGAAGTCAATGGACAAAAATATTCACTTTCCATATCATTAGCAGATAGCTACTCACCTATATTGCCCAAGAGATTTGTATTTGACGGGACTTATGTTTGGAGAATTAAAACCTTTTGGGTGGATTCATAATTAATAAACATTGTGTTTAGCCTTAATCTGGTAATTTTTAATCCATTAAGAATTAGTCTAAAATATAGATGCTTCAAAAAAATCTCATTTGGATATATAAGTTTTACATGTAGGCTTTTTGTTTTCCTTTTCTAGTATGGATTGTTTTACCATATTACTCATTTAGAGAAGTACTTGCTTCTCAATGGGTGAAGTAAAATGGATAGGTGAAGCTCACCTACTCTATTCATTTCAAGAAAAATAATACGGGCCTAGTAAATTCATGCTTTACATTTTGTATTTGAGTACAAACTTAGGAAACATCCATTAGGAAAAAAAGATTCAGGCATTCAATTTAGTTGAAGATGTTCCTTTCAGTTAAGAATGGGATATATAAGGTACTTGAATATTCAGGAGGATGTACTAGATAGATATAATATCTTTTACTTCCTCTTTCATGTACTGTTAACAATCATAACTTCAATTTAGCAAAATATAGATTTTCTAGACAAACTATAATAGACACAATACCATCTCATTTTAAGCTAGGCAATCTTTTACTAAATTTTTCCTCACTAAACAGTAAAAGTACATTTGTAATTTAACATTACTATTTACAGTAAAAGAGATCCATTTAAAATTAACAGTGAATAGCCAGGAATGATTATCCTAATCCTCTGGAATTTGGCCGATATGAGTAGCAACTAAACAAACTGAGAAGCACTTTAAATAAATTGCAGTTTAGATGCCAGGACCTATTTTCTATTTAAAATCTCAAAACGAATAGTTTTTAAGTATTTCATACTATCTCTAACAGATGATTTTGTCCAGGGAAATGATTAATTAAAATTATGTTCTATTGCCAAAATATTTATTTTCTGATTTTTGTAATAAAACATTCTAAATACAAAAAAGATGAGTGTTTAAATGACATTAAATACACAGAAACAAAACTGAAATTTCACATTCAACTTTATCTTTAGTCATTTAATTATAATATATTAAAATAATACAAATAATAATCTAAATGGGTATTAATCTTAATTAACAGATCAACACAAGCTTACAACTGATGCACAGAAAGTTGTCACAGATGGTGCTATGGAGCCGGGGAAGCCTTTATAAAGGTAAACAAGAGCAAACTGGAGGACTCATATAAAGAGATGTAAGAAAGAGCCCCTAAAATTAGCAGCAGGAGATGAATACAGCAGTAGCGATCTTTGGGTTTGTGTGCTTCTGGTATCTTTACAATTCTTTCCCTCCAGAAAGCCCAAACACTTCTCCTCAGGTATCTCAATATAACAGGACTATGGAGAAACACTTCTGAAAGTTTTCAGGGATATAGTACCACACAGTTATCTTAAAAATAGAGATTCTAGTATATAGCATGTATAGGTTAGAGTAGAATGAATGCTATTTTAAACAAAAGCAAACACTTTGTGGCACAGTTTTCTCAATTCGTAAAATGGTCAATGAATTAAACACATACTTCTTAAAGTTAATATATAGATTAATGAATACATGATCATTTTATTTATGAGTAGCAGAGATGGTAATAGTATACTACATCTGTTAAAATGCCAGCAACATTAGATATTACTTATCTTAGTAGTAAAGTTTATATACCCATAAACAAATCAATTAAGTGGGCCTTTATAAAAGAACATGTTAAGTTGGATATTTCTAAATAGGATAAAATCTTCAAATGCCATGTAGGTCTCCTATTTAACTATTAAATTTACTACTTACTGTCATTTTACTATCTGTCAACTATTAAAAATAGTTGAAGAATAGTTAGTCCTTCCTTTACTATGTTTGGAAATTATCCAAATGCCTGAGTTTGGGTTAGGGGTCGTAAAAAAAATTATATTCCATTTGATTTAGGAGCAAAATGATAATTCTGAATTTATAGCATCACATTTTTGTAGCAGTTGCCTGATAAAATGCAAAAGACAATTTCACTGCAAGATTATATGAAAAGTTAAAACTAAAAGAAAGTCTTGATTCACTTAGATTATTAACATATGTGAAAGGAAAAGACATAAACGCCTGTTTTTCTTCCCTCCAAATTTAGTAGTGTTAAAATTAGCACAAGGATATGGTAAGTTTATGAGAAAACTTTAATAAAAGTAGGAAATGCTTTATCCCTACTTTTTCTTCCACATTAAGACAAATATACCCTTTATTCCTTTTTTTGATTTACCCTTGTAGATTAGTCAGATGTCCCCCTTATTTATGAGGTAGATCTACATAACAGACAAAGGTAAAATTAGGTTCAACAAACAGCAAAAGGTAGTAAGAATCATAGTTTTCAACTACCTAGCACGTTAATTTAGTTACTGATAATCTAGATGCGAGATTTTTATCTACTGTCCGCACAACAAATGGACAGAGCATTGAAGGAACTGCACTATATTAAATTCGCCATTTGCATTATAAATGAAACTAGAAGAAGGAAGTTGTGAGTAAACGGAAAGATCACTTAGGTTCTCCTTGCAGAGGCTGAAGGAGCTGGCTAAATGGTTTTTATTATCTGTTCAGAAAGCAGCAAAAAACATTGTTTTATCATTTCCTGAGATATCTGGTCATCTGGTATTGGAATGCTCAATGATAAGTATTGGCAAAAAGACCATTAAAATCATCGTAGCTTATGCATTAACATCTGTTCCAAAGGCACAGGGGGGAAAAGGATGGAAATATAGATAAAAAATGAGAGGTTAAAGACTTATCGACTGCACAAACACTTTCCATCTATACATCATGAATATTTCCATTAAGAAAAGAATTAGGTGGCACTAAATATGATGAACAATGAATAATATCACAAAAATTAAATAATATTCCAACAGAGAGGAAACGAGGATGTAGGAGTCATTCCTGAATCAGTCAATAATCTATGCAGACCACCACTGACTTGATAGAGGAGCAAAATTAATACAAAGCTAGGAGAATGAAAACAGAAAAATTTTTTAAAACACCTCTCACCTGACCTAACAAATAAAACAAGCTATGAATGCCAAAAATGAGATGTGCCAATTTATTACAATTTCATGGAGAATTTAACTAAAGTAAATCAATAAATCCAAGACCTAAAGGACAAATAAAAATGATTTTGTTAGCAAATACCTGACTTACCAGCTTACTGAAGAGCTATGCCAGTCATCTCTGGGCAAAACCAGTTTATGATATATACTTATTTGTAAAATCTTACAGAAAAGAAAGGTGAAAGTTATGAACAATATTGTCTCATAAAATGGAGAATGGTGATGGGTAAAACTTCACTAATGCAAAGAAAACTTAGTAAGAACCCCAAATAAGTAGTTATCGCAAGGGCATTTAAAAATGAAAGTGGAAGGATGACAACAAATGGAAGATAGAAAAGATCTGCAAAGATTTTCTTAACAAACTTTAAAAAGCCATCAAGGACAGCAGAGTCATCACATTTGGACTCGAATATTAGTCCAAGATTTAGTGTTGAAGTGGAGAAAGATGGGAAAAGTATGCACAGAGGAAATCTGTGTTAGAGGTGCCATAATTGTGAAAGTATAGAAAGGCCAATTTTCGAGGTATCTAAAAATACCTAAAGGCATAGAAAACACATTTCAGACCTATTATTTTAAACAAAGGCAGACAGAAGAAAATAAATAATTACTAAATCATATGCAAATTTCACATCTATATGTAATTTTCATGAGAATAAGCTATATGTACAAAGGATATATCTGATTAAGGGAACGGGTAAAATTTTTATGAGCAATATTTCATAAGAGACCACATCTTATTTAGCACAAAATTGGCTTAAAGATGCAATATCTCTGTGCCTTTTGTTGACATTTGGTAGGCATTTGACTCAGTAAAGCAAAATATCACTTTAAAAACTCTCCGTCAAAAAGATGTCTCCTATGAAAACATCAAAATTATCTGAGATGCAACAGAGATAATTGTTTGATATTAATATTAAGTAAGTTCTAAGACATGGAGATGTATGTATGCTCACCAAGAGTATCTGTCACTGTTATGGAGGAGATTCAATATATAGTTCAAATCAAGAATGGATTCCATAATGTGTAAAAACAATAGTTACTAAAGTCCTGAAAGTGTAGGCTGTGCTAGTTTCTCCTAAGATCTTGCCATGAGTTTGAGCTACCTTGCCTTAAAAGGCTAGAAGACTATCCTCAACACTTGAATGGGCCAGGGGCTAAAGCTCTGGTTACTGATTTGACTTTCCAGTTGACACAGTCAGTTCATGATCATGCAGTGACCCTCAGATTTGGCAGATGTCCCACTCAGAAGTGACCTGACTTGATGATGTGATAGCTCAGCTGATCCACCTGACCCAACATATCTGCTGACTAGACAAATTCACATACAGAGATGGGGGCAGGGAGAGTATATCTACATAAACCAATACTATTTCCTTGATGAGTACCCTTTCCATGAAACTGTTAAGTAAATTTCTTTTTAAATTTTAGATAAGACTATCAAGTTATTAGTGTCCCATTTTATTTTGATTCTGAACATCAATCAGTAGACCAGTTTGAGTTAGGCTTAAACTACAGTGTTTACTAATGCTGAAATCCTCCAGATGTTCTAGTTCATAGATGATACTGTGGTGTTTTCACTGTGGCCATAAAATTAAAAACTTTCAAATGGCAGACCCTAGGACACCAGGGATTACACAGTAAGGGAATCATCATTTGCCTACCCTGGTCCTTCTTTTCTCCACCAGGAACAGCAACTATATAGGACTTAATATCTCAACAGATAATACATTACTACTCTGGTGTGTTAGCTGGCTCAGTTTCAGGACTCTACCCTGGGTTTGAGTTGTCCTGATGAGCTAGTAAGTAAAAACCCACAAAAACCCTAGCATTCTCTGACCATGAATCACTTCCCATCTAATTTTAGCCTCTACTTTTAAATATTTCATTTACAGTTAGATTGTACCCAATTTTATCTTTTATTGTCTAAAAGATTTTGGCCTTGTAAATAAAAAGGACACGTGACAAGTATGAATGTTCAAAGGTAGACCAAGAAGAAAAAGAATGAAGGGTATTTCTGGTAAACATTTTAGGAGAATTCTTAAAGCTTATCAAATATTTTTCTATATTAGGGCTATCAGAGACTTTGGGAAAACATACAAGGATGAATTTTTTTTTAAAAGAATTATTGTCATTTACCATTTACATTGTTATCATGTTACCATTCATTTTTGACCATCCACTAAAACAGCAGTTCTCAACCTGTTGGTCATCACCCCTTTGGGGGTCAAATGACCCTTTCACAGGGATCACAGGGGTCGCCTAAGACCATTGGAAAACACATATTTCTGATGGTCTTAGGAACCACGACACCACTCCTCTATCAGTCTCCAGGCAGGTCCACCCACATGCAGATACACCCACATATGAGTATTAAAGGGTCACGGAATTAGGAAGGTTGAGAACCACTGCACTAAAAAGAGACATGAAATTTATATACATTATCAGCAACAGAAAATAACTTTTGGAACTGATCTTAAATCAATCTGCTAATCAATCAGTGAGAATTTATGTACCAGACACTGTACTAGACCATAAGGACAAAAAGACAAAGACGAAACAGTTCTTGTCTTTAAGGAGTTTCCATTTTCACTGGGGAGATGATATATACATAATAGATACAAGGTGACTTAGGGAGAGGTGGCAGTTGCAGAGAATCAAGAAGTTTCACGTAAAAGGAGCCCTAGAGCTAAGTCTTGAAGATGGTCAGAGGTGAGAGGATATGAATTTAAGGCATGGGAGACAGTCAATACAATGGCACAGAGATGGAACATAACTTAATAAGGCCCTGAAACGTCTCCCTCTGTGGTGTACCATTAGGGATGTTGATAACATACCGGAACTCATTTCTTAATGATTAATGAACTTCCACCCAGTCATACCTTCCCAGTCACAGTGATTTTTCCTGCTCCTGAATTGTTTATTCCCTTATTGTCCTCTCCTCAACCCACTGACTCCTCCCTGCAATATCTGCTCTAAAGCATGCATTGTGCTATGCACTATGGAATGTCTGCTCCATAGGTAACACACTTGATTTCATTCTAAACTTTTTACCTTTCCACTATGTTAATCTTTCACTCACAAAACTCCTCTGACCACCCTTTCCGTTCTAGGTACACTTTCACTCATGACCCTTGCCTTACTGGTAACAATGATGTTACTGGAATACTCCTTGCTCTCCATTCCACTTTCAGGCTCTCTCTACCACCATCACGCAGTAACTTCTCTTAATTTTGGGCTTAGTCTATTTTTGGCACTCGATCTAGATTCTGGTAACCATTATCTACAGACCTCCAGGGCACTGGCACTCCTCCCTCAATGCGTTCAGTGCCTGGCTCATGATTTTTCTCTACTCCCCAAACCCAGCAGTCATAGAAGGCACATCAACACACATACCAAGACCCCTTTAAACATCTTAACTTCAGTTCCTCATCTTACTCATTTTCGCTTATATTTTCATTCATTCAACCCCAGCCACAAACAGAGAGGGAAAGGAAACTCAACGTGATAATGTAGAACTGAACACAGAGGTGATGATTATAAATATTCTACCTCCATTTCAATGAACTCTGAAGTTCCCTTATCTTATCCCAATCTCTTTTCATTCCACCTCTCCTTCTGCCTCACAACCCTAAACCCTGTTCTTCATCCTCCTGGAGCCTTCCAATCCCTCCACCTCTTAAGTTCTTTCCCACACCATCACTCCTACACTGGCTATACTCTCCCTCTCTTCCCCATACTGAACCCTTGGGGAATCAGTTCCATTCTATATTGCCCTTTTCTCTCTAGTCTCTTACTCCTCTATCCTATTGCCAATCTTGCTCTGAGATAAGCCTCAGCTTTGGATAACTACCACTTTCCTGCTTTTGCTCCAACTCATGCTACTGAACAAATATAGAGAAAATCCACAAATCCATGCTGATGGGCCCTCTACAAATTTACATAATTACATAATTTCACATGGACCCCATTGCTCAAGGCAATCCTTTAACCTATTCCTTACCGATTCATTAAACCATTCAACACAGCAGCCTTCCCAATCCTTTTCATTCCTCCTCAAACGTTCCAAGGCCCATACTTTCCTCAGTCTGTCAGCTGAGAACTGCTTCATGAGAAAAAACTGAGGCCATTCACCAAGAGTTCACTTGGGCACCTAGGTGAAACAGTGGATAAAGCACCAAGCCTGTGGACATGAATTCAGATCTGGTCTCAAATACTTACTAACTGTGTGGCCCTGGGAAAGTCATCTAACCTTTTTTGGCCTCAGTTTCCTTAACTATAAAATGAAGATAACTGCATCTACCTCTCAGGGTTGTTATGACGAACAAATGAGATTACAGTGCTTAGCATAGAGTCTGGTGCACAGTAGATGCCATATAAATGTTTATTCCTCCTCCACCCCCCAAAAGAGAGTTTCTACTTCTTCCCTCCTCCTTACCTCACAGCACTCAGATCCTTTCTACCACAATCTCTACCATTACCCTCTCTTATATGAAGAGGTGGCCAGCTCTTCTCTTTGTCAAAGTTAACCCCCTACATTCCATCCTATCTTTAGCAGATTTATGCCTCTCTCATCCCCACTCTTGCATTATGATTTCAACCCCTCTCTGTCTAATGGCTGCTTCCCTACTACCTACAAATATGTCTATGTCTCCACCATTCATAAAAAACCCTCCCTTGATCTATCTATACTACTAACTAATGTTGTGTCTCTCTCTTCCCTTTTGTGGCTAAACTTCTTGAGAAGTCTATTATTGGTGCCTCAACTTCTTTTCTTCTTACTCACTTAGCTCTATACTTTGGCTTCCTGACATTAGCATTCAACTGAAGCTGCTTTCTTCAAATTTACCAGTGATGCTTTAATTGCCAAAACTAATAGCCTTTTCCAGCTCCTTGTACTTTTTGGTCTCTTGGTCACCTTGACAATTTGATCCCTCTCTTCTCTTTGATACTCTCTTGTGTCCAGGTTTTCATCACACCGTTCCCTCCTGGTTCTCCTCTCACTTTTCTGACCTCTACTTAGTCTATTTTGCTAAATCTACATCCTACTAACCCTGGCTGTCCCCCAAGACTCTGTCTTGGGCCCTCTTTTCTTCCTCCTCTATACTATTTCACTTAGTGATTTCATCATCTACCATGAATTAAATCCATAACTCTATGCTAAAGATTCTGAGATCTACTTATCCAGCACTAACATCTCTTTTGAGTTCTACTCTCATATTTCAAAATGCTTATTGTACATCTCAAATTGGATGTCAAATGATTCCATTCAAGAGGATATAGACAGATCATAAAAAATTCTTTTCTACTCACTCCTAAAAATAATTGAAATGACAATTTAAGTATTACATAAATAGCACATTCACAAATTTAAATCAACATTTCAAAGACATACCTTATCCATTAGTTTGCCTGCATGAAGACTCAAGTTATTGAAGAATATTTTCTTGCTTAGCAAATGCATTTCTTCAATGGTGGTCAATAATGTGGTTGCACTATTTCCCACAATACCACTGAAAAGAAGAAAATTTATTTTCACAACTCAGAGATGGACAACATTAAGATATAAGAATATCAGATGCAATGCTTTAAAAAAATTCATATAACATAATAAAAATGTAGAAACTGGGACTTGATAGTGAAAAATCATGGACATTTTTTTTTATTATTATTTAAAGATGACTAAAAAGATGGTGATCACTTTCCTTAATCATCTTATCAAGAAAGGCCTTAAATATTTTGTATTATTGTTTATGTGAAAAAATATTGTGTATATCCTTTAACTGCTCCAAGTCCTTAGTTTATCAAAAAGACAATACACACACTAGAATTGGAGCTTTGTCAAAGACAGGGGGAAAAACACTAGTAAGAATCCAAATTTTTCATATTTTTTGATAAAATACAACCTGAAATGCCCAGAGAATATTAATTGCTCTAGGTTTATTTAAAAAGCAAAGTTGTTAAAACTGATGGACTTTTCCTTTTTAGTTACAAGATGAATAAATGCACTCAATAAAGGTTGATGAGATGCTGTGACTTCAATATTTTAGAGTATTACAGAGTTGACTATGCACCAATAACAAAACCCCAAATCTTTGCCACTTTACCACACAACTTTAAAACTGGAGACAATTCATGGTTACCTGGCTTAAGGTAAAAACTGCTATTTAATTATAGGAAAGGCTATGTTCTGTACACCACACTACTACAGGCATATTCAGCAATTACTTTTCTTCTATATATAATTACTTTTAAAACAAACTTTTTCTCTTTAAGAATATATACTTTGTAGTTAACATTTGAATGCTAAAAGAACTTCTTTGGTTATCAATATCTGATTATTTAACAAATTACAATTATTTGTTCTACCATAGTAGCATCATATCTATGTATAACATTTCTCAATTCTTTACCACAAGTTATACAAGCTGAAGTTTAGATTAAGTCAAAAACACACCCTGATGTTTTTGCTTTTTTTAAAAAAAAAATCTACATAAACCAAGACACCAAAGCACACTAGAAATTCAAATTTGATATTATGAAAGTATGTTTCAGAATTCAAGGGGATTATTAGTAGTACTATTCAGAATAATTTGTTATAACCTACTGTCAGAGACTACCTATTTTGAATCTATGCAAAATTCAATGGCTCACTCTTGTTTTTGGAATAAGAATAAAAATCCTTTGCCTTGAATTCTAGGAAATCAATAATCTGTCATTACCCACTTTCTCCAAACTTCATTCTCCAGCCATTGGATTACTTTCTACCTCCCAAACATGCATTGTACTTTCACACATGCATTGTGCCTCTACTTATGCTGTTTATTATGTCCTCTTGGCCTGTTGGATTACTATTCATCAAATACAGAAAAGGATCTCTGTGGTGCTATCTATATATTGACTTAGGAAGGGAAAGGTAGATGGTGTAGTGGATAGAATGCTAGGCCTGGAGTCAGGAAGACTCACCTTTCTGAGTTCAAATCTGGCCTCAGACACTTACTAGCTGTGTGACCCTGGGCAAGTCACTTAACCCTGTTTGCCTCAGTTTCCTCATGTGTAAAATGAACTAGAGAAAGAAATGGCAAACGACTCCAGTATCAATATGCCAAGAAAAACCCAAAGAGAATCAGAAAGACTTGGACAATGAAAAAATGACTGAACAACAACAACAAAACTGACTTAGAAAATGACAAATTAACATTATCTGTGTGATATTGTATTTTTATTTATTTTGTTAAATGTTTTCCAATTACATTTTAATCTGATTCTAGCAGACCTCTTTCAAATAAAGCATAACTCAAACGTCTCCTCCACCATGAAGGCTATCCTGATTCTGGCATCAGTATTCCCTGTAAGCACAATGCACTCTCTTTTGCAATGACCATCATATGGGTCATATAATTTATATATGTGTATCATATTCTGATTAGATTGTAATTTCTGTGAGGCTAAATACAATGTTCATTTACATTTTGTATCCCTCTTGGAACCCATGAGCACAAGTTCTACACAAAGAAAATAGTCAATAAATGTTGAATGAACAAATTATTGAATGATAAAGTATATAGGGAAATTCCACTGTAAACTACTAACAGATCTGTGATGCAATAATAAATTTAAGCATGGGAATTAAACATTATAGCAGAATTGTATAGATTCATTTTTAAAGCATTTAAGATTAAATTTTTCCTTT
This sequence comes from Pseudochirops cupreus, assembly GCA_028627135.1. Classification (NCBI taxonomy): domain Eukaryota; kingdom Metazoa; phylum Chordata; class Mammalia; order Diprotodontia; family Pseudocheiridae; genus Pseudochirops; species Pseudochirops cupreus. The sequence continues at coordinate 136,040,841 of CM053582.1, read as the reverse complement.
TAAAAAATCATGATACTATTCCATATGGAAATAAGAAATTCTGTATTTCCAAATGGAAAAACAAAATGTTGAGTAAACATGCATGTTATTTTCACCTCCCACAAGAAGGCAGATATTTTAGCTCCTTTTCTTAATGAAAAATATAATTCTAAATAAGCCATTTCACTTTACATTACATATTACTTTAGCAAATGCTGTCAAAGCTTTTTAAACTGTTAATGTAAAGGGCCAGGATTGCCTTATTCATTAACAGTGTAATATGATACTTAAAATGTATTTAGCTAAATATTTTGGAAAAGGTGCTATCCAAGGAAAATTCATATGAACTGCATTATGAAGGTGGCCCATTATACAACACATATACATAAAGTTTTGCAAAATATTATATAAATCTCATTTACTATTATTACATGGTTTATTTAATCAGTCTTGAAAATATAAATTTACACTGCATTAGAACTTAAATTTGATGTAAATGTGGGATTTAATCCAAATTGTGAGTGAACCAATTACATTCAAGAAGTGGTACTACAAGGAATACTGTTAAGGAAATATGTGACTAAGAAAGGAAGTGTTTGGTCATGATCAGGTGGTACAAGTGAAAAATTATAAATGCATAGCCATCAAGTTCCATTGGTATCCTCAATGTGTAAAAGAAGTAATGGAGACACCCCCACACTGTTTGGTGGATTCTTTATAAAGGATCTATAGGAGGACTTGCTGGTCAAGAATTACATGGGGTGACAAAGTCATGGACAGATGGGATCTATCCTAATGGAAAAAACCCACCCATGTTGATAATAATTGCAGGTCTATTTCAATAGTTAAGAAGTATAATGATTTTACTTACCTAATTGTATGATGATAGAATTTGAGAAGGTTAGAAATTTTATATAATAAAACTGCTCCCGGTTCAGCAACTATTACTTGTTCGATTCGGACCTGTTGAAACATTAAAAGGACAGAAAGCTGAACATTTTCTAAAGATACAAATTTATGTCCTTAGTAATTTATATTACAAAATGACATTGATAAAAATGAATATAATATTTTGAAGTTGTAAAAAGAATGGAAACTTGAAATAGCTTGGAGGATAATAAGGTAGAGTAGGAAAAAAAAAACAGGTGTACTCCACAATAACGATTCTATTCTCTACAGAGTTTGGTGTGAGACTGTAGTTGCTGGAAATGGCAATACAATGAGATCATTTTATGGATTAGCACCAGAACATACTGGATTTCAATTCAACAGTGAATAGCAAAAGCAGCTGCTAAATCCCTAAACTACAACAGATCATCACTGGCAATACATTACAGTGCCTCCAAATATCTGGAAATCATGAAAATATTTTTGCCCTGCAATTATTACACCTTATTTTTTCCCCTTTTTCCTATTAATAATGACTAACCAGAGATTAGGGAAATGGATGTCCCTGAAATTGGCATCAACATATTTCCCCAAGAACTGTAGTATTACTGATATAAATTAAGACAGATCAAAATTTATCCCTACATCAAGAAACTGTCTCTGACGTTCCCTAGAATTCTATTTCACAATGTTCTTTCCCTTATTTTCCATTTCTTCAAACTTAATGTGTAAAATCTATACCAAATAAATTTATACTTGTTTTATGTGCTGTTTTTTGTCATTATTGTCTAGTTGTTTCCTATGTTGTGTCTTGTCTTCCTAATGATTATAAATTGGAGGGCATTTAAATACACACACACATAAACATGCATATATATATAGATATATATCTATATATAGATATATATCTCTCAAATCATCTATTAGAGTTCTAAGAATTAAAAAATGCTGATATTTAAATTTCTATAATCTTAAGTAACCATCACAGTATATGTCATAATTTAAACAAAAAGAGATTGATCAAAGTTAAATTTCATATATGTATTTCATCTTTTAAACAGAGACAGCTCAAAAATCTTTATTACGTAATTGCTAGTAGCTCATATAAATGAGATCACAGATCACATTTGCTATTGGCAGTATGTAATAGTAGCATAAATAAACATCCTAGAAAGGCTGGGGGTAACAGGATACATTTTATCTTGCGCATTTTAATTTTATATGTACATTTTAATTCTAAAATCATACTTTCCACAACTAGATACCTTTTAAACCCAGACTAATTTCTCTTAGATTCTGGGACTATGTCTGAACTAATGTTTACTGATACATTTCAGAGCAGTGACATTTTAAAGTTTGGTAAAACTGTTATATTCAAATTCACAATCAGAATTATGTGAATGTTCACATGCACAATTTGGCCTAGCAAGTTTATGCTAAGAATTTGGCTATGTGATATCCAGAATTCTCAAGATTTCAAAAACAATTCTAAACTGGGAAGTAGTGCCCCACAACTCCCCCCAAACCCTGCTCTCCCTGCCAAGTTTTTGATGGCAGAGAAAAGCACCCAACAACAACAACAAATACAGCTACGATAATTAAAGATTAAATCCGATGTGTTATGGTGCTATGGCTGCCTCAAAGGAATTTATAGGATTTAGAGATGGAAGTGAGCCTGATGATTACACCCCCGCTCTTTTTCCCCCCTTGTAGGTGGGGAATCTGAAGTTCAAAATGATAAAGTAACTTGTTCAAGGTCACAAAAACAATAATTGATAGAGCTCGGATTCAAACCAGGATTTCTAGATTCAGATCAGCTGCAAGAGTGAAAGCTCACCGCTAGCTGTTAAAATCCAGCCTTTTGTGAAAAAGAGAGAACAACAAGAAAAAGACGGAAGCTTTCAGCGGAGAAAAGGAAGCGTGATCAGCAGGTAAAAGAAGCAGTGACCGCGGTGGGACGAGCCGCAGAGCACTCAAGAAATAAACAATAGCAAAAAAAGAGGCTTGTCTTCAAGCCAATATTGTAGCATTCTCAGTGACAGAGCTGTTTATAGAGGTGGAGGGGCCTTAGAGATGTTTTCTGTTTGTTTTGTACTTGCTCCTCCTATTACTCACTGGAAAAAATGTCTTCCTCTGTTAAGAAACATAAAAATGATTTGGTTTTTCTTGACCCTATTCTAACATAGTTTCTCAAGATAATTCCCTTCATTTCCAACATTTTGACTTCATGTTTTTGTTTTTCATCTGATATGTACTCTAGATTTTAATTTTTAATTTATTATTTTAAAAAAGTTTAATTGAGGTATTTTGTTTTTACATCAAAGTCATTCCAGGATTTCCCACCCTCCTCTCTGCTCTGTACCTTTCTTCATAATGAAGAAAAAGAAGAAAACATCCAATACAGTTATTACATCTGACAAAATACTGTCAATATATCCAGCCCCAAACAAAGACCACTGATGTTTTTCAATTGTTCAGAACTTAATCTCCTGTTGATGAGGTTCAGGCTCTGGGAACCCCCTTGAACTCTGATTGAATCTTCCCACTTGATGAGGCATTTGCCTGAGGCCATAAGCCTTTCATTCTAGTTAGATCCAAATCTCTTAACTCTTACTAGCCCAGTCCTCCATTGTCCATCTAATTCCCACTCTTGAGCCTATCAAAATATCTATTTCCAAATCAACTGTTACACCCTTGAACTGGCCTAGCCCACCACTGCCTCCAGGTAGCCTCCAGCAACTTCACTCATTTATTGGAGTCTGACCTCATTAACTCCTCCTGAAGAGCCTCCCCAAATTCATTACTGGAGTCTGACCTCATCTGACTCCTCCTGAAGAGCCTCCTCAAACTCCTCCTCTAGATCACCCCTAGATTCCTCCCACAACCTGTCTGCATATAAGACCCCATCTTGCCTCCATGTGTGTGAGAGCGCCATAGGATTTTCTAGCACAGACTTGCTCTGTGTCCAATACAGGTGAACTTTTAATAAACTTTTTGCTTTGCTTTGGCCGAGAGAAGACTTGAGTCAAATTCATTTGGCAGGACCCAGTGTGTTGGTATTTTGGGGTCTCAAGCCAAACTCTCTACATTTTATGGGTAACCTCTTCACTGTGAGTGACTTTTTCATTTTTACATCATTGTAGTCTTTGAGTTATCCTGTCTTTTGTTCCTATTTATTCTATACTGCTTCATTTCATATAAATCTTCCTGTTTCTCTATATATACTTTTTACTTTCATAATTTCTTCTCAAATAGATTTATGCGCTAATTTATTTGAAAGTTTCTTCCAGTGATATAGACTGCAACTCATCCATGCCTGCCCTTCTTTTCATTTCTTTCTACACAGCAATATCCCATTACACTAATATATCAAAGGATTTTCAAAGACTCCCCAATCATTACACATATACTTTATTTCTAATTCTTTGCCCTCCTCAAAAGTGCTGCCATGAAAATTTTGGTATTTAGTGAACAATTCCAAATTTGGAATAATTCCAATTTAGTGAATAATTACAGAATAAGGTTAGAGTAAAACATAATTCCCAATTTGGGAAGAACGAGGCGAAACCTCAAATTTGTTTTAACCCACGTTTCTTTAGGTATTAGCAGGGTGGATTATATTTCTAAATTATCATTTGTAATACGCAATTCTTCTGAAAACTGTTCAAGTCCTTTGACTATAGATCAAATGCCTTATTGTTTTCCTTTAGTATATGCCCCACCCCTTATTAAATCTAGATACAAGAGAATATATAGAGATGGGAAATTAATCCCTTTGAATTGCTATAGATTAAGATATTTGTGGGAAGATGCTTTGTAAAGAATTGATGGAAGGATGTGCTCAAGAATTTGCAGGGGATAAGAAAATACAGGCAGGCGACAATCTGCACTGATAGAGAGCATTCTCACATTAATACAGTAAGAGATGCATCAAAATTATCTAAAAGTCAATTAGTTACACATCACTGAGGTACAAGTTTAATAAATACATGGAATTTTAAAGTACAAATAATATTATCATAAAGCAGAAAAATTATCATCAACATAAACTGGGATAAATGATTAAAGATTTAGTACATTAAAAGATAAAATTAAAGTATGATTTTTATTTCAACTGGTTGACACATTAAACTGACAGTATTAGCTATTCATATATGGTAATGCAGGATAAAGAGATTCTTAAAATAATGAAGGCAATACACTCCATGAGCATCGTCTAGGAATGAAGGATATAACAATTTTTCAGGTCACTAAATACATAATAAACAATTTATTTTGAAGTGAACTTTTGCAAACATCTGCTGGGTATTCTCTAGAGTATGTAAGAGATGCTATAATGTCACATGGAAAGATTTAAAGGTCCTTCTCCTCTGGAAAACCTACTCAAAAAGTGGAACAGGATAGGAAGTTCCTTTTTCATTTTATAATAGAATGCACTTCTTACTCTCTTTTTAACCTTTAGCACCATATATTAAAATTTTCTGAGGAGACATAATGATGTCCAACATCTGCATAAATAAGTATCCAGACTTAGAAGCTCAAAAGGGATATAGTGGAATGCAAGTATTTAAATATATTTTTAAACTGAAGACTCTGGGGTACAATTTTTTATTTAAGTAGCAGCTGTTATTTTATAAGTGCTTATCATTAATAAGGCTTTTCATTGTTTCTACAACATTACTTTATTCAAAGTGATTAAAAGGATTCACGGTAAACCTTTAAAATGGAAATTCAAATGAATCAGGGAAGATACTATTTAAAACTCCAATAACTACAAGTCTTATTTGACAATAAATGCAAAGTGATATTTATTCAATCAAATTCACTATAGTCAACATAAATGAAGAAACTAGTACTTAGCAGGGGTTAGAGAAAGAAGATGTTAAAGTTACGAACAACAGAAGGAACTTTTTCAAATTACATTTTTCCTATAATGTTTCCATTGCTCAGATGACCAGTGGAGAGAGTACCAGCAAACAGTACTTATTAGAGTCACCAGATACATGAACATCAAACTATAATGTAATAATTGCATGGTAGGCAATGATCATACATTTGATCATCTTTTATTTCTGTTGCATATAAAATTGAATACCAAGGTGAATAAATTATAGGCATGCTGAAGGTACTCTATATAAATATTCAGCTATTGAAAAGTATATTATAAGACTGCATTATCAAAATAGAAAATTTTGCTATCTCAACATCGTGGGAATAGGCAGAGAATTATGGAAACTAAGCTTTTAAATAATTCTTGCCAAGATTATCAAAAACAGCCTCTGGATTTCTAGCTTTTAATGTATAAAAGGTAAAAAAATAGCCAAGAAAAAAAAAGCAGTATTAAAATATTAAAGCCAAATGAAATTATTTTACATTTGGACTAATTTTCTAAACTCAATGAATATATATAAAAAGGAACATAATTCATCACTGTTAATGAAAATAGAGTAAAAAAAGTAAAAGGCATAGGTTCATAGGATCACAGATTTAGAGATGGATTTCACCTTAGAATATTTGTAGCCAGCCTACTCTCTTTATACGCAAGGAAAATAGAGACCCAGTAAAGTGATATAACTTGTCTAAGGTCATACAAGTATGCAGGAATGGAGTCAAGGTTCCTGGAAAATCTCTTAAGAATTTATAGACAATTATTAGTGATCTCAAAAATAGTTGTACGTCCCCAACCCTCTATATCACTCTGAATATAGAAAATGTAGTAATTTATTAAGTTTAACATTGTAAATATTCAAGTTGGGAAAATTTCTCCTTTCTCTGCTAAGAAAATACACAGTGATCACAAAACTTTATTGTTATTGTTGGCTATATATATATTCTTATTTAGTATGAAGAAGTTGATTTTTATAAAATTTCAATCACAAAATTAAAATTAAAACAAACAACAGCTTGTTTTTTTAATGAATAATAACAAATTTATCAATTAACGGAATACTAATCTGCTGTTCTAGTACAAAAATACATGACAAATTTTTTTACCTTTAGGGGTCTGCAGACTCCTTCAGTGATGTGTCCAACTATTTCTTGAATGTTTTCTTCTACACCTATAGTTGAATAAGAGACCAAGAGAAGCCATCATTCATATTTTCTTCTTTACATGCAGGTACTTTATACGTGATCACAAAATTCCTCTAAAATTTTTAAATGTGTTTCTATACTTACCAAAAACACAGACCATCTGATTGATGTCAAAGCATCTAATATTACCAGCTCTTTTTATTAAATTTTCATTTGTTTTAGATATATCAATTTGTTTCAAATCTTGCATCTCTATACTCTTCCTAATTTGTATATCTATATTATGTTACTGATGGGATGGGTTCACATATATGAACATTATTTCTTTGTGGGGGAAAAAAGAGTAAGTATAAGGGTAATTCTGTGAAATGATCAGTGAAGCTTATTAGTTAAAAAGAATGGTGTAAAGATGAACTTCTGTGAAAATTCCAATGTTATTGGAATAGGAAACAATTATCAGAGAAGTATTTACAACTGAAAAAAGAAATTGGACTGATAATATTAGAGTAAGGAACAACCAATGGATAGCTTATGTGCTCCACTGGTACACATACTATGTCAAGAGACTTAGAGGGAGATCTCCAGTAGGTAGTGGATATCTGAAAGGACAAGGACAAGATAAAGTCTAGTGACTTTGCACGTGGATAAGATCATTAAAGTAAAATAAGATAAAAGTAGTTTAACAGTTAAAGGCCAAAAATGCTTCCTGATGAATAATCAGCATATTCACAGAAATTCTACTACAAAAGGAAAAAATACTGCTATGCCAAATATTTTGCTGAGTTAAATCTCAGTCTTTACGTGTTCAGATCTAGGAAGTTAACTGCTCTTTTCATAACTGCATCAATTTCTCTTGAGAACCTTATGATGTGTTCTATTTACAGCAGTTGATTCAGGCAAAATAATCCTGTGACAGGTCAAAATATTTGCTGTTCCCAAAACCATGTTATCTCTGAACCACCCAAGAAATCTCAAAATTCTACAACAGTTATCCTAGGGTTAAACTTAACTAAAAAGATCTAAAATTTGACAACTTACAAAAATGATTTTTTTTCCAAAGACTGATTCCTAAATCTTTAATCC
>CM053582.1:136004628-136032358 GCA_028627135.1 Pseudochirops cupreus | reverse complement strand
AAAAAATAAAAAATAAAAAAAATAAATATCATTGTTCCATGAAGCAGAGAAAACAACAGAGAGTAAAACTAGCTTTTGAACCAAACAGTCATTCTAAGAACATTTGATGTTGAGAATGGAAGGAAGAAAAATGGAAAAGTTCTACAAAAAAAGTTTCAATAAAATGTTTTCTCCATCAAGGACTGCAGAACCACATTTGGACCATAACATGATAGTCCATTCGATGTACTTATAGAGGAAGTAGATATGGCAACAAAAAGAACAAAGATGGAAAAAGCAAATAGGTTGGATTGAGTACATTAAGATCATTCAGTATTACTTGGAAGATATAACCACAGAAAGACTGTGTTCAGTGATCCTCTGATAACAAACATGAGGCATAAAACAGGGAGATGGGTAATCAGTAATAGTCAATAAACATTTATTAAGCTCTTTTTAAGTACTAGGTATTGTACTAAGAACTGAGAATACAAAGAAAGGCAGAAGGTAGTCCTTGCTTTCAAGGAGCAGTCTAATCAGGGAAGACAACACATAAAGGGAGCTGAAAAATGGTAGGGGGTGGGGGACATATCATGGGAACTTGATGAAGTTCTGAAGAGTGTAGCCAGGTGAGAAGTTATGAGATGGCTGCCCTATAAATGGAAGATCTGGAAGTTCTCTAATGTCCACTTTCCAGTCAGAGGGATAGAGGAGTTCCAGGGGCAAAGGGGTACAGAGGAGGTGAAAGTTTCATAATTGATGTTGTAGGATGATGAGTTCCTGGAGACCATGATGAAGCTCTGGAGTGCAGTTGGGTGGGAAATATATGGTTGCCAAAGGTATTTGCCACTGTCATGGAGGAAATCCAATTTCAGTCCAGATCTAGAAGAGTTTCCCTGTACACATTGAAATGCTCCAGATTATATTGTTTCTAGACGTCATTTGCTGCTTTCATCAAGGCCTAAGAATTTGCAAAGCTTCCTGAAAGAAATCTGTGTTCACTCAAAAGAGTTTAGTTTATTCATCAAAGACCAAATGGATGAAGTGTTGCCCAGATTTTAGCATGCATTTTGATAAGTACTTTATAGAGCTTGTTAGTCAGTGTGTATATCTATATGAGATAGTAAGGATGGAAAGTTAGCAGGACCTGGAGTTAAAAAGGAAGAGAGTGAACTGGATCGTTTTCAGAAGATTTCAAAGCTCTTTTACTGGTCCTAATCTGATGAAAGCAAAAGCCCATTTTTTCAATACTGATATTTTACTGATGTTGCTATATGACAGCAAGATGTAGAAACATCCCTACCTCTGAAGAGCTGAAGATAATTTTCACACATAGGACAATGGAGGAGCACATAGTAGGTGTTACTATTGTAAAACATCTAACCGATGAGAAATTTTGAAGAGAATGTCAATCAAGGAAGAGTATGAAAGGAAGAGAATAATAGACTGATCACATGGCAGATGTGAAGGATGACAGGTGGATGGATATTCATAGTACTCCCCTGTTACCCATGAAAAGTTAAAATAGAGAAATCAAACAAGGGCTCCAGCAAAGACACCACTTCCCTCTCCCTCCCCTAACCCTCGTGAAGTTTTTGGAGAATCTGGACAAAACTTTCACAGACAAATTGCTTTGCAGTTGGCATAATTGGAGGGAATTCCTAAATTGATCAGATCAAAGATCCATTTGAGAATTGAGTAAGTATTAAAAGAAGCATAAAATAGAGAGGTAACATACACCAAAATCATGAAAGCATGCTGACTGGATCCACTCCAAATTTGTTACATAATCTAAACTGGGCCCTCTTTGTTTGTCAGTGTCCTGAACACAATCCAAATGCAAGAATGTCCTGTAGATAATATGGTTCTCCAGATGTTGCTGTTTTACTGATGAAGAACCTAAGTGGTTAGAGTGATGAAATTACTTGTTTTTGGTCACAGAGCTATTAAGTATTCATCTGAGATTCAAACCCCAGTTATTTCAATTCTAGGTTCAGTGCTCTAAAGTCCCTCTCAGCTCTGAGATTCTGTGATTTTGTGTGTGGAACTCATAAGACTCTCTTAATTATTATAGCATTATAGGGAATAAAAGACGTGTTTGACTTATTGAACATGTATGAGATTTTTTAAATTTTTATTTTTTTAATGAAATGAATGGCTGTAGTCCTCAGAAAAAGATCACCAACACTAAAAATCATTCAACGATATTTCATTATGTGTTTGTTAGAGCCACTTCTCTTTCTAGTGTTCTTTTTTCTGTGGAGGACTCCACTTACCCTGTAGAAATACAGGTTCACACGCTGGCAATCATCCTCAACTTGTCCCTTTCCCATATCCCTCACATACAATTAGTTGTAAAGTCTTGTGATTTCATCTCTTCAATATCTCTTACCTCTAAGCCTATTTTTTCCCTAACTCACAGAATAATACCCCATCTTCCAACCCCTCATTTAAGGGTTTACCACCTCTCACCTGGTTTATTATTATTTATAACTTCTTATTTGGTTTCTCAGCTTCCTGTTTTTCTCTTTTCCTATCAGTTCTTCATTACAGCTGCCAAATTCATCTTCCTAAAACATAGGCAGACCATGTCACTTCCTTGCTTACGAAGCTTCATTGCTCCCTGTTGCCTTCCAGGTAAAATAGAAATTCTTATTTGACAATCCCTCGACCCTTTATTTCTTTTCCAGGCATCACGTTTGCAGTGGCTATACTCTCCCTTACCCATCTTGATCTCTTAGTGAATGAGTTCAAATCTATATAGTCTACTCTTGACTCCCACATCATGTCAGTTTTGCTTTTGTAAAATCATTCCTTCAATTGAAAAACAACAAAAACTCAAAAAGATAAAACTCTCATTACAAACATAAATAGTGCAGTAAATCAAATTCCCATATTGTCTATGTCTAAAAATGCACATCTTCCTCTGTATTTCAAGTTCGTCGCTTCTGGTGGGGTTCATATGTTTATCATTGCATCAATTAATCTTTCAGAGTTATTTGGCTTTTTCTCTGCACATGGAGTTACTGTATAAATTGTCCTCATAGAACTCCTCCAGATTTCCTCTACAAGTGCCCATTTCATCATTTCTTATGGCACAGCAATATTCTGTTACATTGATACACCATAGTTTGTTTAGCCATTCCCCAACAAATAGACACCTACTTGGTTTCTAATTTTTGGCTACTATGAAAAATATTCTGCTATAAATATTTTTGCATATATAGATCCTTTTCTTCTTTCTTTGATATCTCTGTGGTATTTGTCAGTTGGTAAATGGTTCAATCTTAAATTTAAATCAGTTCCTTAAGAATCTCGACTATGAGACCTTTTTCAGAGAAATTCGCTACAAATATTTTTTTCCATTTACATTTTCCTTCCAACTTTAACTGTATTAGATTGGTTTGTGCAAAACTTTTGAATATTATATAATAAAAATTGTACATTTCACCTTGTGTAGTCTTCTGTTACTTCTTTAGTTATAAACCCTTCCTCTATTCATAAAGTAATTTTTTTCCTTGATTCCCTAATCTGTTTATGACGTGACCTTGTATATCTAGGATATATATATATCCATTTGGAGATTATTTTGGTATCGGTTGTGAGGGGTTTGTCTAAACCTAATTTTTGCCAACCCACTATCCAATTTTCCCAGCAATTTTTGTCAGATAAGTCCTTTTCCTAATAACTAGGATCTTTAGGTTTAATTCAGATATTATGCTACTATATTTGTTTATTTCTGTGTGTTATATACCTAATCTTTTCCACTGATCAACTTCTCAATTTTTAACTAGTACTAAATCATTTTAATGGTTATGACTTTGTGGTACAAATTGAGATCTAGTATGAATAGACTCCTTTTCTACCTTTTTTTTTCACTATTAAGCCTTGAAATTCTTGACTTTTATTCTTCCTTATGAACTTTTTTTTTTTTTTTTTTTGCTTTATGGAGGGGGGAGGGCAGAGCAATTGGGGTTAAGTGACTTGCCCAAGGTCACACAGCTAGTAAGTATGTCAAGTGTTTGAGGCTGGATTTGAACTCACGTCCCCCTGACTTCAGGGCCGGTACTCTATTCACTGCGCCACCTAGCCATCCTCATATGAGTTTTTTAAATGATTTTTTCTAGCTTTATAAAATACTGTTTTGGTAGTTTGGTAAAGTACTAGATAGGTAATTTAATTTAAGTAAATGTGATTTTTATTTTATTGACTTGACTTATCAACAAGCAATTATTCTCCAATTACTTAGATCTAATTTAATTTTGTAAAGAATATTTTATACTAAAGTTGGATTCATATAGTTCCTGTGTGTACTTTGCTATATACACTACCAAGTGTTTTATATCTTCTCTAGTTATTTTGAATGTAATTTCTCTTTCTAGCTCCTCCTGCTGGATTTTGTTGGTAATATCTGGGCATATCAATGATTTGTGTGAATTTTTTTTTTTATATCCTAAAACTTTACCAAAACTGTTTCAGTTAATTTTTTATTTCTTTAGAGTTTCCGAAGAAAATCATCATATCATTGGCAAATGCTAATATGCTAATTTTGTTTCTTCTCTGTCTACTTATTCCCTTAATTTAGGATTTTGTTAAATAATAATAGTGATCATTGACACCATATTAGAAAGGCTTTTAAATTTTCTCCATTATGTATAATGTTTGCTCTTGGCTTTAAGTAGATGTTATTTACATGTGAAGGAAAGGTTCATTTAGTCCTGTTCTTCCTAGAGTTTTTAATAGAAATGGGTGCTTTTGAAAAGCCTTTTCAACATGTATTGATGTATGGTTTTATTATTTATATCATTTGTCCAGAAATGTAAATGCCAATTTCATACACTAACTCCTTTTTTTTAAAAAGGTTTTTATTGATATATTTTGTTTCTTAATGTCACCACAGATTTCCCCAGTGTCCCTCTTCTTTTCCTTCTCAGAGAACCAAAAGAACCAATATAACAAATAGCAATTTTTAAAGAGAAAAAAAGCAAAAGAAAATATGTGTAACATTTGTGGATCTCTCACCTCTTTTTAAAGGGGTAGGACATTTTCTCATAATTCTTTAAAGACATGATTCTTCTTCGTAATTTTGTAACATTCTCTTTTGCTTTATGATTGTTATTTCCAATCACATTGTTGCAGTCATTTTGTATATTGTTTTCTTGACTCTGCTTACTTCTCTCTGCATCAATTAATGTAAATCTTTCCATGCTTGTCTGTATTCACATTAATAATTTTTTTTACAGCACAGTAATATTTCATTACGTTCACACACTACAATTATTATTCCCTAACCGATAGTCATCTACTTTGTTTCAAGTTCTTTGTTTCACAACAAAAATACTGCTTTAAATGTTTGGGTATGTATATAGAAACTTTCTTTTTAATCTGTGAATATTCTTAATGTATAAGCCTCAAAATAGAATCTCTGTATCAAAGGGTATGGACATTTTAGACACTTATTTTAGGCATAATTCCAAAATGGTTATACAAATTTATAGCTGGATGAGCCATGTACTACCATCCTATCTTCCTACAGTCTGTCCAGTAGTGATTATTGCCATCTTTTGTCACGTTTGCCAATTTGCCTGGTATGAGTCAAAACCTCATGGTTGTTTTGATTGGCTTTTCTCTTACTGTCAGAGATTTGGAGCATTCTTTCATGTGGTTGTTAATAATTTAAAATTCTTCCTTGGATAACTGTTTTTTAGATCCTTTGACCACTTGTCTATTGGCTTTTGGTTTCGTGTGTGCACACACACACACACACACACACACACAGATACTAAACCCTTATTAAATAAATTTGATACAAAGCATTTTGTCCCCATTCAACCCCTTTCCTTCTAATTCTAGGTGAATTTTTCTTTTGTGCAAAAGATTTTTGTATTCATATATTCAGAGTTAGGTTTTACTTTTTGTAATTGCCTCTTTCCTTTGTTTGGTTAAGAGTATATCTCCTACCCATAGCTGTCAGAGGTAACTGATCTTCTAATTTTAAAATAATATTATTTTTAATATTAAGATTCTCCCCTAAGGGGAAAAGCATTTCCTTAGAAACTTACACTAAAAAGATAATTGATAAATGAATATACATTTTAAAAATTATAAAGTCAACAAATAAACTGACAGTAAGCTTAAGAGGAGATATCCAGAATCAGAGGAGAAATAGATAAGCTGAAAAGAAATGATAAGACTAAAAGCTGCTTTTAGAAAATGAATGAAATTGATGAACTTTTAGCCAAGGAGGGTGGAGCCAAGACTGTGGAGCAGTAGGAAGCAGTATGGGTGAGCTCCTTTCTACAAATTCTTCTAAACAGATCTAGAAAATGCACCAGACTAAATACTAATGGAAAAATCCAGAAAAAGGCATGAGTCCTTTGTGTAGCCCATCTTGGCATAGGGAGACAGATAGGAGGTTTGAACACACTAAGTTTGGAGTAGGGCCGTGAACATGTTATATGCTGAGCATTCTAGCAGCCAGGGAAAGAGGGGATCCTAGACTCAGACTGGGCCTCACCCAGGACCCATACTGGGACTGAAGAGGTGTGAACTATTACCTTTGTCCACCACTACTTGCTTCTGGGTTACAAGTCGAGGGCAGAATGAGAAGGGCGCTTGTACCCTGTGGTAGCATTCCCAGGAAGGAAAGCCCTGGGTCATATACAAAAAAAGAAGAAGTTCAGAATTTACTAGCAGCAGTTGTTTGGGTTAGTCCCTAGACTCAGAGCAGGGTCTTACTTCCAGCATCTAGTCTAGCCTGCAGAGGAATAACTAAAGCAGGAATTCCAGACCAAGGGGAAGCCTACAATTCTGCCAGTCTAAACTAACCAGCTGGCTGATAGGAGTGGACTCCAGCATCATTCTACTCTTGTATAGACCCAAGCCAGGTATTAGAACTCAGAGCAAAGAGGCAGCAAACAGACCTTGCCATGCATCAGACTACTTTGGGAGCATTGTGAGCTTGCTGGTCCCCAGCTTGTCTCTGAGATCCTAGAATAACACAGCAATCAGTTCCATAAGAAGGCAGCAACAGGATCATCCCAGATCTTCTTCCCTAGTGCCTTCTTTGCAATTTAGTTTTAGAGAGTTGCCTAGAGTACTGAGAGGTAATACTCCTTGCCCAGAGTTAAAACAACTAGTCTACCAAAGCTGGGACTTCTGGCTTCAGCTCTTTATAAGCTCTGTATATTTAATACAATGCTACCTTTCTTGTTCTTTAAATGTTTAGTAGAGTTAACTTATCCACTTGAACCAGGATCTGTTCCCCTACTTTTACTTTGGGAGTTTATTTATGCTTCCTTTTTTTTTTTTTAGCCCCGATATCCAGTTTTTCAGATTCTTTTCTTTTTTTCTCTTTTTTGCTAAACACTTGCAGGATTGGCTCTGTACTTCAGAAGAGAGATAAATGAGTAAAGCCCTGCATCCTTTTTGTTTTGGGTAAGACAGAATAGGTCATGTAGGATGAAAAGCCTTTTAAGGATTGTGATCAGCTGTGTAGATCTCATTACGTTATATTTTTTACAAACCTATTCCCTTCCAAACTTTCCTATATATTTAGTTGCCATATTTCATTACTGTTGTTAGTAAGATAATCTTTCAACTGAGAATTATTTTCATTGGCATTTCACTTTTTAGTAAACAAACACAGAGTTATTATGCTTTTAGCAAAAAATTCCTGTGGGCTGCTGTTGCTCTGGGATAAAATACAAACTTCCTAACCTGGTATTAAAAGCATTCCATAGTCTGGCTCCACACTACCTTCTTTCGTATTATTTCCTATCTCTCTTTCTTCTGGTCAAAATGGACTACTATTTTTTCTCCAAATTTGACATACTATCATCTGCTTCCATGCTTTCTTTCCTGAAGGGCATCCCCTTTGCCTGAACTGTCCCACTTTCCTCTGATCTGCCTTGTAGAATTCTTTTCCTCCAAGGTTCAGATTGAATGCCCCTTGCTTCGTGAAGCTATTATTTCCTCTATCCTCCCATATTTTCCTAATGCACTTTTTTCTTTATCCCATCCTATTCTACCTTTTATTATATTTGTGTGCATTATCTTTTGCACAAATTAATGATATTAAGAATAGCCAACATTTATATAGCACTTACTGTGTTCCAGGCACTATACTAATAATCACTTTACAATTATTGCCTCATTGGATTTTCCCAACAACCCTGGGAAGTAGGTCCAAAGCCCATTTTGTAGGTGAGGAAACTGAGACAAATAGGGGTTGAGTGACTTGTCCAGGGTTACAAACCAGTCTGAAGTCGGATTTGAACTCAGATCTTCCTGACTTCAGGCTTGGTGTTATATAACTCCCTCCACTGTGCCACTCAGCTCTTCCTGGTAAAATATAAACTCCTTCCTGTGGAGTAGAAATAGCATTATAAAAAAAAATGTATCCCTAACATAACATAGTGCCTTGAAGATACAGATTGACAAATACTGAACTGAATTAATTTGAAGTGAATTTCTCACTCAGAGCCTGTGTCAAAAAGGGAGGGATGAAGTAGAATAATTGGGTTAAGGATACTTAATAAAAATGATGCTTTAGCTTAAGCGAAAGCAGAACAGCTATTAGCAAGGCAACAACCTTGTTGTAATTGCCTTAAATATTACACATGAGCCTCCACAAAGTCCTGCTCATATATTGCACTGGCATAAGGGTGTGAGGCTGGATTCCCAAAGGCTAGTGAGTTCAGTGCTGGAAAGGTTTTGGTTATAGTCTTGGCAATAGACTAGGCAACTTGGTTATGAATTCTTTGGTAATACCAACTCATGAAATGAAGACATGCATATTGATCTTCACTCCTCTACAATTTCCATCTTCCGCAGTGACTGTGACAGAGTAGCAAAGCAGACAACAGAGGGCACTAAGACTTGTGCAATTCTTAAGCCATCTATAAATACAGATTTGGATATTGGTGCTATTAATGTTAGATATTTGTCAAGGGAACAGCAATTGTCATATTAATCGAGGAACTGAATCATATCAATCTTGATATTCTCAGTATACATGAAAGTAGAAGACAAAGGAATGTTGCAATTAAGGGACTAACAAAAATATTTGAAGTGCCTCACTATAATTGTTGAATTCTTTTGGTAAATATAACATCTTACATGGTATGTGTAGAAAGTGATTCGCAGAATCACAGAATTTGAGAGTTCAAAGGGACTTCAGCAGTGATATACCTCTCCCATGCACAAAATAATCCCTGTTATAACCAACAAATGGCCAGTCACCTTCTCCATGAAGACCTCCAAGGTGAGAGAATCCACCATCTCTTGAGGCAAGTCGTTCTGCTTTTAGACAACTGATTGCTGGGAAGTTTTCCTTACATCAAGCTCACATTGACCTCTTTGCAGCTTCTGCCCATTCATTGCTTCTACTTCTCTACTCTGAGACTGTGCTGAACAAGTCTAAATCTTTCCTTTAAATGACATCCCTTTGTATACTTGCCTTCACTTGTTTGTTCTTATCATCCCATCCACCCTAAGCAAAAGTCTTTTTCTTTCTTCAATGTTCTTTTTCCTCTTAATTAACTAAAAATGCTCTTTTTGTTTTCTGTAGATTTCCTTGCCAGCCTCAGCTCATTTTGAGCTTTAGATTCCAAATATATATTCAGCAAAAATAATGAAAAACTAGGAGATCAGAAGAGAATGTGTATCTGTTCTCAGTTTTTGGGCCAGTCACTACACCCAAATGAATTATTTCCTAGAGTAATGAAGAAACTGGTAGATATGATTGATGAACCATTTATATTGGAAGATGGAGAGAACTGGTGAGGTGCCAAAGAGTTGGAAAGGGATGTGAATATTGCCTGCAAACTATAGTCTAGTAAGTTTGAATTTGACTTCTTCCCTGGCAAAATTCTAAAATGTATAATTAAGGAGATGGTTCATGAACTTTTAAAATAGGAAGCAATTTTCTCAAAAGAGCCAGTTTGGCTTCATCAAGGGCAACTCATACCATACTAACTACTTTTTAAATATGGTTACTAGAATGTTGCTTTAGAGAAACTTTAATTTACCTACATGTTAGCAAAGCACTTGACAAAGTCACTCATGCTGTTCTTGTATAGAAGATATAGAAATGTAAATGTTTGATAGTATAGTTAGATGAATTTGGAGCTTGTTAAATGATGGGACTTTTCAAAAAAACAAAAGAAACTGGACATTTGGAGTCATAATAACTGTGTTCAGAGATTTGAAAGTCTTGTCATGCGGGAGATGAATTTGGCTTGTTTGGCTTGGCTTCAGAGGGCAGAACTAGAAGCAATGAGTGGAAATTGCAAAGAAGTGAATTTAGACTTGATGTAAGAAAACGATTCATAACAAATAGATCTATGCCAAAATGGAATGGCCTGTCCCAGGATGTAGAGGCTTCTCTCTCTCTGGAGTCTTCAAGCCAAGGTTAGATGGCTAATTGTTAGT
Organism: Pseudochirops cupreus; assembly: GCA_028627135.1. Classification (NCBI taxonomy): domain Eukaryota; kingdom Metazoa; phylum Chordata; class Mammalia; order Diprotodontia; family Pseudocheiridae; genus Pseudochirops; species Pseudochirops cupreus. The sequence continues at coordinate 136,021,945 of CM053582.1, read as the reverse complement.
ATGGTACAGGGAAGAATTTGTCTTTAGGTACAAGCTAATAATACTAATAATAACAACAACAATGATATCAGTAACTGGCATTTATATAGCACTTTGAGGTTTGCACAGTGCTTTCAGAATATCTAATTTTATCGTCACAACAAACATGGGAAGTAGATGTTATTATTATTTAAAAGTTTTTAGCTTTCAGAGAGCCCATGAGGAAGAGTCTCTGAGTCCTCTTTGCTAGAAAATGAAGAGGACTGAACTACTAGTGGCCTTTCCAACCCTGATGTGCAGCATTTCTTCAGTAAGTTTTTGTTGATGTCTTCTTTTTCTAACATCACCATGGTACAGAGAAAGCCATTTGATACAACAGTGAAGTCTGTTAGGAACAGTTTGGAGCCGGAGAATTAGATGGCCATTTAAGGATCCTGTTTAAGCTAGTCGTTTTTCAGTTTATTTCATTGTCTGTTTTTCAAAAGATAAATTGATTGGTGTTGGTAGAGTCAAGATGGCAGAGTGAAAGATATTGTTTTTGCTTTTGCTCTTATACAGTCTCTTCCACAGTGACTTAGAAAGTGTTCCGGACCAAATTTTGATTGTGAAAGCCATGAGAAAGTCACAGTGAGTCATTTTTCTAGCTCATGGCAGCTTGCGAAGCTAGACAGAGGGACAGCTAGGTGGTGCAGTGAATGCAACACTGGCCCTGGAGTCAGGAGGACCTGAATTCAAATGCAGCCTCAGACACTTAAGACTTACTAGCTGTGTGACCTTGGGTGAGTCACTTAACCCCAATTGCCCTGCCTTCCCCCCTCCAAAAAGCATAATAAATAAATAAGCTAGACAGAGAAGTCTGCAGAAACTGGCATGGGGGCTGACCAGAAACCCAGTGCAGCAGAAGTCTGGCAGCAGGTGGAAGCATTGGTGTTCTGTGGTCGGCGCAGCAATAGCATCAGTGGAGAGCAGCCCATTATCTAGTGGTGATAAAAGAACTGAAGCCTTGGGAAATCCAGGAGACCCCTGTACTAGCACCAGGATCAGAAACAGTTGTTGTCTGGTGACCCTGTTGTGGTTGAAGTCTAGAGGCTTTCTCAATGTAAGGAAGAAGAATCAAGTTCCAGAAACATAGCTGTGTGCCTCCAAGACCAACAGTAGAATGAGGACTCAGTTCTAACCTTTAGCCCTGTACTTAAGCCTACAATTGAATAAACCAGAGCAGGAAACCAAATCCAAGGAGGAGCCAGCAGTTCAGTAGGTCTAAATCCACTGAACTTCCTAGAAGGCTGTGACTGAGTTCAGTAGCAGTGTAATGGAAACTCAGATACATACAGTCTGACAAACCTAAACTGGGTGAGGAAATCGCACAGTGCAGACCAGGAGAACAGTAAGAGACCTCATCCTGTACCAGACTTCGGAAGCACACAGAAAGCAGGTCCTTACACAGAGCTGTGAAAAGAGCTGGGGGATGTAAAAGACAGGAGCTTAGGCCAGACGTCATCCTCAGACGTAAGCAGAGTTCCATACTAACGTAAAATCCAGTCAAGTCGGGTGGGAAAATAAGCGAATGACAATAACAAAAGAGCCTGACCGTCACAAACTGTTACAGTGACCTGGAAATTCAAGACTCAGATTCAGAAGACAAAGACAAGACAACAGTAAGCAAAACCTCAAAGGAAAAATATAAATTAGACCCAAGCCCAACAAGAATTCCTGTACAAGTTAAAGAAAGTGATAAGAAGGAAAAAAAAGATTTTAAAAGTAAAATAAAAGTGATAAGGGAAGAATTGGGGAGGGAGGAAAATGAGAGCTATGCAAGAAAATTATGAAAAGACTATTAGCAGCTTGTTCAAAGAGATACAGAAATACTGAAGAAAATAACTCCTTAAAATCAGAATTGGTAAAATGGAAGTTAATGACTTCACAAGACATAAAGGCTGAACAAAATGGGGCAAATGTGAAATACCTCATAGGAAAACAACTGACCTGAAAAATAGATCAATGAGAGATAATTTAAGAATCATTGAAAGCTATCAACAATAACATTTATTAAGGAAAACTGCTGAGATGTCTTAGAACCAGAAGTCAAAGTAGAAATTGAAAGAAACTACTGGTTAGTAATTTCCTGAAAGAAATCCCAAATGAAAGCTCCCAGGAATATTATAACCAAAATCTAAAAATCCCAGGTCATCTTAATATTGTCATCAATATTTAAACCATTTATAATTTTTCCTTTTTTAAAACAGCTGTTTAAATTTGTTCGGTGTGGTTAATATCCATTTTATAATCCGGTTCTTGTGTATTTAGTGGATTTATTTATGTAGTACCCCCTCTGGCTATTCTCCAAACTTTCACTTGCCTTGGTAGATTGAGCCCCCAGAACAGTTAACTGCTACTTTCAGATATTCTTTGGCAATCTACTTCTACTACCTTATGACTTATGAACCCTCACCATTGCCTTTACCCTTAGCAGTTAGCAGGTAGACATGAGTAGGTCTTACCAGAGGCATTTCGCTAAGAATAACAGCTGTACTCCAAAAATAAAGAAAGAGGAAAAATATCCATATGTTTAAAAAAAGGGTGCCCACCAGGGAATAGTGAATAAATTATGATGTATGAATGAAATCCCCTGTTGCTGCACCGAAAGGGATAATTCCAGTGAGATTTGAGAAGATTTGTGTGAAGTGGTATGAGTGAAGTGAACAGACCTGGAAGAATAATTTATATAATGACAGTTTCACTGTAGAGAAAAACAATATTGAAGACTTAAGCACTCTGAATAATGCCATTACAAATTAGAACTCCAGAGGACTGGTGAAGAGAAAGGATGCTTAACAGAGGGTATTGGTCGCAATGTGCAGACTTATACATTCGTTTTTGGATATAGTAAATATGTGTATTTATTTTATTCAGTCATTCTTATTTGTTACAAGACTTATGACTTATATGGGGGTAGAGGAGATGTGATAAAAGGATTGCCTAAAAGCAAAGGAGGCTTATTGAAGCTTTTGGAAAGTTCAGAAGGAAACAAGCAGGGCAGCTTTGAAAGTAACATGTTGCATTTATTACATACGCAAGAAAAAAAAGCAGCTGTAAATCATTAATGCCAAACTCAGATAGAAATGGTAGAAAAACTACGTTTTTATCTCCCAACACTCATTGGGCAGCAAGTTTGACACCTCTGCTATAGATAATAAGAGATTTGTGTTTTCATATATAATCCTCTTTTTCTATTCTACTTTCTAATTTTGGGGGCTGATGGTGATTGATTTTAAATGAATTTTTTTTTAAAGTTTTGTTTTGTTTTGTTTTGTTTGAGTAGTAGCTAGAAACCATTATTCCCATAAACTTAGGGCACACTTTCATACAGCATCCATAAGATACATAAGAGTGGGCTTAAACTTAGAGTCTAGTTATAATGAGAACCACTTGTAGGATATACTCATGCCAAAAGCAGCTCCCAGGGCTATACATCCTTTCTCTGTTTAGCCCTCACACAGCTCATCATGGGTGCAGTGTCTTTACTGGGTATACTACTCAGCTGAGTTTCCATGGTTTGTTCTTTTTCTTACCTGGCTTTCTTCTCTGCAGCCAACATGTTCAGTTCTTGAAGCTGCTTCCTGTCTAGAGTGACTGCCTCACTATATGTGTGTATCTGGAGTATGTGTCTCTACTATGACTCCCCAACTAAGAAATTCTTCATTTGCAGGATAGTAACCCTACCTTTCCTCTCTCCACAAAGCTCTGCTAAATGCTGTGGAGAATGTTTGGAAGGAGGAAGGGGGAGAAATCTCATCCTCTTCCCCCTTGCCAGGGTCACCTCCATAAAGAACAATACATAAACATAAATCTTTGGTTTTTCTATTTTCCACACTTAGCTATTAAGAGCCCCAAGGGCTTTGACTAAATTGTTTGCTGAGCCAGTCTCATTCTTAGTTTCTTATTCATCCATAGAGAAATGTTTACCACCTCAAGAAATCAGGGCATATGGAAATTGAGAGGATGTCCATCAATTGGGGAGTGGCTAAACAAGCTGTGGTATATGATTGTGATGGAATGTTTTTGTGCTATAAGAAATGACAAGCAGAATGATGTCAGAAAAACCTAGAAAGAATTAGATGAACTGATGAAAAGTGAAGTGACTAGAACCAGGAGAACATTGTACACAGTAATAGCAGTATTGTTCAGTGAAGAATTGTAAGTGACTTAGTTATTCTCACCAATACAGTGATCCAAGACAATCCCAGAGGACTCATGATGCTTTCAGAGATACTGTCTGAATACGGACTGAAGCATGTTTTTTTTTCCCCACTTTTTCATTCCTTCCTTTTTTTTTGAGTCTTATACAAAGTGACTAATATGATAATAGTTTACATGATTACACATGTGTAAGTTATTTTACATTGCATGTATGTATGTATTGCATGTGTATAAATTAATTACTATCTCAGGGAGGGAAAAAGGCAGAGAGGGAAGAAGGGATAAAATTTGGAACTCAGAACTTTAAAAAAATGTTTAAAAATTATTTTAGCATGTAATTGGGGGAAAATATTACATAAAGAAGAAATCAGGCATAAAGAAATCTTTATAGTCAATTTCACAAATGCCTTGTGATTATTGGCGCAGGGCAGCATGGTCAAAGATAACTTTCCTAGGAAGTGAATATAAGATCATATTTCCATTAAAAAATTTTTGTACAAATATACCTAATGTACAGATTCTAATATCTTCCACTAAGCTATGTTGCATTAATAATAAATTACATCCATAAAAAAGAGCCCAAGACCCTGTGCCTAGAAAGCGAAGCTAAATCAAAGTAAAAATTGTCATGAGAAATGAAAACACAATTGTCCAATGTAAATACTTAATTCGTCCAGGTCATTAATGTCCATTTTTCTCCCTTACATCATTTATAATGCCAGTTCTCATGGCATGGAAAAGAATAAGGACAATTTTGTGAGACTGAAGAATTTATTTATAGCCTTATTCTTAGGTGGCCTTATTGCCAGCTGTACATTACAAGCCAATTTTCCCTTTTCCTATGTGTTTGAAGGCAGTCACTCACGTTTTAAACAGTTTTCCTACACACAACATATTAAAATTTTCTTAACATACTTTGTCTTTATCCGTTTTTAGTTTTGTATTTTTCCGTGGTATCTGCATGGTATCTTCATTCTTTGGCAAAAGTAGTGTAAGAATCAGTGAAATGTTACTATTGAATTGTTTTGCTGATTTATTTATTTTTCTTTTGTAGTCTTATGTATTTCTGTGGAAAATGCATTTTGAAAATTGAGAATTCTTTAATATAGAAAACTGAAATTTATTTAGCAAAAGTACATTATTTTATCATAAGTACACAAAAGCTATTGCAGGCCAATATGGAGAAATGGAAGGCAATATTAGTTGGACTCGGGTTAATCCGGTCCTTCCCTCCTCCTCTTCTTTAAGGTACCTAGGTGTTATTCTTAACAAATAGTCCACTTTTATGTTCAGTTCAAGGGAAGAGTACATGAAGAGCATAATTTTCCTAGCAGTTGGCGTTCTCTCCCAGGGCAACCCTGTCTCCGTGGTAACAGTTAAAACTTGAAAATTGGTCCCCTTTAAGAAGCCTTTCTGTTAGAGCTTAAGGGTAACAGTTCTTGGCACTTTCTTCCTTTAGCTTTGGTAGCATGTTCCCATGATCTGTTAGCTTGGCTTATTTATGCTGACTTGACTCTTGAATAGAACCTTTGTCTTCCGTTGTGTGGTTTCTCCATTCCCACCCTCCCCTCCCCTCTTTTTCTTTGGGGTTACAATGTGCTGAATGCACAGTTGCAGAATAATTCAAACGGCCTTATTTGTTGTGATCAAAAATGTGAGATGAGATTCTTTCTATAGGTTAACAATCAGTAATTGATGTGAGATGCTTTACATTCCTAAATTTATATCTCTTTGTATTTTCAAAATGAAATTATGATATTATTGGAATTGTAAGAGCTTTTCCCATAGCTTCTGACATCTATTGCTTTGTTGCAGTATACTTAGAAACCAGAAAATATTACAACTATTATTTCTAGGTTACTTTAAGGTTTACAAACCATTTTTGTCCTAACAATTCTTTGAGGTACTTAGTGGAAATAGCATTATCATCATTATTACAGATGAGAAAATAGAGTAGGAGAGATTAAGCGATTTGGGTCTACTGGGGAAAAAGCTTGTATGTTTTTTGTATACACAAATATATGTACAGAAGCATCATGGTACTATGGAAAGACTGCTGGATGTGAAAGGGGAAGGCCCACATTCAGATCCTCTCTGTCGCTTAGTATGTGTATAACCTTAGGCATATCACTACCTTTTTGAGCCTCAGGTTCCTCATCTGTAAATGGGGATCTACCTCATAGTGTTTGGAGGCTTGGGCATGACAGTGTATATAGAAAACTTAATAAACCTTAAAGCCTGGTCTGTAAAATGAGGTTAATCCAGATAGGCACAATAATGATGATGACAATAACAGCATTTGTAAAGCTCTTCAAGATTTTCAAAGCACTTTACATACACACACACACACACACACACATATACATATGTATATATCTGTATGTATGTGTATTTGCTCGTTGGATCCTTTCAGCAACCCTGTGTTGTAGGAGCTATTTTATCCTCTCTAAAGCAATGACCCTCTGGTAAACAGATCATATGTTCATGTAATATTCTAGTTTTCAAAAAGTTTCACATCTATATAGGTTTTCATTTGTTTCATGTATACATGTGTACACATATACACTATTTATTTAAGCTGACTTGACCCTTCAGTAGAACCTTTGTCTTCAGCTATATAGTTTCTCCATTCCTCTCTTCCACTCACCTCTTTTTCTTTTGAGCTACAGTGTGCCGAATGCAGTGTCAGAATAATTATGATTTTAAAAAAATGCTTTATGTCCTGATGTGTGGGGGTATACACACATACGTATGCATGTATATACATGTTTGTATAATACAGAGATACTATGCATATACATGAACCCAGTGGCAATGTAGATGTATGTATGTGCCGTATATGGCATGTATGTATAACAAATAATGTGAAAACTATATATAATGTATATGTACATATACATACTGTGACACACACATATGCATGTAATCATATTTGTTGTTATTCAGTCGTGTCTGACTTCTTGTGACCCCTTTTTGGGATTTTCTTGGCTAAGTGGTTTGGAATGGTTTTCCATTTCTTTTCCCAGCTTATTTTACAAATGAGGAACTGAGGCAAACCAGGTTAAATAACTTACCCAGGGTCGCATAGCTAGTAAGTGTCTGAGGTCATATTTGAACTCAAGTCTTCCTGATTCTAGGCCCAGCACTCTATCCATCATGCCACCTAGCTGCCCCATATGATCATATATATGTATTATATGTGTGTCTGTATATAAATGATTAATTGCTATTCTAAAGGGACTTTGATTAGTTGCCCTATAAATTTGTTTACAGCACTAGTACAGTACTAATTGGTGCTTAAAGCTAGTAAAGTAAATAGCCTATGAACAGGTTTTGCCCTTTTTTTTTTACATAAATCAGTCCATAAAAGTTTAAAGCTGAAAATGTTATTTAAATATGTGGATATATAATTTAGAAGTTGACTTTGCAATTAAATAGTACTTTGCTGCCACCTGGAGGCCATTGGTGTGTGTAACATGATTCATCATGAGTGTTTGATCATATGATTTAAAAAATCTCAATATGAAGCTAGATATGAAGATGTAGTATTGAAAGCAAAATGAAATCTAGCAATATAGGTTATGGGTGTTTAGAATTGTGATTATTTATCTTAAATATTAAGATCCTGTGAAAGTTGTTGGGGAAACATTTAATTTCAGAAGTGAGAATTATATATTCATACGTAAATATGCATATATATATGCGTGTTTACACACAGATAAAGAAGCATATCCATACACATACATAGTACAATTATATGTCAGAATCTGGAAAGTCTTGAGTTTTAGCCAAAGCCCCAACCCCTTCACTGCCTCTTCTGAATCTCCCCAACTCCCCTTTACCTACCCTCCCCTCCCCTTGTATAATTGATTTCTGTTCCTTAATGTTTATACATGACATCTTCTCTTGTTAGTCATGACCTTTCTTTATCAAACCTGACATAACAATTAGCTCTTTGATACTTTTATTCAGTCAGTAAGCATTAAGTGCTTTCTGTGTGCCAGATTCTGTGCTTAACACTGGGCATACAAAAAGAGGTAAAAGACAGTTCTTGCTCTCAAGGAGCTAGACATCAAGCAAACAGATATGTACAGACAGGTTATATACAGGTTAAATGGGAAATCATTAAGAGAAGGTATAGGGCCAGTACAAGGTTTACAGCACCCATGATCACGATCAAGATCGTGACTATAAATATCACATGGCGTTCGATCACAAAATACACCAAACTCTCCAAATAGAGGACAGAACTGAAGCATTTATTTAGATACTAGAAAACCAAATCCCAAAACCAGTAAGCTGATTCCGTCATAGTACCAAAGATATTCAGAAGCCATAATAACGCTGAGAGCCACAGCATCCTTCAGCCTTCCCACAAACCAATACAAGATCAATATTTACTCAGGAACCACTCTCTCTCCTTGCTTGAGCATCCACTCTCTCCCACTGTCTCTCTGGCTGTGGCTCCCTGCTTCCTGTGGGCTCTGCTTCCCTTCAGCAAACTCCTCCCACCACAGGCTCCACGAGCACTTTCAGCCTATTAGGGGGCATAGTTTATTTTTACAGCAGGGAAGCTTCCTGTGAGCTCTGCTCTACCCTTTAGCAAATTCCCTCCATCACAGGCTCCATGTGATTACATTCAGCCTATGAAGGGGCAAAGTTTACTTTCAAAGCAGGGGAGGTCTTCAAACTCCCCCCTAAGTCTATTAAGAGGCAGAGAAGATCTTCAAATTCCCATTATCATTACAGAAGGCACTAGAATTAAGAGGGGCTGGGAAAGGCTTCCTGCAGAAGATGAATTTTTATTTGGTAATTGAAAGAATCCAGGAACCATAAACGAAGAGGAAGAGCATTCCAAGGATTGGGAACAGCCAGAGAAAATGCTTAGAGCAGAGAGATGGAGTGGGTTGTTAATGGAATGGTGAGGAGGCCAGTGGTAATGGATCAAAGAGAAGGAGACAGAGGCATAACATAGTCAGACCTGTGCTTTTACCATGTATCATTTTGTATGAAAGGAATTTATATATTATGTCTGTCTGCTTGATTCAAGGAGGGTAGAGAAAGTATCTTTTCTAATTTTCTCTCCCACTGTCACCTACAGTATCCCTGCAATAGGTGCTAGTTAAATTCAGTCTTTTTTACTGTAGCTCCCACCTAGCCTAATGACATCTTTTGTGGCATCTGCTTAATTCTCCCCTTTGTCTTTACCAACTGTATACTTCCTCTGGTCTTTGGCTCCTTCCAGTTGCAAAATATGCACAATGAATGATCGTCAGTTTTCTGAGGTTCAGCTATTACCTATTAAAAGAAAAATAAAACAAGTATATAAAAACAATGGGAGTTGAAGTTGGGAAAATTGACTGATAATTCATTGGTTTCCATTTCTAACCTAAAATTGTAATTATTTTCTTGAAAAAGAGATAAATGAATGGTTTTACTTATTCAAGTCTAGTGTACTTTAGGTCCAAACTTAAATGACTGATGTTTTAATGCTTATGAAAAAAAAATGAGTTGAAAGCTACTATGTATTCCATTCTTTGGAAACAAAATTGGTGAACTGTGAGTACAAATGCCAGTGGCAGAAAATTTTTGAATGTTAATTCACAGTAACTACTTAACATGCTTCTTTTTGCTTTTGGTTATTTGGTCAATTTTTCTTCTTACTTTATCCAGGTAGCTGTGAGATAACAAAACCACTGGTTATACCACTTTTGTGAGCTTCAAAGTTCTTTGAGGGTAGAAAGTGACTGTTAGGATATTCACTAGGGCTTTAAAATTTTTTATTATGTTTTAAATAATGATTTCATCACAAACCTATTATAAACTACTGGAAATAATTAACTTACTTGACTTTTTCTTTCTTATTTCAGTCAAATGTTAGAAATAAGAGCCCAAGTTGCAGATGCCTTCTTAGCTAAATTCCAGTTAACTTCAGACGAAATGAGTCTTCTCCGAGGCACAAGAGAAGGACCTATTACAGAGGTAATCCCATTTAAGTGAATTAAAGCATAATAGTGATATCTAATAGAATAGAAAAATTTTCCCCCAGAAAATCTAGTGGGACAATTCATCGAAAAAATCTGATGTTATGTGCACAGTTCCATGCCATATTCCATGGTCCTCTGCAAAAGAGCAGGAGGAGATATTTTTTTATATTTCTTCTTTGCTCTGGAGACAGCTAGGTGGCATAGTGGATAGAGATGGATCTGGAGGCATCATGACCTACCTGAGTCCAAGTCTAGCCTCAAATATTTATTAGCTATATGACCCTGGGAAAGTAACTTAACCTGTAATTACTTCAATTTCATCATCAAATAGAAGTAGTAATAGCATCTGTATCCCAGGGTTGTTATGAGAATCAAATGAGAGAATATTTGTAAAAATGCTTAGCACAGTGCCTGGCACATTGTGGGCACTTGATAAATGCTGATTCCCTTCCACACTCTTCCCAACACCTTCTGCCTCTGAGTTGGTTTCACATTATTCCTCTTCACCATTTTATGTTGTAGCCAACTTAATATTATCCATGCACAACACTCCATCAGCTGTCTCCATGCCTTTTCATAGGCCATCATCCTCTGTGCTGTGCCTGTTCTCCCTGCTCATTTCCACCTTTCAGTATCCTGGCTTCTCTCAAGGCTCAGTTCAAGTATCACTTCCTATATGACCTTTCTGATCCCTCAGTTCTTAGTCACACCTGAAATTACTTTATAATTATTTTTTATTTGTTTGTATTGACTTATCTCTGTAGCCACTGTTTCCTCAGTAGAACCTAAGTTTCTTGAGAAAAGCACCTGCTTCATTTTTGTTTTCTTATATGCTAGATGTTTAACACTATGCCTCCTGTAGTAGGTGTACTATACTTACTGAATTGAATTATATCAAGCAGGTATCACCCAATCTAGTTGTTTTTCATAGTACTTAAACTTTTTGTGTGTGTCATGAATCCCTTTGGTAATTTGGTGAAGGCTATCGACCTCCTTCTCGGAATGTTGTTAAGAGCATAAAATAAAATACGAAAGATTATAAAGAAAATCAGTTATATTGAAATATGGTTATCAAAACATTAAAAAAAAAAGGGGGGGTAGCTAGGTGGTGCAGTGAGTGGAGCACTGACCCTGGAGTCAGGAGGAGATCCTCCTGAGTTCAAATTTGACCTCAGATACTTGACACACTTACTGTGTGACCTTGGGTAAGTCACTTAACCCCAATTGCCTTGCCTTCCCCCCTAAAAAACAAAAGAAAACACATTAAAAACAGCAACAACCAAGGTCATGGACCCTAAATTAAGATTTCTTCAGGGACTTTTTGGCATGCAAATAGTCTTTTAATTTATACAATATTATCTTTCTTCATAATCATTACTTTTTATCCTTACATTCTCTTCAGTCTCTTGACCTTTTCCCCATTTAGTCACAGCTAACAGACTGTGTTCTGTCTCCCTGACGCATAATTTATTCTGGTTTTGAGTCTTTGTTCTTTTCTTATCCTTGTTTTCCCAACCATAACCTCTGTGATCAGGGAATGGTGGATTTAGGTTAGGATGAGTGTTAAACGTGATCTGATCTAACCTGCACTGACTACAGATAAGGAAACTGAGGCCTGGAGTTACTACTTTGCCTGAAGTTTTTCTGTTGGCAAGTGGCCACTCTTGAGTCTAAATCCAAAGCCCTCGTCACTGAAACTTCCTGAGACTCTGCTTTCCCCTCCCTTTAATGATTTCCTTATGCCGGGAAGTCCCACTTTTCTCCACCTTGTGCTTTGGAAAATACCAACATAGTCTAAGCATTAATGAAACCCTAAAACACAGAAGTTCTCAAAGTGAGGTCCAGGGACTCCTGGGGGTCCTTAAGACCTTTCATAGGGTCTCCAAGACCCTTTCAAGGGATCAGCAGATCAAAATGTTTTAATAATACTAAGACTTTAAAAATTTGGAACAAGGCAAATACTGATAGATGTGACACAAACAGAAAGCTCTTTGGAGGTACTCAATTATTTTGAAGAGTTTAAAGGGATCCTGAGATCAAAAAGTTTGAGAACCTCTGCTATAACACTAAGTGCTAATTTGTACAAATGTATTTATTTTTTAATTTTCATAGAATTACTTTGGGATTTGTTTTTTTTTTAATTAGGCTACTTTATATGTAATCAATTGAGATATTTAATGAGAGCTGACATACATAATACTTTGGAGTATATGAAGAAATATAGTGCAAGATACTTGTCTTCAAAGAACTTTCTTGTAGTATTGTTGACTCATATTTATTTTATGGACTCAAGAACAACCTTTTGTAGTGACAAATATCATTAGATGAAATCTTTTTAAAGGTAATTGTGTTTTTAGTGCATATAAATAGGAAACTTTACATTGTGTGTGAATTACAGGAGGTTTTTTTGTCCACTGTCTGCCTAGCAGATTTGCATGTACTGTTTTCTCATTGACTTAGAAGCTATGAGACTAGTACAAGAAATACTCAGAGAACAATATAGGTGACTTTAAAATACCATCAAAGAAAAATTAAAGCGATTGAGATAAATTGACTATAGAAGATGTTAAATAAGGAGTTGTATCTGTCTTGAAATGTAGGTAGTTACTGCAGTGCAAGCTGTCATCAACTGCTTTTACTATCTATTGAGACCAGTACAAAAAAAAATTTAACTTGCAGCCGAAGAAATTAGAGGATTTTTTAAAAAAAATTAAATTGATTTATTTATTTTTAGTTTGCAACATTCAGTTCCACAGTCACTTGAGTTTTCAGATTTTCTCTTCCTCCCTGCCCCTCCTCATCATGGCAGCATGCACTTGTTTACAGGACCTACAAATATCTTCCCATTAATCATTAGTCAGGTTGTAAAGAAGGATTGTAACTGATGGAATGATCAGTGGGAAAGAGGAAACAAAACAAAACAAGAAAAAGAAACAGAGCAAGTAGTTTGTTTTAATCTGCATTCAGACTTTGCATCTGTTTCTCTGGATGTGGATATCTCTTTCAATCATGAGCCTTTTGGAGTTGTCTTATAACCTTATATTGTTGAGAGAAGCCCAGTCTATTGAAGTTAGTCGTCGCACATACATTGCGTCTGTGATTGTGTACAAATTTCTCCTGGTTCTGCTCTTCTCACTCAGCATCAGATTACATAAATCTCCCTAGGTTCTTATGAAGTCTGTCTGTTCCTCATTTCTTATAAAATTTTATTATTATTTGCTTTTTTGGAGGGGGAAGGCAGAGCAGTTGGGGTTAAGCGACTCGCCCAGGGTCACATGGCTAGTGTTAAGTGTCTGAGGCCAGATTTGAACTCAGGTCCTCCAGACTCCAGGGCCGGTGCTCTGTTTACTGTGCCACCTAGCCACCTTGAGGATTTTCTTGATAGAAAATATCAATTGTAAATATCAAATCATATAAAGTATCAAATGTGTACTTGTAAAGCCAAGCACGAGCAGCTTTCCAGAAGAATGCTACTGTGAACTGCTTTTCAAGGTTCTGGTGACACAATATAGTGAACACTCTATTCAATAACAAATCAGAACAAAACATTCACAGAAAATCAAGGCACAGCATTCACAGTGTTACAGCTTATCACAGAAAATCAAAATACAGCATTCACAACAACTTATTACAGAAGTGACCACATAGTTTTTAGCCACAGTGGTCACATGGTTTTGAACAAAGTATAATCATTTAGTCAGTCAATCACTTAGTTACTCAGTCAGTCAATCAACTCATTCATTCAGTCATCCTTAAAGAGACTTGCCTACTTAAGGGTCACAAAATACAAAAGTCAAAGTTCTCTACTCATGGAGCACAGTAAGTTACAATATCAGTCACTACTCAGCACTCTCTTAAGGGGTAGTATAAAATACACAGGCCATCCACCCCTCAGTCACAAATAAGTTACAGACTTCTCAGTCAGTACACAGTGTCAAGTAAAGTCTTCTTTTAGCTTGACTCGGGGTAGGCTCTCAGATTCCCTGGATCCTCTTCCACGGTCCCAGCTCCTACCTGGATTCTCCAAATTGTCACCTGGATTCAAAGGCAGACAGCTCCCAGTTCCTTGTCCACCTCTCCATGCTGTTCCTTTTCCACACTGAAGCTCATAGTGTCCAGTCAACCTTAAATCCTTCACAGCCTCTGTTTCCAGGAAGTCAAGGCTTAACAAAGCCACAAACAGGTGCATACAAAGTTACCAGTATCACAGTCATGCCTCCTCAGTCTTTGGCAGCTCTCAGGAGAAGCTGGTAGCTCCCCAGCAAAAGCCCCAGCTGGTTTCCAGAATCAAAATCACTTCACCCAGGTTCCCAAAATCAAAATCATTCTCTCCAGCCTGGGCCTTTCCTCTTCAGCCTACCGGGCCACAGCTGCTTCTGCCTCCACGAAGCTTATCCCAAGGAGTTCTCTCTCTCCCTCCCTCTCTGGGGCTTTTTCTTTTATACAGTATTGCTCCTCACTTTTCAGACCCTTCCTGTTACATCAGCAGCCTTCTGTTTCTTTAACAGAGGCTTAATTTGAACTAGGTGCTAAGTACCTCTTAGCTTTCCAATACAAAGGGATCTTTAGATTTCATTACCATTACAGTACTACATAGGCCATCATCCATGCTTTGCATGTTCTCCCTGTTCATCTCCGCTTTTCGTAAAGTATCAAATGTAAACTGCAATTGATAGAAATACCTCCTTTTCAGTTTCTGTGTGTTTAAACTAGGTATTTTTTCAATTAAGTTTTATTTCTTTTTTTTTTTGGAGGAGGGAAGGTAGAGCAGTGGGGTTAAGTGACTTGCACAAGGTCACACAGCTGGCTTTGTATTAAGTGTCTGAGGCCAGTTTTGAACTCAGGTCCTCCTGACTCCAGGGCCAGTGCTCTATTCACTGCACCACCTGTCCGCCCCTTAAATTTTATTTCTTAAAAATTATCGAGCATTTATTTATTTTTCCCCTCCCATCTTTCCCCTCCCCAACAAAAAAGACAAATGTCTGTTTCATCACCTGAAAGCCAGTGAGGTAACGTGAAAGTTATAAAGGCATAAGACATTTCCATAGATGGAAAAAATTTTGACTATCATAATTAAGTAATCAGTTAACAAATGTGTATTGAGCACCTGCTTTATGCCTAGCACTGTGATTAAGTAAGCAGTGTGAAGAATATGAGAGAAAAAGAAAGCATGGTTTTTGTTCCAGAAGAACTTAGTTGGGAAAAATGGCAAACTGTAACAATAACCATCAAAACAGTTGTTAGATTGTATGGTAACAGCTGCATTTCTGAGGCTTTGCCATGTTGCAGGGCTTGATGAGGTAAGAACCATGCCATTCATCAGTAGCATGTTTAGCAATTTAGCAATCAATAGCATGAATACCAATTTGCTATCTATAAATGGCACTTGTAGATATAGTAGTCCCTTTGGGCTCTGTGCTAACCACCTCCTGTCTTAGTATCAAACATATTAGTATATTTTTTATACCTTACTTAACCTTATTAGTCAGGTGATAGAACAAAGTTATCTCTGTTGTTGCATGTTTCAAGGAATTATATGATATTTCCATATGTGTGAGAGATCCTTTATTAGAAGAAAGCCTATAAAGAAGATGGATCACTTCTAAATAGGGACCAAAAATCACTGAAAAATGTTCAGCCTATCTATTCTCACTGAAAAACCACATGGTCCAGACTGTGATGTACACTGGATAAACAACCTATAGAGTAGATTCTTCTAAGTACCTGTATTTTTGATAGACATTGCACATGGACAGTATACTGGGGCCATCAGTAAAAAGAAGAGTGGGTTGGATTCCTTTGGAGAAAATTCACTGTTTTAAGCATCCCAAGATTTTCCCTGAAGCCAAGTACCATCTTTTTTTTTTTAACAAGAGGATAACTCTGAACTCAGAGGACTAGAGTTCTTCCTTTGGATATTCTGTATCTTCTTCCTTTGACACCACCTCTGGATCATTGGGCAGATCAGTAAACTTTCCTGAACTTCAATATCTCCTCTCTATAATGGGAAAACTGGATTCTTTAGCATCTGAGATCCCTTCCAGCTCCCTATCACCCTAAATAAAGTATTCTTCCAGTGATGTCCTATGGCTGCCAGCATTGGGATATCAATCTCTGAAGAATTAAGTTGAAAGTTAGCCCAGGCATGTGGAAAAGCATATAGTGGACAGGAAGAAGCTGCATATTACCAACTAAGAATTTGTATGAGTGCACAGGATATTTGGGATGCTGTCAGCGAGATTTATGAAAAGAAATGAAAATGAGCCAGTCATGTGGCAAGAGTGACAATTAACCAATAAACAACCTGTACAGTTCTCTCTTATGCCAAGACAACTAGAGAAATGCCCCTGGCATTTTGGTCCTTATATGTAAAGACAGAGATTTCAAAACACAAATGAGTCACAGGAGATGAAAAGGTTTAGTTGAGTTGCAATCCTGATTGTTCAAAGAAGTATACACATTGAGGAGATCATAGGTCTGTTAAACCGTCAAAGTATAATGATTGTGTCTTCTAACAGTTCTTCAAGAAAAGGCTAGTTAACCCCTTTATTTTGGTATCTTGTAGAGGAGGATTCTTTTTTGGTATGGGTTGGATTAAATGAAGGCTGAGGTGCCTTCTAACTTTGAAATTCTCTGAGTTCAGACGAGGGAGATATTAATTTTATTTTGATGTTGTCAGAATGATTTCCTGAAGTAGATGAAAGAATGTTTATGTGTGGCCCCTAAAGTCACATTTTAGCTTGCGTATGTGAAGTTTTGGCAAAAATTAGCATGCTCTCAAAGAATCATATTCTTTATTTTAAGGATTTTTTCAAGGCATTAGGAAGAGTAAAACAAATTCATAATGATGTCAAAGTCCTCTTGCGAACAAACCAACAAACTGCAGGGTAAGTAAATTTAGTAATAAAATAACTACTTTTATATTGCTTTTGACAGCCCTGCTTATCTTTTCACTTGTTCTTAATTCTTTAAAAAATAATATATGGTACAACAGTATGAATTAGTGATAGATGGTATTGTTTTTGTGGATAGAGGAAGCCAGTGTATATATTGCTTCTTGAAATGTTTAAGATTGAATTTTACTTTTAAGTAACAAAGTGACATATATAATTGACAGTATTTAAGTGAGAATATTTTACACATGATAAAGC
>CM053582.1:135983020-136004128 GCA_028627135.1 Pseudochirops cupreus | reverse complement strand
CTTGTGTTTTGTTTTCTTAATTGCCTTGCCTGCTCTGATAGTTAGTGTCGGCCAATATTTGAGCTCAAGTCTGCCCCTCAATTTACAGATGAGGAAATTGAAGTCCAGGGCAGTTGTTTTTTTCAAAGTTACACAGTGTGTGTGTGTGTATGTGTGTGTGTGTGTGTGTGTGTGTGCACGCATGCATGTATGGAAATGAAAATAGAATAAGTATTTTATATAGCACCTACTATGTGCTGGACACTTTTTACAAATATTATTTCATTTGGTCCCTACAACAACCCTGCAAGGTAGATAGATGGTATTATTTGTCCCCAATTTGCGATTGAAACTGAAACAGGCACAGAGAGAGGTTAAATGACTTGCCAGGGGTTATATAGTTAGTAAGTATATAATGTTGGATTTGAATTCAGGTCTTCCTGATCTAGGTCCAGCTCTCTATCCTCTGTTCCACCAGCTTGCCTTGGCAGTAGCATTGCTAAACTCAGATGTAGGTTCTCTGGTTTTATATCTAGCATTTTTTCCAGTACAGTACTCAAAAAAATAAAAAAAATTTAATGGTGGTAAACAAATCAATTAGGACAAAATATTTGACATAAACTACCTGTATGCTGGGTTTTTGTTGTCGTGTGTGTGTGTGTGTATGTGTGTGTGTGTGTGTGTGCGCGTATTTTTCACTTCTCAGCTAATTAAGCAATATGGATTCTGAGTTAATAATATAATTCTTGGGCCCAATTTACTAAGTATGGAAAGTGGCAATGTTGCTTCTGTAAGCGAAAGATATCATGAATAATGTGTTCTCCTTGCCATTATCGATGGCAGATAAAAATTTAAATGTTATTTAGAGTCAATGTGAACCCAGGTTTAACACAGTGAACACAGAAAGTGATGACGGTAACCCTAACTAGCAGACCATAGGACTTCTATCCTGAGTAATGCAGAAGGGGCCTACCACTCTTTATGCAATTGCAAGAAAATTCTGCTGGTAAAATTTGGTCAGGATAGCCAGGCCTGGCCCTTTATCCTTGAGGACATCCCAGGAGTCGGTTGACCTGTCATTTGTATATAACTTTAGCTCCTAGTAGGGGATGCTGCAAATTAGTCTGGATGGTCACTAAATCCCTGAGGTACTCACTTGTTGTCAGAATTGTAGTGTGTAAGAAAAACAAGGGTGGGAGCTATCATTTATATAAAGGAGTATGTTCTAGATAGATGAGTGGACCAGGTCATCACAAAATTCATGGTGGGCAGTGGGGTAGACTAGCGCTTCTGATGATAGGTGGCCTGGGAACAAAGGTACTATTCTAGAATTTGGTTTGTGTTCTCTGTCCATATG
Source organism: Pseudochirops cupreus (assembly GCA_028627135.1). Lineage (NCBI taxonomy): Eukaryota > Metazoa > Chordata > Mammalia > Diprotodontia > Pseudocheiridae > Pseudochirops > Pseudochirops cupreus. The sequence goes on along the minus strand of CM053582.1, from coordinate 136,002,792 downwards.
AGTGGGGGTAAGGTGGGGGTGGGAGCTCAGAGAATCATAAAACATTAGAGTTTAAGAACCTTACAGCAATCTGGTCCTACCCTCTCATTTTGTAACCAAAGAAGCTGACGCCCCAAGAGAGCCACAAGTGGTCCATACCAGAAATACAAGAAAAACTAGGGACCATAGTTACATGTGATATGAGAAGGAAAACCATGGAATTAAATTGTCCTTCAGGAAATGGTGGGCAGCCTTAGGCGATATAGAAAAATTGAACAGAAAAGAATGGAGTCAACTTGGTCAGGATGTCTACTTCCACCCCTAGAATGGGGGAAGACCTATGACAAAATCTAGCTTTTTTATCACCCAGGGATGTAGAAGAGTTGCAATTGAATTATTGGCAACCCTATCACATGTCTAGACAATCTAGTCAATTATCAAAGTTGTGGCCACCAAATTTTAGGTGATTACTCAAAAGGTTGTTGTATTACATATGGAATCTTTCCCACAGAACCTTACTGGAAAGGATATATAAGCATAAGCAGAGGAGCCAGTTTGAAATTGCTCCTTCCTAGAGAAGGTACCATGCATTCTTGGAGGACAAACAGCTGGGCCTGAGTATAGCTAGAAGGTCAGTATCAGTAGATCTGATTGAGTTTTAGCAGTTGGAAAGTTTACAATTTGTAGAAGAACCTGTCATTGTGATTAATCTGTTGAATGCCCAACTTCTTTGTGACAGTACCTCTGTTAATAAATTATGATGTCCAGGAAAAAAGGTGATGTTGAAATTGAACCTACTGAAAAAAGTAATGTCCAGCAGATCTGACACTGATTGAGCTGCAGTGGGGTCTGAAGGTGCCCTCGTTTCTTCAGAGAATGCTGCCGTGCTCCATCAGGTGGTGACTTCGCATCTCAAATATAACTTTTCCTGTGACTCCAGACAGGTCTTTCATTTTATAAAGTCCCTTCCTATATTGGCCACCTTGCAGAAGAAGCATTTTTACAATTGTGGGGTGGAAATGAGATACTATGACCTTTGAGTGGATGGCTCCCATGGTAGCTTGGATACATCAATCTGCACAGCACATTACTTCTGTAGATCCAAGTACACCAAGACAGGAGACAAGCTGAACTAGTACTTCAGTTTATTAAATGCATCTTCTTTCTTTGGCCTCCACTGGAAAGTGTTGGAGGCTTTAGTAGATTGGCAAGACGTGACGTAACAGCATAGAACCTGCGAACAAAATGGTGGTGAAGCCAAGAAACCATAACAGATCTTTCACTGAGGCAGGATGCCACTATAGTATTTTCTCAGTTTGCATAATGCCCCCAAACCTCCATCCCCCCTTATTAAATTGATTTAGCCAATTTGGTAAATAGTTTGTGCTGGCATTAGTGTCAGAGGTTGGCTTAGGTCAAGCAGCAAGTTGAGTAGAAGCCTGGGAATAGATCTACTCTTGTAGATCATTGATGGAAAGCACAGATCTAGTCCAGTAGGTCTTCAAACACTGAATTCATGAAAGTCTAGGGACACTGAACAAATAAAATGACACAGACATATCTATGCCACTATATCACTATTCATTATATCACTCTGCCAAGTGATTCAATAAGTCAATTATCAAGGTTATTAGTCTGACATAGTAATGGCATTTGGGAGCTTTGTTGTTGTGGCAGAATTTGTAGGAGCAGAGGATCATAGATTGGAACTAAAGGGGACCTCAGAGGACAGCCAGTCTAAGTCCCTCATTCTACAGATAAGGAAACTAAGGCTCAAAGAAGTTGAATGCCTTTCCCAAAGTCTCAGATATGGCAAGCTAAGAGTAGTAATTCTCTACTTTTCTTTAAGAACACTTGATCCTCTTCCTGACTTTGCCTTTCCTTAATGCCTATTTGTTATCATGGATTCTTACATGATTTGTTTCTGCAAATTTCCTTAAGTTGTGTTTTTTATCCTGATTTGACTTTCTCCTTACATAAAATCTATAACCAACCATGAAAGTTGTGTGTTGCATGTTTTTACATTGGTAGAGTACAGAGAAGATTGATGGGAGACTCAACTATTTTGCTGAAATTCAGATAGGATTACAATATGGCAGAAATTGCATGTCAGAATTTAAAGTGGACCTGTGATTTTTCTTTCCCCCCTGCCAAACAAGACTACTGTTATAACAAGGTGATTCTAATTGAAATTCCAGTCCAGACTCCAATAAGAAAGACAGGGGGCAGAGAAGAAAAGTTCTGAGGGCCTTGGGTAGTAGATTGTTATGGAAATCTGAAGATCTTCCCTGCCTCTAGGCCCTTTGATAGGCTTAAGTGGCTCTGAGAACCTTCCCCTATTTGAAAGCATACTCTGCCCCCTAATAGGTTGAATGTGGTTACGTGGAGCCTGTGGTGAGAGGCTTGTTTTTCAGGGAATGCCCACGCATTGTTGCTTTGTGATTGGGCAGTGGGTCAAGAGGGCTGTGACATTCTCCCAGCCAGGAGAAGGCTATATATACGCCTTGATGTGAGGTTTTGTTTTGGGGCCCACTTTGAGAAGAGTTGTATGATTTGGCCAGAGAAGGCTCTGGGAAGCCGTTGAGTCCCCCAGCTTTGAAAAACCCAGATGTTGGTGCTTCCCTCTCTGGTAACTGAATAGGTATGGATGTAATGGTCAGATGGTTGGAAGCCCATCTGCGGATCTGTTTCTCTATCTGCGTGTAACTTGTGTTTTGTATTCTGTTTGTATTCTCTGAAGTTCAGGGTGCTGACTTTTTCCCCTGAACTAGGTAAATGATATGTGTTTGATTGATTAAAGTAAGATTGTTAACCCATTTTGAGTTGCTTTCCTTTAGAAAAGCAGATCTAAGAACCTGTGCTAGCAGCCATCCTGGGCATGCTAGGGTGCTTGTTGATATATAGATCTATCCACTGAGGAAGTGAAATGGAGGGGACAGAAGATAGTGACCAGAAGAGAAAGTTATATCAGAAATCCAAGCCCTATAGGTAGTAATAGGCATGGTCTTTGAGTATTTAGATCCATCTCTTTCTAGAAGGGAGAAAAGATTGCTCTCCTACTTCATCCAGTCATCCTGATCTATATCTTGCCATTGGACCCAGATGGCTCTGGCGAAGAGAGTAAGCATAGCCTTCCCTCACTTAAATCCAATTCACTTGCAAGTCATGGCATCACCTTCCTGATATCATGGTCCTCTTTCAGAATGAAGGACAAAACAACAACAAAGGATTAGAAATGAACATGTACCACCCAGCAAACTGTTCTTCATGTCAACATCTATAGTAGTTTTATATGTATCTTGTATTAACATACCCATGGGACTATGGTTTCTCCCAAATAGGAAGTAAATTAGTAATGGCAGGGACTATATTGATGCATTTTGTGTTTGTGTCCACAGCACCCAGCACAGTGCCTGGTGTATTAGAGACTCCCAATAGGTATTACTTGGATTCCTGAATTGGATGGCCTCCTGATCTCTTGCCTGGTTAGTAAATAGATAGAGTTGGTAGATACTCAGGCTCCCTAAACATGATTAATCACACAGCAAGCTATATATGGTCTATATGGAGATGCATTTTATGCTTGAGCCACACTAAACATCCCAATGATTCTGATATTTAGCAGAAAACTTTTTGGGGGGAAATCGCCTGGGGTTTATGGATATATGTGTTCTAGGGTCTTGAAGATCCTCCACAGTTTAAGCTATAATTCAAGGCAGACCTTGATTTGCATACTGTGCTAGATAAATGGGAGAAAGTGAGTTAGCATATCCACCCAGATTAATTAATCACAAACAAGCATGGCCAAACTCTATTAAAAAATGATTCACCAATTCAAGGTTCCAGGCCAAAAATTAACTTGAGATCTAAATGGAGTTGGCAGGTTCTACCAAAAAAAAAACCCAAAACAACAACAACAAAAAACTTTTTCCATCTGGAGGTGGTGAATCTGCTATTAAGCAATCTCAACTTTAAAGTAGGGAGAGGAGTCTCAAATCTCCATGAGATCCTAAAGAAGTTCTTCAACATTGTCCAAAGGGAACTATTTCAAGTGAGGTGAGATGGAGAATGACCCACTAGGCAGCTTGCCCTAACAAGACATCACAAAGGCCAGGGCAACAAGGAATCCCTAGCTGTGGAGGTCTTGCAGTGATCCAGAAACTCTGGGACGTCATCTGTTCATTTGATAAGAGTCAGAGGAAACTCCATATATTGTCATGGGCCAAGACTATTAAATCTAACTGCTACTTGAGCTGGGAGTTAACTTCCTTTTGAGTAGAAAATATACTCTCCAGTTCAGATAATTCTACCAGTTCCAAGGTGTCTGAGAATCCCTTACTATGGAGCTTACAATACAGCCAGCATTTCAGCAATACTGGTCACAAGCAATTTGCTCAGCAGTCTGAGAAATACTGCCACATTCCCTTTTAGGGAGTAATTTAGGAGGATCATTCAAGTGATGAATATAGGTGTGGGGATGGGGGAAGATGAGAAACCCCAATCTTTTTCTGATAAGACAGGAGCGATATTTGAAATTAAAATCTAAATAAGCACAATCTGAATGCTGGACTGAATTGGGAAGTGTTTCTCCAGAGCATCAAAATCCAAAGAGCTGAGACTGAACTGGAAGTTAGGCACAGGAGTGAAGATTCAAGGCAGACTATGATTTGTATACTTTGCTAGATAAGAAGACCAGGAGGCAAGATCCTAGAATGTGAAAACCTGTTTTCTCTCATTCAGTCTCCCTTCCAAAACCTTCACTCTTTTCTGGAGGCAGAATGCATCCTCCACCCTGTGTTGACATGTACCAGGAGTACCTGTCATGCCCAAACCTGGTTCAGCTAGGTGTGAGATTATAGGCTATGACACCCAATGGGTAGTGATTGAATTTCTACCTGATGACTTCCCTTGTTAAAGCAGTTATTATCTTCCAAGGTCATTTAATTTTAGGAATTTCTGATTGTTAAAAAAATTGTTCTTTATGATGAGTTGAGATCTGTTTCCTTACAACTTCTGCCCATCACTCCCATTTCTTTGCTCTGGGACGAAGCAAAATAAATATAATCTCCCTTCCACATGGAAGTGCATCTCACTAATGCCTTTATCATGTAATATGCAGTTACCTCTACCCTCCCCATTACTTCATCCAAGGTTGAGAATAATGGTGAAGAAACCATATTTATCTATGTTTTATTGTCCCACATAGTACTAATTAACATGTCTGGGCAATAAGCTTGTAGACCATAGCAGAGCAGAATTACAGCTTCTCCCAGGTAATTAATTATATTCACCAAAACACATTGCTTCTTCCTTGGCACACTCATGCCTTACCGCTGCCTTACTTCTCCCCAGATACTACTCAAATGAGGGTCCAGAATGTCCCATTTCTACTACTGCTTAACCCCTTCATAATACTGATGACATAGTTCCTCATGTGCCCAGGACAAACTCTTGTATAATCCTGGTCTCAGTTGCTTATGGTGCCCTCAGGTTGTACTGACTGGTCCCTGTTAGTTTGGCATTTCTCTGGAATTGCTCTGGAGGTTAGTAGCCTTCCCACTGCTGATGTCCACTAAGTTTTGTTTATGTGTTGGCTCCAGGGACTTTTCTTGTCAGCCCTCATATTTCTTGAGATAAAATGCTTACCAAAAATAATAATCCTAGACAGTTTTAAAGATATGCCATAACTACCAAGGTTAAGTTTGGACCTGGGCCAGCTTCCTCTTTCCTCAACAATTTTCTTTATTTTTCCTGGCTTCTGCTATTTTCCCTGTAGATTAACATGTTGGTTACTGTAACATTCTTCATGTTTTGATAAATGTGATGAAAATAAGCTACAGTGCTCTCTCCTTTTTAGTAAATACAATGAATAAAAAAAGTACCAACTCTGAGTTGGTTCTTCAGTATCAATCTATACTATAAACCCCATACTCATTTCCCTTCTTAGGACCTATTATGGTTCTTCTATAGACCATCCTAGCATACATTTTGAAGGAGTAACAAAAAGTCCAGTCAAGATCATTCCTCCAGCAGAGCACTTGGAGCCACAAGTTAATAGAATATCTGCCCACAGAAGAATGAGACTCAATCAATCAGGCCAAAATACAGCATCAAAGATGGTCCCAGGGTCAACTCAGAACCTTTCCTTCTGTATCCTTGTCTACAGCCTCTAGATGGTGCCAGAGGTTTCCAGCCTGGTCCCATGACAATTCATTTAGAGAGGAGCTTGCCAGGAAACTACCTGGGGACTGAGGGGCAGATTGGCTATTTTCAAATGGTTTTCCCCACAAGCACTGTTAAAAAAAAGATATTGCTCACTTCAGGGAACACATATTGGATACATCTGGAACCTGGTTGCTGTTGGTGTTAGCACTCCAAAGAATAACAGAAAGCACAAAAGAAAATAACCTATGGTGAATGATTAGTCACGAACCACCACTTCTCCTTCCCTTCTGTTGTGGATCATTCTGCCTTCTGCCAAGGTCTTTCTAGAAGAGTATTGACCAAGTTACCAAGGCCAAGCATATGGCAGCCATCAGGGTTAAATGGGACCTGGGAATCATTTTTATAAGAACAGTCCTAACCCTGGTTCTGTGGCTTGAAGCAACTCCCATGCCCACTAGGTGGGCTTTAGAGATTAGAGAAAAAGGTCTTTAGAGACCATCGATAGGGACTCTATCATTTCGCAACCTGACCAAGTACACTTGGATCCCTCTGCTAGATGTCACCAGTTCCATAAAGATCTGAGCTACTTGTATGACGTCTCTGAACCCATCCCAGGATGGTGTCCTGGATTAAAGCAAAACAGGTTAACAGATATTGCTGAGTTGTTTAATGTTGATTTTTCTTGTGTGATGTTGCCTCATTGGGCCACTGCCTCATGAGCCTACACAGCCATAGAACTCAACTCACATGTGAGGCTCAAAAGAGATAAGGTATGTAGGCTACTTTCCAAACCACAAGGTAGCATATAAATGTCAGTTTTCTTCATTATTATTGCCTTCATCTTCATCTTCCATCCTCTATCATCTTTGCCCTAGTGTATCCCATCCTCCTTCATTCACTTCCCACTTATTTAATTCTAGGCAGTCTGGCTGAGTTAATCCACCTCTCAGATCTTATAAATTGGCCATGCTTTAGCTTGAGCCCAGTTGGCTTGTGACAATACTCCTAATCCACATTCCATCTTCCACCAAAGGTCTTTGCATAGCTGTCATGGCCCTGAATCAAATCTCTTATGACCACTCTTCCTATGAAACAGCTAGGTGAGTACAGACTGAACCTGGAGTCAGGAAAATCTGGGTTGGAAGATTGGAATTCAAGTCCTGCCTGAGAAACTACTAGTTATATGACTCTGGGCAAGTCACTTAACCTTTGTCTGTTGCAAGTTTCCTTAAGTGTAAAATAAGGACAATGATATTTCCTACCTCCCATGGTTGTCATGAGGATTAAATGAGATCATTGTAAAGCACTTAGCACAGTGCCTGGCACATAGTAGGTGCTCCCTCCCTCCCTCACTTCCTCCTTCCCTTCCTTCCTTCCTTCTTTCTTTCCTTCCTTCTTTCTTCCCTTCTTTCCTTCCTGCCTTCCTCTCTTCCTCCTTCCCTTCTTTTCCTCCCTCCCTCCCTCCCTCCTTCCTTCCTTCCTTCTTTCCTTGCACCTACTTAGTAGCTTGAGAACAATTCAAAAGGAGGCTAGTCAAAATATACAGACATCTCAAAGAATTCTTGTAGTAGCCCCTATAACTTGCCACATGATGTTTTTGGCAGAAATGTAATTAGGACATTTTACTCTAAACTCCACACCCAGGGCAATTGGGAAACAAGGAAAAAAATAGTCACTGGTGGGAGGAGATACTGATCCTTAGGCATGAAGAGGACACTGCTAGGGAGGTTCCCCTCCTCCTGTCTAGATGTACTTCTTCCATGTGGAGGTCAGTTAGTAGCTTCCTATTTTAAATTATTACCTTTGTAACTAGGTGCTAAGATTAGTTATTTCTCCACAATTAGAGTCCAAAAAGGGACACTCAAGTGCTTCTCATTGCTCCTCATAGGTCAGAATGCCATACTTTCCCCATGATCTTTCTGCCTAACTCCCCAAGGAAAAGTTTTAGAAACTATAGAGGATAAACCTTCCAAGGAAAGAAAAGAAATTCATGGAACCCATGGAACACATGGCCCTTTAATAGGCACTCCAAGGGGGCCACCTTGCCTCATGTCTGACCCCTCTTCTCTGAGGGTCAACTCCTAGCAGGGCCACTTCCAAAACTGATCTTGTTCTCCAAAATACCTGAAGGACAACTTCTGGTCAATCTATGCATCAAGAAATGCTTTATGGCTTTGTAAAGGATTGTCCCTATCTATTCAGATCTTCAAGCCTGGACAGAACTCGATTGCATCAGCTAACCTATCTCCCTTTAAATCCCCAAAGGCAGGTTAGCTACAACTCCCCACTCCAAAGGGTTGTCTGTTCCTAATGCCACTAGACTCTCCTTAGCACAGCTCCATCCGGGTCCCACCACCAGCCTCCACCCTCACACCAAAACCAAAATCCACCACTGCCTTCCTTCTTCAAGGAATACACGAGTTGTAGGGGAGCTATTCACATTTCTCACTGCTAGAGCAAATTTTTTGCTTTAGAGCACTTCCTACCAGATGAGAAACAATGACAATGCTAATAATAGGAGGTAGAATCTATTTAGACTTAAAGGGTTGCACATTGTTCTTCAAGAGTTATCTCGATACTCACAGCACTCATGTGTGAGATAGGTGTTATTATCATACCCATTTTACAGATGAGTAAATTGAACAGGAGAAAGACTAGGTATCTTGTTCAGGGTCACACATCTAGTAAGTGTCTAAGAGAGGATTTAAATAGTAGAGCTTCCTGACTCCAAATCCAGCACTCTAACCACCGAACCAAAATGCTCGCTTTCCACGGGCAAAAGCCCCTGTGGTCCTGGCCTAGTTACATCTTTGCCATCCAGATCAATTCTCCCTCCCCATTGGCTGCCTTTACCCTGTTACTGGCATCCATTACCACTTGACCGTTTTCAGATGCTAAAGTCACTATGTGCATTCAGTTTCTTATCCCCCATTAGACTCCAAGCTTCTTGAGAGTGCTATATTTTATTTAAACTTTAAGCTCCTTTTAGCATCATGGTGCCCTGTATACAGCAGGTGCTTAATGAATGTTTACCAAATTAAACCAAATGCTGGCCTCTTGAACATTTGAAGAGAGATGGAGATCAGTACTCGTCTAGCTTCCTCCCTTCTTCAACTCAAATCCAAATGTTCTTGAATTTCAGTTAAGGAAATGAAACAAAATTGAAGAGTTCTCTGCAGTCTGTAAAAGGATACTCTTCCACCAACCTATCCAAGGAGTTACCACTTATAAAAGATCCCTGTTAAGCCACTTCAACAGGGATGGGACTGAAATGAAACAGGAAAACAGGCAGAAAAATGAGTTTCCTAAGAAAGGTAGCTTTTTCTCCTCATTATTAGAAGGATGTTGTTGGAACTGATAGCTTCTATGTCCTAATCAGCAAGTCAATTTATCTCATATCTCAAAGCAGCCAGCATCCCACATTACTGAGACTTACCACAGGAGAGCAATTTTTCCCCCTTGATCAAACTTCCACTGTGATCTATAGCCCTGCCAGGGCTCACAAAGATTCTCAGTGTGATAACTCATCCTTCACCAGCTAGGGAGAGAAAGGGCTAAAATTCTGCATGGGGGAAAATGATGAGAACACAAGCAACAGGCTCAGCACTTCCTGCCGGTCTCTAATTTCACATATAGAAAGAGTTCCTTATGGCTAACTCTGTGTCTGCCTTCTCTGGGCAGGGCACAGATTGTGATGTGTACATGCAAGTTCTCAGTCACACATTTTCCCCATTCTGTATCAAAACACTCCCAATGCACTAAAGGTGGAGAATTTATTTTATGTTGCTCGTTCTTAGTATTTTTTTAAATTTGAGTAAACATTTTCCTTCTGGAACAAGCTATTATTTATTTATAATTGTTTATTAGCAGTATGATAGATTCAGCATGTGCTGCACAGCAGGAAATGTATAATGGACTGGAGATCTCTGCAGCTAAGCTGCAGAACACCAGATGGCTTATCTTCCTAAAGTGCCTTCTGAAGATATTAGGGTCATTTGTTAAACTCTGTCTTGTGTTGCTGTTTTTTTTAAGTTTATTATCCAGGTTCATAAAACAAGGTTACCTCTTCCTGATTTAATGGTACCTCTCACATGATGGCAGCTATAACCCACAAAGGATGAAAGTTAGTTCCAGAAAAGCCCTTGAAGACTGGGAAGGCCAAGCCTTTGCTCTCAGGGCTATGTCTCCTCCTCAGAGAGCAAGATCAATGTTTCTATTGATGCCGTCCCAGTGACCTTTCCCTTTTCCCTTGCTAATGAATCTTGCTGTTAGGAAACTTGTCCTTAGAACCTTCTTAACCTGCCCTGCTTGATTTAAAGTCTTTGCTTCTGAACTCCTGGAACAATGGGACAACAAATTGTTAGATTCCTTTCAAAGACATTATCATTAAAGGGACTGGGGCAGTCATTGTGTGTGAGGTTGGGAGCCGGTCCAGTGGGACTCATCTTCACTGGTAGCTTGGTGATGTCTGTGAAAGTGCTTTGAAGAGTGTAAGATTTGAGAATCATAGAATCTTAGAGATGGAGAGGGCTTTAAAGATCAACTAGTCATATTACACATGTGAAAGTCCTAAAATATTCCACATAAATTTTCCCAAAGACTTTTTTAGGTTTTTCTAAAAGAAAAAAAAACAACCTTGAAATACAGGTATATAGTATTATGTATTATATATGGGATATACGTACACATATAGTATGTGTATGTATTTATGTATATGTATGTGTATATATATATATATATACATATATAATGAGAAAGGGAGAGAGACACAGAGAGAGAGAGAGACAAAGAGACAGAGACAGAGAGACAGAGAGAGACAGAGAGACAGAGAGGGACAGAGACAGAGAGAGGAGACAGAGAGAAAGAGACAGAGAGAGAGACAGAGAGAAAGAGAGATAGAGAGAGACAGAGAGAGAGACAGAGAGAGAAAGTTATTCAGTTCGTTCAGTTGTGTCTGACTCTTTCTGTTCCCATTTAAGGTTTTCTTGGCAAAAGTAGTGAAGTGGTGTGTTGCTGTTCAGTCATTTTCAGTTGTGTTTGACTCTTTGTGAGCCTATTTTGGGTTTTACTGGCAATTATGCTGGAGTGGTTTGCCATTTCCTTCTCTAGCTAATTTGTGCAGATGCAAAAACAGGAAAACAGGGTTAAGTGACTTACCCAAGGTCACACAGCTAGTAAGTGTCTGAGTCAGATTTGAACTCACTTCTTCCTGACTCCAGACCCATTACTTTATCCACTGTGCTACATAGCATTATATCTGTGTGTATGTGTAAGTATGCAACATATACATATACACACATATAGGTATGTACATTTATACACTATATATGTATATGTATAGACGTATGTATAAATATTTGTGTGTGTGTATCTCTCTGTCTCTATCTCTACCCATGTATTTCCCTTCCCACTGGTTTTCTGTTGTGCCACCCCTCACCGGAACATTCACATCCCCATAAGAAACATGGGTCAAATTATGTTATACATGATGTCTTTCTATGTTTCCAAACTAGTGAAATGCTTTTAGAGCCTCAAAAGTGTATGTATCTACTCCACAATTTCCATTTCTTTTCATGGTTTCAAAAGGTGCAGACATTTTCTATCTCTAGGTTGCTTTTGGAGAGGCAGTGGTGGATAGTGGCTAGAGGACTGACCTTGGAGTCAAAAAGACCTGACTCCAAAGTTTTGTCCCTGTTGCATACTTTGACCATGGGAAGTCATTTAACCCCTCAGCTCACCAGACAATTGTCTAAGATTTTAAAAGTTACAGTCACATTTCCAGTCAGCAATTTGGTGAAGAGAGTTCCCACACTGATGAAATCTGAGACTGAGCTATCCTTACCCTCCTCCCTATTCCCAATCAGTTCACAGCTAAGGTACCTGAAGGACAAATGAGCCAATTCTTAAACAAGTTCAATCACACAACTGAAAATAAAAATCTCATCTCCTCACAACGAATCCAGTACTCCTTCCATTATATGTACTCTTATTACGTGAGAGAGGATTGATATTATAGGCAGCTAGATGGTGCAAAGGATTAGATGGACTTGAGGTCAGGAAAAGCTGGTTTCATATCCTGCCTTAAGATATTTTGTTAGGTGTGTGCTCCTGAGCAGCTCACTTAACTTCAGTAAGCCTCAATTTTCTCATCTATATAAAATGAGGATAATAATAGCACCTCCAACATAGTATTATTGTGAGGATCAAATAAAATCACACACACACACACACACACACACACACACACACACGTCTACACACAGATAAGCTAATTGGCCCAGTGAATAGTGTCCAACCTGGAGTCAGGAAGACTCATTTTCCCAAGTTCAAATCCTGCTTCAGAAACTTGCTAGTTGTGAAATGAGCAGAACCAGGAGACCATTGTACACAGTATCAGCAACATTATATGATGATCAACTATGATTGACTTAGCTCTTCTCAACAACACAATGATCCAAGAAAAGTCCAAAAGACTCATGATGGAAAATGCTATTTTCATCCTGAGAAAGAACTATGGAGTCTGAATGCAGATGGAAACTTACTATTTTTTCTCTCTTTTTTGTTTTTGTTTCTTCTTTCAAATGGTTTTTCCCTTTGGTTCTATTTCTTCTTTACAACATGACTGATGTGGAAATATGTTTAATATGAATGTGTATGTATAGCCTATATAAGATTCCATGTTATCATAAGGAGGGGGAAGGGGAAAGAGGTGGAGAAAATTTCTGACTCCAAGTCTTATATAACTGAGTGTTGAAAACTAAAAATTAAAAAAAAAATTAATGAGTGGCTGGTCACATGGCATCAGCAACAGATGACTAATGTACTTCACTAGTGTACTCATGATTCTAAGAGAAACTAAAGGAGAGCCCTCCCGTCCCCCACTGTTGAATATACCTGCTTTGGTGAACTTAGATTTGAGTAGGAGTCACACAAGATGAGCAGGGATGGATACGTCATGATCTGTATTGTTGTGGTGGAAATAGCCACATCCCTGTGATCAAGGATCCCAGCTGAGGATGGGAGATCTACTATAATCAATGACAATAATGACTACTGTTCTCTTCCCTTTTGGGCAATGTGATAAAGTGGTGGTAGTGCATTTATCTTCATCAGTTATCTCTCTACTAATGGAACCACAACACAAAACCACTTACCTGCCTCATAGGATTGACATAGAGAAACATTTTATAAACTATAAAGGACTACATAAGGGGGACATAGTATAATTCTTGTATATTAGGGCTAGAGACAACCCTGTAAAGCATCTTAGCAAACATCTTCCTTTTACAAATGAATTAAGTGAAGTGAAACCCAGAGTGTTGAATTAACTTGTCCATGATCACTCAAGAACCTTTTAACTGCTGTGTTTCAACAATAGCAAATAAATTTGTCGTTCAGTCATTTCTGACTCTCTGTGACCCCACTTGGAGATTACTGGGCAAAGACACTGGAGCAGTTTGCCATTTCCTTCTCTATCTCATTTTACAGATGAGGAAACTGAGGCAAACAGTGTTAAGTGACTTGCCCAGAGTTACATAGCTAGTAAGTGTCAAGTCCAGATTCGAACTCAGGAAAACGAATCTTCCTAACTCCAGACTCAGCACTATCCACTGTGCCACCTGTCAGATACATTGGTAAAGGTGGATTTTAAAATGTTTCCTTGTTCAAAATGAAAAGAAGCAACGCACCTGGCAAACAGTTGTCTTGCCAAATAAAGTGCTGATTGAAAGACAAAGGCCTGGGTGACAGCTCTTGGTGCTATTGGGGTTACTTTTTTTCTCCTCTTGCCTCATTTTCCCCCATTATCATTGACTTCTCTACTATCCATTCTCCTTTCCACCATACAGGAATATTGTGAGGTTTCATTTTACCAATTTCATTTTAATTGGATAGAGTAGCTCAGAATTACTTTGAGACTGTTTGCCAAGAGAGTACTACAAACAGGAAGCAACATTAGCTGTTTAATATGAAGGAACTGTCCAAGAGCCAAATGCTTACCCCTCCCTCACCCCAGGATTTCTGTGAAATTCATTAACCTGACAATTTAGACTTCTTACCTCTCGCTACATTATTGCATGCTGCCCGTCCACTCCAAATATCCAGGCTTTGAGAATAACAGATTTGTGTGAAATCAGCTGGATTGATCTAACTTATTCTACTCAGAATTCACAAAGTTCCAGTAAACCAAGTTCCTAAGTGGTTTACCCATTATTCTTAAGTGTTTTATAGCAGTCATGTAAATTACCCCAGGGTATGAACAGCATTAAAGGCCATTGGAAAATATGTCAAGCTCTGACTATCTAAACAATTTAGTATAAATGTGAAAATGTGGCTGATAGCTCTGAAAAAAACCTCACATTTATGGCTATCAGATATGCCATCCTCACGGTGTCACTGGTAAGCATGGTGAAAATTAGCTTTTTAAGAACATTCATTTCACTTGATGTAGTTTTAAATCTCATCAGAAAGGGAGGCTTAGAATTATAATTGTTGCAGTTAAGAAGTTGGTGGTGCCACTCAACTCCTTTGAGGATTTGGGAAGTCGATGACTGAGGTCCATTACATTATTTTTAAAGACTTTTTAATGTACTTTTCAGTTTTTCTGATTTTTTTCCTTTGTATTTCTCTTCTTTCTTTTTTCTCTTTAAGTTTCATTTGTTGAATGGGCTGGCTGGCTTTCTGGGAGAGGAATATGTGAGTCATACTGGATAAATTCCAACATAAAACAGTGGTGTCAAATTCAGATAGAAAGCCACTAAACCCATACGTAAAGGTCTGTGAGGGCCACATATAGAAAACCACACATTAGCATTATCTACATCTATTGAGATTTTAATTATTTTTAAAATATTTCTTAATTACATTTTAATCTAGTTCAGGCCCCACTCAGCAGTGTTTTGGCTCACAGTGTTTGATACTTCTGATGTTTAAAAAAAAAAAAGGAAGTTAAAGATGGAAGATAAGGAGAAGAAAGCAAGTTGTTTCAGGTTGCTCTTCTCCTGAGTCTGAATCTCAACTATCAACCCCGTTGGTCCAGAGTCTAGTCTTCTATGTTCAATGACTCTATTTGATCAGTTTACACAAGTGGAATCAGTTCCTAGGAAATGGATTCATAGTAACCAAACTCAGAAGAGATTAATGAATGAACCAAAGTAATTCCTTTACAATGGGGAGCATAGCTTTTTGGTGAAAGAATATCCATTATCCAAGACACCTTCTTAGTACCAAATGTACCTAGAAAACCATCAGAAACTACTTAGTGGGCTGAGAAACAAAACACCAGTACGTATGTAGTCTCTCTAGTACATTTCACCCCCAACTATGGTAACCCCGGTATTGGATATTGGAGTAAGCAACCTCTGTTCTACTATAAAGAATATTCTCTGCACAATTCATACCTTCTACACACAATGTTTCTTTCCCTTGGTTAGTGCTAGATAAACACCACCCTTCTGTTATGACAATATTCCCTCAAAAAAAGTTAATAGAACCACCTTTTGTTTTAGGAATGAGCAGGTTTGGTGTGATAGATTTTACTTTGGACTAGGGACAAAGGAAATTAGTGCCTTCTAAATCTGATCTATAAACTAAAATGACACACACAAAAAATCCTAGAGCATATTCTGTTTTCTCTGCCAAAGAGAATCATCTTTGTACTGGAAAGGATAGAATAAAAATGGCTAATGACTTATCAGGTGCCCAGGATAAGTAAGGAGACAGTAAGAGAATATCTAGCTGCCTTTTATGAGTTCCAATCACCAGGATCAGATAGATCACATCTCAGAGTGCAGAAAGAACTGGAAGGTATGATTGGTTAGCCACTATTAAATCTTTGAAAGATACTATAGAAGGGCCAAGACTGTCCCAATATCCCCATAATGAAAGAGAATAGAGGAAATAGAAGTGCTTATGATCTAGAAACCAATGAGCTTGACTTTGGTTTCTGGCAAAATTCTAGACTGTAAAATTAATAGGATGGTTAGCAAAAATCTAGAAAAGGAAGTGGTGGTCACATAAATCTAGTATGGCTTCATCAAGATTAGATTTTGGCCAATGAAATAGGTTTCTTTTCTTGAGAGGGGTTACTAAACTAGCAAATCGTGGGAATCTGAAAGTGCAGTTTACCTAGCTTCTAGCAAACCATTGGACAAAAGCCTGCCATGGAATTCTTGGAGAAAAGATGATAATATAGGTGTAAGAGGGGATATTATGGTATCTTGTTTTGCTCTCACAGATGTTATTGGGAGATAATTAACACTCTCAAGCTGTGGGGGAAACTTACTTATTTTACCAAGGGGATCAGAAAGGTTGGGATAGGACAACTGGTTCAAATCTGAGAGGTCATGCCCTGGTCACCAGTGTCCTCATACTGCACCTGCTCAACTAACCTCATTAATATTAACTTGCATGCCCAAAGGGTAGAGATTCTGCCATTTTCTAATCATGGGATGTATAATCTGGGAGAGAGAATATGTAATGATGGCATGTAGTGGAGTATAAGGAAGAGTTGTAACTTTGAGGACTCTAGGCCAATCTCGACTTTGATAGGAGGAGTCAGAATTTCCTAACAATATTTAAGCTTGTTCTTGCTTCTGTATGGGGTGTGAGTGTTCCTAGTGAGCACCTCACCTGCTTCTGAAGCATAATAAATGCCTTCCTCTGCCTACTCTGTTTCTGAATTCTTTCAGTGAGAATGGGTCAATTACATGGATCTCCCTTCCTGGGAAGTCCTGTGATTGCCATAACTGTGTTTCTCACGATAGAGAAGTTATTCAGTTGTTTGAATGGCTACACCCAATGAGTAGCTATTAATATTTCAATATCACCCTTAAAGGAGGTTTCTAGTAGATAATGAAAGAACTGGTGGACATCATTTGGAAAACTGAAAAGATAGAACAAAATAGGAAAACTATATATCAATGAGCCTGACATCAATTCGTAGGAAAATTCCAGAACAGATCATTAAAAAGATTTTTTAGGAGCATTTAAAAAAAGAAGCAGTGATTATAAAGAGACAGCACAATTTATTCCCCCCTTTTTTGACAGAACTACTAAATTAGTAGATGGAAGGAGTGCTGGGGATATAGTTTGCCTAGATTTGAGTGAAGCTTTTTATAAAATACATCTCATACTATTCTGGTGGAGATGGAAAGATGCAAATCAGATGATAACGTACTTCACTGGATTCAGAACTACTTGGAAGACTGAACTTAAGGAGTAATTGTTAATGGGTCAATGTCAACATGGAAGGCAGTCTCTAGTGGAGTACCCCAGAGAACTGTACTTGGCTCTTTGTCACCTGACACAGAGGTTATCAAGGGTTACATGAAGGCATAATTGGCATGGTTATTAATTAGGAGGTGATACAAAGCTAGGAAAGCTAATACAATTGAAGACATAGGATTCAAAAGGATTCTGGGTGTCATATTTTAGTAAGGATATTGGCAATCTAGAAAGTGTCCAATGGAGTCCATCTAGGATGGTAAAGGAACTCAGTGAGGTTATACAACACAATACAGTATAATACAATGTGCATTTAAAGACCTGTTATGTGCCAGGCATTATGCTAAGCACTGGGGATACAAATAAGAAAAACAAATAGCCCTGAAGGAGTTCCTAATATAAGAGAGAAGACAGTATGCAAAAGGAAGCTGAAGAGGGAAGGGCCGGGACAGTATTTGGTAATGGGGGCTGTAAGGGTCACAAACAGGTGCCAGATTGCAAGTGATAATGTTGAGGCACAGGGATGTGTTTGAGGCCCGGGAACTGGCTGGGTCCGGTGGAGGTCAGAGCATATTGCACGGTCCCTGCCCAGGGGATATTGCATTGCTCAAGACTTTCTTACATGAGATACCTGAGGTTCCCGACTGATGTTTCCACACCCTGGGGTGGAATGCCCTCGTGATTACAATTCCCTTTCACAATTTACCTTCCCTCTCTCAATCCCACTCAGCTGGGCTGTGTCACATGTGGTGTGTGGATCTGGGGGAGATAAAAGGATCCAAGCCTTGGAGGGGCCAACGGCCTTAGAGTCCTGCTATAAGGCTTCCTGGATGTAACATCAATAAACCCTCTTAACATCTATCCTCCAGCGTTACTTTCTTTAAAGAGAAAATGCCAGCGTTGTCCCCAATTTAAAGGTAAGTACCCACTGCCCCTTAGGACAGGGCTGCAAACCCTGACAGGGGGCCTCAGGATGTTGGAATCCAAAAGTGTTTTCTTTTGGAATCCAAGAGTGTAGCTAATAGGAAATTGTTAGTTCACTGGCTTGTGAGGCCTCTTTAAATAGAGGCTTTGGGAGGAGTATTTTGCTCCACCCTGCAACTTGCCAATCAGGAGGGCAAAGTCTACTGAGGTTACTGGTGGGGTGTGAGTCCAAAGCTGAAGCAATGATCATACTGTATAAGCTTCAGTTGAAGGAACAGGGGATGTTTAGCTTGAAGAATAGAAGACATAAAGGACATACAACAGGAGGTATTTGGAGGCCTGTTATGGGAAAGAAGGATTAAAACTTCTACTTAGCCAACTGGGAAAGAATAAGGATCAATGAGTAGCAAGTACAGAGGCAGATTGAGGCTAGATGTAAGGAAATGCAAAAGTGGGATGAACCATGGTAGGAAATAGCAATTTCTTCCTAACAGGAGGTCTTCAAACACAGGCTAAATGAGCAATTTAGGAACGTGAGATGCACAAATGTGGAGCCATCTCCACTTCATGTGTTCATATGGACTATTTGTTCCCAACCTGGTAGAGTTTCTGAGTTTGTATTGGTCTGAGCAGCCCCCGCCAGACATACTGTACCTTGACCTCCATATAGTGCTGCCATACTGGTCCTCTTGGAAGAAGAAGGACAACAACCAGGAAATGGCCAATTGTTAGGCATGTTATAGAGGAGATTCTTCTTTGGGTATGGGTTGTCTTAGATTATCTCTAAGGTCAGGATCTGCGGTTCTTCTAATGTAAGGACTGAAAAGTCTACCCTCTGAAACATGAAGAAAATTAGAATGGTGGGAAGGAAAGAGAATAAGCATTTACACACATTTAACATGTGCCAGGCACTTTGCTAAGCATTTTCCAAATATCTCATTTGTTCCCCACACCTCCCCTTGGGAGGTAGGTGCTATTATTATCCCCATTTTACAGTTGGGGAAACTGAGGCAAACAGGGATGAAGTGATTTGCTGAGGGTCACACAGCTAATAATTGTCTGAGTCTGAATTTGCACTCAGATCTTCCTGACTCCAGGCACTCTCTCCACTAAACCCCTGTGGCCCATGGTTGTCAGGCTAATATTAAGTAAAAATAATAAGATGTAGCAATTACTTTTAAAAAAATTTCCCACTTAGAAGTATTTTATTTCTTTCAATTACATGTAAAGATAGTTTTCAGCATTCACTTTTTATAAGATTTTGAATTCCAATTTTTTTCTCCCTCCCTTCTTCCTCTTCCCTCTCCTCAAGATGTCAAGCAATCTGATATAGGTTATACATGTACAATCACATTAAATATATTTCTCACATCAATCATGTTGTGAAAGAAGAATCAGAACAAAAGGGAAAAAATACAAGAAAGAAAAAAAGAGAAAATAGTATGCTTAGATCTGCATTCAGAATCCATAGTTTTTTTTTT
>CM053582.1:135965244-135982520 GCA_028627135.1 Pseudochirops cupreus | reverse complement strand
TGCCCTACCAAAAAGTGACATAGGAGAGAATAGACTGGGGGAGGGGGGAAATACTGGGATGGCTGTTTTGGGGTGGTGGGCGGGGGAAAGACGGGGAGAAAAGATGTAACTCAAAAAAATTTAATAAAGAATCTCATATTAAAAAAAAAAAAGAAAAAAAAAACAGTGTAGAAATGAAGATTCAGCATGAAGCAGTATGGATGTGCCACTTGGATCCAAGGCAGTGAGACTGGATGACAAAGAATAATGAGGAGACTGAACTGGAATTTTGACAGAAATTGAGCCACAGAGGAATTTGAGTTCATCTATCCCACAGTTTTCAACAGAATACACAATGTTAGCATTTGGAATCTGCTTCAAGATATATTATCCCCACATATTTTCTTCTGCCTGTTGATGGTGGCTGTGGGGCTTTCTTGCTCTAGTGGCTAATGATGACTAAAACAAGGCCTGCCCAGCATGAAATAGATCAGAATGGACCAGAAGGACTATATCATCATTATTCTACCTCTACACTTAAAAGGGTGACAGTATTTTGAAGGTTTTTTTTTGAATTAGGACCTCCCATATCAACATCTGCTGTCATTTATGCCATTGCTGAAACTCCCAAGATGGAAATGCCAACCTGTGACAGCTGAAGTCCTTCTTCTGTGTGCTAGAACAAAGATACACCTTTGGTAAATTGGGAAAAGCATTGCTTTTTGCTAGAGAGCCAGAGTAGGAATCTGCCACAGCAGAACTCGCTAGGATATGCAAATTACTCAATACATTTTTTTGAAGATACCCTAATGGAAATTCAAAATTCTTGTTCATACTAGCAATTAAAGTGTAGGTGCAGGAACTCTAGAAGAAAACTAAGATTAATATATAACTTTGCAAAATATGACACCATCTGACAGCATGATATAGTTTAAAGAGAACCAAATTAAAAATCAGAAAACCTGCTTCCATTTCTATGCTCTGTCACCAGCTGGATATGTGACCTTGAAGAATTCACTTGATCTTTGTAGGTCCAGTTTCTCATCTGTAAAATTGGGGAATTAAACTAGATAGTCCAAGGATTCTATGTTTCCATGAATATTTGTGATTTTATAAGATTAAGCTGATTTTTCCTATTATTTATTCCACTTTGATTACCCATAGATGATGAGGTATCTAGATTTGCACATGAGATTTTGTTGATTCCATAAAGCCCTGAAATGTTGCAAGGTCTTTTAAATGAGATCTGTAACTAATGAAAATAATTTGGCCTAGCTATCCATATGGGAAAAATCAAGTGAATAAAGGATACCTCTTGTCCAGTCAATGACACAAAATTGGATGGGCAATCAATAGAGTTCATGCATCATTATGTATATCTTAGACAGAAACTATGAATGGACAATGAGTTGGCCTAGAATTACATAGGAGGAAAGTGAGCTAGGTTGCCTTTGGGAAAATGGAAAATCATTTGAAAAACTTCATGCTTCTCCATGAAATAAAGAACCATCTTTTTATACCAATATTCTTCTTGTGATATTATATGGCTGTGAGCCATGAAACACTATAGTACCCTAAGAATTGAAGTTTGATGATGGGTGATAGAGAAGTATATGGTGGACACGAGTGGGCTGCTACACATTAGACAAAAGAAATTATGAAGGATCAATGTAAAGGATGTTATCCAAGAAAAGTACAATTGAAAAAGAAAATGCACTAATGTGCTGACAAAAGCAGAGGATAACTGACGGATAGTCTGAATGCACCAATGGCATACTCACGTCAATAGAAATAGATAGAAAGGCTCTCCAAATTTTGTACAGATCTTTTGTGATGAATTTAAGGGAATATACAGACAAGAGTCATATAGGATGAACAAAACCCCAGAATCCCCCTTCCCACTCTTCTTGCAAGTTAAGGCAATTTTTCCTTAAAAGGTATTGATAATGTCATTGAGATTTAATTGGCTCCAAGATCTAAGGCTCAGGCCATTGATGCAACTTTTTAGCTAACTACCTACAAAATATTCAGGGCAGAAGGGACTGGAGTTCCTCCTTCCAGTTTGGAACCACAGACCATCAGCATGAACAGCAATGAAAATTGTAATCAACTGAATCAATCTTTTATCCTGGATAAATATTCCTTCTCTGCTCTGGATAAATATGCTTCCCCTCCTATGGCTAAATAAACCTCTTTTTGTTAACCAACAAATAATGAATGTCTCATTCCATTCTAATTAGAGACCTAAATTACCTGAATTAGGCTCAGTCTGTAATGGCAGGAATGGATGGGTTGCAACTGGCTTTGAGTTTTCATGGATGTGATTTAAGAGATCTTGTAGTATACTGGGATTAAAGATAATCTGGAACTGATGACAATGTCATTCTCAAATAAGTGCTATCTGGAGGGTCTTTTAGTTGTTCATGGCCTTTAGATCATCTTTTTTTTTTAAGGGGGAAGTGTTAATTCTACTCTGTTTTTCTCTCTTATTTGATAGGTTCCTCTCTTTGGATCTCTTGAAAATCAATCCCAAAATATTTTCAAGACTGTGTTGCCTCCAGCACAGATTTGTTTTGTTTACTAAGTATGGTCCGGCATTTCCATTTCCTCATATACAAATATACATCAGGCATTGAGTTTTTGAAGCCCAAATAGTTCCTCTGTTGTTGTGAGGAGGAAAATGTTGATAGATTGATCCCATTTCCATCTTTTTTATTGTTCCTTAGGATGGTTCTGCTTGGTTGATTGCTTTACAAAACTTTTTGTGGACTCATTTTCCTTTCTATTCCCTTTTCTAATGTTCTGTGAAGCAATAAAACTCATAATCTCACATTGTGTTTTTTCCATAGTGTTTTACAAGTGAACATGTACTCTAGATCAGGGCCTCTTAGACTTTTTTTACTCAAGACCCCTTTTTGGCATTTTGGCAACATTAGTTGATGTTTCCTGTGGCCTGAGGTCATGATCAGTGTAAAAATGTGCATGCTTTGTTTTCAGAACCAAGGCTGCAGGGAAGTTGCCCAATGCAACATGGGCGAGCAGCTGCCAGAAACACCTCAGATTCATTATTTGTTTCATTTTGAATTAATTTTTGGTTGTTGCTTATTCAGAAACTTTTTACTGTTGCCAATTTTTTTGTGACTACATGGGATTGCAACCCACAGTTAAAGAAGTGCTTCTCTAGATCAGTTTTGCCCTTAGCTACCCTGTCTTTCTCCCTAAGAAGTTAAAGTGTTTCTTGAGTGAAACAGTTTCTGAGCTCTTTTTGTCACCTTATTTACTTTATTGTGATGACTGCTTTATGTTACTGAAGCTTCTGTAAGAAATTATCAGAAACTAGAATACTTTTTATCCATGTCCTATTGTTCAGCATCAGCAGCTTGTTTAAGTAAGTCAGGTTAAAGACTTCGAAAGTGAATGTAATTTATGCCTGTTTTTTATTCAATCAATCAATTTGGTGCTCATTTTGAACTTCGCTTCCTCCATCAAGTCATCTATTTGCTTGTAAATAAACAGCTGACTTGGAAATTGCTCCCATGTCAATAACCAGCTATTTTTTTTGTCCATGAAAATACAGTCAATTTCACATTTGGTTATTAACATTGGTGTTTGCTTTGTGTAGTATTTTCTGACTCTCCTTTATGAAAATATTAATAACATGAATGATTTGACCTCCTTCATTTTCAGTCCTGAATCCTAGTTTAAAATACTTTTCTTTATCCTTCCCTGCACCCACCCATCTGCAAACTGAAATCACTGAGTTTCAAGGTACTTTTTGATTTGGTTTGTAGGATCTTGCCACATTCTTCCTAAATTTCTTGTCTTTATCCTCTGATACAGATTTTGGCACATAAACTGCAATTATCCACATATAGAATCTTTGCTTAGATTCCTCATGTGAAACACAAGGTGAGATGACCAAGTTTTTTGTTTGTTTTGTTTTATTTAATTATGTTCTTGTTACCTTTGGATTCACCAGTGTTGCCTACTCCTGGGTTTGCTTCTTTGAGGAAAATTTGTGAGCCCTGCTTCCATTCAGCTACAATTTTCTTGTTATAACTTGGGGTTCTATCCAGAGGGAAACTATATTGATATAATTTAAATATGTATATTATATGTTACATATAATGTAAAATATAATCAATTGATATTGATAAAATTTATATAAAATATTGATATTCATTTCATCATTGGTCTTTGGAGAAGGATTTCATATTTGGATTCCTAACAATGAAAAAAATGTTTATTCATAACCTATAAACTGTGATTCCCAGCATACTCTGTTCCCTCTTTCAGACACTGTCAATGTCACACCTTAACAAAAGTCCTATTCTGATGCTTCAAGGTGTGGAACTTACCCTAGGCCCTCTAAGGCTATATAAGGGAAGCACATTTCCTGCTAAATTCTACCAATCTGGAAAGCATTTGATTATTGTCCCAATGACAGACTGTGTCTACTTTACAAGGGCCAGTCAACCTTAACCAAGTACAGTAAGGCTTCCAGGTTGGTTATAGTGATGATACTAATGGCAACGCTTGAAACAAAGAGAAATACAAAGTGGACTTTCGACCTGGTGCCCCTTCTAGTTCCACAATACTTTTTAACAATAATTACATTAAAATGTTCCTGGAATACTTTGTTTCAGTCTGTCCTTTATGTTATCATAATAGCTAGTATTTACATAATACTTTAAGGTTTACAAAGCACCTTGTGTATATTATTTCTTTTGGCCCAACAGTGCTAGGGAGTTGGTACTGTGATTATCCCCATTTAGGATGTGTTCAGGGAAGGCCAGTACCTCTGGTGTGAGGACTGTTTTCATCTTTGGTGTCTGCCTGATCCACCTAACTCTCATCTGTGACACCAAGAAGCTGTAGCATGCACAGAGGTCATACCCCAGTAAACTGTTTCAACAAACAGGTTTAAAGCAGGTTGAGGGTAACCGAGGGGTCTCAAGCCTGTTGGTGAGTTAGGGGGATGTCTACTCCAAGTTTGTGAAGACTTCTGGTGCAGTGGGAAGATGAGAACAATCTGTTCCAACTGCCATGAAGGCAGCTGAAGCTGGAGCTGTGGAGCACTTAGAGCTTGGTTCAACATCAAAGATACCAAAGTCATCCATTGCACCTCGAGCCATCATCGGTTGTCCTGATTCTGTCCTACCACTGGACTGTGATGACTTCAGAAGAGAAAGAATGGTCAACAACTTTGTGCAGTTCTGCCTTATTGAAATCCAATTTACACACTAATCAAAAGACATCACTCATACCATTTTTACCTATCTCAAAGTCCTGTGGCAACAGGCAAGTGATGAAGCAGCAGGTACGGATACACTGGTGGCTGTAGTCACAACCCTGACCACAGGCAGTCCAGGCCATAAGGGTCATTTTCTTACTGGAAGCAGCAGTGGAATTCAGCAGCCCCCTGGGTGTCTGATCAGCCTTTTAAGGATTGCACTGCTCACTTCCTGGTGTGAGGAAGGGGCTAGAAAGGGTGCCCTAAAAATTGTCTGCTTGCCCAAACTGGGCCTGATTACTAAGGCAGACGGGAATCCCACCTAGTAGTTGAAACACATACACACACAAAAATGTACAAAAACTTCTGCAAAAATGAATCCACTCACCATTGGTACATGGAATGTACACTCTTAAAGACAACACAAAATCCAGTGTGGTTAGAAGAAGCAATATAAGGACACTCTCAAGGTCCCTCTTAAGAACTTTGGAATTGATTGTGTGACATGGGAGACTCTGGCACAGGACCTCTTAGCATGTCATGCCCTCATCAGAGAAGGTGCTGTGCTTTATGAGCAAAGCAGAATTGAAATTTAGAGAATCCACCCCAAATGTTCACATGGACTATTTGTACCCAACTTGTGATAGACTATTCCAAGCTCATATTTGTCTGATCAGCCACAGTTGGACACACTGAAACTTAACTTTAGCATGGTGATGTTGTTTTGGTCCTCTTCAAGAATGAAGGACAACAACCAACTAACCAATCCCTACTTCACATAAACTAGTAAAAGCCCGAGGCTGAATTTGAACTTAGTCTTCCTGACTCCTGATTCAGCACCCTATCCACTGTACCTCTTAATTGCCTCCACCATAATCTATCTTGTATTATATTTACTTGGATACATGCCCTATCTTCTAGTAGATTATTATTTTCTTGAGTATAGGGATGATGTTGTTTTTCTTCTCTGAAATGCTACTATTTAACAACATTACATTGCAGCTAGGTAACTCAATACATAGAGTAATGGCCATAGAGTTTTGGACCTGGACTATGGCTGTCTTCAGGGAGGGATGTATGGGGTGTTCAATGAGGACTAGCACCTCTAATGTGAGGGCTTGCTGAGCCCTTTTCAGGGCTGCTCATCCACCCTCAGTATCCACCTGTCACCCAGTTCTCACCTGTGGCTCCAAAAAGCTGTAGTATGTGCAATGACTACACCCTGGCATATGGGTTAAACTAGGTTGAAGGTAACCAACAGACCTCAAACCTTTTGGTGGGTTAGGATGATATCTCCCTCAAGCATATGAAGACATCCCTCTCCCAAATGAGGTAGATGAGGACAAATTTGTTCTAATTGTCATGAAGGCAGCTGAAGTAGGCACAGTGGAGTGCTTGGAGCTTGATCACACTTCTAAGATGCCAAGGTCATCTACTGTATCCTGGGCCATTATCAGTCATCTTATGTTTTTTTCTTCCCACTGGACTTCAATGACTCTGGAAGAGGGAGTGAGGCTGATGATTTCCTACCATTCAAGCATAAATCAAGACATTACCCAATAATATCACTGATTCTCTGCAAAAATGAAGGATGAACAGAGAAACCACTACTGGGGTACTCACCTTCTTTCTCTCCAAAGAGATTGGATTCTGTCTTCTGAGAAATAGACTGAACTGGAACTGTAACTTTACAGAGAAGAATCATACTCTCTTTTCATGCACTCTCTGGCTCTTTATGCCCTCGCCCCCTACAGACTCAAGGAGAATCACTTGAAGCTTAGGATTGACTCACGTCTAGCGTCTCTCCAAAATGGAAGAAAAGAAAGGTATTCAATGTAAATCAGATATGGGACAGCCTTTTCTTTCCTTCCCTCAAAAAAAATATTTAACATGAGACTCAGAAATATACACTGACAAAGATTTAAATAACATCAGCAGCAACATAACTACCATTGTACTTTTCTCCAAGGTTGAACCTTAGAATATTAAAAGAAAGTATTTTTCAAAGCTGGTGAATTGAGATTTCACTTTGGCTGTTCAAATACTTCCCTCTAAAGATCATGTTTTTTCACAAGCCAGACTAGAGGTTGGGGTCATCCTCCCCGACAATGGTCATCTTCTCCACGAGGTACTACAGTTGTTGCAGAGGGAGACCAATCTCTGAAATACAGCTAGTTCCAGTAAAGGATACAGGAGCTCCCAACCTTTCCAACTCACAAGGTGGCCTCCAAAGCTAGAAATATCCATCTCTGCTCAGTCACTTTTGCTCAGGAAAGAAACACAAATCAGAAGAGACAACTAGGGCTTTGAGATAAATTCTCAAGTTCATCTAGGACAACAAACTGCTGGCTTCTAAATGTAAACAGATCAATTTCCCATTTTGCTAGATGGGAAGAGGGCACCACCTCTCCAAAAAAAGGCTCAAAAGAGTCCTGAAAGGTTGGTGTACAGGAAGAAAGAGGGAGCTGGGTTGCAGATTACTTATCTTTAAGGTCTACTAAATTGGCCACTCGCAGATTCTGTGGTTAATTCTTTCTGATAAAGCCTCGTTCTCCTCCTGCAGCCTGAGGGGACAGGAGGAAATAAAGGATTACTCAGGGTTTCCTGCGTCATTCCAAAGATTCAGGCTCTTCACCAGAGTCACATTTCCTCAGAGTGACCGTTGTGCACTAGGTAGACTGAATGGGAGGTCCCGCTGTTTACTGTCACTAGTTGCAATGTAGACTCACATTTCCTTATATTTCAAATATATTATGTGTACACTTCTAATCTTATTATTATTTATTATTAATATCTTAAGGGGAGAAAAAATGAACCTCAGGGAAAAAGTCTACTTGTGCTACCGTGGACTTTAATAGGTTTTTCATTTTTTGAAATTTTCTTGCAAACTGTTGAAATAACCATTTCACCGGGTAGCTAGGTGGCGCCCTGAATAGAGCACTGGCCCTGAAGTCAGCAGGACTTGAGTTCCAATTCAAACCTCAGACACTGAACACTTACTAGCCGCGTCACTTAATCCCAATTGCCCTGAAAAAAAGAAATAACCATTTCAAAACCTTTTGAGAAAACGAAGCGAAGCAAAACAAACCAAAAGAACTCATATTTCAAACTTCTGTTGATGAGAAACTCAATGGCCACGACTACGGGGTAACTAGCAATCAAATATTCCACTTTTTAAAAGACAGACAATTATATATTTGAGATATATGTGCATTTGTATTTTTAATATATACTTGCTCTTTCATGGCTTTTGACAACCTAATAGGCAGAGTTTATTCCAGGTCAGAAAAAGTTCTTCTGTTCATAGATGATTTTTAAAGCCTTTAGTTGAGAATTCACAAACTATAGTTAATTATTCCTTTAAAATTTAACTCAATTTCAAAAGGATTAGAGCTAATGTCTGGAAGATTTCAAGAGCTACAGGCACGAAAAGAATAGATTTGCTATAATTTCGTGCCATCACGCGTAAGCCACGCCTGTGGAAATGTTCCCAAGTGGCCGGACTCTGCCGGGGGAAACTATGTGCCAGTAGGTCCTTCCCTTGACCTTTTCCATAGCTGTCTGCTAGAGGCGGCTGCTGCTGTCCCTGACCACCCAGCTCTTAGGGCTCTTCCAAAGTAGCAGGGTTCCAAGTGCCCTGTCAGTAGGCAATTCTCCTTGTAAAGACAAGAGATTCCAACCTTTGCCTGGCACTTTGAGGTGCTGCCTTTTGGGAGCATCTTTTAAGGGAGGCCAAGGATACCAGACATACAGGTAAAAAGAGAGAGGCTATGAGGGCGTGTCTTCATTTAACACCCTAGGGTGGCCACAAGAAAGCAACCAACTTTCCCGTTTTTCGGTCTTCGTCTTCTGGTCCGTCCACGTCTTCTGGCTATAACCCTTCCCCCACGTCCCACCACCACTTAGTAAAGACGCTTAGTACAGTGGAGCATGGGGGGTACGGGAAGACTATTAGACTCGTTATTTCCCAACTGAGAGGCGTTCCCATTCGGGAGAGGGTTTGAAAGTCCACTCCCTGCCTCCTGCACCCTCTCCCCCCAAACAGTCCTCCCAGCTCTCCAGGAATGTCCTCATCCGCCCGCCTCAGTTCGCGCTCTGTCTGCGGCGGGGTCCCACGGGGTGCAAGGGGGAGGGGAGAAGAGTAAGGGGAGGGCTGGGGAGGAGAGGGGAGGAGGCTGGCTGTGCGTGCCTTGCCTGCCAAAGGGAGATCTGTTCATCTGCGTGTGATCCTGGCCGCCCCGGCGCGTCCACTTCCCCCCTTAGCTGGAGCTCAGCGTAGCGGCGGCGGCGGCGGGAGCGGCCGCAGCAGCAGTAGCACCAGCAACAGCAGCAGCAGAAACATAAGAGTTTGCAATATCTCTGCTCCTTCCCCTCTGGAAAACCTGTCCACCCGGCGCGCCCTTGCCTCCCACAGGATTCTAGCTTTCTAAAGTCAACCTCCCAGTCTTTGGTCGGGAGGCAAAAGAGAAGGCTGGGGTGTCTTTTTCGTGGATGTTACTGCTCGGGAAAGGCAGCAAGTTGCATGTGCGTCCGGGACCGGGAAGGAAAGGAGCCAGCCGCCTTACAAACCATGTAAGTACAGCGCACTGAGCTCCGGCTGGCGGACCGGGACCGGATCGAGATGGGGATGCGGGGTATAGAGAAGACCTCTCTCTCTCTCTCTCTCTCTCTCTCTCTCTCTCTCTCTCTCTCTCTCTCTCTCTCTCGGCCCCTGGGAGCTCTTCTGCTCCGGGGTTCAGGGACCCAGGCAGCTTTGCTCTCCAGTTGTCCTCCCTCCTTGCATGGTCTAATTTTGGTGTCTGCCCCGGGAGTTGCTGCTTCCCATCCTTCCTTCCCCACTCCCTGCCTCCCTCTCCTGGGCAGGGCGGGGCGGGGAGTTGGGGAAAGCGAGCTAAGACTCTCCAACTCCTAGCAAAGGAGGCTTTGTGGGTCTTTAAGCTGGGGTGTCCCCGGCGGTGGGTGCGTGAGGATGGTTCCTAATCTCCAGCTGTAGATGAAGGGCCCTTTGATTCTGCTGATTTCTTCCTCCCTTAGCTCGTCTGTGACCAGCACAGCTCACCCGGGTTAACTCCAGAGTGACCTGCCGCTGAAGGAGTCAGGAAAGGAGCCAGAGATCCCCTTTCCAGTGATATCCAGGGCTGTGTTGGGGAGAGAGAGCCCAGCCTAAGGCACCCTCCGGGGCAGCCAAAAGCTCGACTGGGTCCTTAAGTAATGGAGCGAGATTAAACTAGACCGTATTTTTTTTCTTAATCTCACTCCTTTGTGGAAAGTTTTGGGGAGGCAGGAACCTAGAGAGGCGGAAGATGAGGGACGGAGAAGGACATTCAGATTCTGTTTGTGGTCCTTGGTGAAGGGAATGAAGAGGTTGCTTTATTTTTCTGGATGAAAGTTGACACACTGAATTGGGCTGGGCAAGTAAATTTCATTGAGATTATACACACACATACACATGCTTTCATTTTCACTAGAGGAAAGTCATTGCTAAGGCTAAAGGAATGACCAGATGCTCCACTTTGTGTGTCTGTGTGGGTGTGTGAAGGGGAGGGAGCCTAGCTTTAGGTGTCTAGTGTACACAGACAGTGAGTAATACACCTCTAAAGGTACTCAGATAAATAAAAAGGGTACTCAGAATCAATTTGGAGAGTAAAATCTTGGGAAAGCCATGTTGGAAACAAAAAAATGTTTGGAGGCTATGAACTAAGAAAGTAAACAATCAGTAGTGTGGCTCCTTTTATTTTAAAGCCTCATGATAAGTTTACTGCTAGTGAATTTTCTGTATTAATTTTGTCAGTACATGAAGTAAATTCACCAACTTGGCAAATAGATGGCATGTATTTCTTTAAGTAAATAGTTGTCAGTGATTATTTGGCCAAGACTGTGAGAGGATGGAGCCAGGCACACTCTACTGGGGTTAAAATGAAAATCTCTTAAGAAATGTTGGGACTTTCTAGAATTTCAAAGTGAGTCAAATGAGTTGGTGTGATCACATTTCTCGATACATTTAACTTTATTTCCTCTACTGTTGTTTCAATAGGGACTATTATCCTTACTACAGAAGAAAAGAAGTTGATGGCCAGTAAGATTCAAGATTGCTTCATTCAAGAAATTTTCCAAAGCTAAAGGATTAAGGCTTCCTGTGAGTCTTCCTTTGACGTATCAATACTCTCCTTCATTCTCAGGAACAACTTAGTTCTGGTCCTTTGTGGGTCTTCATTGCCACATCTAGTGTTTTTGGATGAAATCATGGCATCTAGCCTAACGTGCACAGGTGTGATCTGGGCGCTGCTCTCCTTTCTCTGTGCTGCCGCTTCCTGTGTAGGATTCTTCATGCCTTACTGGCTTTTGGGATCACAAATGGGAAAACCAGTGTCCTTTGGCACTTTCCGGAGGTGTTCATACCCAGTGCATGATGAGAATCGCCAGACGATGGTGATGGTGGAGGAATGTGGGCGCTATGCCTCATTTCAAGGTATCCCCAGTGCAGAATGGAGGATCTGCACCGTAGTGACCGGGCTGGGCTGTGGTCTTCTTCTTCTGGTGGCACTGACTGCTCTCATGGGTTGCTGTGTGTCTGAGCTCATCTCAAGAACAGTGGGAAGGGTAGCAGGAGGAATTCAGTTCCTAGGGGGTAAGTGACCACTTTCTTTTTGTATAATTTTCAGGTTGATTCCTGTAATCTCTCTTTTAATTTTTGTTGCTGCTTTTCCAGTTGGATCCCTATCATTTTTGTTTGGACACCACTTAACAGTTAGATAGACCACATAATGTTGTACCTCTAATGGTAGGACAGAATTAAAAGAACTCATTGGAATAATTCTACATTACTCTACAGGAGCACTTTCACATATCCATTGAAGCATGATGCATCATTGACCTGTCAGATTCACCTGTATGGGGTGATGGTACTGGATTTGATTGGAAACAGAGCAGGGAAGATAGAATTTACATTCTCAGGCATCATCTTGCCATGATTTTACAATGAGAT
The DNA here is from genome assembly GCA_028627135.1 of Pseudochirops cupreus. Classification (NCBI taxonomy): domain Eukaryota; kingdom Metazoa; phylum Chordata; class Mammalia; order Diprotodontia; family Pseudocheiridae; genus Pseudochirops; species Pseudochirops cupreus. The sequence continues at coordinate 135,970,323 of CM053582.1, read as the reverse complement.
TTCATAATGGAATTTTTGGTGATGAAGAGTTCACATGGAAATGAAAAGGGTTTTTGAGATCTGTGCTGTTTGTGTTACCCTATGATATTTGTTGGTGATGAAATTTGGGAATAACTAAAAAACCCAAAACTTAGTCTTACATTGCATGTCTAAATAAATGGTGTATTTTGGGAAGGGGACTTGTCACTTCATTACTTATAGGGAGTTCTTGGTGAAGTACTTCTACAATGTAGGGCAGCACTTTTTTTTCTTTTTCTTGTTTTGCAACTTATACTCAGTGGATAGACTGGAAGCACTGAGAGGTTAAATCTCTTTCCCAGAGTCACACAGCCAGTATTATGTGTTAGAATGAGAATGGAACTCAGCTTTTACAGACTCCAAGGTCAGCTTTCTACTCACTATGCTAATGGAAGCAGTTTAATCACACATCCTTAATGACACTGTCATAGCTCCAAGTCTGACCCCTGGAAGGAAGAATTGATGTTAGTTAGAGGATTGATTATAGCTTTAAGATTTTACCTGTTCTTGGAGACCTTTCCATAGACAAAGGAGAATATTCATGGAAATGATCTTTGATTTCTCCTAGACTGGACATTTCTATTGATAAAGAACAGAAAAAGCAAGTTTTGGTTTGCTTCTTCTGATCATATGGTCTTAATTGTACATTATATGTTTTTCCACTGAGTTTTTCACCTCTATTCTTCAAGCTGACTGAGTTTTTCAGATTTGGAGTCCACTCTGGAAATATGGCATTCATAGATACAGCAGAAAACTGGGGAGAATGGAAAATCCTTCAAAGCATATTTGTAACTTTGTCATGAAGGAAAAGTGAATTCCTTAGTTCTGTTGTGAGTTACTGAGAGGATCCAGAAAAGGGAAGCCAAGAATGTTTATCCCTTGAGTCCTCTTTTCATTCCCAGAATAGCCAATCAAGTTATCTGGTGTGGGACTGCCCAGTACTGTGGAGAGAAAGGGTGGAGTTCTTCTTCATGGGCTGGAAGGAACAGTACCACAGAAAAACAAATGTACTATAAACAAATGAAAGTTTTTAATATGGCATTTTCCACTCCCCTGGTTTTCATGCTAGTTTCTGATCTTCCTCTGCTAGGTGAAGAGGGGAACATGGACAAATGGTAAACTTCTGTTTTTTCATCTTTTCAGTACTGTACTTAACATTTGAACAAAGAATGAGCTCCTTTGTAGTTGGAACATGGCTAACAAAGTTGTTTCAGAGAGTAGAGATAAAAGTATTGATTCTTAAAGTTTGTTCGTGAATGCTACATTTTTAGAGAACAGGAATAATTGGGAACACATTATTTTTCTCCACTCATAAACTTGCATTGATTTGGGCAGTTTACCTGGGTAGAGAATCATGACTTGGTAGTTTTTACTTTTCTTTTTTACAGTAAGTGTTGTTTTCTGTTTCTCCTTCATTAGTGCAGAGACTGTTACTCTTCCTGGCAGTACAGGAAATTGCTTACAAAGAGAAATCTATTTTCATTGATTACCTTTAAATGTATGCAACTATGAAAGACAGTAGTTGGTGAATCTAACCCATGAAATGCTCACATACTGACTCCTCTTTTTTTAATTCACATGGTTCCAAAACATAACAAGACAAACGTTACCATTTACAGAAAATACAAGACAGAAATCTATTGCAAACCTTTCTTAAAAATGCTATATTTTTCTTTTAGTGATTACTTTTTATTTGACTCCTATTCTGTTTAGCATGACTGACATTTAGCTGAAGGAGGAATTTGCTCTAAAGAGTTGATTTACCTGTAATAGAGCTACCACTGATGATGCAATCTATATTATGGCTCTTATGATGGTTCAAAATCTAATCCTTAAGAATGCAATAGTGTTATTCTGATTCTGTCCTCTTGAGGGCACAAGTAAGTAGACCTAGGATTGTCATTGATAACAGTTAACTTAAGCCTTTCTACTTAAAAAAAAATTCTGAAATATAATAAAAATGATAAATCTGTTCTGTATAGAGTGATCATCACAATAGTCTTCTAAAATGGAAGATCAAGCAAAAAGACTATTTAGAAAGTCTTTAGCCTATTGTTTCCTAATTACTGAGTCTTTCCATTCAGGACTAATGTGAGTGAAATCCATTTCATGAATATGGAAAACAGATGGGAGAGTAAGGGGATGGGGGAGAGAAGGACCTGAGTGAGAGGTTTATGAAGACTGTGCCCATGCTAAACTAACATTATTAAAACCTGTGGATGTAAAGCTTTGGGGATATGGTCTATTCAGGGAGTGCAATGCTGAAAGCAGATTTTCTTATTAAACTGGCTTGCCCAGAAGGGTCGTGTTTACCTAGAGTTAGGTAAACCCAAGATTTACTTAGACAGCAGGAAGCAAGTGAATTTCACAAGATAGGACCATTTCTGCTTAACAACTCTGCCTGCTGTGTAGAGACTTGGCCCAGATGGTGTAATGTCAGGGAGTAAAACCTCTACACTAGTGAGAATAAGATAAAGGACAAAACTTCAGCCTAAAATCAGAATTGTCTTGCTTTGGAAGATTAAAGGTTAAAATAGAAGTTTTGAAACGAGAGTAAACCCATTGAAATTTGCTACCTGTTAAAGCGGAAGCTCTTCCTATGGTCACTGGCATGTGAGCCTTGAGTACTTTTTTCCTGACACAGAAAACTATTTTTAAAAAATATTGCTATGGAAGCTGAGTACAATAGTCATAATTTATAAAGTGCTTACAATGTGCCAGGCACCGTGCTAAATGCTTTACAATTATTATTTCATTTGATCCTCCAGACAACCCTGGGAGGTAGGTGCTGTTATTCTCCCCATTTTACAGATGAGGAAATTAAGTCAAATGAGATAAGCAACTAGCTCAGGGTTACACAGCTAATAAATATCTTCAGCTGAATTTGAATTCAGGTCTTCCTGACTCCAGGCCCAGTGTTCTATCCACTGAACCAAGTATCATGAGTCCTAGAATGAGAGATTTTAAAAGGCAAAAAGATCAGTGTTTAGAAGACTTATTTTTTTGTGGAAAAGCTGACATGTATACAGTTTAGTAGTGATGCTGTAAGAAAGTTGGATTTAATTCTCCTTTTTCTCCTTTGGTTTGATATGGGGCATGCAACTGTGCAGTTTCAAATATTGCTACATGCAGAAAGTTCTTCACTTAAGTTGTCATTAAGAAGAAGTTTCTTGATGATACACATTGGATTGCTTCATTTGAGTGGAATAAAGCCTTCATTCCTCCCCTTAGTTTCCTCTTAATTTTATGCAGAAAAGATGCCAAATGAAAAAACTGTCTTGAGAAACTGAGGACAGTGAAATTGATTAAAGTACTCTGCAAAGAGGTTAAAGCAACTGGTCTGTCTTGTTGAAATTTTGGCATCTGGTGAGTGGAAAGGTTCAGATCTAAATTTGGAGTCTCACCTGAAGGGAATCATAGAACAGTGGTGGGAAACATGGTGAATCTACCATATGTATCACTTGGTTGTGTTTCTTGTTAATACATTATTATGATTTAGCCACTTATATATGAATCACATTATATCTGGATTGGTTAAGAGACAATCAGTTAAGCAGAAGATGATTTCTGGGCTAGATAATACATTGTTTGGTTTTTGAGGTTACCCAGAATCCAGTGAGAACATCTGCTCAAACCTTAGTCAAGGGTGGTCCAAAGCAACAGCATAAAATCCGTTTATCTTTTATGCCCTTTTGTTCCAAATGACCAGTACCTTCAGGATGCATTGTAGGTGCCCATGTTGGCATCACCTTCATGTTCAACTCTCCCTACCATTTTAAGGCTGCTTTCTGTCCCATGATCAAAACTTAGTGGTCTAGGGTATTACTTCATTAAAATCTTCATTAATAAATGAACACTAATTAATATGATTGATCAATATCAAGATGCTAATTGAGTCAATGTAGTATAATGACTAAAAAGCTGACCTTGACTTAGAAAGTTCTGAGTTCAAGTCCTACCTCCAGGAATATTTGTATTCAAATCCTACCTCAGCCTCTTATTACCTGTGTGATGTTGGCCAAGTCACTTAACTCCTTTCCGTTTACCTCAAAGAGTTGGTGTGGGGATCAGAAAGATAACATGTGCAAAATGCTTTATAAACCTTAAAGTGCTATATAAATTAAATTAAATTAATGCTATCATAATTATTATTAACATAAGCTGGTCACTGAATCCTTCCATACTCCAAGCAAGTTATTTAATTCCCCATACCACAGGCACTTCTCTAAAATTAAATTACAATGGAGTTCTGATTCTCCATGAGTAGAGCGGGAGCCCTACATTGAAAATGCACCACACCAATGAAATCACAGGTCCAGACCACTAATAAGCATTAAGAAAAAAAAAACAGGGAGAGACAGAATGGGGTTGAGCATCTCATGGAAGAGACAAAGGATAATTGTTACAATAGAGGGGGAGAACAGGAAGGCAAAAGGGAAAGAGTCAACCTTACTCTCACTGAACTTGGCTTAGGGAAGGAATGGCATAAACTCTAAACTGGGTATCTTGCCACACAGAAGAGTGTGACCAGAGTTCTGGGGATGAGAGGTGAGATGATGGAGGAGAGGGCAGGGGCAGGGGGAAGGATTGATGAAAGTGCACACTTCTGTAGAGGGACAGGGACAGGGACCGGGTAGAGAGTGGAACGGGGGGAGGGGCAGGAGAGGAAGAAGGGACATGTAATCAGTCTCTCACAATATGCCCACTGTGGAGAGGTTCTGTGTAATTACACATGTACAGCCTGTATTTAATTGCTTGTCCTTCCAGTGGGGGTGGATGATGAGGGAGGAAGAGAAAGAATCTAGAATTTAAAGTTCTACAATCAAATGTTAAAAACATATATATATATATATATATATATGTATATATACAATAATAATAATTATTATTGTTAACTACATCCAACTGGAACTTAAGATACATAGGCACTGTGATAGGGAGATCCATCCTGCCCTACCGGAAAGTCAGAGGGGCGGTGGGGGAGGACATAGGAGAGAATAGATTGGGGGAGGGGTTATACAATGGGATGGTTGTTTTGGGGTGGTGGATAGGGGAAAGATG
>CM053582.1:135944136-135964744 GCA_028627135.1 Pseudochirops cupreus | reverse complement strand
ATTTGAGTTAATCTATTTTTTAAGGTGTTATTTTCTTCAGTCAGGTTTTTGACTCTCTTTTCATGATTTTCTTGCATCATTCTTATTTCTCTTCCCAATTTTTCTTCCACTTCTCTCATTTCATTTTCAAAATCCTTCTTAAGATGATCTATGGCTTTTAGGCAATCTTCATGTTTCTTGGAAGCTTTTGGTGCGGGAGTTCTGACTGTGTTGTCTTCCTCCCGTTCTCTGCTTTGATCCTTCTTGTCCTCAAAGAAGGAATCTAGAGTTTGGTTGCTGTTCTTACTTTGCTTCCTTTGCCTGCTCATGGTTGGCCAGTCAATGACTTTTTAGCTCTATGGAACTCTGCTTCCAGAGGGGAAAGCTCTGTCCCAAATCACTAGGGTTTTCCCAGCTTCCAGCGCTATTAGGGGGCTGTCTTTTTTTTGCAGCCCCCACCAGCTTTGGCTTACTGAAAATGTACCCCAGGACCACCACCCAAGACCACAATCTGAATCCAGGCCGCTTAACGCAAGAGCACTTTGCCTCAGAACGATCGCTTGGCCACCCTGCAGTCTGCAGACCCAGAGCTCTGAAGCAGCCACATGGAGGCAGCTGCAGGGCCTCCTCTTCTGCCACTTCCTTGCCCGGGAGGTAGTTTGGCCAGACTGCTTTTCTCCCCCAAGTGTAGCCGAGTTCCACTGACCTTTCACTTAGTCCTTGTTTCTTATGGCTTAATAATTCTGGAAACTGCCACAGCTGCCGCTGATCCACTCTCCTGAAGCTCCAGCTCTGGCTCGTCCTGGCCGCCCCCCGGGGCCAAGTCGTGTTTTCAGGCTGGGCTGGTTTCGGCTCCCAGTGCTTAGATGATCCCTTCCAGCTGGCGGGAGGTGTATTTGTGTGAGTTTTAGAGCCCTAAAATTTGTTTAGAGTCATATTTTATGGGCATTGAAGGGGGCTATGTATGAGCTGTGGTACCTTGCTGCTCCTACACTGCCATCTTGGCCTAGAAGCAAATTTAAATGTCACATTTGTGAAGTTTTCCCCTTTGAATTCTCCAGACTGATTTTGGTATGACCCCAATTCCCCATGACCATTTCACTTTGATTTTTCTGAACAAAAACATGTAGAGAAATTCTCTTGATTTTTAATGTCTGTCCTTGGATTGCCATCAGCTTGCATTTGAGAGCAGGGATCATTTCATTCTTTGCGTTTCTATCTACAGGACCCTGCATGTAGTAGGGCCTTGATAAATGTTTGTAATTTCTTGATTAAATCATAGTGATTTTAGAGCCAGTTATTCTTTTCACCTCTCTTTCTAGGCCATTAAAAAAAAACACGCTGTTCCATGACACAGTGTTGATTAACCATCTTGCAAGTTTGTGCTGAGCATCACAAAGGAAACCTAAGAAAATGTAAAATGATGAGTGAAAATTCATAGCTGATTTTAGGAAAAAAAAACAGCTCAGAGCATGTGCCCTATTGATGGTCAGTCTAAAGGTTCTCTCTATAACATCTCAAGATATATTTGAAAAATTGCAGACAGAACAAAACTGTCATTCTTGTACTGGGGATACTTGATCCCTCTAGCTCTTTCCACCTCTGACTGGCTGTCTTATTGTACATGTTATTTGTAATTTGGCTGAGTGGCAGAAGAATACTCTATGGTCCAGTATTTTTATTAACTTGATGTTGCCAGTCTCTAAGGAGCACAAAGTGCTTTACTCATTAATTTACTCGTCCTCAGCTCACTTCATTTGGGCAAATGGCAGATATTATTATTTTTACAGATGTTTTCCATTCAGATATCTGTAAAATGCCCCCTCCTTCATTGCTGTTCCTTGTGTAGTACCCTCCATCTCTAGTCTCTAGGTATTTTCATTGGCTGTCCTGCTTGCCTGGCATTGTCTCCCTCCTCATCTCCATCTCCTCTTTCTTGTTTCCCTTCAAGTCCCCTCAAAAATCCTATATTCTCTAGGTAGCTTTTCCTGTTCCCCCTTAATACTAGTGCTTTTCCTTTGTTGATTATTCCCAATTTATTCTGCTTTTTTCTTGTTTGTATGTAGTTGTTCACATGTTGCCTCCCCCTTAGATCATGAACTACATTAGAGCAGGGCCCATTGTTTTGCTTTTCTTTGAATCCCCAACATTTAGCATAGACTTGCAGGTTCCCTAGCTCTGGAAAGCCTAAAACATGGTAGGTGCTACTTCAATACAGTGACACTAGCTTCCTGGCTGTCTCGTGGCTCTGGGTGTTTTCTTTGGCCATCCCCTGTGTCTGAAATGCTCTCCCTCTGCTCTGACTTCTGACCTCTCTAGCTTCCTTTAAGTCCCAACTAAAATCCCACTGTCCACAAGAAGGCTTTCCTGACCCCTCTTAATTCCAGTGCCTTCCCTCTATTAATTATCTTCTCTTTATCTCATATAGTTTGTTTCGTATACATTTGCTTGAATGTTGTCTCCCTGTTAGACTGTAAGCTCCTTGAAGGCAGGGACTACCTTTTGCTTCTTTTTTGTATCCTTCGAGCTTAGCACAGTGCCTGGAACACAGTAGGGGTTTAATAAATGTTTGATTGATTCATATATTGCTAATGAATGCTTGTTGACAGACTATTGACTGAATAACAATAATGATAGATAGCATTTATTTATCCATTTATCCATTCATTCATCTACATACAGTGCCTTAAGATTTGCAGTGTTTTACATGTATTACCTCATTTTATCCCCAAACAACTCTTTGAAGTAGGTATAATTATTATCCCCATTTTACAGATGAAGATACTAAGGCTAGAGAGGTGAAATGACTTGCCCAAGTTACTAATAAGTGTCTGAGGTAGGATTTGAATTCAGATCTTTTTCACTCTAAGTCTGTCATACTACCTGACTCTGTTACCTATCACTCAAAAGGAATATTGAATCTGAGTGAGAGGTAGTAATTGAACCATGGTGAGCCCATTAATTAATAGGGGGGCTGGAAATATCCTTACTTTAAAACAAGAGAGACTTTATTAGATTCTCACTTTTGTGTTATAAATAGGGTTGCAGTCCCCCAACTCTGGATTCTTTTTTAGCTTCATAAGGTGAAATGCAAATATTTCAGGCAAATCATTATTAATACTATATTTAATGATTACAGTGGCATTTAGGTCCTGTTTTTTCTTTCCCCATTATATGTGGCAATAGGATTTAATCTATTGGTCAGAAATACACATGATGGGGAAACATGAGTAGGTATTTGTAACATGTTGCAGAACACCTGGGGAGAACGCCAAAGCATCTGGGAAAGAACAAACATGCTGTCATTTTTGTTTCAATAGAACAATTTGACCTTTTCTTTATTGTGTGAAGGCTGAGTTGTCCCAATGCAAATATTCTTTTGCTATGATATCTTATAATAATCCTTTGTTAAAGCAAAAGCTGATTTTGGGGGAATGGTTTCCAAAACCAAGCTAAGGAGTTCATTTTCTTTTTAAGAATGATATATTGTTATACCTTGGATTAGCAAAATGATAGAATAAAAAATTGATAAATACATAAATCACAAAAAGATAATAGATTTAGAGATGGAAGAGACTATAAAAGTCATCTAGTCTAACCTAATTTTGTAGGTGAGGGAAATGAGGCCCAGAGAGAGGGAATGATTTTTCCAACGTCACCTAAGGTAGCAAGAGGGAAAGCTGTAATTTGAACCCCAATTCTCTTTCTCTGAATCCATTGCCCTTTGAATTTCACTACACTGGTTCCATTATGAAGCTGTATATAGTCTAGGTCAAGCTAAGTAGTCTAAAGATGACTCATATTTGTAACATCATGAAGATTAGTCAGGTCTTTTCAGGCATTTGGGCAAATTCTAATTTGGAGTTTTCTACAGTCTTGCCTAGGAGAATCTCATTTTACCAAATCATCTTCTAGAGAGGCCGCTTGGTGTAATGGGCAGAAATTTGCTCTCAGAACTGGGAAAACTTGGATTCTAGTCCCTCCACTGACGTATAATGGTTACAAATCACTTACCTTGTCAGTGCTAGGCGATTCTCCGAGGCTAGAAATTTCAGAGACGGTGCTGATCTGCATTGGTGGAGGGATTTTCCCTTCTTTCAGTGGCTCACTCTTGTTGAAATCACAGTTCCAGTTGTTATCTTATTTTATGGCTTAAATGAATTAGTTGTTTGAACTTAGCTTTCTTGAACTGATTTGATATCTTGATTCTACCGTGGGTACAAGAAAAATACTTATGCTTTATTCTTTAGTTTCTCACTTTGTTAAAGCAAAGAACACATCCTACACATTGTATTCAGGTTAATTTTCTTAATTAGAAGGCTCTGATAATTTTGTTTCCTTGCTCATGAAGCATTGTGGGCTTCCCATTGTTACTGAGATGGCCATTCTAAGTCTTCCATCACTTGACACTGGACCTTGATGGGTGGCAGATTGACCTGACTGAGGTGTGTGGAGGGCCAAGAGACTGCACCATGCTTCTGTGACAGGGCACATAAAGGGAGGTTCCAACAATGGCTACTAGAAGGGCATCTGGACAGGAGGGTGGGTCAGCAGGGAAAATATTGGACAGCAGAGGAAGGAGCCCCGCAGGTTGATGGAGGAATGGCAGTAGGTAATAGGCAGAGGTTCAGGGAACAGGCGTTTGGGATTAGGAAGATCTGACCACAGGAAGCAGAGACCTAGCCAAAGAGTTTGTGGTTTATGGTAAGATACCAAAAGCTGGGGAAACTGATGAAAGTGTGTCAAGGTCCTAGTCTTAGAGGAAACGGAAGATGAGGTAGGTACCAAGATAAGAACAGGGACTCAGAACAAGCAGACATGTATGAACCTAGAACTGGGACTGGGCTCCACAATGCAGGCTAAGTCATAATGTACAAGAGTCAGCTCACTAGAACTGGGGCATAAGGGCGGGAAAGAAGACTTGCTCCTGAGCTGCAGGACAATAGGACTGTCTCCTTTTATCTCTTTTGCCTAGGGGCCAAGTTGGCCTGGGTTGCGGCTAATTAATAACTAACATTTACATGAAGCATTAAAGTTTGCAAAGTACTTTACGAATATCTTTGATCTTCAGAACAATCCTGGTTGGAAGATTCTTTTATTACCCTGATTTTACAGTTGGAAAAACTAAGGCAGGCAGAAATTAAGTGACTTGTCCAAGGTCACTAGGAAGTGTCTGAGGTCTGATTTGAATTTAGAGCTTCCTTATTCTGGGACCATAGAGGTATCCACTGGACCACTTAGCTGAAGCAATGGATAAGGGACTCAGTGGTGTTATCTGGAAGGATCTGAGATAAGGTGCTAGACAAGTCTGAATGACCTTTACCACCAAAAGTGGGTCTGCCTCTGAATCTTCAGCCTGGGGAATACTGCCAACAGATTATTTACAATATTACTCAAATTTTTTGCTCCTTTTGTTAGTCCTTACCCTAGGCTATTTCCATGTTCATTCTTCTATTCTCTAGCTAGATTACAAGTCTTCAGTACTGGTACTGCTTCCCTCCTCCCCCCCTTACTCATCATAGTATCATCATAGTATCTTTTTCTCAATACATACTTGAGGTTGTGAATGAGCTGTTTTAAAGTACTTATACATTTATTCTTAGATAAAAAGAAAACCTAATTCTGTTTTATTTCTTTGATTGTTTCATGTCTATATTTCACTTCCCTTTCTAGATTGTAGTAAGTTCCTGAAAGGTGGGAATGGGGTCTGACTCATTCTTGATTTATTCATCTCCTTATTCCGTACCTTGACTTGTTGCCTAGTACAAAGAGCTTTACATTTATCAAGTACTTGCTATTTACTAACTGATGAATGAAGACATGCAATGGGAGGTTTTTCACTCTTAACAGTAGGAATAAGGCTGGGATTTCAGCAGTGGGCACTCACTAACTAAGCGACATTAGGCAGGTCACCTGTACTCTCTGGGCCTTATTTTCCTTATTTATAAAATGGGAATAATCATAATAACAAGGATATTTTTCACTCCCAACTTGAAAGGAATGTTTATAAGATAAAATGAAGTAGTCTTATCTATGTGAAAGCACCAGGGTATGGCATAAATCCAGGGTAATGGTGATTAACACATGTAATACCAATATTTCAACAGATTGAATGTAAAGCTATCTAGCACGTGGATCTGAATTGCCATAAAAAGTGTGGTTATTTACAAATGTTATTAGAATTCTGGAGTAATGCCAGAAGATCATATATCTGTCTGAGGCAAATTTGTAGTTGTGGTTCTATGAAAAACCAAGTATTTTCTTTTTTTCTAATTTTTTTCAGGAAACTTTTAAGCAACTCATAGAAATCCATTTAAATCAAACTATCTCTATTTCTGCTTGCACAGTACTACTTCGAGCAGCTTGAAAAAGCAGTAAATATTGTTGTTACTCTGGCATATGAATAATACTGACTAGGCTGTTTTCTTATGTGAATAATTCAGCTTTCAGAATTTTTAATAATTTTGTCTTAGTGCTTCGTGTCTCTGACTGTTTTACGCATGAGGGAATTCTATATAAATAGTTAAAACAGACATTTTGGAACAATGAAATGCTTTTGTCACATAAAAACAAATAATTTCATCTTGTCTGTTTTCAAAGAAAGAAATTCAGAATTAGGTGTTAAAACAACAACAACAAGAAAACAAAGCTCCAGAAGTGTAAGATTGATTTTGTGAATCTTCATTTCATAAACAAAGTATGACATTTTTCATCATATCTTCATTTCACTTATACAGAAACAAATGAGTTTCATATTTCAGCTTGCTTATCATTTAAAATCAGTGTCAGAAACCTGCAGTAAATTAGTTCCTGAGCTCAGGGAAGCGATAGATTGTTATCACATTTTATGAAAGCTGTGGTACATCTGTATATAGAAAGTAAAACAAATATGGAAACAGGTTCTCCCTTGATTGTTATCTATGAGTTAATGTTATGTTCAATGAGCCAGCTGTATAAAGGGCTATAAAAATTAGATTTGTTGTTGTCATCTTGGGTAATTGATAGCTTCTATCTATTTGACTTGTCAAATTATTCAAAAAGGAAGACCTTTCAAGCTTTCAGATTTCTGAATTTGTGCTTAAATTAGAATTTGGATATTTTGTGAGTGAATTTTACCTTAAGCATTCTTGGTGGGGTCCACCAAGTATGAGTAATTGCTTTCTTTTGTGTAATTAGGTATTCTTTTCCCAAAGCTTCATAAAATCCTTATCAAAACGTTCCTCTAATGTAATTTTTATGTTAATTCTTACCCTCCCCTTTTTACTGAGAAAGTGACTCAGTGAGCCTGTTGTCAGCATGATGACAATTCATTCATACAATTGTCTTTTTCCGATTGTGTCAGAAAATGAGGAAAATTATATTCTGGCAGTAGTGGACATAGCTTTTTCTCATCCTTGACCACTCAGTAGCCAGAACATACCTTTCATCTGCCCTTATCATTTCTTCTCCTAGGCATACTACTTCCACATAGTATATATAGCCTGGTAGAAGAGAAGTCATGCATTTGAAGTCAGAGGACTTGGGGGTCACATCCTGGATCTCCTACTTGCTACCAGTTTGACTTTGGGAATGAACATAACCTAACCTCTGCAGGCTTCAGTTTCTTCAGATGTAAAATGAAGGGGTCTTATTAGGTGAGCTCTAACATCCCTCTTGGCTCCAAAGCCATAATCTTAGTCTTGGGTGGAGGGTGCCAGAGCACTAGCAACAACAAAACAAAACATAGGTCTCCCCTTTCTTCTCTTTCAAAAGGAACCAAAGTGCTTTCTTGGTGCTTAGAAGGAGGGGATGGAAATTCCCAAACCATCATTTAGTACAGTTTGACAAACTGTAGAAATAATTTTCTCCCTTCCTTTAGAATCTTGATTATTTATGAAGTTTCCTGAACTGAAGCTGTTTATCAATATATTTTCCTTAATTATAAGAACATTTTATTCAGTCAGCATAGAATTCTTTGGTCTGCATGGCAGGAAACTGATATTAGTAACTCACATTCATAATAAACAAAGTATTTTTTTAAATGCCTGCTATGTGACAGGAATTATGCTAAGTACTTTATAAATACTGAGTGCTTCCCTCACCACAATACTGTGAGGTAGGCAATGCATGTGTTGCATGCATTTTTCAGAAGTCAAAACTTAAGAGATGAGTCTAAGTGACATCTCACTGGAAAGGGAATTGGAGCTGAAGTCAGAGAACTTGAACTGGGATCCTGTGTGTGATCTATCTGTGTGACTTTAGGCAAGTCCAACCTCCCCTGGCCTCAGTTCCTTCATCTGTGATATGAAGGGGGTTAGACTAAATGACTTCTGAGGTCCCTGCAAGCTCTAAATAGATGACTGGATGATATTCCAAGAGTCATATCCAGAACGTAAATTTTGGTCATTTGACTCTGAGAACAGTATTCTCTCCACTGTGCCAAACAATATCCTCTAGAGAGTTTGAAATGATAAAGAACTAGATATGACACGAGGTTTAGGCAAGAAGAAAAGGAACATGTCATATGGTATTAATTCTGGTACTTACTCTTCCTTTTCTTAGTAGTATTTTTTTCAGTTAGACTAAATAGTGGTGGGTTTACAGGGATGGGGAATCTATGGACTCAAGGCCTTTCTAAGTCCTTGGGTGCAGCCTTTTGACTGAGTCCAAGTTTTACAATTTTTTTTATTAAGGGAATTTGTTCTGTGAAATTTGTATTCAGCCAAAGGGTGAGGACCTGGCGGACTTGAGGACCTAGAGGGCCTAGAGGGCCACATGTTGCCTCGAGGCTGTGGTTCCCCATCCCTGGTAGGATATACGGAGAAGGTAGATATTGAGGAGAATGGGGATATATATCCAGAAGAGGATATATTGAGGAGATAGGGAGGAATGAAGAAGAGGTGGTGTGGCACTAAATTGTTTTTTTGCTCTTTTTAAATCCCATTGTCTGTGGAGGAAATGTGGAAACTACTATTCACTTTGAAGGTAGAAAAAATCTTTGTCAATATAATATAAGATTATTTTCAGTATTCAATATAAGATTGCTTATGGAAAAGATATGGTTTGTGAGTTTTTAAGAGAGAACATTGTATAATACTGAGGAAGTGCAGAGGGCTGCCTAAATGGAGGGAATGCTAACATTAATGAAAAGTCACAGATCATTAAAGGATTTTTGAAGATCTCATATATATTGCTTTTTAATCATAAGTGCTTCTGGAAACTTTAATGCAAGAGATCCCAGACAGGTATTTTTTGTGAACCCCTCCCTGAATTTTCTGTTTCGATTATTATAATTGGGAAAGATTTAGAGGTTATTGAGTACAACCTTATGACTTTATAGATAAGGAAAGTGAGACCCAAAGAGATTAAGTGATTTGCCCAAAGTCACCCAGAGGTTGTAAGGCACAGAGCCACACTGAATCCTGGCCCCTCTGATGCTTCATTGAGCGCTGTTTCCCCACCCTGGAATACTTTTTCAGTGACCAAATTTTCATCTGTTCTTCCTGCCTTCCACTTGCAATGCTGTTTGTTTGTCTCACCCATCAGACAACTGTGTATGATGCCAGTTTCTGAAAAGCCAATGTGTTGGTGTACCAGGAATACAATAAATTGCACTTGATGGGAGTTGCTCCCTTCTCTGAAAATGAAGTAAAAATCCAGGCAGGGAAGCATGCTCCTTTATGACATTCACTGACACGAAAGAATGTTGACAAGGCATGAGTTAAGGAAGGCAAATTCCAGAGCCCAAGAGGCAATGGGAAAAGTGGAGATGCACATGAATATTTTAGCTTTTTCCTCTCATGCATAAAAATGGCATTCTATTTTGATCTTCAGGTTGAGGAAAGTCAGTTTGCTTATCTACACACAGTGGCTATTCTGATTACAGCCCCCCTGGTTGGCAACTTTTAAAATTCAATTTGGCTTGCTGATGCCCTTGGCACTCAGTAGGTTTCATTAAATTTCACAGCAGTTAGCTTTCATTCTCTGTGTGGCACCTTTTTATCTACATTTGACTCCAACGTAATTTTAGACAATTGGGCTTTGTCTGGAGTGCTTATTCAATAATAATCTTTTGGTCCAGTTAGAGCAGGTTTGGAAATACGAATCCAGGGAGATTGTAGAATGGTGTAAAACATTGTTAGAAAGAATATTTTTATTTCTCTGAACTTTTGTCCATTTAAATGGTTGGCGATGTACTTATTTTGCAAGTGGGTTTCTAGCCTATTTTAAAGCAAAATTAAGTAATTTCCTCCCTGTCACCCCCCCACTTTATTTAGATGGTTCTGAATTTTGATTGTATCCTAAAAAATAGTTTTTCAAGTTACTATAGGGCAAACATATTTGAAATAGAAACTTTTATAGTTTGTTTTGCATTTTTGTAGGTACAGGGCTATGGTCTATTTTCCCTTGGAAAACTTAGGAGTGTGGTTCCATAGTTATTGTCATTATTTAGTTAAACAAAAAAAATCTAACTTAGTTTCATAAAGGAAAGAACATTTTTTCCCTCCTTTTTTCCTCTTTTTTTTTTTGCTTCCTCTGAAATCCTATGCTTAATTTTAAGAGCTAATAATAATGTTCTTATATTCAGGTTGGTAGCACCTTTCATCTGTGACCACAGAATGCTTAACAAATACAATTTGCCACATGTCTGGGTCTGACCCAGATAGTTCAAAGTTTATTTGTATACAATTGTTTGGCTCATAGGTTCCCAAGTGGGCAATACCACCCTGAGTAGTATTGAATTCCCAAGGAGTTCAGGGAGTCCAGGAACCCCAAAAACCAGAATCCCTGGAAAGCAGTCTGGAATGAATTCACAGACGCAAGCGTTCTCTAAGTCAAGGTGGCAAAGATTTATTGTTATGTTATATAGCGGGCAAGAATTCTTAGGGAACCTGCAACCTTAGAGGGGTACATTTAAAGTTTATATGGGACATTCTATAGTAAAACCTGTGCCAAATATGCTAAGTAGGTGGTTGGGGAAGGATGAGGGAGGAGTTAAGAAGTGGTCAGTGCTTAAAGGAGCATGCATCTTTAATATCTACTGCCCAGGCATATTGCCCATAATTCACTGGGAAATAGCCCAAGGGGGCGCTGCATGGAGGTATGATTTTAGGCTTGAAATGTCACCAAGTCAGCTAGTGGTCAGGGCTGACCAAGCTGCCACCCATCAATGTCATCTTTGATAAAACAGATGTTGGGAGTATATGTATATCCCAAGCTAAGGAAGGATTCAGGATGTATGTGATGAGCTATGGAGACTGAATCTAGGATATATACAATAGGTATGACCCAGTACACAGTTCTTCAGCCAGTACACAGTTGGATCAAACTACCGAATTCTATAGGTGCAGCTGGCTACTGTATGAGGAAAAGAGATAAGTATTTTGTTAGGGCATGCTGCCCTTGAGCTAGGGAGAAACTGCCTGACACAGCGTTTGAGGCTAGGGAGGAATGTGATTTTGGAACTGGATGTGGTTCAAGCACAGGCATCTAAGTATCCCATCAACTACATGGGGGGTGCATGATGGATCCAGGGGGGCAGTAGTGTCAGGTGCAATTTGATAAGTTCCTGTGGGTCAGACATAGTGCTAAGTGCTCTCTGTCCTCAAGGAACTCGCAATTCCAAGGAGGTGGAGGTGGAAAATGGAGAGAATCCCAGGCATAGAGAATAATAAGTGAAGATGAACAGAGTGTCCTATGTGAAGAACAGCAAGGAGGCCAGGATCACTGCATCATAGAGGAAGGATGGAAAGGTAGGAGAGGTTATAAGGAACAGGCCTAAGTTCACACAGGTAACAAGCCATGGAGTCAGGATTTGAATTCAGGTCTCTGATTCCAAATATGTTGTTCTTTCCCTTGTACTACATTCTTACCTGGTATTAGTTAGCATAAAAGTATTATAGTCTGTGACTGAACAACATTTTGCTGAGAGAAGGTGACTGTCTCTTCTAAGGAAGTAGACCTGTAATTTTAATTTCATCAGCACCATTGGATAACCAACTAAGTTAAATGGCCCAGATGTTGTATTTGATTATACTCCCGTTTTCAGGGACTGAACCATTCGAGAGAGATTTGCAGGTCTATATTGAAGCAATTATCTTGAAGATTAAGGCTTCTTTTGAAGGAGCTTTGCAACTTGCGTGTGTGATCCTCACGGGACTTTAGCAGAATAAAAGCAGAGGAATGCCTTTTAAGGCTATGTGTAATTCTTTCAAACTATCACAAATCTATGTGTAAGAAAAGGATTTTTTTTAAAAAATTGACAATAGAATTAAAGAGGGCAAGAACACCAACCATTTATACAGCAGGTTCATTCAACAGCAGAGCGTGATTCTAGAATAATTAGGTATTTCACTTTATTTTATCACAAAGTAATTACTGAAATAACCACAAGGAGCAGGAAGCTGTAGTAACATATCTTCTCAAGTGGATGCTTCCAGATTACAGCCATTGACACATTGAAGTTCTTCAGAAAGTTGCAACCAATAATAATAATAATAATAAGCAATAAGCTCATAACCTCTTATCATTCCCCTGCCCATTGCAAAATATATAGACCATTAAAAGAGAGGGAACCTTTTTTTGGGAAAGGACGTTGTTTGAGTAGTTATATATGTTTGTGTCCAAGGTTCTGCATTTGGTTTTGTAAAATCAGCCAGAAAGACAGGTTAAGGGAGACAAGAGCTAGACAAAGTTCATTTAAGAAAGCCCTAGGAATTTTAATAGACTGCGAGCATCATTAATTATAACTTTATAGTCTAAATAATATAAAAAATTTCTGGCTAGAAGGCCTTAAGGAAAGGGAGTGTCTGTAATTTCATTCATATAGGAAGCTTCTGATGAGGAACTTCATCTCCTGATGGAGGTCAAAACATTCTCTTCAATTTATGAGCCAAGAGATGGTGTGGAGTATCAAGGGATTGATTGAATTACCCTGGTTCATATAGTCAATTTGTGTCAGAGGCAGGATGTGAACTCGGCTCTTCTTGGCCCAAATGCCTGCTCTCTATCCACATGCTACCTCTACTAAAAAAGTGGAATATAGATCAGCATACCCACAGCTAATTTGACCAGCACTTTCTTTGAATGGCCTCTAAATGTTAATAAAGTTCTTTAAACTGAAAATTTTATATGGTAGTGAAGACACGTAAAGTCAATAAGCATTTATTAAGTACCTACAGTATAATGCTACTGTGCTAAGCCCTGCGGGCACAAAGAAAGGCAAAAGGTATCCAAACCAATCCTTGCTCTCAAGGAGATCACAGTCTAATGGAAGAGACATGTAAACAACTGTGTACAAACAAGATAAACTGGAGATAATTTCCTAAGGGAAGGCACTAAGATTAGGGAGGACATGGAAAGGGTGTCATGCAGGAAATGGTACTTTAGCTGAGACTTGAAGGAAGCCAAGCCAGAAGGCAGAGACAAGGAGGGAAAGTGTTCTAGGCATGGGCAATGGCCAATGAAAGTGCTTGGAGGAATCCAGAGATGGAGTGCCAAAAGTGAGGAAATGACAGTTCCACCTGATCAGAACAGGTGGATGGGGAATAAGGTATAAGAAGACTGGAAACATAGGGAAGGGTCAAGTTAATGAAATTTAAATGCCAAACCTATGATTTTATATTTGACTCTGGAAGTAATAGGGAGACATTGGGGTTTATTGAATAGGAGGAGGTAACATGAGCTGAGTGGAGGATGGATTTAGAGCATCATTCTCTCTGAAGTCACTGTGCAGCAACCATTTTAATTCCTAAAAGGTCCAAAGATAAAATTCAGTGGAAAAAATAAGACATTTGCTATTAATTACAGTGGAATGGCAAGTAGGTGCTTTTCTGCGCTGGTCTGAAATTGGGTCATACTACCACAATGCTTACAGAGTTACAAATGCTGAGATTTAAAAGGGACTCCAGACATCATTTTGTTCAACTCATAAATGAACTGGAATCTATCTTCTCAGAATTCTTGAGAGTTAGGTATTCAATCTCTATTTGAATACCTCCTAAGATAGGTTATTCTATTTTTAGAACAGTTCTGGTTTTTAGGATGTTTTTCCTTTTATGAAGCCTAAATTGGTCCCTCTGCAACCTCCAAATATTGCTCCTAGTTGTACCCTTTAATGTCAGCAAGGTTTAATTATTCTTCAGTATGGTCTTAAAAATACTTAAAGATAGCTTTCATGTTTTTTTACATGTTTGAATTCCTGTTTCTTTCAATAAGTCAGTTCCATGATTTCCATTCCCACTCATGATTCTGATTGTTATCTGAGTGCTTACTCCAACTTGTCAATTTCTTTCCTTAAATATAGTTTCCAGAACTGAACATAGTATTCTGGATGTAGTTGGACCAGGGCAGAGTACTGGGAGTTATCACTGTTCTCATTCAGGATGCTGATTTGTCTAAAGCAGCCAGCATTAGGCTTTCTTTGCCTTTCATGTTACACTCTTGTTTCCTTAAATCTGCAATTCACTAAGACTCTCAGATTTTGTTTATTGTTTTTAACATGCAATTGCTTGGTCATTCCTCCCCCATCCTCTGCGTATGTGGTTGCCTATCTAAACCCAAATGTAGAATTTTCTATCATATTTCTTAGGTGATACTTCTTTCTCTGCTCTCTGCTTGGGAAATTTTAGAATATCACAACAAAATCTGAAGTCAAGTATTACAGTTCCATGGTTTTGTTCATTATGTGGTCAGCCCACAAATAATAGATGCTGCTGCCCTCTTATCTTAGAATTTTTTTCATTTCTCCAGGGCTCAGTTTCATTATAAGCAAAATGCTCATTAGTATTTTTTTTAAAACTGAGACACAACTGAATGACTCAACAACAACAAAATGATGATATGCCTACAGGTAGCCTGTTGTAATGGATTGAGTGCTGGCTCTGGAATCAGAAAGACCTGGGTTCAAATCCTACTTCAGATACTTACTACCTGGGTAGCACAAGACAAATGACTTAGCCTCTCAGTCAATTCCCTGGTTCTTATCTATTAAACCATACATAGTTTCCATCTATGTTGGTAATGGAGGCAGTTCCTACACCAAGAGTTCCTTAAATTGATGAAATCCCAGATCCTTATGCATCTTTGCACATGGTAATATCTCTATGTTTAAAAACAAAAATCTCTAGCTCATTTCTCAGAAAAACCTTCCCAAACACTTTAAAAAATCACAGAAACTGTGATAAATACAGGACAATGCAAGACAAGTAAAATGAAGCATAGTGGGGGGAAAAGTGTGTCTGCTCATTTCAAAATATTAATCTTTTTGAACATGTAAAATGACTTCAATTAACACATCTTTTGAAGTGAACATACTTATCACTCAAAAACATCAACAAGGCATATCTATATAACATACCTACCCACTTCTTACTTGAATTTATAGCAACTGACATCCTTTGAAAGATTCAAGAAGTCAAGGAGATATAATGAAATATTGAATAATTAATATTGTACATGGATTTAATCATTTTTGTGTAAGTTTAGCACAGTATTTCTGTCCCATCATTCCAAGGTGATTAATTGAGTCATTTGCTTCAGATAAAACTTGGTTGCTCTTCAACTAAAGAAGAAAAAGTATTGCCAGTGATACAACAGTTTGTGTATATGTTAACGATACCTGCCATATTAATGATTAAAGGAGAGCACTCACATGCTGAGGTATCTTCCTTTTTTCCATTCCATTCCCGGCAATTATTATAAAGGTAGGAAGATCTATTTGGCAAGCTGCCACAAAAATCCTCTCTTTCTGTGATATCAGTTAATTTTATTTTGAAATGTCACACAACTCAGGTGACAATGTGGGGATTTTCCAAGCAGATTAGTATCTCAGAAGCCTGCTTTTAAACTATTAATTAAAGTAATAGCAAGCACCCTAGGACACTCAGGATGGCCTGCTAACACAGGTTCTTTGATCTGCTTTGCTAAAGGAAAGACAAGTTTTAAAAGGGTCAACAATCTTATGTTACTTACGTTCATTAGTTCAGGGGTGAGGTCAGCACCCTGAACGTGGAGAAAGTACTAACAGTGAAATGAGCACAGAGATTCAACAGACAGGGGTCCTACTGTCTGAACAAAGTAATATAACCACCTGCATACACCACTGGACTGGGAGAGCACCACCTCTGAGTAGTGAGGGAGCTCTTAACAAACAGCTACTCAGAGTCCCATCCAGAGAATCAGAAGGTCCTTCTCACAAGCAAATCCCCAAAGTAACATACCAACTTCCCAATATATATAGTTTTCAACTAGTAGGCTCAGAGCCAGAAGGCATCACAACCTGGTGACTCAGTGCCTAATTGAGTCAGTACCAACAGATGTGAAAGCCTTCCTGCAAGCATGCCTCCCCTAAGCAATCTTCCCTTTAGGCAAGTTCCTCTCCCAATGGTCTCTACGTGACTCAGGATGTATCACAGCCAGGCCAGAGCTCAGAGCAGTAAGACGTACCTGATTGAACACATGTGATCACACAGGCCTGTTAATGGACGGGGAAGATCTTCATATTCCATTAACATTACAGAAGCCTGCTTTAAGTCATTAATTAATGCTGACATTAATGAGGAACAACAGAGGGCCAAAAATGTCCCACTGATGAGAGGTTAAAAAATGTACCTGTTTTGGAAGCAACCCAAGAACATCGTCGAATTTGGTGCTTTTGAGGGAAGTAGCATCCTGACTTTTAGAAAGTAAATCAATAAACTTACTAAGCAACTACTATGTGTCAGGTACTGTGTGTGGGGACAAAAAACAGTCTCTGTTCTCAGAGAGCTCAGATTCTAATGGGAGAGGCAACCTGCAAACAAGTATACACAAAACAAGAGAGGAAGGGGGTAAAATGTAGATCATCAACAAGAGAAGGCAGTAAAAGGGACATCAGGAAAGGCTTCCTGCAGAGGACGGGATTTCAGATGGGACGTGAAGGATTCTAGGAAAGCCAGGAGGCACAGATAAGGAGGGGGAGTGTTGTAGTTTTAGGGAACGGACACTGAAAATGCCTGGAGTCAGGAGATGGAGTGTCCCCATGGGAAGAAGAGCTAGAAAGCCAGGGTCACTGAGTGGAAGAGTATGACATATGGGGAGCAAGGTGATAGAAGACTGGAGAGGTACAGCTCCACCACAGCCTCCTGAAGACAGGCTTTAGGAAGACTACTTTGACAGTCAAGTTGAGGACGGATTAGTGGGGAGGGACTTGAGGCAAAGATCAACCATCAGGCTACTGAAGTAGTCCAGGTGTGGGACAATGAGGGCTTGTACCAGGCTGGTGGCAATATCAGAAGAGAGAAGAGGGCATATATTAGAGATGCTTTGGAGGAAAAATCAACAAGACTTGGCAACAGACTGAAGATGGTGGGGCAATAAGGGGTTGAGACTGAGTGACTAGAAGGTTAGTGGTACCCTTGAGAATGATATGGAAGTTTGGAAAAGGGGAGGGTTTGTGTCTTTCGTTTCCTTTAGCTCATTTCTTGGAAGTATGTCTTCTCATTTCCAAAAGATTAACCTTTTTGAACATGTGAAATGACTCCTTCAGTTCACCAATCAGAACCAGCTTTCACATATCTACTTCCCAGGGCTTATGGGCTAATTTCTTTCCCAGTTCACTCTGGCTCTCACTGGTTGGCCAACAAGCCCCACTGTATGGCGATTGTTTGGGCCCTGATTGGCTCAGAATAAATGCAAACAGCAATCATTTCTGTTTTGGGCAGAGACCCTGAGGGTCTTCCCTTCCCAGATTTGTTTTATTTTATTTTATTTTTTCTAGATAAAAGAGGCCATTCTTGGTCTCTTTTCTTAGGTATCCTTAATCACTGAATGGGAGTTGCCTTAGTCAAACTGAGACCTGGGAAAGAACTTAGTTTAAAAAGGCCAAGGTCTCCCACTGCATTCAGGGCCATCTCCAGTCATCCTGATTTATATCTTGCCACTGAACCCAGTTGGCTCTGGAGGAGATAGTGAGGCTGGTGACTTTACACAGTCCTCCCTCACTTAAATCCAATTCACTTGCAAGTCGGGCACAGCCTTCTCCATGCCACGGTCCTCATCAAGCATGAAAAGACAAACAACAGTGGGGCTCACTACTTTGTAGCTAGTCTTGTAGCAAGGAAGGGGGTGGGAGGATGACATGCTCTTAAGGGAGCATGTTTTATGATCAACTTTTTTTTATCTTAAAGAGCAGTGCTGTGATTTCATTTGTGTGGGGTGCTTCAAGTGAGAACTCCCTCACTGCTAATGCCAGCTAGTTAGTTGCCTGGGAGGCACTGAAAGGTCATGACTTCCCAGGCTCATACATTCATTATATGTCATAATTTAGCACAACCATCACATAGTAGGTGCTTAATAAATACTTAAAGAGTGATAAATTATTAGACACTGACCTTGAACCTAGGTCTTCCTGATTCTGCAGTTGATCCTCTATGTTCCCCATAGGTTCAGTTTATGAAAAAAATTGTGATGGATTGAATTTTTGCAAAAATCATTAAGTATCCAATTAAAATCTTCCTTTGAAAGTTCAGATTTTTCTACTGCTGTCTTTTTCTAACTTTCAAATAGAAAACCTTCTATATTCTCTGGGGGCTAAAAACAGCAGAATAATCAGCTTTATTGAAATGTCCACCTTCCTTTTATTTCCCTCAAATTTTCATATCTCTAATGTGGAGATGTCCAGAGTTTGAGCTCCCCCTCATCCTCACCTCTTTGATTCCTGATTGTAAAGAGCAGCTGAGGCCCTAGAGCTATCATACCTCTTGCACCTTTCATTCGGATTAATGCTTGATTTACTGCCTTCCCAAGTAGGCCTTTGCCCGTTTTCTTAGCAGAAAATTTAGAGTAGTAAACTCCACCACCTCAGGCAATCCATCCTCAACTGTGGTGCCAGTATTTTACCGACTTTAACTATGCTGTCCTAGTAAATCGTTTTGACCTAAATCCAGTCAGGATGAACTCCATTAAAAAAAAAAAGATTGTAAATTAACACAATGGAAAATGAGCACTTTCTCCCTCAATTTTGTCATGGTAGATAGAGGCCCTAAACTAAATGGGATTTCTAAGGATTCACTGGGACCAAGAACATTGGGAGAAAAATCTTTTGCTTTTAAGCCCTATTGTATGAAGTTAGTTTACAAATGAAAATTGGATTGTAACAACCCAAGGGGAAAGAAATAACTGTTGTAATGAGTGCTTGCTTAAATGGCATATAAAGGGGAAAGGAAAGTGAATTTGGAACCATGCTGGTACCCATAGGCTTGAATCTAATCAGATTTGTCAGGACAGACTATCCCTCAGCACCTGAAATAAAGAGGAGCAAGGTCAGCTTGTAGCCTGAATCCTGACTGGCAAATGGCACACACTCTAATGTGGAACTCTAGTCCTTTAATAGGCATGAAAGGAAACTTCTGGTACAAAAGTCAATTACTAATGAGGATTTTGTCTTCAACCAGTGTGATTGTTGTCCTTTGTTGTTTTTTTTTTTTTTGTCTTTTTGGAGGGGGAAAAGCAGGACAGTTGGGTTAAGTGACTGGCCCCCAAGGTCACACAGCTAGTGAGTATTAAGTGTCTGAGGCCAGTTTTGAACTCAGGTCTTCCTGACTCCAGGGCCAGTGCTCTCTTCACTACACCACCTAGCTGCCTTGGTTGTTGTCTTTTGTTCAGCCAAAGTCGGATACATTGAAACTTGACTCTAGCATAGTGATGTCATTTTGGTCCCCTTCAAGAATAAAGGACAACAACCAGCCAACCAAGGGGACCAAAGTGACATCGATGCATTGGAGTCAAGGTACAGTGTGTACAATGGCTCATCAGACCAATACAGACTTGGAAGGTTCTACCACAGGTTGGGCAACCAGTATAGGCAACCTGGAGTAATCAAGAATTGACAACTCCATTTGTAAATTATGTATATTCTTAGTGTCCCACCTCATGCTTTATGAAGAAGCTTCTGATTATTCCAATCTTCCCTTCTTAGAGATCCTATTTCTGTTAGCCAGTCAACGAGCTTTTATTAAACACTTATAGTATGTCAGGCACTGTGTAACACTGGGGACATAAACAGAGCAAAAGCAGGGTCTTTGCAATCAAGGAGCTCGCATTCTAATGGGGGAGAGGACTTGCAAAGAAAACAAACCCCCAAATGCAAGCTATGTACATAAGAAATATTGGTTGACTTTTAAAGTCCTTCATCACACACACACACACATACACACACACACACCCCCTTCTTTGGCACTAAGGAGAGAAAGGAGAAATAATTTTAATACTTGTTGACTTGAACATCCAGAAAGGGGTTACAAGACTGCCCACATTGTCAATCCTTAATTATCTTAAAAATTATCTTAAAAATAACAATCTCAGACAGTTCAGATAAAGCCTCAAACTTTATTTTAGTCATGAGAACTTACGTTCTTTCCCTTTATCCCAACAAATAAATTGATTCCTACTTCAGCTTCCTTACTTTTCCAAATGATCAGTGGCCTTTGACAAAAAGGCTAAGCAAAATGTCTAAAACAGTATTTGATGGAGTGAAAGCTAATAGCTGAAGTTGGGAAGCATGCAAAGAAAGGTAAACATTTTCCCTCCCTTTCAAAGCGATCAAATCTAGTAGTGGGGGGAGATAATATGCAAATAACATAGAGATGGGATACACTGTAGATAATTTTTT
>CM053582.1:135902919-135943636 GCA_028627135.1 Pseudochirops cupreus | reverse complement strand
GAGCTGACTTTAGTGGGAAGTATCTTTGTGTGTGTTTTGGAGTTCCAGGATTGGTTTAGAGTCCTATTTTATGGGTATTTTGGGGTGGCTATGTGAGAGCTGCGATGTGTTGCTGCTTCTACGCCGCCATCTTGGCTCCCCATTTCTACACTGTTTATACTTATTCCTCCTCAGAGCCATTCCAGCCTGTTCAGGCAACTCAAAGCACACTCCTTTGAGTCCTTTGGAACTTTCCTCCTGTCTGCAACAAACTACTATATTTCTGAACTTTTTGACCATTATTTCTTCTATCTCATCATTTTTGCTTAAACTTGACATTCCCCCAAGGAGACTATAGCACTCTTGGTTCTCTCCAGTGTAGATCGCTTCATCATTATCATCATCATCATCATCTGTTCCAGAGGAACTAGAAACCAAATTGCCAATATTTTCTGGATTATGGAGAAAGCAAGGGAGTTCCAGGAAAATTACTTCTGCTTCATTGACTACACTAAAGCCTTGGCTGTGTGGATCACAACAAAATGTGGCAAGTCCTCAAAGAGATGGGAGTACCAGATCATCTTATTTGTCTCCTGAGGAACCTGTATGAGGGTCAAAAAGCAATATTTAGAACTGAACATGGAACAACTAAATGTTTGGTTTAAGATTGGAAAAGGACAAGGCTTTTTTTGATCACCTTATTTGTTTAACTTATATGTAGAGTGCATAATGTGACCACACTGGAAAAATCAAAAGCTGGAATTAAGGTTGCTGGGAGAAACATCAACAATCTCAGATATGCAGATGATACCACTCTTATGCAGAAAGTAAAGAATTAAGAAGCCTCTTGATGATGGCAAAAGAGCAGAATTTAAAAACTGGCTTGAAGCTTAGCATCAAAATAACTAAGCTCTTGGCAACTGGTTCCACCATTCCCTGGCAAGGAATGGAAGACATGGAAGCAGTGTCAGATTTTATATTCTTGCAGTCAAAGATCATTGCAGATGGCAATGATAGCCCTAAAATTAAAAGACCTTTTATCCTTAGAAGGAAAGCTATGGCATATATGGATAGCATATTAAAAAGCAGAGACATGGGGCAGCTAGGTGGCTCAGTGTATAGAGCACCAGCCCTGAAGTCAGAAGGACCTGAGTTCAAATCCACCCTCAGATACTTGACACACTTACTAGCCATGTGACTTTGGCCAAGTGACTTAACCCCCAACTGCCCTCCAAAAAGCAAAAAAAAAAAAAAGCAGAGACATCACCTTGCCAGCAAAAGTCTGTATAGTTAAAGGTATGGTTTTTCCAGTAGCAATGTATGACTGCCAGAGTTGGCCCATAAGGAAAGCTGAGCACCAAAGAATCAAGGATTTTGAATTGTGGTGCTGGAGAAGACTTTTGAGAATCTCTTGGACAGCAAGGAGATCAAATCAATCCATACTTAAATTAATTCAGGTTATTCATCGGAAGGTTAGGGACTGAAGCTGAAGTTTAAATACTTTGATCATTTAATGAGAAAGAAAAACTCACTGGGAAAGATCCTGATGTTGAGAAAAGTTGAAGGCAAAAGGAGAAGGGGATGACAAAAGATGAGATGGATAGATAATATCATAGAAGGAAGAAGCATGAGCTTGAACAGACTTTGGGAGATAGTGGAGGACAGAAGAGCCTAGTGTACTATATGGTCCATGAGGTCACAAAGGATCTGGACATGACTGAACAACAAAAGTATTCAGGTTCTCAATATGCTGCACATTATCTTACTCTCCTATTCTCCAACTCACAGGGCTAGGAGGGCTGAAATTTCTGCTGCTTGTGTATATATGTACATGAACACACACACATATGTGTGTATACATAATTTTAGACTATATATACATATATGTAAGTATGTGTATATGTATGGAGAGAGGGAGAGAGAAAGAGAGACAGAGACAGAGAGAGAGAGAGAGAGAGAGAGAGAGAGAGAGAGAGAGAGAGAGAGAATGAGAACAGAGAACATCTTAGGGCCGGAGTTAAATCCTTCTAAGTAAAAGAGAAAAGAGGGAGTATAGATGAAGAATCAGCATCTGTGTTGAGAGACTGTTGTGATTTGATCATTTGGTTATTAAACACCTAATATAGGCCTATTGTATAGACAATGCTTTCTATGTGTGTTTTTTTAATTCTATCTTTTTAATTTTGATTTTACAGTCCCTGCAATTTCATTAGTGGAGGGAAGTCCAGGTGAGTAATCTCTTTTGATAACTTCAGATTGCAGGTCAGGATCTGTTTTACAATGTATAGTCTTAGAGAGTTGTTCCGGGCGTTCAGAACTTAGGTGCCTTGACTAGGGACCATTCAGACAACATGGATCATATGTAGGTTTTCAGTACAGGTCTTCCTAACTCCAAGACCGTTTCTCTATTTACTGTGTCACACTGTTTCTCTAGAGGCATTCAATAAATGTTTGTTAAGTTGAATTAAAAGAAGGGACCTTGGAAAGAGTGAGTAAGTGTATTGATTGCTTGGAATACTGTATAGTAGTACAGAAAAAAGTGATTGAAGGAACATGGAGTAAATTAGACTATGTTGAAAGTTTGATGCAGTGATGGAATGGGAGAGAATCCTGAGTGCATCAATGAATTTATTAGCACAAGTACAGAGCCAGAGCCTCAGTTTTATAGTGAGATCTTTGAGGGAAAGGCAGATATTATGGATTAGTTAGTGAGCTGTATCATAGTAATGTCCCCTAATCATTGTAAATACCAACAGAGAAGTGTATGATGAAAGGCAACAAACCATATTGTGTTTTCCATAATCTGAATAATAACATGTCTTTTGAATTTCTTCTAGTTCTCCTTTGGAAAGAGAGCATTTGGGGAAATAGAATAATCCAAGGCATGGAGCATATCTTTCAGCAAACATTTAGATTTCATCTATGTGCCAGGCACTGTGCTAAGCACTGTGGATACAATGACAGACAAAGGACATTTCCAGTTCTCAAGGAACTCACAGTTTAAGGGAGGAAAGAGGAAAGGGAATAAAGCATTTATTAAGCACTTGCTAAATGCTATGCAAGTATTAGTTCATTTGGTCCTCACAACAACCCTGGGAGTTAGTTGCTCTTTTTATCCCCAATTCATAGATGAGGATATTGACACAAATGAGGTTAAGTGACTTTCCTGTGCTCACACAGCCAGTAAGTGTCTGAGGCCATATTTGAACTCAGGTTTCTTAATTCCAGTCTGGCATTCTATCCGTTGAGCCACCTAGCAGTCTGATGAGAGAGACAACATGCTAATGTATCAAGGACAAATTGGATTTAGGCTCAGAGCAATAGTGTTAAGATTAAAGAGAACTAAAAGGCCTGTTGTGGAAGGTAGGACTTTGGCTGAAATATAAAGGAAGACAGGGAATCCAAGAGATAAAGATAAGGGGGAAGAGCATTTTAGGCATGGGAGGAAGCCATTCATTGAAAATACTGGGAATCAGGAGATGGAGTGTTGTGTGCAAGGAACAGCCAGGAGACTGGTATCATTGGATCACAGCGTACACGGAGGGGAACAAGATGTAAGAAAACTGGAAAGGTGGAATAGAGCCATGTTATGAAGGATTTTGAAAGTCAGAAGATTTCATATTTAATTCTGGAGAAAATAAAGAGTCACTGGCATTTATTGAATGGGAATGGGGATGACATTGTTAAACTGGCACTTATGAAGATCACTTTGACAGCTGAATGGAGGATGGACTGGAGTAGGGAGAGACTAAGCAGGGAGCCTACCCGTCTGGATATTATAATAGTACAGACCACTCCAGTCCTGCCATAGGTGACTGGGCTTCTGATTGGTGAACATTCATCATAACTAAACTGATGAAGATCCATCTTGCTGCAACTTTTAGCCATCCTTCTGTCACGTCATTGTTCCCATACCCCACGTTCCACCTCTACCTCTGAGAATAGTAATCAAACCAACATTACCATTCCTAGAAAGGGCATGACTCCACTCACCAACTCACTGTGATTTCACTGACCAAAAACCAAAACAGAACAAAAGAAAAAAAACCTTCCCATCACTCCCCATTCACTCCCCAATGTGTGTTGTCTTTCCTTATTAGAATTTAAGTTCCCAGAGGATAAAAGTGTTCTTGCTTTTTCATATTTATATCCTAGAGCTTTTCCTTTAACGGAATTTCTCTAATGTAAGTGGAAAAATTTAGTATACTCTACTTTATTATGTTATCAATTTTACATAGAGAAAATCCAGTCATAACTAGTGACTTCTGAGATCTGATCTTCGATCCTGTACTCTTTTTGTATGATATCTGTTCATCTTCTCTGTATGCATATGTTTTTAGAACCACAATGCAATGGTTTTATAACTGTTTGCATTTACAACTTCAAAATCACATTAAAGTAAGCTTATTTATTAAGATTTATATTTGATCTTTTGTGTGTTTGATAGATTCAAAGCCCCCTTTTCCATGTAGATGCTTGTGTAGTGATTCACAATTTCTAAATGTATTAATTTTAAGAGTATAAACATTGGGGACTCTCATGCATATAATAGGTTACCAGCTCCTAGGAATTTTGTGGGGGTTATTCATTTAAAGTTTACAAATGACTCCAGAAATGTAAAGTGCCATATAATTTCTACCCATTATTATTTCCTGAATGAAACTAGCACATAGAGAATTTTAAACCACTAAGCTTATTCATAAAAAGAAGAAAAAAGTATTAACAGAACTAAATGACCTCTGAATAGAAAGCAGACCTCAACAGCATGGCAGCAGAATACAAAATATCCCTAGCACTCCTGCTTATAAATTACTGGTCTAAAGCCCAGTGTATATTTACCTAGTTTGACGGTAGTATGCAATTGTTTGATGATAAATTGCTGTCATATTTATGTTTCTTTTAACTTTTTTTGTTTTCTATGAAGACCAAAGACTATCTTGCTTTTTAATGATGCCATTACATTTTTCCTTCCAAATTGTGCAATAAACTGCTGAATTTAGAAAGCATGGGTAAGCATAATGAGAATATACATTTATACTGTGATGTGTAAACATACTTTACAGTTTACAAAGTGTTTTTCTCCCGACAGTACTGTGAGTGAGGTACATAATTCTGTCTGTGAGATGATGGGCAGGTCACAACTTCTCCACAGTCCTATATAAGAGGGGTTGGATTAGATGGCCACAGGGGTTCCTTCTAGTTTAAGATTTTATGAACCTATACTCCCATTTGACAGATGAAGAAAGTGAACCACTACTAATAATCTAATGAGTCTTGCGCACTGGAGAGCTACTGAAGGAATTCATGAAGTACTGTTTCTAAAATACTTTTAAACCCTTGGTAGTGAAAAGGGGTTGAGGAGCTTTTAACAAGATTAAATATATTAGCAATAGAAAAGTGATTTGTTAGGAAAACTCTAAAGATAACCATACTATAGGTCCGAGTTGGATGATAGGATACTATGAAGTATATGAGGATTATTATGTTTTACGAATTTTAACCATAATGCTTATTATATTATTCATTTAGTACAGTGTTTATTACCTAAATGCTTAGTACAGTGCTTGACACTTGGTAGTAGGTACTTTTATTATTGCATTTATTAATGCTTGTTGACTTAACTTGTTGACCTGTATAATTTCAAAATTAAATGTGTTTGAATTCCACATATGATAAAAAAAAAAAACAAACCTCTCCATCAGAAATTGCTAGCCACACTGCATTCTCTAGCATGGAGAGACTCTAATCTCACAAGTAAAGAAAAAGAAAGTATGTCTGGCAGAGAATAAAGAAACTTTAAACAGCAAGCTAAAATCAGCTGAAAAATGATACCTGGTATATTGTGATTGATTTAATAGCCAGAAGGAAAAGAATGCTTTCATTGGTGACTAATGAAATGATGGGAAAGAGAAGATGACAGAAGAAGTACAAATGTTACCTAGAGATCCATAACTGAGATTACACAGACCGTTTTCAATTCTAAGGACTACTCAGCAGCAATTCTTTGTTTTGCTTTGCTCCTGCCACCCCCTTGCATTTGGCCTGGGAATATCAGAATTTGACTTGGATATAGTATCTTCCAAAAGAGATATCAAACATGAGGCTCACAGGCTGCATGCAGCCCACATATCCGAGTACTGCCCAAACCAGGTTAAAATGCAATTCAGAAATATTTAGCAAAATAAATAAAAATACAACAAAACATATATAATATTAATATTTGGGACTGTTTTAGTCAATATGTATCCTTATGTTTGGTTTAGTGGTCTCCATTTCGATTTGTCTGATACCACAAAAGGAAAAGGGAACTCTCTTCCCATATGAGCCCAGCTAGGAGGGATTTGGAATTGGAGGGTCTGGCTCCAAATTTCAGGGTTAGCATTTGTGACTTTGGGCAAGTTATTTAACTTTTCTTGTCCTTTTTTTCCTCATTTGTAAAATGAAGGACTTGGGCTATACTAACTCTAAGACCCCTTCCAATTCCAGAGCTGTGATCATTAGTCTTGATAGTCACTCATTCTAATAAGGCATCAATTATAGAATGGGCTTTATTTTATCCAACTAGAAATGCAAAAGCCCACAAAAAGACAATATAACTCTTCTTCCATCTTTGGTGAATCCTACTTCCTCTGGGACTTATGGATTTATCTCGTTCTCTAGGCCAAGTGTATTACCTTGGGTAGACCCCACTCCCACTCCAAGATGAAAGTGCTCAGGATTGCTAGAGTCAAGTAACCCACACCTCTGATTAGCTCTACTTCCCAAGAACCTGCGTAGCTCTCCAGACTTAGGATCATATTTAGAACCAGAAGCACCTGGAGTAGTCATATAGTTTAATCCTATCATTTTACTGTGAAAAATTAAGATCCAGGTAGCCAATATAAGCTCCTAAAGTCTTCATTCCAAATCCCACTCTTGTCAATGACTCCTGAAGTAAGTCTAGGGAGTGAGAACTTTCCTTCACAATTCATATAACCCACAGTAGCAGTAAAAGGAAAGGTTTGGGTTTGCTCTTCCACATCATCCATTAATTTATTCATTTAACAAATACTTATTAAAGTGCTTACTACATACTTGGTGCTAAAGATAAAAAGACAGAAACAAAGCTGTCTCTGACTTCAAGAAACTTATCTTTTAATGTAGAAAAAAACATACAAGTAGAAAATAAAATTTCAAAATATAGAGAATAATATTAGGGGAGAACATTTTGGAAACTGGGAGGGCTAGGATTAGTTTCTCAAAGCATTTAGTGCTTAAGCTGAGCTTTGAAGAAAGTTCTAGACTCTATGAGGTAGAAATGAGGACCAAATGCATTCCAGTCATGTGAGACAATCTATGCAAAGCTATGGAGATTGTAGATGGAATATCTTGCATGAGGAATAGCAAGCAACTCAACTTAATTGGAATATTTAGTGGGCAAGGAGAGTAATGTACAATAAGCCTAGAAAAGTAGGTTGGAACCAGATTGTAAAGGGATTTAAATGCCAAGGAGAGGACTTTGTGTTTTATTCTAGAGGCAAAAGAGAGCCACAAGAATTCTTTGAGAGGAAGAATAAATCTTACTTATGTTTCAGGGATGTCAGTTTGGCAGATGTGTGGAGGGTAGATTGGCAAGGGAGGGACAGGATGCAGAGAGTACAATTTGCAACAGTTCATGATAGAGGGGGTGGGAGCCAGAACTAAGGTCGTGACTTTGTGAGTGGGGGGGAAAAAGGGTGGACAAGAGAAATATTACAGTTGTAGAGTCAACAAGATTTGACCACTGATTGAGTGGGAGGGGTTAGGAAGAGGAAAAAGCCTAGGACAGCTCTGAGGTTATAAACCTGGGCAACTAGAAAGAAGGTGGTGTCCACAAAAGAAATAGGAAAGTTAGGAAGAGGAGAGCATTTGGGGGAAAAGATTGGACATGGTGAAGTTGAGATGCTTATGTATAATGCACACTTAATACACAAAAATTGTTTTCCTGTTACTTCTGCTAAGGTAGTATAATAGAAACATTAATTAGAGCTATACTTCTCATCTCTGTTGGTCAAACTTTATTAATAAAATGCATGCAAATATTAGTTTATAGTTCTACTAGACAATACAAACATTGATCCAATTAGAAAAAACCACCAACCTAGTTTCCTAAGGTTTTGCATTAAATGTGTGTCTCTCAATGACAAGATTCTCTTTGTCCAGTTGGAGACCATATAACTCCCTCTGAGGTGTTTGCCTGGCAAGTCTGCAAATCTCTGTCAGTCAATCAGCATTGATCCCAAGTGAACATAGGGTTGCTTGAGTCTCAAATGTAGGGAATGCAGGAACCAGACTCTATTGTGACTCAAGATTAGGCAGATGATGCTACTTGGTTTCTAATAGTTATAGCTATGTGCATTACCCAAGTTCTTGTTGGCAATAGATTATCTAAGTTTATGACAGAAGGAAACTAACAACTTTATATTAGAATTTTAGGTACGTGAATTATTAACAAATGTCTCATCAAGGGAATGTACTGTCCCAACATAATGTCTGGGTATAAGCGCTACACAAAAAAGATTTTTTTTTAAAAAACACCCAAGAAATGACAATGAAAACCAGAGATCCTAGGGATCAGAAGTGGCTGTGGAAATAGTGAATCAAAATACCAGGCTGAAGGCATGACTTCATTGGTACAGTTCAATAGTCTGGAGAGACATTTCCTTCATCCAATTGTCCAACTTCTATCTAGATCTAGCACACAATGATTAATGCTCATTATGATGACATGAGTCCCTGCCCAAACTAATTTATTTCATGAAGGGTAATTTCCTTACATTCTATGAATTCCTGTTTCTTCATGCATAAAATAAACAGGTAGTATTAGATAATATCTAAGGACTTTCCTAAATCTGAAATTCTGTGATTCAATGGAAGCCTACTATAGGGACAATGTAAATGTTAAATATAAAGTCCCAAATTGAAAAGTAATTCTTGTTTGAATAACATTTCTGATACAAAGAATAGATAGGACAGTTGGTTTAGAAGCAGGATTAGTGGATGGGAGCTAAAGGGAAATAGATTCCAACTTGATATAAAGAAATTTTTAAAAATTAAGTGTGATCTAACAGTGGAAGAGAGGTTTCTTTGAAAAGTAATGAGTTCCCTATCATTTGAAATATTCAGACTAAAACTAGATGTAGCCATTTAGGGGTTAGAGGTGCCATTGAAGGAATTCCTGTAATGGGTGGGAAGGTAGATTTGATGACCCTAGGGTTAGATACCTTTCCAACTCTTAGCTTCTATAGAAATAAATGTTGATAGTGTTTAGCAGATGCTCTGAAGTGTTCTGTATCAGTAGATCTATTTTAATTCTTGTATATTTGTTTTCTTTCAGGCAATCCTGAAATAAAATAATACAAATTGTTATGTGTTTTACATGGTTCCATTTATATAAGCCACCTTGTAGATGTGATATAGTAGATGAATTTATTTATTATTGTCCTAGAAGCATGCAAATAATTCCCCTATTTGAGCAAGAGAATGACATGACTATACCCATGCCTTAGTTTATATGTGCGTGTGTGTGTGTGTGTGTGTGTGTGTGTGAATGTGTGTGTTTCCTTTACTTCTTATAAGCCATAGGAAGATCTGAAACCTATTTTTCTCCCTACCTTTACTGTCCAATTGTAGAAAATTAGACAGAAAATTATCTGAATTTGAACCACCACATAAAATAAAACATTTTAAATTCACCACCAAACTGAATTACTAGAGAGGTTTTTTAAAATAACATACATTTGCATTAGGTCTTTAAATTAGTTGCTGTCCTACCTAAAAAGGAGAACTCTCCTTATTGACCTCTAGAAATGCCCTAGTGAATCTTTCCTAGTCCCTTGATTTGGAAATAACACAAAAGTTCCTTGTTCCAGAAGGAACATATAAAAGACCTGGCTACCTGTATGAAAGAAAGATAGCTTTTACATAATACTTTAAGGTTTACAAAGCACTTAACATATATTATTACCTCATGTTATCCTTACAACAATCTTGGGAAGCAGGTGCTATTTATTATCTCCTTTTGACAGAGCAGGAAATGGAGGCAGACAGAATGTAAGTGATTTGTTCAGAGTCGCACAACTAGCAAATGTCCAAGGCTTTGATTGAATTCAGAGTTTCTTGACTCCGGGTCCAGAAGTCTATCCACTGGACTACCAAAGCTGTCTTAGAAGGTTTGCCAAATGATTTATATATATTATCTCACATAAACCTCACAAAAATCTCATGAGGAACATAGCACAGGTATTATTATTATTTTCACTTTTATAGATGTGGAAAAAAAATTCAGAAAGACTGCAATACATCTATAGTCATATAGCTAATAGATGTTAAAGGTATGACTCAGTTTTCCGGTTTCTGAGTCTAACACTCTATCTGCTATACCACATTGCCTCTGGAGCCAGAAAAAAAGTTTTTGTTCAGTTGTTTCAGTCATGTCTGACTCTTTGTGACCTAATTTGGGGTTTTCTTGGAAAATATGCTGGAGTGGTTTGCCATTTTCTTCTCTAGCTCATTTTACAGATGAGTAAACTGAGGCAAACAGGGTTAAGTGACTTGCCCAGGGTCACACAGCTGGTAAGTATGTGAGGTCAAATTTGAACTCAGGTCTTCCTGACTCTAGGCCCAGTACTCTAAACATTGTACCACCTCATCTAGCTGTCTTAAGAAAAGATGTTAGAGATCATTTAATTGAATTCTTACCTTACTCCATCCTCCACTCAGCTGCCAAAGTGATCATCCTAAAGAGCAGGTCTGATCATGTTACTCCCCATATTCTATAAGCTCCTGATCACCTCCAAGATCAAATATAAAGTCCTCTGCTTGGACCTCAAAGCCCTCCCTTCCACCGACTTCCCAGTCTTCTTACACAGATCTGGGTACGCTGACCCCCTGATTATTCCTCACACCAGGTCCTCCATCTCCTGACTCTGGCTGCCCCTCACGACTGGAGTCCTCTCCCTCCTCATCTCTGCCTCTTGGCTTCTGTGACTTTCTTCAAGATGCAGCTAAAATCTCACCTCCCTTAGAAAGACTTTCCCAAACTCCCCCTACCCCATAATTCTAGTGCTTTCCCCTCTGCTGATTAGCTCCAACTTTTCCTTTATATTTATTTTTGGTACATAGTTGTTTGGATGTGGTCTCTCCTATTAAACTGCGAGCTTCTTGAGATCAGGGATTGTCTAGGTGTTTCTGTTGTTACTGTTGTGTGGTGTAGTGCTCTTGTTTTTTGTTTGTTTTAGTTCTATTGGGAGAAAACAGTGGAGCTAAGAACTGACAGGATCTTTATTTGGGGTGTATAGAACAATGAAAACCTGATACCAGAGCAAAGCAGAGTTCTCAATTTTTAATTTGTTTCTGTTTTCTCTGCAAAGAAGAACGACCTTTAAACTGGAAATGACAGATTAGAACATGACTAAGGGAGGTCCTTACCCAAGATAAATAAGTAGATAGATAGGAGGCCACCAGGCTGCTCTTCTTGAATTCAAATCATCTGGCCCAGATCAACTATACCCTCAGGTCTTACAAGAAGTGGAAGGTAAGACTGCAAAGTCACTCACTGATATCTGAAAGATAACAGAAATGAGAAAGATACCATAAGATTGGAGAAGGGCAAATAGTAGGGTGTCCTGAAAGTCTTAGTGTAGTTTTAACCTTCAGTAGTTTAATAGTTTAATGACTTTTTAGATACTCTATATTTTCCCAGTTTTCAAAATATGCAAGGAAACAGAGTCTAGAAATTATGGGCCAGTAATCTTGATTTCTGGGCAGCTAAGTGATGCAATGGATAGAGCACTGGGCTTAGACTCAGAAAGACTCAACTTCATGAGTTCACATCCAACCTCAGACACTTACTAGGAGTGTAATCCTGGTCACTTCGCTTAACCCTGTTTGCCTGATTTCCTCATCTGTAAAATGGTCTGGAGAAGGAAGTGGCAAACCACTTCAATATCTTTGTCCCCCCCAAAAAACAAACAAGCTCTAAATGGAATCACAAAGAGTTGGATACAAAAGATACAACTGAACAACAAAAATCTTGATTTTATTTCTTGGGAGAATTCTAGAACGGGTCATTAAAAAGATGACTGACAAATAATTAGGAAGGAAGATAGTGCTTACAAAGACACCAAATGACTTTATCAAGAAGAAATTTCATTTTTGGACAAGATCAGTGAATTTGACAAAATCAGTAAATTTTGACAAGATTAGCAGATGAGGGGAATGCTGTAATTATAATTCACTTAAATTTTTAACAAAGTTTTTGAGAAAGTATTTCATGCTATTCTTGTGGAAAAGATAGAGGGATGTGTACTAGATGATCCATACAATCAGATGGCTTCAAAACTGGTTAGATGACTAGTTGTTAATGTCTCAGTGACAATAGGGCAGAGGTCTCCAGTGGAATCCCTCTAGGCATCTGGACTTGGCCCAGTCCTGTTTAAAATTTTTATCAATTACTTGGATAAAGGCACAGCTTGCATGTTTGTTAGTTTTGTAAATGACATAAAGTTGGATGTAATAACTAATAATAATAATTAACACATTGGATGATAGAGTCAAAATCCAGAAGGATCTTGATGGGTTAGAGGCTTGAACTGAATATAATAAGATTAATTTTAATTTTAATTTTATTTTATTTTAAATAGAGGTAAATCTACAATCCCTTACTAAGGTACAAAAATCAACTCTACCAATGCAATATGGGGAAGACATGTAAAGGCAGTAGCTCTTCTGAAAAAAATCTGGGTGTTTTAGGGGTCCACAAGCTCAATATGAGACATGAGTATCACGTGGCAGCCAAAAGAGTTAATGCAAATTTGGTTTTCATTAGGAGGGTCAGAGTTTCCAGGAATAGGGAGACAATAATCCCACTTGACTCTACCTGTGTCAGACTTCCTCTGTAGTATTTGGGCCACTTAATTCTAGACACTATGGTTTAGGAAGGGGACATTGATAATCTGGAAAATATCCAGAGGAAGGAGAGCAGAATGGTGAAGGGTCTTGAGTTCATGATACATGAGGATCAACATAAGGGATACTTTTAGCCTGGAGAAAAGAAGAAGGGCACGATCTCTGTGTTTAAGTTTTGAAGAAGTGTCATGTTTAAGAGAGATCAGATTTAGCACAGTTCCTGGCACCTAGTGCTGTTGTTGTTCAATTATTTCAATCATATCTGACTCCTTGTGACCCGATTTGGGATTTTCTTGGCAAAAATACTGGAGTGGTTTGCTGTTTCCTTTTCAAACTCATTTTATAGATGAGGAAACTGAGGCTAACTGGGTTAAGTGACTTGTCCAGGGCAACTAGTAAGTGTTTGAGGCCATATTTGCACTCATAAAGCTGAGTCTTCCTGCTTCCAGGCCCAGCACTCTACCTACTGCACCTAGTGCGGTGGATATACTAGGTACTTAATGAATTCTTGTTAACTTGGCATGTCTTGTTCTGATTGAATCAAGAAGAAAGAACCATGAACAAAAGATGGAACTTGCAAAGAGGTCATTTTGGACTTGATGTGAAGAAAAGCTTCCTAACAATTAGAGCTTGCAGGATAGTGACTTTTCCCCTCATTAGAGGTCTTCAAGCAGAAGCTGAACAACCATTTGTTGCTTATGTTACAGTGGAGATCCTTTCATGTATGAGCTAGACTGAGTAGCCACTGAGGAACCTTCCAAATTTCAAATTCTTTGATTCTGTGAAATTGAGGTACATATGACTATGATCTAACAGTTAATTAGTGGCAGAGTCAAGTCTAATAAATAGTTCAGTTTTCTTTACACTATACCAGCTTGAGGTATAGTGTATATGCAGCTTGAGGAGAATGTGCTATTCTATGGTCTAGAGGTCTTTTCTAAATGGCAAATGAAGTACTATCTTCCTTTTAGTAATCTGAGTCTATATTGAATGTTGGATTAATTCTGTCTGACTTTCTTGTTGTTGGTTGATTAAAATTTGGAAATTAGGGGTATCCAATGTATAAAAGTTAGAGCTAGCTTTGGGAAAACTGTATAGTATCTTGAAAATGGTGTTCCTCAAAGAACAAAATGGAACACTTTATAATTAAAATGACAACATTTGTTGACAGAGAATTGATGATAAGATGAACGTCCCTTCTTTGCAGAGGCCAAGTACAATGGGTATTATATGTACTGCCATACTCAATTGATGTGTTAATTTTGCTAAATTGTTTCCTCTCCCCCTTTCCCTTTTTTATTTTTAATTACAAAGTATAGCTTGATGTATAGACAGGAGTCAGAGAGGATATATTTGAAAATGAAGTTAAAACTGAGAAAAAAATTGTTTCTCTGATAAAAACCTCACTTCTCAAAATATAGAGAAATGAACCAAATTTATAAAAATAAGAACCATTCCTCAGTTAATAAATGGTCAGAGGATATGAACAGGCAGTTTTCAGAAGAAGAGCTATCAATATCAAAGCTATCAATAGTCACATTAAAAATGCTCTAAATCAGTATTGATTAGAGAAATGCCTATTAAAACAATTCTGAGATAGCACCTCATACCTATCAGTTTGGCTAACT
Organism: Pseudochirops cupreus; assembly: GCA_028627135.1. NCBI lineage: Eukaryota > Metazoa > Chordata > Mammalia > Diprotodontia > Pseudocheiridae > Pseudochirops > Pseudochirops cupreus. The sequence goes on along the minus strand of CM053582.1, from coordinate 135,929,102 downwards.
CAATAGAAAAGGAAAATGACAAGTGCTAGAGTGGATGTGGAAAAATTGGGGCACTATTGCCCTGTTAGTAAAGTTTAACCATTCTGGGGGACAGTTTGCCCAAAGAGCTATAAAACTGTGCCTATCTTTTGACCCAACAATGCCACTATTATTTCTATATCCCAAAGAGATTAAAGAAAATGGAAAAGGACATATTTGTACAAAAATATTCACAGCAACTCTTTTTGTAGTGCATAAGAATCGGAAATTGTAGGGATTCCCATCAATTGGGGAATGGCTGAACAAGTTGTAGAATATGATTGTGATGGAATACTATTGGTCTATAAGAAAGAAATAATGAACAGTATAGCTTCAGAAAGAGTTGGGAAGACTTGTATGAACTGATGCACAGTGAAGTGAGCAGAATGAGAAGAACATCGTACGCAGTAAAAGCAATATTATAATGATGATCAACTGTGAAAGACTTAGCTGCTCTCATACAAGACAATGATCCAAGACAGTTCCAAAGGACCCTTGATGAAGAAGACTATTTACCTCCACAGAGAGAATGCGTAAACTTTGAGTGTGGATTGAAGCATACTTTTTTTAACTTTATTTTTCTTGTGTGTGTGTGTGGGGGGGGGTTTGCAACATGGCTAAGTACACTCTGCATGACTTCACATGTATAATAGATATATTTGCCTTTTCAAGGGGGTGAGGGAGGGGCGAGATAGAGGGAGAGAATCTCAAATTGTAATTTTAAAAAATTAATGTTAAATTTTTACATGTAATTGGTAAATATTTAATGAAATAAAATGTTTTTAAAAAAGAAAATGAAGGTGGTATAAAAGGATAGCAACAAAAATAGAAAAATCAAAAGAAAATTATGCTCCATATAAGATACCAAAGGCCCCATACTGCTTATGTAATTAACAAACTCCCTCTGAACTATTCGATAAGTCATGGAACATTTCCAACTTTTTTTTTCCGTTCTGAGGCTAGAGTTTATTTCACTGAAGTATCATGAACATCAGTAGATAACGTTTCTGAGGCACTTGCTCTAATGACAAATAATGTGAACCTTATTTAACCATTTGCATTCAATCATAAAAGTTTACCCAATTTGATTGGACTTTGATTAAATATACCAAAGAGAAAGCTAAATAGGTCTCATTAATGCAAAAGGGTTTGAGCAAGTAAATGAATGACAAAGCATTTATTAAGTGTTTACTTTGTGTCAGGCACTCTCTTAAGCACTGTGGTTATAAATACAAGTAAGCAAAACGGTTCCTGTCCTCAAGGAGCATACATTCTAACGTGGGTAGAGACCACACATAAAAGAGAGCTAGAAAGGGGCAAGTGATGAAAATATGAGCAAAACAAAACAGTCCCTGTTCTCAAAGAGCTTTCAATCTAATGTAGAGAGAGAACACAGGAGAGCTAGTAAAGGGTAGGAGACATATGCATGGCAGCATGATTTAGAAATGGCTGGGAAGCAATGTGGAGGCCTGGTTATGTGCATGATAAAGCGAAAGTTTACCTATTGGGATGGGGGATGAAGAAGATGACCCAAGTGCAGGCACCATGATTTAGAAATGACTGGTGAACAGAAGAGAGTTGACAGAGAGAAAAACAAATCTTACACCCTCACTGTTTTTATTTCAGAATGCCTAGTATATATTAACTCAGCTAGACACCATGGGGATAACTTTGCCTTCTTGTTGAAAGAACACTATTAAAGCAAGACACACGAGCAATTTTGAGAGAGTTTTAAGTATTGAATTGAGACTCAGGAACACCATTCTAGGTTTGACCCATTTGCTAGATTGCAATATAACTGCAAATAATTTAATGCCACATGCTCCTCAACACTGGGGAACCTTAACTTCTGACTGCCTCAGTTTCCTCATCTGTAAAGTGGGGATAATAAGAAGTACCTACTTCCAAGGAATATTGTAAGAATAAAGTGAGATTTTATCTGTAAGCATCTTACAAATCATTAAAGCATTATATAGATGCTATTCTTAGTGTTTCAAATGGGGAAATGAATTAACACTTCCCAGAGAATATTATGAGGTTTAATTAACAGCTACATCTTGTATCTGTGCGTATTATTATCCAATAGCAAGTGATAGTATCTGGATATTAGAAAACTCCTTGCTGGAATTACTTAAATCTGAATAGGATGAAATTCTCAAAGGACCAATTCTGTGCTGGCTGGAATATTGATAAAAAAAATACTGTATTTTGGTTTATTCCAATGTCTTATTCTTATGATTCTCAGATATAAGTAACATTTCTGTATTCATCCATGCAGTAGAACTGATTATCAAATTCCCAACTAAAACATTAACCCTGTTAAACCCCTGAACCCTTCCATTTTGGTGATTTAAAAAATCAGCATGATCATAGAAAACATATTGAAATAATTTCATTGTGTTCAGTTTAATAATTTTGTAAATATCCATGATTACTGTTTTCCTCATTTCCCATCACAAAGGAACAGTCTTTACTGTCTGAACACTACCCTTATTGTTTCTTAAATTTAGTGTTGTTTAATAATGGTAAGGATAAAGAAAACTAAGCAGACTTTAAACCAGAAATGAACTTTTATCATTAAGATGAGCTTGCTGTTAAAACTCCCAGTCTTCAACAAGGGTTTAGATTACCCTATAGGACAAGTGTTTTTTGCTTTTTTTTTTTTTTGGAGGGGGAAGGTAGGGCAGTTGGGGTTAAGTAACTTGCCCAAGGTCACACAGCTAGTTTTTTTGTGTTAAGTGTATGAGGCCAGATTTGAACTCAGGTCCTCCTGACTCCAGCCGCCCAAGGACAGCTGTTGCTTCTGTAGTGATATGCCTCTTCAGGCATTCTTCAGAAAGCAGTAATTTCCTCCCTGATTAATCCTATGTAGCAGGTCATAAAACACAATTTCTGACAAGACTCCTATCAATAAACTTTTATAATTGACCTAAGTAGGGAAGGAGTCTATTTCAGCTTAACCATTTGGCATTTCATACTTATTACCAGTAAAAGGTGTGGAATTCCGGAGAGGTAATTCAGAATGCCTGGATTTGGTTCTCAGATTGATACCAGCTAGCTCTGTGAGCCAAAATATACAACTTTTCTGAGCATCATTTTCTTCATCTGTACAATGAGGAGGATCGGGCAAGATGATCTCCAAGGTCCCTCCAACTGCTAAAAGCTATGGAATTTTCCAAAGAGTTCATTGATTGTGGTGACTATGGTTTATTACCAAAGATATCAAGAAGTACATATAGTTTTATTTGCATTTTGGTCTGTTGAAAGTGGTAGAAAAGAAATTGTTTTCAAATGGACATATCTTCTCTAAAAGAGAAGAGATCCTGATGATAAAATAATAGAAATAATTACATATGTATGTCAGTTATAATTATATATGTATGTACCAATATGCACCATTATGTTAATATAATTTATACACATATATGTACATAGAACCACTGCTAGACAGTAAGAAGATTAGCCTTCAATCTTATTAATAGTTTAGTCTGCTGAAACAAAGTGGTAGCTAATATAATTTTTCAAATAGACGTATCTTCTACAGGTTTAGTGGATTTCAGTGAAAATTGTTGAATGGAGAGAGGCATCAAAAAAAGGCAAGAGACAAGAGGTGAAAAAAAGACAAAAGCAATAGAAAAACATTAAATATATAATATTATTTTAATTTGTATTTTATATACATGCAAAATATAAAATATTATTATATAAAATATTAAAATATAGCATTTATATATTTCTATATATGTGTATATAGTGATCTGCTTGATCCAGTTCAATATAAATTATATATATCTATTGTATTCTATTCAACATAAATATAGAAATTAATTATACAATATAAAATATTATATACAACCCAAGCATATGACATGACTATATTATATAACATGCATGTATGATATATTTTCTATATTATTTATACATTTTTACATATAAGCAAGCATATATATATATATATTATCTATATACTCACATTCCAGGTCTGCTGAGGTCTGAGTCTATTGGTCTGAGTTAAACAGATCACTCTTTAATGCTGTCTTCTCATCAAGTTTGGCTGCTCCAGCTACCAAGAGACTGTAATGGGCTGCAGTTGCTGGACCTTGGTGGCTCTTTTGACCTTTTGAAGTTCACAGGGTCACAACCTTATCTGTTCCATCTTAATACTCATTCAAACAGGAGTACATATTCATGACCATATGGAAACCTGGGTGAGGAGATAATGAGGTCACAACATTACCTGATACTGATATTACCTTGACCCAACCTAGAGGCCCAAAGCATTTCTTCTTCCTCCTCAGCTGACATTTATCAGAGAAGAAATAAAACATTAAGGACTACTGCTAGGCCCAGGGAGCTAGGGCAGTCTGGTCTCTTTCTCTCCCTAAGGAATCACTCTGCTTTGGACACACATACAAATTCCTAACCAGTTTGAGTCCTTTAGGAGCTTGGTCTCTAAAGAAAAAGGTTAGGCTCCCTTTTCTTACTCTTCGGCTCATTAAACGCTACCCCCCCACACCCCAACCCCCCGTGTCTTTGGTATTTACTAATATAATAAGGTTTTGGAGCATGTCTGGGGTCCATCCAAAAGAAGGATTAGAAAGGTACTCAATATACCATAGGGATAAGATATAAAACAAGTATGTATTTCCAATATTAAAAAAAAATTCACTAAAAGGTACAAAAAGACAGTGTAAATTGAGAAGACTTAAGCAATCAGTAGCCTATACCTTAAAAACTACCATTTTAATCTGCTGAGAGTTTGAGTCATAAACATCAGGATACAAATCAGTTTGTGAGATGACTAGATAGAGGTTGTTATATTTCATCTTAGTTCTATATTCTCTAAACAACTGCTAGTTCATATCCTTTGCCAATTTAACCTAGAACCTTGGACATTCTAGCTGCCAGGGGTCATTTCTTCAAGGGCATTGGTAGTTCCCAGGGACTACTTCTGAAGTGCAGCCAGCACTGACTGAGGAGCCAGGACTACCAGACCTCTTAAACTCACAAATTTCCAAGCCTAGACCCTTTAATGCCCAGTTCCTCACTCAGGAAAAAGAAACACAATAGAGAAAAGGCATCCAACACTCTCAAGCTTATCTAGGCAGGTCATGTACTTTTACTGTCATGCACTCATGGCTGCATGGTTGCCAGAGTAGGAAAGTATCAGCTTCCTTTTTCATATTCCTTCATAGAAAGTTGTTCTCCAATTGATAAATGATCAAAGTATATGAACATGTAGTTTTCTGATGAAATCAAAACAATTCATAGTCACATGAAAATAGGCTCTAAATCATTATTGATTACTAGAGAAACATAAATGAAAATAACTTTGAGATAGCATTTTATACCTACCAGATTGGCTAAAATGATTGAACGGGAAAGTGAAAAACGTGGGAGGCAATGTGGAAAAATGGGGACACTAATTCATTATCAGTGGACTCGTCAACTGATGCAACTATTTTGGACAGCAATTTGGAATTACTCCCAAAGAGTTATTAAAGTACCTATACCCTTTGACTCATCAAACCACTACTGGGTCTATTTCCAAAGATGATTAGGGAAAAAGGAAAAGGACCTATATGTTCTAAAATATTGATAGCAACTCTATTTGTGATGGCAAAGAACTGAAAATTGCAGGGATGACCATCAATTGGGGGACAGTTGAACAAGTTGTGGTATATGATTCTGATGGAATACTATTGTGCTATGAGAAACAGTGAGCTCAGTGATCTTAGAAAAACATGCATAGACTTGCACTAAATAATGAAGACTGAAATGAGCAGAACCAAGAGAACATTGTATGCAGTAATAGCAATATTGTTTTAATGACTTTAAGTGAACAAGTCATTTTTTACTATTATAAATACCCAAATTAACTACAAACGACATATGAAGGAACATACTATCTGCATCCCGAGAAAGAACTGATAAATAGAAGTATGTATAGAATGATTTTCCATGTGTGTATATATGTATATATATATGCATATATTCATGTATGCATATACATATTTATGTCTAATTGTAGCCATCTCTAGGGTAGGGAGGGATGGAAGAAAAAAAGGAGGGAAAAGTAGGGGAAAGAAATTTAGATGATAACTTTTTAAAAATAGCAAGTTGTACATAATAGATTTGAGTTTCATGTGTGATCTTTTTGTCATACTATATTATAAAAATGCTCCTTTTATCCCATAAATTAAAAATAAAATTAAATTTAAAAAGTTTATTGAGTCATCAGTACTCAGTGCTTGAGTATTCAGTGCCCAATACTATTTGATCCAGAATTGATGCAACCTTGTCTTAAATCAGTAGTTCCTTCAGAACAGAGCACATGTCTTATTGGAAGAAGCCAGGCAACTCAGGGCATTTTCTATGAGATGGCTGTTATAGGTCAATTCTGTGTGTTCTCCTTGGGGACATATTTAACTTAATCTTTGCTACCCATAGTATAAATTTATCACTACTATAAGATAAAGGAAACTAGTTTGCAAAAATTTTAATAGCCCTCTAAATTTTCATTACCAATTTTTATATTTTTCATTGCAGATGTCTATACAGCAATAGCAGAAATGCAGCTGGTAATAAATCACATCTATAGCTTGAAAAAGTTTCAAACCAGAACCATATGAAAATTGCCAATTTTTATTCAGGCTATTGACAACTAATTTTTTTAAGTCATAGGATAATCTTCATTTTTATATACATAAAGTCCAATCTAATAAACATTTATTTGCTTACTATGTGCTAGGCATTATGCTAGGCTCTGGGGATACAATGTATAAAAGGAAAAGATAGTCCCTGTCTTTAAGGACCTAACAACTCAAAGTGGGACATAACTCAGAGACAGGAGTAGGAAAAGACAAGGAAGGACACCAGGGAGGTTCATCCAAGGAGTTGAAACCTGACATAGCAGTAGATACTTTTGCTTGAAGTTCAGTCATTTCAGTCATGTCCAACTCTTCCTGACCCCATTTTGGGGTTTTCTGAGCAAACATACTGGAGTGTTTTGCCATTTCCTTCTCTAGTTCATTTTACAGATGAAGAAACTGAGGCAAACAGGGTTAAGTGACTTGCCCAAGGTCATATAGCTAATAAAACCTGAGGCCGGTTTTGAATTTATAAAGATGAGTCCTACGGATTCCAAGATCAGTGTTCTATTCAGTGTCCCACTAGCTGTCCCCAAGCAAATACTAAATGAACACAGATAAAGTACTTAAACCATTTCTGAACAGTAATTTAATGAATCATACTTTCTAGTGATTTCACTGGCTGTTTACTGAATAATAAGCAGATGTTATAATTATCAATAAACTTCCCACCCACCCCCCCCAAAAATCAAAGCCATGAAGGGTTTCAAACCCATATTTAGGCACACTTTGGGAGGATAAGATTCTATGAAAGAGAAGGAAAGTCATGCTTCCTCTTGCTCAATGGTGACATCTACTGATGATTGGAAGAGATGTTGCTTAAGTTACGAAAGTATTTGGGTTGTGATCATTGACGGTAACAAATTCAAGTTGCTAACAGAATTGATTCTCCACTTTGTGGGCTTTCCAAGTCCTTTGCTTCTGCCTTTCTTACCTGCTGTCTGCCTTTTGGTCATGTAAATGTTCACCTGAACCCTGACCTGATGATAACTAAAGATGAATAAACTCAAATCGTTCAATTTTGCTGTCTGTTCATTCATTCAAGCATGCATGCACTCTTTCATTCAGTCTATGAAGCAGATACCTAATACTAATGTAGTAGACACCTTGTAGGACAAAAAATGAGGTAATGTTAATATTCTAGTAAACAACTTGCTACTGAAAGTGATTGAAATCATTGTAAAAAAATGAGATTAAAATTTATGTGTATGTCTGTATTTATCAAAGGTTAAGTTGTTTATTAAGAGAAGTAAGAAGGTAAAGAAGAGGAAGAGAAGGAGGAGAAGAAAGGAGAGGAATATGGAGAAGAAGAGAAGAAAGGAGGAAGAAGGGAGGAAGGAAGGAAGGAAAGAAGGAAGGAAGGAGGGAAGGAAAGAAGGAAGATAATAAGTATAATAAAATATTATTAATAAAAGGATTTGTTCTATAAAACTTGGACTTAGTCAAAAGTCTGAACCCAAGGACCTAGAAGGCCAGAGGTTCCCTATCCCTGCTAGAATTTCCAGGATAATAATGAAAAAATTGAAAGAAGGAATGGGGAACAGCACTTTCAGACCTCCAAACATTTTTTTTTTAAACAGCAATAATGGAAATAATTTGGCACTAGTTGAAACACATAAAAGCAGAAAGGAAACTTTGGGAATAGTAGCACATTCCAGTGGCCAGATCTTATGCATACCAGATTCTATCATTCTTTAACTGTCACTGCAGATTCTTCCTACACTTTTGCATTATCTACTACAATGTATGTATTATTAATGTTTCAAATGATATTTTAAGGGAAAGATCTGATGATCTGATAGAGACAATTCATAAGAAAACTCTTATTGTTCACCTGACCAAAAGAAAATCTTTTAGTACCCTTTTCCATTCCCTAAATGTTACTGGTCATATAGTGTCTTAATATTGTTTTACCAGAATGCTAGAATTCTGTCTTTATTCATGTGCCAGGTATTATTCTGGCTAATTTCAGTTAAAAGGAAATATTCTAAACATATATGTTTTTTCATTGTTTAGTGAAATATTTTTCAGTTAAAAATCATTATATTTGAATTTCAGTTTTTCTTTTAGTTGCCTTACTAATTGTATACTTTTTTAATGAAAGGTTTTTGTGTTTGTAAAAAACACATAAATCTATTTTTGCTTGTGCTTAGATCGTGATTACTACCCTTACTTTCTTTGTTTTAGCAGAAGCATAATAGATTCTGTCCCAGTCCCTTACGTTTACCCGAGTGTATCTCTTTTCTTCAGATTTGTTTCTTGTAAATAGCATATTGTAGGATTCTGGTTTTTAATCCATTCTGTTATCTGCTTCCATTTTATGGGTGAGTTCATTCCATTCATATTTATAATATGAATATACACTTATATACACTGTGTATTTCCCTTCATGCTATTTTTTGCTTGTTTATCGCCCTCCCCTTCTCTTACCACCCACCCTGTCCCTCCTCACAAGTGTTTTACTTCTGATCACTGCCTTCCCTAATATACTCTCCCTTTTTTCAATCTCCCCTCCTCCTTCTATTATCTCCATCACACCTTACTTCCTTAAAGGGTAAGATAGATTTCTATACACAACTGAGTGTGTGTATTATTTCCTCTTTGAACCAATTTTGATGAGAGTAAGGTTTAAGTTTTGCCCACCACCTTCGCACCCTGCCCCCATCTTCCCCTCCATTATAATAGCTTTTTAATGCCTCTTTTATGTGGAATAATTTAACCCATTCAATCTCTCCCCTCCTTGTTCCAGTGCAATTTTCTTTCAACTCCCTTTATTTTGTTTTTTTTTTCTTGAGGGGAGGAGGGGTAGCATCCTTTCAAAGTCGCCTTGTATCTGCACCCTCTGTCTATATATATATATATATATATATATATATATATATATATATATATATTCCTTCTAATTGCTTTGTAGTAATAAAGTTGTTGAGTTACAAATATTACCTTGCCGTGTAGAAATAGAAACTATTTAACCTTATTGAATTTCCTATGTTTTCTGTTTCTTGTTTCTTTTTGATCTTTTTATGTTTCCCTTGAGTCTTGTATTCAGGGGTCAAATGTTTTTTATTTAGCTCTGGTCTTTTAATTAGAAATTATTGAAACGCCTTTATTTCATTAAATATCCATTTTTCTCTTGAAAGATTATATCCAGTTTTGCTGGGTAGGTGATTCTTCTGTATAATCTTACTCCTTTGCCTTCTTGAATATCATATTCCAAGCCATCTAGTTTTTTAATGTGGATGCTGCCAAATCCTGTGTAATTCTGACTGTATCTCTACAATATTTGAATTGTTTCTTTTTGGCAGTTTGCAGTAATAATACCTACAATGTAGTAGATAATGCAAAACTGTAGGAAGAATCTGTAGTGACAGTTAAAGTAAGGATAGAATCTGGTGTCCATAAGATCTGGTTACTGGAGTGTGCTACTATTCCCAAAGTTTATATTTGAACATTGCTCTTCCTATTACATTTTTAAAAGTCAAATCCATTAAAATGGACAGTATTAACAAATTTAATCTTTCAATTCTGATGAGAATAAATTTTTAAGAATCAATTTCTAAACATAGCCTCTCTTCACCTGGCAGGATTTGACTTCATTTGAATCCTCTTCTCCATAGACGCTTTTAACATACCTACATAACAAGTCTATGAGTGTAAAACAGTTCTTAGACCCTTAACCCAAATCCAATGTATATGACCTTTAAGAGTTTAAAAATAAGGGGCAGCTAGGTGGCCCAGTCCTAGAGTCAGGAGGACCTGAGTTCAAATGTGACCTCAGACACTTGACATATTTACTAGCTGTTTGACTTTGGGCAAGTCACAACCCCAATTGCCTTGCCTTTCTCCCTCAAAAAAAAAATATATATATATATATACACACACATATATGTGTGTGTGTATATGTACTCTTATACTCTTAAGGGCAATGACATCATATGGGTACTTAGCTTAAGTATGCCATTCCATTCTTTCCATTAAAGACATTTACGAGTCACAAAACTGGCCCATTTAAACTAATTCACTTTCCAATTATTTTGGCAAATATTTAAAATAATCCTTTTAGAAGTTTAACCTTCAATTTAAAAACATCTGGAATAATTCTGAAAGAGATTTACATATTACTGACTGAAGACAGACCAGTCTATAGTTATAAATTTTACAAGGTTAATCTTACATTAAAAGGCTAAATAATTTTTCACCTCTCTCATTATGGCAGATACATACTTTAGAACCTTATTTTTCACAAGGAAAACTCAGTTCCTTCAATTATTTATGAAATATTTGTAAGTTGTCCTTTAACCAAAAATCTAATTTCTATCCAATTCAGAGTCAGCAAGAAAAAGGGTCGTTTTGTCAAATTTGCAATTCCTTTCTCAGAACCTGTCTCAAGTTGTTTTCAGTGTTGGCACATCCAATACAGGCACAACTGAAGACAGGGGAATGGCACATAATTCTTAAGGAATTTTACTAAATGAACCTGCAAATTAAAATATTTATCAAGTTTATAATGACAGCAGTTAATCAATGCTTTTCTTGTTTCATTAGCTGGATACCTAAAATATCATAGGAATACATGTATTAAATAAACCTGCTTCAGTATGAATCACCAACAAACTTGATGGGAAAGAGGGCACAGGCAAAGCATTTACAATTCTAACTGACGTCTTCTTTAGATTTTAAGGTAGATGCATAAAAGTGGAACAGAACTTCTATAAGCATTTATTCTGCAGTATTGTAATGAGTTATTTTATACAATATGAACATCAATATAATTACAATTGTAAAAAAAAATATGACAAGGATTAACTGATTTTTCAGGATTTCCAAATCAGGACCCAACTGTACATTTACACAGAATAGTCTTTCAATGAAGCCCTAAAGGGAATAGCATTAAAATGAGTATTCTGTAGTCCCCTTATTTTTACCGATCAACAGTTTGTTTAAAAAGCAGCTGAAGGTTTATTACCTAAGGTCTGAGATAGTAGAAGAGTCAATAGGTGCCATGAATTAATTCACCTGTAAACAACTTTATGCCTGAACTGATCAGCCACTTCTGGAGGAAGTGGAGTCTTAGGATGTTTGCTCTCCAAGTGCTGTTTGAAGGTTTTGGGGTCTGGCATTTGTGTTCTACAGACAGTACACGTATATATCAAAGCAATCTTAGCAACAGCCTTTTGATCATGTCCTTGTTTCTTTTTCTGCCCAAGTTTTTTTTTTTTGGCATTTTTCTGCTGAGACTGAATCTTCTGCTCTCCATTAGTCATATCAGGACAGTCTAGTGTCTGAGGTGCTGTGAGGGGCAAGGATACCGGGTGATGGGAGAAAAATTGATCAAACTAAAAGAGATAAAGAAGGAAACTATATCTTGCTGAAAGGTACCATAGAGAATGAAGTCATATCAATACTAAACATATATGCACCAAATGGTATAGATCCACATTTTTGAAGAAGTTGAATGAGTTACAGGAGGAAATACATAATAAAACTATACTAAGTGGAGGACCTTAACTTTCCCCTTTCAAAATGAGATAAATCTAACCCTAAAAAAGTAAGAAGTTAAGAAGATGAATAAAATTCTAGAAAAGTTAGATATGATAGATCTCTGGAGAAAATTGAATGGGAATAAAAAAAATATGCCTTTTCTTAGCAGTACATGACACCTACACAAAAATTGACCATGCATTAGGATGTTAAAAAAATCTCAAAAACCAAATGCAGAAAAGCAGAAACAGTAAATGCATTCTTTTCAGATCATAACGCAGTAAAAATTACATTCAATAAAGGACACAGGAAAGAGAAATTAAAAATTGAAAATCCTAAAAACTAACAGGTCAAAGAATAAATCATAAAAACAATTTATAATTTCATTAAAGAAAATGAACAACCTATCAAAATTTATGGGATGCAGCCCAAGTGATAACTAAGGGAAAATTCTTATTTATAATTGCTTATATCAATAAAATAGAGGAAAAGTAGATCAATTAATTGGGCATGCAACTTAAAAAACGAGAAAAAGAACAAATAAAAAATTCCTAATTAAACGCCAAATTGGAGATCCTGAAAATCAATGGAGAGAAGAATAAAATTGAAAGTAAGACAACCATCAAACTAATAAATAAAGTCAGAAACTGGTTTTATGGGGGAGGGTGATAATAAAATAAACTGCTGGTTGATTTGATTTAAAAAAGAAAAGAAGAAAATTAAATTAATGGTATCAAAAATGAAAGAAGTGAATTCACCACCAATGAGGAGGAAATTAAGACAACTGTTAGGAACTATTTTGTCCAATTATATGCCAATAAATTTGACAACCAAAATGAAATGGATGAAAAATCTATGAAAATATAAATTATCCAAATTATCAGAAGAAGAAATAAAATACTTAACCCAAACTTATAAAAAGAAATTGAACAAGCCATCAATAGACTTTCTAAGAAAAAAAAAACAACCCAGGACCAGATGAATTCACAAGCAAATTCTACCAAGCATTTAAAGAACAATCAATCCCAATACTATATAAGCTATTTGGGAAAATAGGCAAAGAAGGAGTTCTATTAAATTCTTTTATGACACAAATATAGTGCTGCTAGCCAAACCAGGAAGAGCTAAAACAGAGAAAGAAAATTATAGACCAATTTCCTTAATGAACATTGATGCAAAAATTTTAAATAAAATGTTGACAAAGAGATTATAGCAAGATATCATGAGGATCATACACTATAACGAGGTGGGATTTTTAACAGGAATGCAAGACTGGATCAATATTAGGAAAATTATTAGCATAACTGACCATATCAATAACAAAACCAACTGAAATCATGATTATCTCAATAGACAAAATACAGCACCTATTCCTATTAAAAATACTAGAAAGTGGGCAGCTAGGTGGCACAGTGAATAGAGCACTGGCCCTGGAGTCAGGAGGACCTGAGTCCAAATCCAGCCTCAGACACCTAACACTTACTAGCCATGTGACCTTGGGCAAGTCACTTAACCCCAACTGCCCTGCCCTCCCTGCTCCAAAAAAAAAAAGAAAAAACAAACAAAAAAAAATACTAGAAAGCATAGGAATAAATAGGGTTTACCTTAAAATGATAAGTAATATTTATCTAAAACCATCAGCAGTCATTATGTGTAACAGGGATAAGCTAGAAGTGTTCTCGATACAATCAAGGGTCAACAAGGATACCCATTTTCACTCTATTATTTAACATTGTACTAGAAAGGTTAGCTGTAGCAGTAAGAGAAGAAAAAAGAAATTAAATAAATTAGAATAGGCAATGAGGAAACAAAACTATCACTCTTTGCGGATGATATGATGCTATACTTAGAAAATCTTAGAGAATAAATTTAAAAATTACTTGAAATTATTAGCAAATTTGCAGGTTACATAATAAATCCACATAAATCATCAGCATTTCTACATATTACTAACAAAGCCCAGAAGCAAGAGATAGAAAAAGAAATTTTATTTAAAATAACTGTAGACAATATAAAATACTTAAGAGTTGACTTACCAAGACAAACCCAGGAAGTGTATGAACACAACTGCAAAACACTTTTTCACACAAAGTCAGTTCTAAATAACTGGAAAAATATCAATTGCTCATGGGTAGGCTGAGCCAATATACAAAAATGACAATTCCACCAAAATTAATCTATTTATTCAGTGTCATAGCAATAGAACTATTAAAAATTATTTTATAGAGCTAGAAATAATTATAGCAAAATTCATCTGGAAGAGCAAAAGCTCAAGGATAATAAGGGAATCAATGAAAAAGTGTAGAAAAGAAAGTGGTCTAGCTGTACCAGATTTCAAACTGTATTATAAAGCAATAACTATCTAAACAATCTGGTACTGGCTAAGAAATAGAGTGGTGGATTAGTGGAATAGATTAGGTACAAATTATATTATAGTAAATGACCATAGTAATCTAGTATACAATAAACCCAAAGTTCCAGCCCTTTGGAACAAAACCTCATTCTTTGACAAAAACTGCTGGGAAGACTGAAAAACAGTATGGCAGAAACTAGGTATAGACCAACATCTCACACTGTATTCCACGACCAAGTCAAAATGGGTTTATAATTTATACATGAACTGTGACACCGTAAGCAAATTAAAAGAGCATGGCATTGTTTATCTGTCAGATTTACAGTTAAGGGAAGAATTTAGGACCAAAGAAGATATGGAGAGCATTGAAAAATGTAAAACAGATCATTTTGATTACGTAAAATTAAAAAGGGTTTGCACAAACAAAACCAATGCAAATAAAATCATAAGAAAAACAGAAAGCTGGGGGGACAGGGAATTTGCAACAAGTATCTTTGATAAACATCTCATTTCTCAATTACATAGAGAACTGAGTCAAAGTTATAAAAATGCAAGTCATTCCCCACTTGATAAATGGTCGAAGGATATGAACAGGCAGTTTCCAGACAAAGAAATAAAAATTATCTATAGTGATGTGAAAAAATGCTCTAAATCACTATTGATAGAACAATGCAAATTAAAACAATTCTGAAGTACCACCCCCACCTATCAGAGTGGCTAAACAGGAAAATGTTGGATTTGGAAGGTACGTGGGAAAACTGGGACACTAACGCACTATTAGTAGAGTTGTGAACTGATCCAACAATTCTGGAGAGTAATTTGGGACTAAACCCAAAGGTCTATAAAACTCTGTATAATCCTTTGATACAGTAATACCATTGCTAGGTCTGTATACCAAAGGCATCCAAAAAAAGGGGGAAAGACCTTTTTGTACAAAAATATTTATAGCAGCAATTTTTGTGTTGGCTAAGAAGTGGAAATCAAAGGGATACTCATCGGGAATGGCTAAACAAGCTCTGATATATGATTGTAATGGAATATTATTGTGCTGTAAGAAATGACAAGAAGGATGATTTCAGAAAAACCTGAAAAGACTTAGATGAATAGATGTATAGTGAAGTGAACAGAACCAGGAGAACATTGAATGCAGTAATAGTAATATTGTGCAATGATCAACTGTGAATGACTTAGCTTCTGAACAATATAACGACCCAAGACAATCCCAAAGGACTAATGATAAAGCATATTATCCATGTCTGTGGAAGGAACTGATATTGATTGAAAACAGAATGAAGCATGCTATTTTTTATTTTATTTCTTTCATTTTTCTTTTATTTGAGTTTTCTTGTACAAAATGACTAATATGGAAATGCACATTACTTTTAAAATATTTTTTAAATTTTAAACATATATTTACATATGTATACATACATACATATATACATATATGTGTATATATACATCTCCAGATCAATAGAATAAACTAGATAAGCAAGCATAAGAATCAAAATAAGTTTAATCTAATATTTCATAGGGATAAATGTGAAATTCTATATCTACATTCAAAAAATCAACTTCAAAATTGCAAAGTGGAAAGGAAGAGAAGACAATTAGCATATGTATGTGTATTTATTTGTTTATTTTATTACATGAGAGACACTATGCTATGCTTTTTGCAAATATCTCATTTGGTCCTCACAACAACTTTGGGAGGTAGGTGCTAATAATAGTATATACTACTACTATTCTTCCTATTCTACAGTTGAGTAAATGGAGGCAAACAAAGGTTTAGTAACTGGCTTAGAGACTGAAGCTAAATTTGAAATGAGGTCTTAACTCCAGACCCTGTGTTCCATACACTGTGCCACTACCAAGGAAGCAATAAGAAAATAGTTCATATGAAAAAGGCTCTGATAATTATAGTGGACCTCATGCTCATTATAATCAGCCAATAGTATGACATGGCAGTAAAAACAAACATAAAAGACCACCCTAATGTAATCTCAGTCTGAATTAAGAGAAGCAAAAATGTTAGAACGAGAGAAATGAGAGTTCTGTAGCACTCTACCCTAGTTAGACTGTATCTTGAGTATAGTGTTTAATTCTGTGGGCTACATCATAGGAAGAACATTGACAAGGTGAAGGGCATTCGAGGAGGGTAACAAGAATGATAAAGGGACTTACGGTCATGACATTGAGTCCCAGTTGAAAGAAAACCTGAGAATATTTAGCCTGGATCAAAGATAAATGGGGAAGGGGCAAGAGCCATCTGGTGAAAAATGTCTTTGAAGCAGTGCCAAGTAGAAGGAGGATTAGATTCGTTCTTCTTGGCCCAAGAGTCAGAACAAGAAACAATGGGTGAATGTACAAGAAGTAAATTTTGGCAGCTTTTTGGGAAAATCTTCACTATAAAGCTGTATAAAAATAGAAGGAGGAGTTGCCGTAGGAGAAAGCGGATTTCCTCCCCTGTTTGTCAAACACAGTCTGAGTGATAATTTTTGGGCATGTTTTAGGAAAAATGCCTTTGCAGAAATGAATTGGGCTAAATGGTTTATGAAGAATGTAGACAAATGGTTTCAAAACCAAATAATTTAAGATTGAGATGGAACTACAGTGGCCATAAACTCCAACCTACCCCTGAAAGGAATCTTGACTTTAAAATATCCTATAATCTTTTTCATTTCTAAGATTCTGTGATTCTGTATCTACGTTTAATGTGAACTTAAATTTCTGAGACATTGTAGATGCTTTTAGTTGAAACTTCCTTTAAATTACAACACTGTTGGAGGTGGCTAGGTGGCTAGGTGGCACAGTCAATAGAGCGCTGGTCCTGGAGTCAGGAGGACCTGAGTTCAAATGTGGCCTCAGACACTTAACACTTACTAGCCATGTGACCTTGGGCAAATCATTTAACCCCAATTGCCCTGCCTTCCACCCCTCCAAAACGCAAAAAACATAAATTACAACACTACATGCTGTCCATTGATGTTTTGATTTTTTCCCCCCTTTTTGGAGGGGGAAGGCAGGGCAATTGGGTTTCAGCGACTTGCCCAGGGTCACAACTAGTACGTGTTAAGTGTCTGAGGCTAAATTTGAACTCAGGTCCTCCTGACTCCAGGGCCAGTGCTTATTCACTGTGCCACCTAGCTGCCCCTGATTTGTTTTTAACAAAGAGTTTCTTTTCCTTCTTTCTCTTTATTTTCTTTCCTTTTAAAAATAATAATTTTATTGATATCTTTTGCTTCTTACATTTCCAGACTTTGTGTCAATATGTCTTCTTTTCTCCTACTATGAGGGTCTTCCAATTTAATAAATAATATCTTTTAAAGTTTAAAAAAAAAGAAAAGAAAAAGGGGAAGAGAATGAACCTGAAAAACTGATCAATGTATTAAAAAAAAAGTCTGCAAACATATGCAGTATAACACACTCATGAGCTCCCCACTTCTGCAAAGGAGTAGAGCAGGGCATCTTCTCACACTTATTCATCAGAGCTATGCTCATTCTTCACAATTTTGTAACATTTACACTTGATTGTTTCATGGTTGCTCTTTCCATTTATATTCTTGTAATTGTGTACATGGTTTTATTGACTCTGTTTACTTCACTATGTATCAATCAGATTGTGAAAATCTTTCCAAGCTTCTCTATGTTCATCACATTTGTTTCCTATGGAACAGTAACATTCCATTGCATTCAGATACTACAAGTTTTTTAGTTATTCCCCCAATTAGTGGGAATCTACTTTTTTTCTAATTCTTTGTATCACGGAAAGCATCTTAAATATTTTGATGTATTGGGGGAGTTTCTTTCTATCAATCGTTTCTTTGGGGGTATAAACATAGTATTGGAATTTCTGGGTCAAAGAGAATGGGACATTTTAGTCACTTTATTGCATAATTCCAAATTGGTTTCCAAAATGTTGAGGGATTTTTTTTTTAAATGGATTTACAGTTATACCAGCAATGCACTGTTGTGCCCATCTTCTTACAACTATTCCAATATTTACTATTCCCATTTTTCATCTTTGCTGATGTACTAGATGTGAGGTGAAATGAAAAGACTGTTTTGATTTGCATTTCTCTTATTAGTGATTTGGAATATTCTTCCACAAGTTGCTGATAGTTTGCTATTCTTCTTTTTTGAATCATTTGTTCTTTAATTATTTGTCTGTGGGGAATGACTTTTGATCATATATAATACATATGTGTTGATCTTTTAGTTTATATATATAGATATATATATCTGTATATATGTATCTGTTATATATAGATATATGTATATACACACATTATACATATGTGTATGTATACATCCATATTGTGTGTGGATAGATAGATAGATAGATAGATAGATAGATAGATTTTGGCTGCCAAACCTCCATCAAAGAAATATAAACAAATTTCATTTAATTTTTCCTTCATGAATTTATTAATATGGCATTTGGAGAGTATTAATTTAATATTGGTTTGCTGTCTAAGATCTCTTTAATGTTGTTTCTTGGTTATCTCTTTTAATGTTGCAAAGTTTTGTTTCAAAGTAGCATAATCTCAAGTCTCGCATTTCGGATTCATCTGATGCACGGTAAATTTTGTTCCAGCTCACCATTTGTATTTTATATATGCATTTGGTTTCTAGGTATGTTTCTTGCAAATAGATTGTGAAGCGGTTTTTCCTCTCCCATCTGGTACTCTCTTTGGAGGACTGGGCTTCAAAGCTATCTTAACCTTTTCCTACACTGGGGAATTAATTTACTTTTCACTGACCTAAGTCTCTGCTAAAATTACATCTGGGGGGAACAAAACTGTACTCAGCTGGATGTCAATCCCCTTTCTTCCAGGTCTGGTAGAGCCCCACCTACACACTGGCCCCCCGCCCCAATCACCTCCATTCCTTCATTCTCCGGCTGAGCACTGCTACAGTGCAGTGCTGGGCCAGGCACAGCAATCTTATGTTTGTCTAAACTTCTACCTCTTCCTCATAGGGCGGATTGGGGGTGCCGAGTTGAGTTATCTTGCTTGTTGTCATAGACTAGTGGGTGAGCACAGCGGCAGAAGGAAGGGTATGTGCTGCCAGAAACAGCAGCAGCAGCAAGAAAATTGCTGAGTGGGTCATCATGTGTATGCCATTGTGTAACCCAGACAGAGTATGTGGAAGGTGGAGGAAGGAGTCCTAAATCAAAGTGTTAAAAATGAGATTACCTTTCTATGCTGTGAATTCATCAGGCTTTTTTTTTCTTTTTCTGGGTATCTCAGTTTGAGAAGATGGGTATAGTTTACCTCTAACATATCATTCTTATTTTGGGGAGGTTTAAGAGGTTGTAGGAATCAGAGGAAATGTCTAGTCTTTCATTTTGTTTGTTATATAGCTTTAAAATTCTTTTCTTTCTTTTTTAATCTTTGTTACAACAGGTAGTTTGCTAGGTAGACAAAGTAGGGAGAATATATTCAGAAATGAGGGTGGTGAAAAAAATGTTATCCATAAAATATGATTAAGAAAAAAAGAATAGTTTACATGGTCAGATACTAAATGGCAAATTAACAGTTATCATTAGTGCTGAAGGATAAAGAGGGCATAAAGAAATGAAATCCGTAGATGATTAAGAATTTTCATTTGAACCACTCGGTTCAATATCCTTCCTCAGAGCTCTTAACATGTAGCAAAACTGACAGTGAATCAATAGGGATTTACTGAGTACTTACCTGCTAAATGGCTAAATGTATACTGGGTTAAGTAGAAAATTTTCACTTCACTGAACTTTTTATTAGAACCAGAAGTCTTCCAGTAAATCTCTGTCCTCCATGCTACTCAAGATTTTAGAAGCAAGGTTGTGTGGGTAAATGTTTAATAACTGACTCTCCAAAAAAAGTTGAGTCATTTCAGTTACATTTGACTCTTCATGAACCTATTTGGGGTTTTCTTGGCAAACCAATCCAGTATCTTTTCCATTTTCTTCTCCAGATGATTTTAGAGGTGAGGAAATTGAGGCAAACAGGGTTATGTGGTTTACCCAGAGTTACAGTTAGTAAGTGTCAGAGGCCAGATTTGAACTCAGAAAGATGAGACTTCCTATGAAGTCTGGCACTCTATCTACTGAGTCACTAAGCTGCAAGTATAAATGATACACTTTAATCTGCAATATTATAATTTTTCCATCACTTTCTTAAGTCTAGACAATTATCAGAATGATAAATCTAGGCCTGATTTATACCATTTGCCAATTTCTGGGATGGAAATACTCACTCTGAAAATTTAACAACTAGCTCTTGTGAGCCAGTCCAAGTAGGTTCCAGCACCCAAGTGCAAATAAAAGACAGGCCCTACCTTTTGAGAAGCTTATACTGTAACTAGAAGTACTAAACCAACAAATATTAAATGAATAGAGAATAAATAACAAATTATATGATAATGACTGTAAGTTTGGAAGGATACTGTTGGACCTGGCAGTTGACCTAAAGACTGAATTTCTGTCTCATTTTGTTTGACCTAGGGGGGGAGAAAAAGCTAGAAAAGCTTAAAGGGGTAAATGTGGGGTCAAAGTTATTGATCCAAACAAATGTGGAAAAAGAAGAAAACATTGACAGGAGGGACAGGAGAAGGGCTCATGGAAAAAGTGGGACTGGAGGTTAGTCCAATGAAGGATGAATAGGACCTAGGTCATTGGAAAACAACCAGATTTGAGACTGGCAAGGTTTACATGAACAGAAAGAAAGATTTTGAAAAAGAGGATAATTGTGATCTGTGTTGCAAGAAATAAAGAAGTTGCCCAATCTTGTTCACAGAAGAATAGGAAATAAAGTTGGATGGATAGGGAAAGGTAAAATTATAGAGGTTCTTGAAAACAAGTCCAACAAATTTGGACTTGTTGATAATATGATACTGTAGGTGTCTGGAAGAGGAATGACATGATGTTGGCAGGTTCTTAGGAAGATTAACATGGCAATAGTACACAGGAAGAATGGGAGTGAGGAGTGCCTAGAGGCAGGGTTCCAGATAAGAGAATAACACAGGTTTAGAAGAGTCTGAACTAGAGTTACATCACTGAGACTGGAGAGTAATGGGCAAATTAGATACTTGGAAGAATTAAAGGCCTTATTTGTTGGTTAAAATTAGGGGATGACAGAGAGGAAAGAATCAAAGATAATGCCAAGATTTCTAGCCTAGATAACTAGGAAAAACAGAAAGCAATTGCATGATTAGTGAATTCCATTCAAAGAAAAGAAAATTTCATTTCTAGATAAAGTCTTTGTTATCCTATGCAGAACAACTTTTACATTAGATCAGTTGGAATGAAGAAGTTAGATGGGGGAAAAAGTAGAAGTATGGTCATGGAAACTTTTTTTCTGATTTTGTTATTATCACTATTATTATTCATAACAACAAC
The DNA here is from genome assembly GCA_028627135.1 of Pseudochirops cupreus. NCBI lineage: Eukaryota > Metazoa > Chordata > Mammalia > Diprotodontia > Pseudocheiridae > Pseudochirops > Pseudochirops cupreus. The sequence continues at coordinate 135,907,219 of CM053582.1, read as the reverse complement.
ATAACGAGCATTTAGGTAGCTACTATTATGTGCCAGACATCATGCTAAGTGCTTTGCAAATACTATCTTATTTGATCCTCACAATAGCCCTGGGAGGTGGATGCTATTATTATTATTCCCATATTCCAGTTGAGGAAACTGAGGTAAATAGAAGTTAAGTGAGTTGTCCAGGGTCACACAGGTAATATATATCTAACACTGGATTTGACACAAACCAGTAACACTAGTGCTGAAAAGCTCTTGTTAGGCTGGGCCAGAGTGCTAAGGAATAATACAAGGACCAGAACAGGACACCAGGAAAGGACACCGTCTCTGTATATGTCTGAGGGGACGGGACTGCATAGCACACCTCTAAGCCTGAAGGAAAGAGCCCAGCATCCAGTAGGGCAATTTCTGACCACTTAAAAGTCAGTTGGGGCAGAGATTTCTTCTGCTGAACCATGAATTGCCCAGCTAGGCAAGAGGTCAGGATACTTTTAAGATTTGGCCCTTGTGGAAACCATCATCTGAGGAGACAGAGGCAGAACGTGAATACGGGAAAATCAGGAAGAAAAAAAAGACTGAAATTAAAGATCTCGGGAGGAAGACTCAAAGATTTTAGACGTAAGCAGACAGATCAACAAGGAAAACAACAGCAACAGAAGGAAATACGGCCTCCATATGTAGTGAGTTACTTCAAACATCTATGAAGAAATAGTACAAAACAAAGGAATGTGATCAGCACTTGATAAGGCAGAGGACCCTTTGGAATTTGAGGAGAATATGGAACCACAACACACTGTTCCCAAATGGTTCAAAAGGGAAATGGGAATTGTAAGAGGAGAATCCATGGCCTGCTAAGAAAAACAAGGGGGGGGGAGAGGGGGGGCAGAACAGAAAAACTGAAATCAGCAGTTGTAAGCCTTACCAAAGGAGCAAAGAGAGAATAATAGGTTGGGAATGCAGATATACAGAAGCTTAGGAGAAGCTAGAAGAAGAGAAGCAAAAACTAATAACTTTAAAAGAAAATTGTTCACTATACAAGCAAAACAGACTGATTTCAAAGACAGGCTGTGAAGAAACAACCTAAGGCTCTTAGAAGAACATGACAAGACAAAAAAAAAACTTTAGAAGAAAAACTGTCTAGGACTCCTGAACACAGAAAATGAAATACCAATGGAAAGAATTCACAGATCACCTTCAGAGGAAATGCACAAAACAAACCAAAGGCGTGAACTCCAAGGCACATAGGACATTTAACTATTTAATTTTACAATTTAACACAGGTAACATTTCATTTCAGATACAAGTTCTGCTAGCAATCAAGAGAAAGACCTTCAAATACAAAGGAAAGCAAATTCAAATAATGCAAGGCTATTCTGCCCTCACTAGAAAACATAGGAGGAAATAGAACAATGTTTTCCAAAGAGCAGTGGAGTTCCAGATACAGTACAGGGTGACTTTCCCAACAAATTTGAGTGTAATCATAAATTTTTTTAAAAAGATAACAAATAGGTATTTGAAACATTTTTTAAAGAAATAAAACTAAGCCTGATGAGATTATTTGCTTCTCAAACACTCCAAACAACAGAAATGCAGGAGTGAATAAATGTATCAGTCAATTGGAACTCCTGGGAACAACTAACACCTAAGGAATGGGAGAACATGAACCCAGGATGGAGATTTTGAGGCAAATGGAGGAAAAAATGTAACCAAGGGATCATATAGGTGATCATATGGTTCACTGGTGAGCTATATAATCAAGGATGTGGCAGGGGAGGGAGAAAGAGAGAGAGACAGAGAGAGAGAGACAGAGACAGAGACAGAGACAGAGATGGGGAGAGAGAGAGAGAGAGAGAGAGAGAGAGAGAGAGAGAGAGAGAGAGAGAGGGAATCCTAATACCTAAACCAGGGAATCATAAAGCATCTAAAATATGTTCATCTTAATAGATGCACAAAAAGTCTTTGCCACTATATAATACAATTATGCTAAAAACTCTACAAAATATAGACACAGAGGAACCTTTTAAAAAATATATAAAAACTATTTATCTAAAACCAAAAGCAAGCTTCATAAGCAATGGGGATAGAACCTTTTGAATAAATTGCAGGTGTAAAACAAGTATTTCCACTATTATCTGATATAGTTCTGGAAACTTTAGCAACAGCAATAGGACAAGATAAAGAAATTAAATGCTTAAAGATAAGTAAAAAGGACATGAAACTCTCCCTGTCTGCTGATCATATGATGGTTTACTTGCAAAATGCTAGGGAATTAGCAAAGTTAATAATTGAGACAATAGTTTTAGCAGAATTGCAGCCCACAAAATAAATCCTAAAAAAATCAACAGCATTTTTATATAATAATAACAAAACAGAATAAGTAATAATAAGGAAATCCCATTCCAAATAATACAAAATACATAAAAATATGTATGGTGATTGATGACTGACCTACCAAAACACTCAAAAACTTGTATAGGTTTAATTACAAAATTTTCCTTAAAGAAATAATGAAGAAAAAAATCAATCCAACTTAAATAGTGGGAAGATTATTCAGTGCTCACAGCTAGGCCATACCAATTTAATTAAAATGGTAATACTTTCAAAATTAATTTACTCTCTTAATAGTATACCAATCAAATTGTCAAGGGAATACTTTACAGAACTTGATAAAGTAATAACAAAATTCATTTGTTTCCAAATTCCTAGGTTTCATATAAAATTTGCAATTTGGAAAAAGTTACAAAAAAAAGTATCAATAGACAATATTGGAGGGATTATAAAATGATAAGTTTACTAATACATTGTTGATGGATCTGTGAAATGGTATAACTATTTTGGAAAGCAATAGTGTCCATAACTTTGAAGCAGAGACTCCATTACTGGGTTTATACCCCAAGGAAGTCATTGATAAACATATTCTAAAATATTTATAGCAGCATTTTATACGAAAGCTAGAAATTTGGAAACAAAGTTGATTTCTCCATCAATGGGGGAATGACTAAACAAACTGTGGTATATGAATGTAATTACTGCTATGCTGTAAGAAATCACGCACACAATGAATACAGAGAAACATGGAAGAATCTCTATGAATTAATGCAGAGTACAGTAAGCACAGTCAAGAAAACGATATGTACAATAACTACATCAATGTAAATGGAAAGAACAACTATTTACCAAGAAATAAAAAACAGACATAACTGAATTATGACGACCAAGCAGGATTCAAATGAAGAGATACGAGAGCATTCTTCTAACTCCACCAGCGTGTGGAGATGAGAGTCCACAGGTGATACACAGTGTGCCTATTTTTGCACTTTTTCTATGTATGGATCAGTTGTCCTGATTATTTTATCCTCTAAAAATACTATTTCTTATGTGGAATGGTTCTCTTGGAGGGGAAGGGGGAAGGATTCTTGGGATAACTATGGTGATGCAAGACACAGACAACAGCAATAAAAACTTATTTAAAAACAACAACAGGAAAAGAAAGCGAGTGAGTCGCTTTCTAGGGGAGAATAATGTATAAGTAAACTGGAAAGGTAAGAAAAGACTGGGTTATGAAGGGTTTTGAAAACCAAACAGGATTTTAAATATGATACTAAAACTAATAGGGAGTTATTGAAGTTGATTGAGTTGGTGGATAAAATAATAAGATCTGTACTTTGGGAAGATCACTTTGACAGATGAATGGAGGATGAACAGGAGTTAGAAAGAGACTTGAGGCAAGAAAACCAACCAGAAAATTTGTTGTAATGGTAAAGGCATCCTGCGATAAGTGCCTGCACCAGATAAGTGGCAATGTCAGCGGAGAGAAGGTGGCAGATATGAGAGATGTTATGACTCACCAACAGATCGTACATGGGGTGAGAGTGAGCGGAGTTGAGGATGACATCTGGGTTGTGAGTCTGGGTGATTGTGAGGATGGTTGTGCCTTTGCAATAGTAATAGGAATAACATCAGGAAAAGGGGAAAGTTAGGAGGAGTTTAAGATACTTGTGTCATTTCCAGTTGAGATGTTGTATCAGCAAGCACCCTAGCATACCCAGGGTGGCTGCCAGTACAGGTTCTTAGATCTGCTTTTCTAAAGGAAAGCAACTCAAAATGGGTTAACAATCTAACTTTAATCAATCAAACATATATCATTTACCTAGTTCAAGGGAAAAAGTCAGCACCCTGAACTGCAGAGAATACAAACACAAGTTACAAACACAAGTTACAAGCAGACAAAGAAACAGATCAGCAGACGGGCTTCCAACTGTCTGACCATTACATCCATACCTAGTCAGTTACCAGAGAGGGAAGCACCAACATC
>CM053582.1:135864500-135902419 GCA_028627135.1 Pseudochirops cupreus | reverse complement strand
ATATATGCAGTTATTATTATTATTATTGACTACATCCAACTGGAACTTGAGATACACAGGCACTGCAGTTGGGAGATCCATTCTGCCCTGCCAAAAAGTGACATAGGAGAGAATAGACTGGGGGAGGGGGGAAACACTGGGATGGCTGTTTTGGGGTGGTGGGCGGGGGAAAGATGGGGAGAAAATATGTAACTCAAAAAAAATTTAATAAAATAAATTTAAAAAAAATAAATATGTTTTGTTTGGTGTCATATCACACCCCAGTGATTTCCTGCTTCATGTTCACACCATTTGAACCATCTAGTATTCTCTTTTTCCCATCTATATCTACTGTAATACTGCTCATCTTTAAGTGTCCATTTTTAGGTGCCACATCTTTCAAGAACCCACTCACCTTCTCACTTCTGTTGTGTTGTGTTTTACTGTATTGTATTTTATTGTATTATATTGTTCCTGGGCTCTAGAAGGTTACCCTCTAATGGGGAAAGCACGCAAAAATAAAAGTTGGAAACCAGGTGGGAAGATAGCAAGCAGTATGACTTAAAAATTACTGGGGAGTAGGGATGGGGCCTGGAACTGGACAAGATAACATCAAAGTTGACCAATTGAAGCCTAGGGTGGTTCCAAGGCTGGAGTCTAAGATCCTGTGGAGGAGAAATGGAGATGATCCACCTAGTGAGAGATTAAGCTACATTTCTTCTTTCATGCTCACTGTCCCTATGGCAGGGTAAACCTTTGTTTTTTGACTGGTTAATTACACAACCCTCCTCCTTGATCTTTCCACCTCTATTCCCTCCCTCTAAATACCATCATTATAACAATCTTCCTAAAATACAGCTTTAATTATTCTCCTGTTAAAAAAGTCTAAAAACTAAAATGATTCTCTGTTGACTACAGTATAAAGTCCCAACACATTAATTTGGCATTGAAAACCCTCCATGATATGTCCTTATTCTATTTTTCCAGTAATATCTCCCATTATCTCTCTCCCCGTTTACTTTTTCCTGTTTCCTGATTACACTCCAGTGATTTCCTACTGTATGCTCATATCATTTGAACTATCTGGTATGCCTTTCCCCCCATCTTCATCTACTGCAGTGGTTCTCAACCTGTGGGGCATGTTCAATTTGTAACAATGAAAATATATCCTGCATATCAGATATTTACATTATGATTCATAACAGTAGCAAAATTACAGTTATGAAGTAGCAATGAAAATAATTTTATGGTTGGGGGTAACCACAACATGAGGAACTGTATTAAAGGGTCACGGCATTAGGAAGGTTGAGAACCACTGATCTGCTGTAATACTGCTCATCCTTATACACCCATTTTAAGTGTTACATCTTTCAAGAATCTTCTCACCTAAGAGAGAGACTAATGATGATGATAAATATACATTTATATAGTGCTTTAGAGTTTACAAAGTGCTTTACATACAGTATCGTATTTGAATAAAATAGCAAACAATGTGCCATGCACCCACCATTTTCTTTCATTTTATCTTTGCATTTAATAACTGAGAGGGATATAAAATTTTTTCTGTTGGAATGGGATCCATTTAGGATGTGTCCTTGGAAGATTTTATTTTCTTTGAATAATCTGGGAAAAGGAGATAGCATGTCAGATTAGCAAATATCTATTGAATACCTCTTGCAGGACACTGTCAAAGATAGGCTATCATTCTTTGAATTAAAAAAAAAAATATAACCCTCCCCCAAAACAGTTGCACTCATGTACTTTCCAAGAAGTTTTTAAGCTGATGGGTTTCATGAATAAATGTATTAGGAAACCCCATTTATTAAGCACTTATGTGTCAGGCACTGAGACTGTCTGTACCTCAAGGAGCTTGCATACTAATGGGGCAAACAACACACGCAATGAAACAATGGCCAAGGAAGCATGTTTTGGTCTTGAAAGTCACAATAACAGTGCATGGAATGTAATGGGACATTCAGTTTTTTCTGAAAGCAATAGTAATATTTATTTAATTACAATTCCTAGAGCTAGTATGAGTGAGTTTTTCCCCCCTAATCTAGATATGAACAATACAAGCCATCTTTTCAAACCTTCTACACCCTTTTGACATTATAGGGACGTGTTCTGATTTCCTTTTGCTTGCCCAAAGTTGCTTTAGCATTTCCATGTGAAATAAAATGGAAGAGAGGAGATGCATGGTTAAATCTTATGTTTCAAAAACATTTCCCTCTAGGGAAACACTTTCTTTGAAACAGTGACACAAGCTACTAAGCAAGGTTTGTAGAAAGCCTTTTTAGGGTGTAGAAATACTCTCAGTGTAGTTGTTACTGTTCAGTCACTTTCAGTGGTGTCTGACTCTTCGTTGGCACCATTTGCAGTTTTCTTGTCAGAAATACTGGAGTGATTTGTCATTTCCTTCTCCAGTTCATTTTACAGATGAGGAAATTGAGGGAAACAAGGTTAAGTGACTTGATCGTGGTCACACAGCTAATAAGTGTCTGAGACTAGATTTGAATTCACGTATTCCTGACTCCAGGACTGGCACTCTATCCACTGTGCCACCAGAAAAACCTTCCAGAAATGCCCTACTGAGTCCTGGGCATCAGACTTCGTCTCACGAGACCCCAGTCCCTGTGAAGGTTAATCATGATCACTGCTAGTCTTCTGTACAGTGTTACTTTATGCAAAGATGTGTTCTAATTAAAACTTATTTACATTTTAAAGAGTAATAGTGGTGGCTTATTAGCCTTATCTGCATAAGCTGTTGAATCATCCTCCCTTCAAAAAATATGCAGTGAAAATATTAAACCCAACTGGTAGACCTCAGCACATCACTTGTTATGAGAAATCTCTATGTAAAATAGTCACTTGGGAAGCAATTATTAATAATTACAGACCTCTTCATCAAAGCTTTTGATCTTCCGCATGCACAAATCTTCATTCCTGATGCTCATGTTGGTGACAGTGTATTACAGTTCAACAATGGCTTTGATGCCATTAGGAACAAAGAGGCTCTTTGAAAAATATTCAGTTCAGCAATTACTGTCAGTGCTAGAGTCTTTGAATGCAGTTGTGTGTGTGTGTTCCCCTCAGTTAATGAATTCACATCATTCTTATACATTAATGCCGCCTTCCTCATCTTGTGCATGCTTCAAGGGGTACATGTTTCAGCTGGCCTCATGCTATCGAAATTAAGTTGCCTGTAGTTGATGTGATTTGAACTAAAAGCCCTTTAGATAAAGTAATTGCAGAGTCAGACTCTGTTCCAGGTGAGGAGTGATTACCTGGCACTTAGTACCTTGAGGATATTTCAGTTTTTCATATTATTTTGCAATTTTTCTAAGGGTTTGAGAAATTGTTCTTTACAGTAAAAAAGCATGGCCAATAATTCTACACTTTGTTATGGGAGATGTTAAGAACTTAGCAAAAGGAAATATTAATGAAAACAAAGTTGAATACACAGACATTTCTAAATAGATAATTTTAGAATTCAGTATAGAAAAATGACCTTGCTTTATTAGTCACATATGTATTATATGTGTGTATACATGATACATATATGTGTACATATATGTATATACCGGTGTATTTGTATATTAACTAGAATTATCTATTTGGAACCCAAGGCTTTTTTTCCTTGTGATAATGCCCTTGTTCATCTTCTTTTTTTTTAAGTCACTAAGGGCAGAATGTCTGATATTCAAGAGCCAGTCAAGCCCACAGAGATTTATGGCCTTTTCAGTTTGGAACATTTGAGGGGGAAGATATGACCCTGATGGCTTTCAAAAGGAAATGACATTTGCTTTTGCATATAATACACAGAGTTAGTAGGTATGTCTACCTTTGGGCATTTCTAACACTATTTGGCCTAATGCTTCCAGAATTTGAAATAAGTATTATGCCAGGGAGACTAGTAATTCATCACTATGAGAGAAGCCACAGAAAAAAATAAACCTTCAGTGAGCATGCTTTATATGCCAAAATCTAATAACAGGGTGGACATCCTATTCATAAATGTATGGGGGGGGAATTGTCATGATTATGATTCTAGTTGGCACAAATCAGTCAACAAGCATTAATTGGTGCATATGATAGGTCAGGCATTGGGCTAGGTCCTAGGGCTATAAATAAGCTTAAGCTTGATCATCCTGAAACTTGATTGGCAAATAGTGTAGATGAAATTAAAATCTCAGGGTTACTTCCTTGGAATGGCTGATTAGCTTCTTACAGGAAAAAGTTCTGCGGCCATAAAACATGCCTCTTACTTCAAATGTCTTTCCAGAAAGTGCTTGCTATTGCCTAGTCCAGAAACAGAATCAAATTCCTCTTTACTTTGCCAGTTGTTATGGTCATATGCTAAGATCTTTCTGGCTCTAAATCCTGTGATCCTATGACTTTTCATGTTGCTCAGTCATTTCAATCATGTCTGACTTTTTGTGACCCCATTTGAGGTTTTCTTGGAAAAGACATTGGAGGGGTTTGCCATTGTCTTCTCTGGTTCATTTTACGGATGAGGAAACTGGGGCAGAGTTAGGTGACTTGCTAAGGGTCACACAGCTAGTAAGTGTCTGAGATCAGATCTGAATTCAGAAAGATGAATCTTCCTGACTTCAGACCCAGCGCTCTATCCACTGTACCACCATTTAGACCCTTTTTTGTTATTTGGTTACAATTCAATCATGCGTGACTCTTCATGACCCTATGGACCCTAGTATACCAGGCCCCTTTATTCTCTACTATCTCTGAAGTCTGTCCAAATTCATGTTCATTGTTTCCATGACTATCTATCCATCTCATCCTCTGCTGTCCCCTTCCCCTTTCGCCTTCAATCTTTCACATTAGGGTCTTTCCCAATGAGTCCTGTCTTCTCATTATGTGGCCAAAGTACTTACTTCAGGTTCAGTATTTGATCTTCCCGTGAATAGTCTTAATTAATTCCCTTAAGTATTGACTGATTTGATCTCCTTAATGTCCAAGAGACTTTCAAAAGCATTGGTCCTCAACCTGTGGGTTGTGACCCCTTTGGGGGTTGAAAGACCCTTTCACAGGGGTCACAGGGGTTGCCTAAGACCATTGAAAAACACATATTTTCGATGGTCTTAGGAACCGAGACATGGCTTCTCTATCTGCAGGTCCGCCCACATGCAGACACACCCACGTACAAGTATTAAAGGGTCCTGGCATTAGGAAGGTTGAGAACCACTGTTCCAAAGTCTTCTCCAACACAATTTAAAAGCATAGATTCTGCAGCTTTCCTTATAATCCACCTCTCATAGCCATACGTGGCTACTGGAGAAACTAGAGCTTTGACTACATGGACATGAGGACCTTTGTCAGCAGGGCAATACTGCAGCTTTTCAGTGTGCTGTCCATGTTTGCCATAGATTTCCTTCCCAGGAACAAGCATCTTTAGACCTGTTAGACATGGGTTATTTGTTCATTTATCAGGAAGGAGTCATTTCTGCTCCTGACAGGGGGTATAAGGTTTCTGTGCACTTTTATTGTGCTGTTGCTTTGGGCATATTTAGTACATTTGGCTTATTCGATCTATTTCTTTTATTTTTACCGTATATTGAAGAGGGCAAGGACTTCCCCAAAGCAGGGTTCTTACAGATACTTATTGATAACCTGGAGAAGAGAAGCAGCTTTACCCCACTGTGATTACATTTTCTCCTCCCTAGTAGCCACATACATAAGATTTTGCCTTTAATTTTGGCTCTATATTGGTTTCTATTACTTGACATTAGCAAGAAACCACCACATGGGTGCATCATGCCATGTTTAATTTGCTAATTATTTTCTCAGTAATTCAGAGACATTTCCAGCCCAAATGAAATATTGTAAAGGCAGATACCACTTTTCCTTATGAAATCACAGAATAAAATCTTCTCCAGTGAGAAACTCGCATATACAGTGCTTTGTGAACTTTAATTATTAGTGGTTTTCTTACTAGTTGGTTCTGGTTTTGTAATCGTTTAGGTGTAAGTTGAATTCAACCAATATTTATTGAATGTCTAACATATGTAAAACAAAATAGGCTGAACCCTTTTGTCCTCTACTTTTCCTGGAAATAATTTCACTTCCTCTTTCTGAAAATAAAAAAAAAAGATTTGGAGAATTTCCCATGTGTTAGGCACACAAGAAAATAACAGTGATATTTTTAAACTAACAGAGTTACTGTAGCATTTGTAAATAAACTCTAATAATAGACAACACTGTTTAAATTTTTTAATATGTTATTTTGGAAACTGTCATTGTTGTTGTTTAGAGATGCTTGTAGCTTAGAGTTATGTTTTGCATGTTGTATTAGACTGGCTGGTGTATTATATGACCCAGAGGAATGTCTCCAGTGTGTTGGGGAGATTCTCTGGGCATGGGAATACAAGAACAAGAATCACTTAGGAAAAGAAAGCTTGGATGAGGCACGATCTCTATTTGTGTAGGGAGTACCCTTATAAATAGATCCTAAATCCATTGAAGTATCAAAATAAAAAAAAATATGGAATTTTAGAACTCAAAGGGACCTTCTATAATACATAATCTAGTTTCTTCTCATTATATAATTGAGGCACTTAGGTCCAGAGAAGTTAAATGACTCATCCAATGTCAGACAGTCAGTGACTAGCAGAGCTAAGACTAGAGGCACATTGAAAAAAGAGTACCTGAGTTCAAGTCCTGAGAGACGTAGTGCTTCAGTGACCTTTGGCAAGTCACTATACCTCTTTGAGCTTTGGCTTATTTATCTATAAAATCAAGGGGATGACCTCTATGATTTCTTCAAGTTCTAAATATGTAATTATATGAATTATAATCCTATTAACACAGGTCTCCTGATTTGTAATCCAGAATTTTTTCCACTTTTGTTAGTGGAATCTTATTGCATATGTCCATCTGATTGGGAATATCTTGTAGATGCAATGTGCTGATAAGATTGCAGTGGAAACATTCATAAAAAATCCTGCTATCCATTTATGGAAGTCATTTTAAACTTTGGAAATAATAATAAAGACCCCACATATTAAAAATGAGTAAGAGAACCAAAGACAGAGTTCATATAAACTGGAGGTGGAATTAACAAGGGATATATACTAGGACATGAGGATGGAAGAAAGAGTTAAGAAGAGAGTCATAATATGCACTGGGTGGAAGCTTTAAAGAATTGAGAGTATGGACTATAAGGTGGGCTAGACATCCCCAGGGAGAAAGAAGTCCTATCTCATAGCCTAAATCCTAACTTTGTTGGGGTGGTGGGTGTTGGGGGTTGTTAGGGCTAATGTGGGACAGGGGAAACCTGAATGGGAGCCAAAATCAAGACTGGGGGCAAATAAGGGAGGCAGTTGTCTTGAACACAGCATTCACAATACACAATTAGCAACAGTTTTAATATCAGTTGTTATATTCATATTTATTTTTAATGTCAGAAAACACTTTTTTTCCATGACACTTGGATATTTATTTTGTAGAAATTCTAGTTAAAATGAAAGCTACAACAGACATTAACACACAATGTCAGTTACAATGGAGGTGGTAAACTAGAGATCAAAATTTTCAAATAGAGATTGTCCCAGCTCTTATGTGAGCCCTCACCTCATATAAGTCGAGGAAAATAGGACAAGAGAAGGACTTTAAGATAGGAAAAAATGATTTTTGTGGATTTTTCCTACTATTTTAGTAAATTAAACATTACAGATTTTTTATTAGTATAACCAGTTATATATGATTATGAAATCATATGATATAACTGGTTATGATATTAGTATAACTGGTTATGATGTTGCTACAAATATTTATCTTCCTGAAAGTGAATTCTGAAAGTAAAAAATACTTGAAGGCGACCAATGTTACTCCAAAAATATTTTTCCATATAATTATACTGTGTACCTAGGATGAAAAAAAGTAAGAAAAGTTGACTAGCCATATAAGTATTTTTATATTTTTCTTTTCAAATGTTTTGCTGATATTCTTTTATTACATTGTCATTGCTTCCCAATGACTCCTCCCCAGTAGAATCCTCCTCTGTAACAAATAAATGCAGTCATGCAAAGCAAATCAACACATTGGCTATGACTGAAAAATGTATTCCTCATTCTGCGTCCCCTCTTAGTGGAGACACAGAAGGCATGGGTTATCTTTAGTTTTCTAAAATCATGATTGGGCACTGCATTGCTTAGAGTTCTAATTGCTAATTTCCTTTATGTCATCATGGTCATCAGGTAAATTATTCCAGTTATTCTTACTTGGGTCTTTCCTTAGGTCATCAGGGCTCCCCATATATCTCAAAATTCATATTTTTCATTTCTTTTGATATAATAATATTGGTTGGTTGTTGTCCTGTGACTTAAAGAGGAGCTAAATGATATCATGATGCTGGGGACAAACTACAGTGTGTCCCATTGTGGCTGATCAGACCCTTATGAGTTCAGCAGGCCCACGTCTTGGGCACAAATAACCTGTGTGACAATGGTCAAGATGACTGGTGATGGCTCAGGATGCAGTGAATGACCTTGGCATCTTCAATGTCTGATGAAGCTCTAAGTGCTCTACAGTGCCTGCTTCTGCTGCCTTCATGCCCTGTTGGAAAAAATTGTTCACATCTGCCTATTATTCAGGGGATGTCTTCACTTGCTTCACATGGGGTAGATACCTCCCCTAATTCACTGATGGGTTTGCAGCACATTGATTATCCTCTGGCTGCCAAAACAGCTTTGCTGGATTGTGGCTGCTGTATATACCCCAGTGTCTTGGAGCTACAGGTGAGACTAAGGTGATTGTTGGACACTAAAGGTGCATGAGCAGCACTGAGAAAGGCTTGGCAGCCCTCACACCAGAGCTACTAGTCCTCCCTGAACACCCCATAAACCCTGGTAATAGTATTATATTACATTTACATACCATGTATTGTTCAACCATTCCCCAATCAATAGATACCTGTTTTGCTTTCAGTTCTTTACTTCTCCAAATATGTGATCACAGATATGTTTGTATATTTGGCACATTTTTAAAAATTCTTTTATCTCTTTGGTTCATGCAAGCATTTTTGAATAGGACCCTCTTTGTAATACATTATCACAAGGGTAGGATCTGTATCTTAGTTTTAGAAATTTGGAGTTCTGGTGGCTTTTTTGACCTAGTCAGAAAAAAGTCTTGAGTTCCAGTAACATACACCTTAAATACTGTGGTATACATATCGCAAAAGTATAAATCATTGTCCCAGCATTGAAGGAGTTAATAATGATTGAATGAATGAGTAAAAAATAATTTATTAAGCATTTATTATGTGCAAAGCTCTGTGCTAAATGATGGGGATATAATAAGAAAAGTAAGACAAGGAGCTCGCATTCTAATGGAGAGGTCCGAACATATGGAAGGTTTCAGCTATAAGTCAGATGAAAAGGTCCCATGATCCTTAGGGTACAGTGGCAAACAGATAGCAATACCTCTTCTTGAATGTCATTTCCACTGATAAAATTGTATCATTTTCTTATGTTGAACTATTTGACAATGCCAAGGACTTTGGAAGCAAGAACTTTCTCTTTCTCTCTTTTTTGTAGTGGTGGCTATAGTACCTGTAAGAAATAAGGCTGTATTTCCATAGGAGTTGTTTCCCAGGATGATGTCTGATGATCCTGGGCTGGAAGTATTGTTATTCCAAAGGCTTTTGGGCTCAAGGTCCTTGGCTGCTTCTCACTAAAGATCCACAAAAGAACAACAGTAGAGACTAGATCCCCTAATAGACTTCAATGTGCTCGAGGGGTCATATAGTTATATAGAATCTTAATGGTCTATGTGTCTTCCATTACACATTGTTTATTTGTTATAGTAAATGTTTAATAAAGACTGTTAATGGATTTGATAGAGTCATAGACCTAGAACTGAAAAGACCTCAGAAGCCATCCACAAAGGTTACGTGACTGTCCAAGATGACATAATTAGTAACTTTTAGAATTGAAGAGGAGAAGAAAATTGTAATTTAGTTATCAAACTCAGTGAGGAAGGAAGGGAAGACTTGACAACTGCTACCAGGATTTTGATTGGATGTTAGATTGAATAGCACTTCATAGAAGAACTTAGACAATAGAACTTCAAAAGAAGAGAGATTACTGAGTGATGGAGGAAGGGGGAGAAACTGAGAATGGCAACCAGGAGCCAGGAGTGTTCCAATTCCCCTGCCTAGACCAGTGAGCTGAAAAAAATGAGTGAAGATGTATCCAGTACTAGAAATGTTGGCCACAGAGACTGTGTCATCAGCAGGGATTCAGATTTCAGTTAAGAGATAGTAGATGGAAGGAGTAGGACAGGAAATGATTTCAGATGAAAGGTTATTTGTTGCTTATGGAACAAGCATTTCAGAGGGCACAGTGGAAGGGCTGAGTGGAGTCATTGTTCCTATAAGCTGTTTTTTAAGGTATTGCTTTCTGTTATTTTGTAGAAAAATCACTTAAAATAGTAAATTTTTTCTTCGTTTCTTTTATTTTTTTCTCTCCTCCTTTTATTCTCTAGCATGGCTGTACCACAGTGAGACATCGGAGGCAGCACCAAAGACATACAAAGAGCCTGGGCTCTTTGAGTGGTGAATTCATAATTAAAAATAATAAGAAGGAAAATAGATTCAAAGTAATGAAAAGTCTGTATTTTACATTCTTTTAATCAAATGCAATTGTATAATCTTATAAATATGATTACTTTTTTTCCTTTGCTACCACACCTGTTATTTCATTTGTATATGGAACTCCCAATGAGGAAACAATGCCCTACCAATTCTCTCTGGTGCCTGCCCTGTAATTTATAGTTTTAGAGTTTTCAGGGTCTGGGGAAATGAAAGCTTAAGTGGCTTACCCAGGGTCACATAGCCTGTAAGTGTCAAAATAAAAAATTGGACACAGTTCACCCAATCTAACTCTATCCATTACACCACATTTCCTTTTACTGTCATGATTTTTAACTTCTGGTGAAGTGTTTTTTTTTTTTAATGAGTAAGACTAATTTATGTGAAAATCACTCCTAGTAATATAGTAATTCATAGTTATATAGGATGTTAAAGTTAAAACAGATTTTGCTCAATGCACCTCTGTGAAGTAGAAGGTACAAGTAACATCGTCATTTTCTAGATGAGTAAACTAAGACTCAGTGACAGTGACATTCAGTGACCAGCCCTCCCTCAGTCACACAGGTTAGGAAGCAGTAGAACTGAGACTAAAATGCTGGGCACTTTTTTTTGTTTGTTTGCTTTTTGGAGCGGGGAAGGCAGGGCAATTGGGGTTAAGTGACTTGTCCAAGGTCACACAATTAGTAAATATTAAGTGTCTGAAACCAGATTTGAACTCAGGTCTTCCTAACTCCAGGTCTGGTGCCCTATTCACTGCACCACCTAGCTGCTCCAAAACGCTGGACTCTTGATTTCAAGTCCAGGGTTCTTTCCCCTGCTTGTTCAATCATTCAGTTGTGTCCAACTCTTTGTGACCTCATGGACCATCCTGTCCTTGGGGTTTTCTTGGCAAGGTTCCTGGAGTGGTTTGCCATTCCCTTCTCCAATGCTTTAAAGCAAACACAGATTAAGTGATTTTTCTGAGATCACACAGTGTTTGAACCCGGATTTGAACTCATGTCTTCCTGACTCCAGGCCCAGCACTCTGTCCATCAAACCATCTAGTTGCTCTCCTTTCTCCTTATACCTCCTAATATTTCACCCTGTTAAATTCTGAAAATAATTTATTTTAAATCAGGCAAATGTTCCCCTGGCAATTTTTTTTCTACATCATTAATTTGTTTAGTGATTTCATTTGCTTAGGACCTCAAGGCAACTCTACCCAAATTAGCACAAATTCCACAATCCAGATGACTATATTTCCAGTCTGTTACATGGATGGCATTTTCATCTCTGACAGTTGACAGAACACCTGATAAGTAGCTACCAAGTATGTCTTAAAAGAAGTCATAATTTAGTCTTCTATAAAAGCAGCTATCTCAAGATACTTTAAAAATAGAAGTGGACAGTTTCTTACTATGACAAAGCTAATCTAGTCAAGTTCAAATGTTCTACAGTAATCCATAGCATTAAGTACACGTTGTTTTCTATAGTGATGTTTTTTCTACCATTCCTACTTTAGAGCTGAGTTTGCATAGTAAAGCTTATTAAGATGAAGAAATTTGATCCTAGGTATAAAATTGTAACCAATTTTAGCTATTATATTATGACCTTGAAACTCAACTAACTCTTTTTTTCTCTACAAAGAATTTATGAATTTCCTTAACCCTGTGTTCTTTTATAATCTGAAAAATTTATTCATTTTATGTTATCCAAGAGACCACATAACATGAATTTTCTCCCTTTGTTCATTCGTCATCTCCAGGAGACTTGTCAAGAACCAAACAGATTTAAATTTCATGACATGACATGTGCTATAAAAGTTTATTACAGAAGCACTTAATAGTTGGGAGTAAGAGTATATAGGCCTTCTATTACAAGTAACCTTTTAATAGAAATCCCTCAACCAATGGGAAATTTTAATCAGTCCTTTAAATACTTAATTTGGCATCCCATATTTCTCATGCTTCCTGAAGGAGAGAAGATAGTTTCTCTGTGTCATTTTCTCAGAAAGTAGATATTTCATTTAATATTTCCAAAGTAGATTGTAAGCTTCTTGAAAACACTAAGTTATGTTTTTGTATTTCTAGAAGCTACTACACTGCTTAAATGTAAGAGGGGCTTAATAAAAATCTATTGAATTGATTTGAATCCACAGACAAATACATATTTTATTGAGTTTGAACGTAATCCATGATGACATAGAACTCAAGTCTTTCATCTCCATGAATAATAATGATAATGGTAGTTAGCATTTCATAGAGCATTGGGTTCTCAAAACACTTTATATGTTATCTCATTTTATCCCCACATCCACAGCTTTCCTGGGAGGAAGGTTTATTATTATCTTCATTTTACAAATGAGGAAACTGAGGCACAGAGAGGTTAAGTGGTTAAGTCCTGGGCTATACAGTAGTATCTGTGGTAGGATTTGAACTGAGGCCTTTCTAACTCCAAGCCCACTGCTCTGTTTAGCAACTTGGACCCTTAGAGAAGCTCATTCAGGGACTGTATATTGCATGCATTGTACCAGTACCTTACTAAATAGCAGAATCCTATGGCTCTGAAAGAGTTAATTCATTTCCAGAAGTATCACATGTACAATGAAGTCCCATGGTAAAGAGAAGACCCTTGTGGTGTTTAAATGATGGACCCACTTGAAAAGATGGCTAGGTTCCAAACTGTACTGGGAAGTTTAGGCTTTGGATGAGGTGTTCCTATCTCATTCATTCATTTATTTCACCTACCTACTTCATAGTTCACTGGCAAGGGGATTGAAAAAAAATCTGAGTTGCAGGTTAGGGGAGGGACTACTTAGGCAGAAAAGAATCAAGGTGTTATAGTAGACCTCAAACTTAATGTGAATTGTACTGCTGTTCCAGAAACAAAATGGGGCTAAGAAGTGTGTGTGCGTGTATGTGTGTGTATAATATCCTGACTGACTCCTGTATACACTTATGTATGTATGTATATATGTATGTATGCATATGTATGGCTACACACACTTATATACACATGTATGCATATATGTACATATATATGCCACACATGTATATGCATACATAGATTATATAGATATAGATAGCCATCCTGCCTAACCACTGGTGTTCTAGCATAGGAATTTAGTGGTATTCTCCTCTGTTCTTGAATTTACTTGATGGTCTGATTCTTGGTTTCTTTGGTCTTCACAATATTTGGTTAATAGCATCTATATTACTCTTGCCAGTCATTCAATCAACAAATCCTTATTGTTTCCTCTGTGCCAGGCACCGTGTTCAGCACTGGGGATACAAAAATGGATAAAACTAGTCCCCAATCTCAAGGAGTTCATATTTTAGTGGGGGGACAACTTGGAAACCATTATGCGTGCATAAGATCTAGACAGATGAGATAGAAGGTAATCCGGTAGCTAAGAAGAGCCATAAAGATCTATTGCAGAAAATAAGATTTGAGCTAAGCCTTGAAGGAAGCCCAAGAACTAAGAAGAGGAGGTGAGGAGCAGGAATATTCCAGGCATGGGGCCATGGCCAGTGTAAAATCATAGACCTGGAAGATGGGACATCACTGGTGTGGAAAAGCAAGCAGACCAGCATAGAGGTATGGGAGAGTGCATGGAGAGAAGCCCAGCATAAGGCGACTGGAAAGGTAGAAAGCTTATCAAGTGCTTTAAATGCACAATGAAAGACGTGTGTGAATTTTTGGTAATAGGAAGTCATAGCAGTTTATTGAGTAGGGTTGTGACATGGTCTGATCTGTGCTTCAGGATCAGCCAAGATAATTTTGGCAGCAAAGTAGAGGATGGACTGGATTGGTAAGAGAGTTTGAGGTGGGGAGACCAATTACAAGGCTATCCCAGAGGAGAGGTAAGGCCTGAGTTAGAGCCTGATCTGTGATTTGGAACCCAGACTGTAACCCCGATTCTTTATTATTCTCTCTGACAGTTTCCCTGGGTGTTCTTGACCCTGCTCTTGACATCCTTACCTGGATTAATCTTTTCTTAATTGTTCAATTGGAAATTGTTCAATAGGAAAAGTTCAATCCCCTTCCTCTGATAACTGACTATTTGGGTTCTGGCTTTTAAAGAAAGAAAGACAAAAGTTCAGAAACACACAACAAAACAATGGAAAGGATAGATAATAAAATCTATATGGGAAGGCTAAGGGCACTGTAATTATTGAACACCAATAAAAAAGAAATCCCAATCGTGATTTTATTACATTCAAATAAATGAAGAATTATTATAGCCAGTTAAGGACCAAATGAAATGAATTTAAATTTCAAGATGAATTGAGTTAGAAATGAGGAAAAACTTGAAAGAAAAGTAATCACTAGAATGATCTATTCTTGTCACTTAAAAAAATACAGTCTCAGGATTATAACATACTGGATATACACTACTGGTCTGTTTGAGGCCTGAGACAAATTGATGATCAACTCCCATTCTGTATATCAAAGCTTCCTGTTTTCCCTCATAAATACAATCTCTTTGATTTGCAAGACTATGCTTTTAGAAGCCCATGTCTGATTTTTGATACATTTTTTTCTAAAACCATATTGTTATCTTTTGATATTGTGTGTTTAAGCCTGTGGATCTAAGGGCAATCAGTAATATAACCTGTCCCATTATTTTCATGTGTCAGCAATGCCTATAAGAGTCCTTCAGAAGGAGGCAGAGATCCAGCAAATGAGGAAGAGGGAATGAACATTTTAAATCCCTACAAGGCTCGGAGGTCTCACATCAGTATGAAGACAGTAAATCAAAGTGACAGATTCAGAGGTGTAGGCCCCACAGAGTTCCTCTGAAGGAGCATTTGGACTGCCTGTGGAGGCCACAGGGAAATGACTGTGGTGTCCTTTGATTTGGGCTCTATAAGAGCAGGTAAAGTCAGGATTGACAGAGTTTAGGACGTAAAGAAAATTTTGTAAAAGAATGCTATTCTGGTGTGTTTTCCAGGAAGAGCACACATAAAAGGTGTTTGTCACAGTTTTACCCTTGGGCGGGAGGTATGTGTGTCTTAAATTGTTAATAGGAAAATCAGAGCTAGATGAATTTCTGGCTAGTTTAGGCCTCACACTTTTGTCTAACTGCCTTCTCTCTACCTCCCGGACTCCTTCAAGTCCTAGCTAACTGCCCACCTTCTACAGGGAGCCTTTCCTGATACTTTTTAATTCTAATACCTTCACTTTGTTGACTGTATCCAATTCATTTTGTATTTAGCTTGTCTGCACATCATTGTTTGCATATCATCTCCCTTGTTAAACTATGAGATCCTCGAGAGTAGTTGCTGTCTTTGACCTCTTTGTCTCTCCAGTCCTCAGCACAGTGCCTGACTCATAGTCAGTGTTTCATGAATGTTTATTGACTGAGTCGTTGATGGTTAAAAAAATACTTCATCCTCTAACTCTATTTTCTGACTCTTCAATTTTATAGACATCTGTGTGGCATAGTGCTAGAGTTGGAGTCAGGATGAGCCAGCCGAGTTCAAATCCTGCCTTAGACACTTACTAGCTGTGTGACCCTGAGCCCGATTTTTAATTTCCCTTAGTCTCAGTCTCCTGATATGTAACATAGGGATAATCTTAGCACCTGCCTCACAAGGTTGTTGGGAGAATCAAATGCGATATTAGATATAAAGCACTTTGAAAACCCTAAGGCGCTATTCGAATGCTAGCCATTTGTTATCATCATTTTGCTATTTTGTTGTTGTCTGAAATATTGAAGTCAAAAGAACGAGAAATAAAAGTAAAGCTCCGTGCTTCGGAAAGGAATATGATGAGTGTTTAGATTGTGAAGAAAAGAGAAAAGATGAATCAACTATTTTAGTATGAACATACTTCTGAAGAGCATCGAAACCTGAAGAGGCAGTTTCATTTCGACTCTATTCAGTGTCCAGACCCTTTTGGGGTTTTCACACAGATTTGCTGCACTTAATAAAAGGAGTGGATTCTTTAATAATTGTTAATTTATTGAAAAAAAAACCTGTAAAGTTAATTATACTTTTTCATTTATTTCAGAACTTCATAGACTTGCTCCCAGGGAAAACTTTTATGCTCCAAGAAAAATATGTTGCTTGCTGCCCAAAATATCCAAGGTCTCTGGGAGCCAAATAAATTTTGTTCCTATTAGCTTTTCTCTCCTGCCGAACCTCACCCCCCATTGTATAGTACAGAATTGGACAAGGTCCTGAATAAATGTTTGTCAAATGAATAAACTATAGATCTAGTTACCCTTCGTACTATGTTCATTCCTCTCTCAGACATCTGCTGTATAACATGACATACATTCTTTATATGTGTTTGTTGAATTGACTTAGAGTTGAGGTGTTTGTTTGAAAAGGTGATGGCTTTCATCACATCTTTGTCTCTCATCACCCAAGGTATGAATCAGGTTTACTGAGACTCCTTAATTACTCATGTAACTTCATAATCAAGACCACGTACTTCTTACCATCAAAAACAGAGATAAAATCTCCAGCTGGAGAGAGAGCCCGTATCTAGCTCTTTAATACATCTTTGAGAGAATTTCTTCTGTTTGTCTGAATTTTCACGGCAAATGCCTAATAGAACAGATGACTAACTCAATCAAACAGAGCTAAATCAAAGTTAATAGACATTAACATGGAGATATTACTCCATTCCCAGAAATCTGAAAATAAACAACTGTAGCAAAGCCTGGTAAGCCACATTTATTGATCTCAACTCCAGTGAGTATGCTTTCCTACATACAAACGTAGTACAAGGTCAACATATCATCCAACCTGCATAGTTCAATATTTTACTACATTTCTATTCTCTCTTTGTAGTATTTTCAACCATTCTTTGGACTGAAATGATTTTTTTCTTTAAAAAGAAGATAGGCATCATTTTAGGGGTATCTACTACCTCTCTAAAAAAAAGGGAAAGGAGTTTAATAATGATGATGATGATAGCAAGCATTTCTATAGTGCCATTAAGTTTGCAAAGAAATTTATAAATATTATCTCACTTGATCTTCACAACAACCCTAGGAAATAAGTGCTATTAATTCTCCCATTTTACCATTGAGGAAACTGAGGCAAAGAGAGATCAAATTACTTTCCCAAGGACACACAACTACTAAGTGTCTCAAGAAATTTTTGCACTCAGGCCTTTATGATTCCAGGTCCAACGATCTATGCGTCATTCCATCTATTTGCTGTAGGTGTATGGAGGTAGTTGAGTGTAAGTACCATGGTATGACTGTAAGAGATTCAATCCAGAAAGTAGTGGTGGTAGCAGTAGAGACATAATCATGTGGTGTGGGGATGTCATGGATGATGGAGGAGATGATTATGGTGATGATTAAAGAATGTCTTGATGTCAAGATCTTGATGTCAAGAGAATGATAGTAAGAACATTCAGAAAACACCAGCCTTTGACTAATAAGTATTAGTACGTTATTAAATACAGTGGTTGATGAACTGAGTTTTTTGTTCATATTTCTTGATCTCCAATACATTACACAATTAGCATTTAGGGTCATTGTATCATGGTTTAAATCACACCTCTGCTATTCACTATTCACTACCCATTTGACCTTGGAGAAGTCACGCAACTTCGCTGGCATTCATTTTTCTCATGTGCTAAAATGAGAGATTTGGACTTAACGACCTCTAAGCACCTTTCACACTCCAAACATATGACTGACCTGATGAATGTATTATGAGTTAAAAAATAAATGTAATATAGAGATGTTAAAAAATCTTAAAGGATTCCTCAAGATGGTTAATATCTTCTTAACAATGCAGTCTGGCCAATACCATTGTTCAGTAGTGACCATTAGGAGAAAATTGAAATAAGAATGGAATGAAGTTTCAAATTCTTAAATAAGGGATATGAGAGTAGAAAAATAATAATAAACACTTTTTCATGGCCCTCTAAACCAGGTAGAAAACTTCTTCATTAGAAATAAGGTAGGGCTGGCTAGGTGGTGCAGTGAATAGACCACTAACCTGGAATCAGGAGGACCTGAATTCAAATCTGGCTTCAAATGCTTAACACTTACTAGCCGTGTGACCTTGGGCAAGTCATTTAATTCCAATTGCCCTTCCAAAACAAAAAAAGAAATAAGGTAACTGGGTGGAGCCAAGATCACCAATGGAGTAAAAGCAGGAAGTTACTTGAACTCATCCCCCAATTACCTCCAACACCTGTAAAAAATGACTCTTAACAAATTTTAGAGCTACAGAACCCACAAAATGATAGAGAAAAATAACATACCCAGTAAGTGTAGCTTTTTCTTTAACTAAAGGTTATGGGGAAAGTGTATACCATAGGTACACAGATCAAGTTGCATTTGCACTGCAAGCTGTCTTAAGGAATGAAAAATGGAAAATGTTTATAGCTAGACATGAGCTCTGCCAAACTATCTTAAGGCTATCTTTATGTAAAATCTCTATCACTTGTCTTTAACTTGTCAACACTGAAAATATCATTTCTTTGGTGCTATAAATCTTATTTTTGTTGATACCTATTAGTTAGTCAGATAGAATTTAGGCTTATAGATGCAGAGCTTATAGATGCAGAGCAGGTTTTCATTCCTCTGAACGTCTCATAACCTGAGCTATGATAAGGAGATGTATGTATTGTACAGGGATGCTGGGGGATGGGGAAGTCTGGGGATAGGTGGTATGACAGCTACCACTACTACTGCTTAGAACTCAAAAACAGAATGTCCCATTGAGAGTCTAGGAGCAAGGAAAGGGGGGAGGGCGGATATGGAATGAAGGCCAGTACAGCAGTTAATTGATGTGGCAGGGTCATCAGAATACAATTTCAGAGCTGCTCCCTCCATGACCCTTTTCACTCCATCTCCCTCATAAGACAATAATCATCCATATCTTCTCATCTTCTGAATGGACTAGAAGTTTAAAGAAGGTGTCCTCCTGTTTCAGGTAAACTATGACTATGGCTATGGAGTACTTACAAAATCCATACATCCAGACTTTGATGAGGATCAATAAGATAAGACTCATCGATAAGACTCATCTCTTTGTATCGGCCTTTACTTCATATCACAGAATTCCCAAAGGCTTAGATTCATAAGATTCTACATATTAAGTCCCCAGATAATATTCTTTTTCCTTGGTTTAATGCTGTGCTTTTACGGGGGGGGGGGGGCAGTGAGTCATTGTCACAAATGTTTCCAAGCCTAAAAGCTGACTTGAATGTAAGTAGCAACTTTAACACGAAAGGGAAAGACTTCTACATTTTCTTTTAGAGAAAGATTTGGTGAAAAAGCAGGATGTGGGGATTAAAATAAGCCCTAAAGGAACAGATGACTTTGGCCTAGCCTCCAAGTATTTTAAGTCAGAACAAAAAAGAAAAATTCATCTCAATTTTGAAAGGACTGAATTTGTTGTATTCATTTTATTAACTTGTGTGTACTGCTGTGGTTACCACTGGGAAAAAGACAGAAATTAGCAACAAGTAATAAGGAATCAGCATGAGTCTTCTGGGAATGCCTTTCTTTTATTTTTATAGCAAATACCCTGGCTCACTGCTTTAAAATATGTTATTCTACAGAATCTTCATCATTCCACATACTTATGGGTATAGCAGTTGGAATACAAAACAAACATTTGAATGAAAGTCTGTATAACTCTCTCTCTCTCTGTATATATGTATGTGTGTGTGTGTGTATACATGCACAAATATATGATATAAAATTGTTTTGCTTAATCGTTATTTCTTTGTTTCAAGACTTTGTTTGGGATTAACCAATTTCCTTTGACAACTTGGTGAGTGTTACAGTTATAGAAAGTATAGCATGATGATAATTTATTACATTTACATAGCACTTAAGGGTTTGCAGAGCATTTTACATGCATTATCAAGGTAGGTGCTTTTACTATCCCCATTTTGCAGAAGAGGAAACTAAAACAGATTAAGATTAAGTGACTTGTCCAGGGTGACACGGATAGTATCTGAGGCAAAATTCAAACTCGGATCTTCCTGATTCTAGGGGGATTATTCTATCCTTTCTGCCACCTAGCAGACTTCTATCTTATCAGGCAGATACTATTGGCATTCTCCCACATAAGGAAACTAAGACTAGTAAAATTAAATAATCTGTCCATTAAGGTACTAAATTTTTGAGGCAGAATTTGAGTCTGGGCTTCCTAGCTTTAATTCCAACACACCATGTATTTTATTGTGCCACTTCTATAGAGGAAACTGTTAATGTGTCAAATCCAGGTGCACATTGTATGTTTAGTACAATTTTTCAACTAGTCATTTTCTTTGTGGAAGATCTAGGCCTGAAGGTAGTAATCACTCAGTAATACTTCATTATCTGCTTTTAGCTTTTAAAATTCTGTGATTTCCTGATTCTATCTATAGACTTGTCAGGGATAAGAACAAGTGAGATTTTCTCCCCCATTTTACTAACTATATTTCTTCTGCTTTATTACTCATTTTGTTGACATGTAAAATTCTGCTTACACATAATTGCATGCAGGCAATATAATAACAGGGAAAGTCATTGAAACTCAGAACAGTTGCTCTAGATAATGCTTGAGAATGGATAACTCTTCTTGAGTTGGTGTTCTTAACAGTCTGAGAGAGGACTGTTAAATGGTCAGATGGAATGAATGGGTTTCTGGGAAGAGATGATGGGTGGGAAGCTGGACACTTTCCTAGATCCTCCTGAGGCCATCTTCATAGAACTCCTTCATTATTAGCTATGAAGGTCCATATTTCCACATGTACCTATTAAAATATGGGGAGAAAATTGTGTGTTAAAAAACCAAATGTAAATTATATTTAGATTTTCTTCCTTTTGGTATTATCCATGATTCAGATTGCTTGTACTTAAGAGTCCATTTAACTTTTACTTCATTATGAGACATTTGGGAATATCTTTAACTTAATATTTCAATATCAAATATTCCAATACACACAACATGCATTTATTAAACATCCACATCAATTAACTGAGTGGACCAATGCTGTACCAGATACTAGAAGTACAAAGAGAAATTTAAAAGGATCCCTATCCTCAAGGAGCTTAAATTCTAATGGGGGAGACAATGTAAGGACTTACAGAAGATACACAAAATGATTTCACTGTTGTTTGGGGCAAGAAGGCCCTAGTAGTTACTGGAATTAAGATGGTCCTTGAGATGAATCTAGAAGGAAACCAAGGCATAGGTGAGAAGGGAAGTAATGCTTTCAAGTGGGTGGGGCAAGAAGAAGGAAATAAGCAGTTATATAGCACTTATTAAAGCATCTTACAAATATCTCATTTGATCTAGAAACGGGAATAGTCACTATATGGAGATGGGAAATAGAGTAGGCTAGTATATCTGAATTATAGAATGTATATAGGGGAATACCAGACCAGAAAGGTAGGAAAGTGTCAGGTTGTGACGAGCTTTAGGTATCAAATAGAAGTGCTTATATTTGATCCTAGAGGTAATAGGGAGTCACTGGAGTTTATTGAGTAGGGAGAGGGAACATGGCTAGATATAGGCTTTAGAATAATTACTTTAGTGACTCTGGGGAGGATAGGTTGATTGGAAAAGAGATTTGAATTATAGGACGCTATTGAGGTAGTCCTGGTGAGAGCTGATAATGTTTTGATACAAAGTTGGTTGCTGTGTGAGTAGAGATAAAGGAATAAATATGAGAGATATTGTAGAGGTAGAAATGACAGGATTTGGCAACAGATTGGATATGTGGAGTGAAAGAAAGTAAGGGGGGGTGACTGGAAGATTGATAGTGCTCTCCAGAGAAATAGGGGAATTTGGAAAATTAATTTTGTGGGGAGGAAAAGAACAAGTCCCATTTTTTACATTTGTTGAGGCTGGAAGGCCTTCAGAACATCTAGTTTGAAGTATACAGAAGCTGGTGATGTAGAATAAGAGCTTGGGACAGAAACTGGCTGGATATATAGATCTAGGAATCATTTATTGTAGAGATGATAACTGAACTCATAAAAACTGATCAGGTTATCAACATAGAGCAAGAGAAAATTTAGGACAGAATCTTGGGGTATCTTAGACTAATACCTAGAACAGATGAGAAAAGGTGTTGTGTCTGTTTATGAAAAGGGGAAGAAAGATATCGTAAGCTGTAAGGTCAAACTGTGGCCTGTTGGGGAAAAAATAATTTCCTGTTTTATCCTCACTTTATCAGGTTGTTTCCCTCTCATTCATTTCCCTCTGGAAGCCTGATGTACTTTGGCATTCAGGGATTCTGGAGGTCAAAATCAGATAACCTGTGCATATAATTGGGTAGTGTGGTCCACCTGATATATTTCTCAGCTTTAACACGAGCATCAAAAATTAACAAAGATGGAATCATTTTTCATAGGTCTAGAATATTTCTTAATTCTAAAATATTCTCTTTGGCATTCTTCACCATAAAGCCTCAGGGTATATTTGTGAATTTGAAAAATGGTAAAAAGAAAATCATATTTTAAAAGCTCAGAGTAGTTAGACATTCTTTCAAATAAAAAGCAAACCATTTACATATATATTTTTTTCTTTTGGCAGCTATTTTTGAAGACTATCAAACAGTTCTCAACATACTTTCCATGATCATGTGACCAATTCACCCATGACTTTCCTGACTAGAGTACACCCATGACAGTAATGTTGAATTATGCAATTATGTTCTGTAGTGTGTTATTTGTACAACAGAAATTATTTACCCTTCAGTTGGATTTCCTGTGCTCTTGATGAGGTCTTTGATCTTTTGTTATAAGTTTTGAAAGGTTTCTGTGCCACCCAGTTAGTCTATGGCGGGTTGATAGCATTGATTCTTTTAAGTAATCCATTGAAATCCAAGCAGCTTTTGCTCCCCTATGGCTAAAGTTTTGAAAGTTCTTAATTTCAATTGGACCCTTCTATCTGAACCACTTTATTTGTTAATCTAGATCTCAACATCTGTTTAACAAATCTCTTTCAGACTGAATTCCCTGCCTTCCTAATCTCAGTCATATTCTATTCTTTTAAAAGGAATTATCCCATTGTGTCTCATTTTGTTTGTGTGTCCAATTTAGAACAAAAGAGAAACAGCTATCTGAATTTAGACATGGTTTTCATTTAGTTCATATGCTATACTAACTCTATGAAGCAACTTAGTAAATACCTATCAGCACAGTTCCTTTTATAATCCAATTTGATAAAAATGATTAAGTAGCTACTATGTATGAAGAACATTGAACCTTATACTTTGCTAGATGTTAAGGAATATTAACTTGCCAAGTTCTTGCCCCCGAGGAGTTTCTTGTCCAGTAAGGGAAAGAGAGAAAAACATGGAGGTATCTCCTCTCTCCCCATGATCCAGGACTACCCAGTCCTTGCCCCATCCCCTAACATACAAAGACTTTAGGTTTAAAAGGACCCAGGTCTGATCCTGGGGTTGAATCTTTTCTCCTAGCCCGTGGAGTTATTTCCTTCCACTCTAAAAATGGCAGAGAAATTTCCAACATAATATTGAGGTATGGCTTAGGACTAGATTTTTCCCCAAATGGGTAACTATCCCTAATTCCTACATAGCTACTCTGTGTACAATATGTATATCATTTTTGTCCCTTAAGGGAATTCTGGCAAATGATTAACAACCAATTTTCTGGGGAAAAGAATGTACAAATCAAGTCCTGATTTGTATCCTTTGCTAATTTCTATGGTGTAAATGCTCGTACTGAAGATGCTGGTATTAGCAGTTGCTGATTTTGGAGACATAAATCTTCACACTGAAAGTTTAATAATCTCTGCCTAAGGAGCTTTAACCTATCTCTGGGTGTAGTCTTCATTTCCACTACAGAAAATACGTAATTCCTCAAAGACTTATAGGAGCCCATGCCCAAATAAAGGAACATAAGGAGCTCAAATTGCCTATTAGACTCCTCCCAGAAAGTAAACATACTTTGGGAGCCTGTTGAACAAATACTCCTCATTGGCAAGGTAGGATCTCTTGCTGGCTTCATGACATTGCTCTAGTCCTCCAGGTAGAAGGCATCCCTCTTTTGGCAATCCTCTTTGTTTTCCAAGAATTGTTTGCTGAAGAATTTTCTCCTTCTGGGCAAGGTCCAATGCCCAAACACAATACTCAAGAACTATTTCATTTGAGAACACTTTAACTTGCAAGGAAATTCCATTCTAAGAAATGCTAGTCTACCCTGTGCTCAGCAGCAGAAAGGCAGGAGGTAGCCATGAAGCATAGGCAGCTTACCATGTGCTTCTCCTTCAGTTTCCATTTCCTGATCTAGGAAAAGAGGTGAGGATGAGGTGAACGTGAAAAATATTGTTTTTCACCAAACCCCTCCTCCTGCTCCCAATCTCTTGCCCTCCAGAAAAATGCAGAAGAAACAAGACAAATAGGGAATACTGGAGTTAGAAAGAAAGCAAGAAAAGGAAAGGTGTGACTTCATATCCCATTTTTGTTTCATGCCAAAAGATGGCTCTTCTGACAAAAGACCATCCCTTCTGAATCTTAGTTGTCAATCATCTTATAGAGTCTACTTAAGTGGGGGCCAGTCAGAGAAGTTCCCTGTGACCTCAGCCAAAAGTCATGTATATCTTCATGGGAAGAGACCTTCAGTTATACCCTGTAATTTAAAAAAATTAAACTTTACATGATGTAATATTACTAGTAATTATATATTATAATATAATTGTAGTTTAATATATTAACATAATATAATAATAATATATTTTCTTTCCCACCCGCTGCCTACTCTCATTAGGAAAAAAGAAAAAGAAAACTCCTGTAACAAATATACATAGTCAAGGAAAACTTTTAAAATGTTGTAATGTACAATAGTAATTGGATATAACACACTAACATATACATCAATATTTCCTTTTAAAGTAGTCCAGCTGCCAGTCCCAATAGATACCATTTGAGGTAATTTGCTCAAGTGTTTCAATTTCCCAAAATAATACATGAGTTTGGCATGAGTTAGTTGTAAATAAGGGAGCCAAGAAAGTGTATTGTTGATCATGGTAAATAGATAACCCTATGAATGCTGCTCTTGTGTCATTTCTAATTAACTGAATGTCCATCTTCTACCTGTAAAGTAGGCAGTAGGCAGTGGTTTCAGATGGAGCCATTGTTTTATTTTCTACAAACTTCATCTCCACATTAGTAATGAACAACCCAAGAGAAGCTTCTTTGCACACAGCAGTACCATAGAGTCGCCATTTTGGAATGTTGCCTGGGTGGCCTCTTGTCACTGGTTTCCTTGCTTGTTGCAACGTCTCAAACATACCTTGATATTCAACACTGGTTACTTCCCAGTAATAAACTTACCAGGATTCATCATTTTCATACTTTTGGATGGAATTGACAGAAAGAACATGTGCATTATGTTAATGACTTTCATTGGCTATGGCACTCGTGCTCGCCAGGTAGTTGAAAGATAGGGGAACAGCTAGTCTGTCATCTGTCTTCAGCCATACTTTTCCTTCTTGTCCTCAGGTAAAGTAATTCTTTGGAAAAATACACACACACACACACACACACACACATATACTTTATATATTTATTGTTAATTCTGTGAAATTCATTCTTTGAAAATTTATACACACACATATATATGTATATGTACACACATATACATATATGTGTGTGTGTGTATATATATATATACATATATATATATTTATATATTTATTTGCTCAGTGTAAGTAGCACAATGAGTAATAAGTCTTATGATGAAGTGGAAAAAAACTGTCAGAAAACCTAGGCCCAAGTTCTAGCTCCATTACTTCCCGGCTTGGTGACTTTTGGCCTGTGATTTATTTTCTTTATCCTCTAATTGTGTGTCCTGTAAAGTAGGCATAATAATACATACCATTCCTTCCACTGGGGTTGTTGTAAGTGTCAGCTGGGATAAGGGACGTGAAAGTTCTTTGTAGGCTCTAAAATGTTACAGAAATGGAAAGCTGTGCCATTATGTTATTCTTTAGGTGGGAGAAAAGTCTTATACAATCTAATTCATACATATTCTTTGACTTCCACTTTCCTAAGAAAGAAAGCATTTCCATTTGAGTAAAAAAGATAGGAAAATGTATCTTACCTCTTATCTTTAAAACAGTATTTTTCAAGACTTGTTAAGATTCTGGACCCCAATAGAGTGCTAGGATGTCTCAATGAATGGCTATATTGATGAATCCCTTAGCCATGATAACACTGGATAAACCTAGTATGCCTGTTGTTCAGGTTTCTGCTGAGTCTTTCATTTTCTCTGGGCATGTTCTTTCTCAGTTCTTGAGTTGGTGACAAAGATACCTTAGGGCTGTAGGACCTAATTGGGGATAAAAATAGAGCCATAGGGAACCTCCCAACCTAGAGATATCATTGATTGCCTGGGCCAGTTCAAAACTTGGCCTGGGAATCTGGAGGGCCTGTTAGAGAGTGGTTTTGGTGGTTACAGACATTGGGAAGGGTGTGTGGTTATCTGGTTCTGTGCTTGGGAAAATTCAGACAAAGCATTCATGTGCATGTATATGTACATGTGTCCATATAGAATCATTCTGGTTGCTTGGAGCTTTTTAAGAGCAATGCCATCTGAAAAAGGGACCTAATGCAAAATTTTGATCTTGGAGATAATTTGGTTTCTTATCATTTGAACCAAAAAAATTTGACGAGTTTTATTCTGGATTGATTTGTGAAGGAAAAACTGGGTCATTTTTTGTTGTTTTTGCTATTAATGGCCTCAAATAGTAGCCCACCATTTTGCATAGTGATCTCTACAAAATAAGATGGCATTCTCTATGATTAGAACTAGAGTATATTGAGAATGCTTATGTGGAGACATTAGCCTTCTCATCTTTTCTACTTCTAATTTTAAAAAAATCAGAGATTTGCTTTTGACAAAGATAGATTGCAGTTCCTAAATCTGCGTTTTTACTGCCTGGAACAAAGTCAAATCAACAATTATTTGTTGAGTATTAGAAAGATAGAAGATGCTGTGGCAGGCACAGAGAAATAGAAAACATGACAACTCCAAAAGCTCCAGTCGAGTTGGGGAAAGATGACATGTATATATCAGAAATTAAATAATCATAGAGACAAAACCTAAATCTACAGTTTTGTTAATATTGAGAATTCCCAAGTAAGGAAACTCTCTCTACCAAAGCATATTGGCACCTTCTCTGCAATATATAGCAATAGAGAATTACCTATATGTAATGTTAATGTGATATAAGATCTTTCCCACCATTAAAAGGCCTCATGTGGAGCCCATGAAGGGAAGCTTGCTTAGGGGAGGCCTGCTGGTAGGAAGGCTTCCACACCTTTTGCTAATTTCTAACTAGGCACTGAGTCAGGAGGGTTGTGATGCCTTCTGGCTCTGAGAAGTGTATATATACTTTGAGTTGGTATTTTGCTTTGGGGGCTCGCTTATGAGAAGGATCTTGTGATTCCCTGGTCAAGATTCTGAGTGGAGGTATGTTAAGAGCTTCCCAACTGCTCAGATGTAAAGGCTCCCTCAATCTAGGGATATATGTAAAGTGTACAGTTGATTCAGGCAGCCAGAACCCTGTCTGTTGGTCTTTATTTCTCTGCTTGTATTTTCTCTGAACTTCAGGATGCTGACTTTTCCCCTGAAGTAGTGAATGTAATTTAGAACAAAGATTATTGACTTCTTAAACAACTATCTTTCCTAGTAAAGCAGATCTAAGAACCTGTGCTAGCAGCCATCCTGGGTATGCCAATGTGGTTGCCACAACACTGTAACACCGAGAAGCTGTTCTGGGCTCAGAGTTACACAACCAGTATGTCAGTGGAGGCTTGAACCCAGATTTTCCTGGACCTGGATTTTCAGCCAGATTTTTAGCAGACATGCCTTCTATTTCACCATGATGCCTCTTTAAAAAATGCCAAGGTATTTAAATAACAAATAGAAACCATTACAAAATAGTAACATCTTTATGCCAACTAAGGGAAATTCAGGTATTATTCAGACCATGTAGAAAAACTAGAATCACGTCTGCCCTCACTGTTTAGTATTACTTCTGATTTTGGTATCATGTTAACTCTCTGGAGAGAGAATGGTCCTGAATAAAGCAATACCTATTGTAGTAGGACTAATTTGTCAGAGGAAAGAAATAAGAAAAAATTCCAGACATGTTAACAGTAGCCAAATGAAGTGGATTTTTAGTTTTGATTGGTTGTTTGGAACATCTACATTTTCCCCCTTGACGAAAGAAACCTCTGCATGGATCCACATTGTCAACAGTTCAGACAAAGGTAGACATGAGACAGAACCATCTTATCGACATTTGTTTGTCCCCAAAGGAAGCCATTTATATTCCTTCTCATTTAGTACTCTATCAGTATCCTGCAGCACTCCCTTTGCTTAATGTCTGATATTATCTAGTGGCTGGTTCAAAATGGGCCACCGGAAGCCCAGCTCTGAAAGTCAGAGGTTACGGTGGAGTGCCTGGAAGTGTAGGAGCGAAAGGGTAAGGGAGAGGGATGAGTAGGAATGAAAATATTACACCACGTAAATTAATCTTCTGTCTTTGTGTGTAACCAGTAAGTATACTTTTGGAGGAGGGGAGGAGTCAGACATTTGGGTTTTATAATATTATTTCACAACTAATGCTTGTTGAGCAAAAAATAAATTTAATAATTCAATAATTCAAAAGTGGCAGTTCTCACTGAAGCTATTCATGAAATATTAAAGAAAAAACACATGAATGGTAATTGTGTAAAATCAAAAACTTGGAAAAAAACCTTTTAAATAAGGCCATTTATAATTTCAGTGGTGAGGTTTACTTCTTAGGTATTATATCTGATCTGAGACTGTTGATTTAGGTGACTGAATTTCTCTTCACTGGATGTTGGCCTTTGTTTCTTAGTCCCTTGTCTTTGGAATCAGATGATAAACTGGAACATGAAATGACATGCATGCTTCATGCAAATTAGTTCAGCAGCTGAGACACAAGTATATTCAGTGAGAACCTATATCGCTCAATGAATTTTCTCCAATTTTTTTTTCTCAATTAGGTCCTGTTCTACTTTGTTCAGATAGCATTATTTAGGCTATTGTCAGCAATATTTTTTTTTTCCAAATGATTATAAAGTAACAATCCAGCCCATTTCCTAAACATTGTTTTCATTTTTTAGGGAAATAAAAACTCAGCAGAAAAATCACCTACATTAAAAAAAAAAGGCTCTATTCCAGGTGAGGCACAGCAGTCCTTGCCATATGCTACTTGTCCACAGGGGATATGGTGAGAGTAAATATATTCAACTGTATCCACCATAATGGTAGAAAGAGGATAATAGTATAAAACTTGGGGTTAAAGGATCAACTGAGTCTTATTTTAAAAAAACAAAACAAAAACAGGACTTTGAACTGTGTCGTGAGAACTTAAAACCGGTTCTGTGACCCACCAGGAATAACTCACTTATGTCATTTCTTCATCAATAAAATGAGCATAAGAATATACAACTCCTTCCCATCATTCTGAGGGTAATGCTTTTTAAAAAATGTAATGATTATAACTCTATCACTGAGACACTCACTAGCTGTTTGACTTTGGTAAGTCACTTAGCTTCTGTTTGCATCAGTTTCCTCACCTGTAAAATGGAGATAAATAATAGCGATTGCCTCTCAGGCTTATTGTGAGGATCCAATGAGATAATATTTGTAAAGCGCCTTTCATAGTGCCTGGTACATAGTAGGTACTTAACCCTCCCTCTCTCCTTTCCTTCCTTCCTTCTTCCCTCCCTCCCTCCTTTCCTTCCCTCTTCTCTCCTTCCCTCTCTCCCTTCCTTCCTTCCTTTCTTCCTTCCTTCCTTCCTTCCTTCCTTCCTTCCTTCCTTCCTTTCTTTCTTTTTTCTTTCTTTCTTTCTTTCTTTCTCTCTCCCTTCCCTCCCTCCTTCCTTCTTTCCTTCCTTCCTTCCTTCCCTCTCTCCCTCACTCCTTCCTTCCCTCTCTCTCTCCTCACTCCTTTCATCCTTCCTTCCTTCTTTCTTGCCTCCTTTCTTCTTTCCTTTCTTCCATCATCAATAGTAATATTGATATACTTAATTTATGGTAACATTATATTATAAAACAATCCTGAGCTAGTCTTAATAGGTTTACAGGAGGCAGTCATAAATTATTAAGAAGAATGATACTTTGTTTATCCAAATCCCACTAGTTATTCCTCTTATTATTAATGCCATCATTGTTTTCCAATATCATTGCATTTGTTGGAAGAGTTAAAGTAATATCTGCAAGTGCCTCTTTTGTTGAAAAATTAGTGACTAATGTGTATTACCCATGTATTACCTAGTGACTACTGTCAGATTGGCATTTCACTACTAAGAGTATCAAAGAAAATCACAGTCAATATGGTATGAGCAGAATGCTTTGAATCCAGAAAAGCTCCACTAGGAAAGCTGCAGAGAAGACAAAAGTGGTGTCCAGATTAAAATGGCTGTTGGTTTCATCATGTTTTAATATAATTTCAAAAGCCAAAAGGAAGAAATGCTGAGATACCTTCTACTTCTAAAGCTTAAATAGTGTAAAACCTATATAACTAAGGAATTTTACTTCTTGGTCAGTGGCCCAGAAAATAAAATCAGGAAGTCATCTCTCCCACTTGTTTGCCTTTAGGGTCTGTAATGCAAAGGACATTTAAAATCAAACTAGAAGCCAGAATCATTATGTCACTGTTTTAAAAAAAAATGAATGTGGATCCCAATAACAGGGCCTTGACCTAATTTGGAAAGAAAGCAAAGAATTGTCTTTGATATTTGATTTGGCAGTTCTATTTCTTATCTCCCATGGGCTAACTTCTATCCTTTTATTAGGAAAAATGTGCTCTGAGAACTTTGGACGTGGTTGACACTCATTTCTGTTTATTTTTCTGTCTTTTCTCTTCCTTTCAGTCCTGGCTATCTTTTGTGTGAGCCATACTCTGTCCTTTGTGGTCAACACTCCACATTGTAGTCACAATAACTGATAGAATTTTGCAAAGTCCTTCCTTCTATAATTTTATATACTCATAGGAGGTACCAGTTGCTATGGCTGAAAAACTGATTCCCTTGAACTTAATTATGCTGATCTCAGGACCATACCAAAAGTCTTTCTGGCCTCATGGGACATGCCAGAAATCGCTCTCTTCTGGCAAAGTCCAGAAGGACTTTAAGAGAAGGGATGTAGTTTCTTCATTATTACTCTTGATTTGGACTCTCAGTGGGATAAAAGAATCTTTTCCCCTTCCTTCTTGCATCATTCTTCAATGCATCATAACTGGTACTTCATGGGAAATTAAATCCCTTAAAGATATTTCTCACTCCTAAACTTACTTTCCATGTCCCACTTCCTTCCACCTGTGAGCCCTAAGTTTGCCCACTTGCTGACTCTGAATGGCTGGCACTTGCCTTTTGTAATATGGGTTTGCTCTTAACCTCATTCTAAGAGTCTGGTTTTTCACATTTCCCTCCTGCAGCCCCCATTTCTAGTACCTTGAGGGAGTTGAGGAAGTTTTTGTTTTCATCTACCATCCCCTGAATTCCCACCAGTTATGTTCCCCATTTTGAAGGGAGGGCATTAACTAGCATCCCAGTTCCTTTTAACCACTTAACACTAATTTAGTTTTTATAAAGGAATATTTACTTTACATATATAGCAAGAATACACAAACATATTCTCCAAAACTTCAGTGTATAAATAATCTTTTCTATACCACCTTGTTCTCTGAGGAGGGGAGGGATATTAGACTCACAGTTTAGCTCATAGTTTATATAGGATTAGTCACTCTAAGTTCAAGTCCCCAAATCCAGTAGATGTGTCCCAGACCAATGTTCCACAGGGCTTCCTTGCAGTGCTAGCATCCCGGCTGGATTCCTGGATTTTGGTATCACAATTACTCTAGCTCCCAGGTCAAAGACTCTGTCCTTGCACTTAGAACTGAAAGGGACAAATGAAACAGATCCAAGCTCCAAGTATATTTATTTGGGGCCATGTGGTCCATGGGGAGGGACGAAGTGGCCCCTAGGCATCCTCCCCACTTTTTGCATGGTATCATTTGATATGAGTAAATGAGTCCTTCATCTACCTCATGGGGTTGTTGTAAGGATCAAATGAGGTAATATTTGCAAAAAGCTTATTAGCATAGTGCTCAGTAGTTGGTACTATACAAATATTTATTCCTCTTTACCCTCTCTCTTCTCCTTCCCACTCTTGCCTACATCCCCTATACACAAAAGTAAGTTCCAGTTTCCTCTTCGAGAGGCACCTCTACATCTCAACTATGTAGACCTAAGTCCTTAGTCTAATGACTTTTTTCCAGGCCAGTCAGCAACTCAGGCCAATTCTCCAGGTGTTCCTTGATGATTCATCATTAAGGTGCCCTTCCAGGGGAGTGGTTTTACACAGCCCTCTCACAAAATTTTTTATTATTAAAACTCTTCCATAAGAACATAAAACAGTAACAAATCTTTACCATCAAGACAAGGAGTGTTCTTGTCAAAACTTCCATCTATTCTCTCCCACAAATAGGAATTCCTTTTGCTAGTCTTAACTGGACAGTCCCCGCGCTAGATGATATCAATAGTTAGATCTACATCTGCTTTATTTAGCCCACTGAACTTTCACTAGCCTCAGTGCTTCAACACTTCTTCCTGTTTTTCTAATTAAATCTGCCCCTTTCTGTTTACCATCTCAGTAGGC
This sequence comes from Pseudochirops cupreus, assembly GCA_028627135.1. NCBI lineage: Eukaryota > Metazoa > Chordata > Mammalia > Diprotodontia > Pseudocheiridae > Pseudochirops > Pseudochirops cupreus. The sequence continues at coordinate 135,869,210 of CM053582.1, read as the reverse complement.
TTGCTGAAGAGTCATTTACAATTCTACAAACACAGATTGTCATCCATTTCCTTGCAATTGATTCTAGGTAGAGTAATTGCTTTCTCTCATTAGCCCTGCTCAAAAGCATCAACATAGATTCACAATTGTCATCTCTTTCCCTTCATTTTGGAAATAATGGTAATGATAGTGATTCCCCGCTCTATAGTCTGGCTTAGCATCCTAAGATTTAGTGTTGGAGTGGATATTAGAAATCATTTAGTCCAATTCATTGGCTTTGCTGAATAATGAAACTTTAAATAACTTGCCCAAGGTGACTCAGTAAGTGTCCAATAGAGTTCTTTTCATATTGTTCACCCATAAAAGAAAACTCCTGGATGTTACTGACCAAATGATAGCCACTCCATACACCTAACACATTCACACTTGACCCAAGCTACATCTACCCTGATGTGTGTGAATTCTGTGAATTGTTTTACACTAGATTAAAGGGATTTTAGTAGGGAAAAAAATCCTCATCTGTCACAATGTGAACACAGTCACTAAAAATCAGAACCAATGTTCCTGTTTTTGCCATTTCTATCTTGTTTCAAATAAACAGACCATTGGCTCATACTACTTTGTTCTTCTGCTGGTTGGCTATTACTATGTGTTTGGCCAGTCCATCTATCACTTGTGATTTCTCCAGGACCGACCACCTGTCACCTACAGAATTCTTTTTTTTTTTCATGTGGTCCTGAAGAGTGAGTCATGGCATTGCAGAATTTCAGAGATGGAAGGAGCCTCTGAGGTCATCTATTTCAAACTACCCATATCTGAACAAGAATCCTGTCATCATAGCCTTGACAAATGTTCACTTAAGGACTTCTAGCAAAGCTGGCAATGAGTTAGTACGTTAGCCTATTCCACTTTTGGATAACTGTTTATTATTAATAATAGCTAGCATTTATGTAACTTTTATATTTGTGAGGTGCTTTACAAATATTATCTCATTTCATCCTCACAAAGATGCTATTTATTACCCCCATTTTACAGATGAGGAAACCCAGGCAGACAACTCAGGATGGTTCAGCTAATAAATGTCAGGCTGAATTTGAATGAACATCTTCCTGACTCCAGATCTACTATTCCACCCACTGAACTCTCTGACTTCCAGGAGTCATTAGGAAGCTTTTCCCTAAATCTACAAGCAATTTCAACCAGTTCTTTAAAGTTCTGCTCTCTGGGGCCAAGCAAAACGAGCTCACTCTCTTTTTCACAGTCCAGTCCTTCAAATACTTGAAAACAGCTCTCATATGTCTCCTAAGTCTTCTGTCTCCTTATGGCATTCCTCTTAGGGCATTATTTCAAGATGCTTCACCACCCTTGTTAACTTCCTCAGGATGCTCAGCAGTTTCCTAAAATGTGTTACCAAGAGCCGACCACAATCATTCAGATGCAGTTGGACCAGGGCAGAGTAGAACAGAACAATCACCATCCTAGTCACAGGCTTTCTATTGCATGCTGGGCAGCCACAAACTTCTTTATGTGTGACCAAAAGTACAATTATGACAGATTTTCTTTTCATTTAAAAAAAATATGAAATCTTACTCCTGTCAAAAGAACTGTTTATGAAACACAAAAAAGCAAATGACAGGTTAATAATGGGCCCTGTGGGATATTTGGGATTTGCAAGAAACCTCTGAAGTCCTTTCTAGGATTCAATTCAAGGTGAAGGGGTGGCTTAGTTATTTTAACTCCAGCATTTGATTTAAAAAATAGAGAGGACTCTTGTCAAAGTTAGAGAAGGTGTTGTTTGAAGATCTGGGAGAGTTATAGCTTCCCTCTCTGCTTTAAATCTGTCTAAATGACCTGAACAAAGAAATTGGCCACAAATGTCTAGCAAAGCCTCCTACCTAGAAGGGGAAGCCAGCCAGCACAAAAAACATAAAGGCATTTCAGATATCTCAGAACTAGGTCAACACCTAGGGATAGAATTTAATACAAAAATAAAAAAATATTGATTGTGGTATGGGTTTGCCCAAAATGTACAGGTTTGAAAACCGTTAAAAATGGGGATAAATAGGGATGACTGGTTCAGAGTAGTAGCAGTCATACTTTAGCAAGTGCAAAACCATATTCAAAACAGAAAAAACTACACTTGCAAGATACATAAAAAGTCAAATTTAACAAATTCACTGATGCAAAACTGATATCCTTTAATTTTATTCCTTTTTTTAAATTTCTTTTTTTTAGATTTTCCCTTTTTCTTCATTCCTCCCCTTCTCTCCTTTGATTTTTCTTTTTCCTCCTTCCCTTTTTATCTTGATCTTTTTCCCATTTCTTCCCCTTTCTTCTTTCTTTACTTCTCGATTTTTATTGAAGTTCAGAACACTGACCCTAATGAATTAGGCGAAGAATACTTTGGAACCCCCCTCCGCCCCATATAATTCCTTTATTGCTGCTGGATTCCCTCCCCTTCAAGAACACCTGTATTTATGTTCCTTCTGTCATTTTTTAAACTAGATTTTTAGTTCACAGAGGGAAAAGTTCATGTTTTATTTCTGTTTGTATCAATATAAGATCCTAGCACAATGATTTGCACATATTAGATATTTTTAAACTGTTCTTTTCCAGGGAAATTAAAGAAGATCTGCTATACAAAAATCCAAACTTACAAAACATATACTTTTTTTGGTGGGGGGGGCACTATTGTTCTTCCTTTTAGAAGTTATCTGGTATTCATTCGTTGATCTATCTTCCATAGTACATTTAGAATTGAATTTATTGCAAAAATTTGAATTGTACCTATATTTTTTATATATGTAAATGACATGAAGCAAACTAAAATGAATATTAGAAAATGCTGTTGAAGCTATATTGAAGGTAAATATTTTCGATGGTATAATAATATTTTTCTTTTATTTGTAAAAAATACACTTTATAGATGCCTTCTGCCTTTATGTCTCAGCTGACCTATTTCTCCCTCTAGACTGAATCTCCCTTGTCACAATATAAAACTATAATAAAAAACATCCCTATAACTCCAATCACCGTCTCTCTGACATGCCATACCAGAAAAACCTCCTCTTAGTCTTTCATTCTCCTATATATATTATCTTCAGTAATTAGAATGTAAGTTCCTTGAGGTCAGGGACTGTCTTGATGGCTTGTATTCGTACCCCCAGCACTTAACACAATGCTTTTCACATAGTAAAGCTCTTAAGAACTGCTTTTTGATTCATTCATTCAATCAATACAATGATTGCCATCTGACAATGTATAAAACATTTTACCCCAGTGGATTCTACCTTTCTGTTGTCAAGAGTCATGTTTATTATCTGTTCTTGGAGACCACTGATTTTTCATTTGCTCAGATTTCCACGTCCTTCCAGTGATCCTGTCTTTTATGTTATTGTAGTCACTTTGAATATTTTCTGTTTGGTTCTGCTTATCTTGCTCTGCATAAGTTCCCAAGTCTTACATGTTTTTCTGAGTTGTCTTCACCCTGAATGCTCATTCCACCCCTGGGCTACTGCTCACTTTTTGTGTTAGAAGTCCTATCTGCCCCCAGGCCTCACCTTCTCACACAATCATGAATTTAAGGAGGAGGCCCAGGCCAGAGATGTCTTTATCCTTCTCTAGGCTGTATTGCTCACTCATCTCCACAGGACTTTCTCTATTATGACAATGCACCTTTCCCACCTTTTCCCTTTTTCAGCTTCCTTTTATGTGTTGTCTTTCTTCATAAGTCTATAAACTCTGTCTCTTGTTCTGCTTCTGTGTTTATTTCCTAGCACTTAGCACACTGCTTGGCACACTGTAAGCACTTAATATATGTTTATTGACTGACAATAGTCTGGTAGAGATTGGACCTTTGTTTCTTTGGGTGTGTGATGAAAAACCCCTGAAAGACAGAGTTTCTGGGTAATTAATAATCAGTTTATAAATTAGGCTATGCTATAATCTATAAATTGACTGTCAGTGTTTTCTCTCAGTGACCAAAGATGCAAAGGGAGGTTCTGAATCTCCTTACATCTCTTCTGAAAGGGAACTCCCTGACAAGTGAAACTTATCCCTGACTGGAGGACATGGGCTAAAAGTTTTCAGTTACTCCTGAGAAGGTGACTCGATCATAAGATTCAGTAGCCTCAAAGCATCTGGGCAAGGGGAAACCATTTCCATCATCCCATCAGGACCTTTTTAGCTAGTTTTCTCCTTCATGAGTTGGGTTGCCCTAAATTCTAATGGAGGGGAATCAAAGACAAGGGGTTCTTCTCCCAGGCAAAGACTTGTCCAGACTGTATTCTGTTTATACACTCAACAGAAATTTGATTTCCTTTTTGGGTGGGGTCGGCCCAACCTAGTTAAGGAGCATGGGCCTTGGTGGCTAGGAGCAATCTCATCATGGGGTCATGCCCTTCAGACACTAACTGACCTTTTCAGGAGCTGGGCCTTAACAGAAGTAAAAGGCAAAAGGTGGATCACAAATTAATTATTAGTTATTAATATCATATTAATTTCTCTCGGGTACATATCCGATAGTGGGAATGTTGGTCAAAAGATATAGACAATTGAGTCATTTTTTCTTGCAGTTTTAAATTGATATCCTCAATAATTGGACCACTTTATAAGTCTACTCGTTCCTCCAAAACTGAGTATTCCTTTCTTTTGTCATTTTGACAAATTACACTGTGGGGTGAAATGTGAAATTCTTTTTATTTATCTTCTCTTACTATTAAGATTTTTTTT
>CM053582.1:135846489-135864000 GCA_028627135.1 Pseudochirops cupreus | reverse complement strand
TCTGAAATTTGATGGAAATATTTCTTTACCATTTCATTTCTCTTCCAAGCCTGTCTTCATTGACATTATTTGTGCAAATTCATTTTAGTTTTATGTAGTCAAATTTATCTGTTTTATTTTTATTTCCTCTATCACGTGTTTATTTAAGGATAAGCCATCTAACCATAAGGAACAAGAAATGAGCAGTTATAAAGAAGCAAGTATGTGCTAGGCACCATGCTAAGTGCTTTTTACAAACATTATCTCGTTTGATCCTCCCAACAACCCTTTGAGGTGGGTCCTATTATCATCCCTATTTTGCAGTTGAGTAAACTAAGGCACATAGAGGTTAAGTGACTTGCCCAGGGTGACACATCTAGTAAGTGTTTGAGGCTGGATTTGACCCCAGGCCCTGTGCTCTAATTCACTGCCTCAAAATTGTGAAAGGTGCCTGAAATCATTCTTCTCTATTTTTTTTTTATGATGTGACTTTTTATAATCAGATCTCTCTATTTCCATTTTGAGTTTATTGTAGTGTTTGATGTAAAGCATTGATCTATACTTCATTTCTGCCAAACTATTCTCCAGTTTTCCTGGTAGTTTTTGTCAAATAGATTTTTTTTCTCAATAATTTAAGTTCTTTGGTTTATCAAACACTGGGAAGCTAGGTTTGATCACTTTTGTTTTTTGTTTATCTCCTCTGTTCCACTAATCAACTTTTCTGTTTCCTACCCAGTACCAAATATTTTGAGGACTCTTGCTTTCCCATATAAATTGAGGTCTAGTAATGCTTCACTCAGACTTTATCTCAGTATTCCCCTGCGGGGTATTTTACTAGAATGTCTCAAGTTCACAAGGGTATAATTTTTTTTTAGCAATTATTTTCGGTGAATGGACTGCCTTTTGTTGTTGTTGCTGTTAGAGGCTATAGGGAAAAGTAATTACATTATTGAGTTTAAAAGGGCACTATTATAAGTATAATCTACCTTTTGACTCTTCTGCTAGAAAATTTCTAGTTATAGTGGTGTACACTGATTTGGCTGAATTTGATGAACAAATTGAACTCTGACCTTTAGAAAGGAAACTAGCTAACTTTGCTTTTTAAGTCATCAGCTAATAAGGTAGAATTTCAGATTCAATGACTGGCTTATACAAGGATGGTCTTCCCACAGGCAAAATCCTGATTATTTCTCATACCAGTATCCAGGAGTATTTTATCTTGAGATATCCGCCATTACATTCAAGGTATACCTCTTTATTTTCCAAGGATGTCTTAACAATCTGTAATGAAATTGTTACGTTCTGGTTATATTAACAGTTTTGGTGGCAGCTTCTCAAACAGAAACAGTAAGAACACACTAATAGGAGAACAGGGTAAATCTCCTTTCTTATTGTTACAGCTTCTCTAGTTATACATAATTCATACATTTGTTAATATTGTTGAATATTTTTAAAACTGCTAAATGCTGTGTATATATGTACATATATGTGCGGTTATAAGTGTACATGTATGTGCGGTTATAAGTGTACATATGTATAGATAGATAGCTGAACTTTACCACATGTAACATACAGCAAAGAGGAAACTCCAAACTTGCCTCTCTAGTAATAGGACATTTATTTGTCAAAAGTAACAATTTGCTGTCTTCAGCTCTTCACTTTATTTTGCTTGTGTAGACAAAAATCTTATAATTATAGTACGGAATAAGGATTAACTGCTTTGGACATTATAAAATGAGATTATTTAGTGCCTAGAAGTGTCTGCAGTCAGCACAATGCTGAATAAATAGTTGTGGAATTGAGTTGAATTATTACAAATAAACCCAATATTATTCAGTATGTCTTCCTGGACAGTTGGGCTCTAACTTCTGGAACAATAACTTTATTTTGCCTTCTGTTTAAATTCCCGATTTGATCTTGCATTTACAATCATTTTCGATTCTTTACAAGTTGATAGACTCTTACAGGTTATATCACATGTGTGTCCCTGAAAAAAAGAAGCTAATATATACAGATCATAGAAATAAGAGCTCAGCCACCTCATTTCATTTTTATTTTGTCACTGTCACTTGCCACTCATTATTTCTCTCTGTCTCTCTGTCTGTCTGTCTCTCTCTGTGTCTCTCTGTCTGTCTGTCTCACACACAAACATTTAGTAGAAGCCTCACTTATAAAACTTATGTACAGTCAAGCAGAATAAGTCAACACATAGGCCACGTTGGAAAACATATGCCTCATTTTGCATTTCTAGTCCACCTCTCTGTTGAGACAGGAGACACATTTCAGCGTCAGTTTTCTAGACATGACTGGTCATTGCATTGATCAGACTGGTGAAGTTTTTCAACGTTGTTTTTATTATACTATCATATCATCTTGTTTTGCTTACTTTGCTCTGATTCAATTCATAAAAGACTTCCCCAGTTCTGAATTCTTAATATTTGTCATTTCATATAGCAAAATAATTATAGTATTTTAGGATAATTGGATATATCTTTAGCTGGAAAGGACCTCAGATACCACCTACTCCAGCAATCTCATTTTGCAGATGAGCAAACTGAGACTCAGAGTTGAATGACTTGCTTAAGGTCACACAGATGGCAAGTGTCAGAGGTAAGCTATGAAGTCAGGTCTTGTTTGCTTTCCACTGTTTCATTCATTTACTATGATTTATTCATTTATTTTCCCAAAGATAGGTACCTATTTTATTTCCAGTGTTTTGCTAATACAAAAAAAAAACTGCTATAAATATTTCTGTATACATGGTAGCTTTTACTCTTTTTTTTTTATGTTCATGTTTATTTCTGGCACTGGTATTACTGGCCTAAAAAGTATATGCAATTTAGTAACTGTTGGTATGTACCAAAATTGTTTTCCAGAATAGTTGGGTAAATTTACCAGCAAATCATTATTGTGACTGTTTTTCCTTATCTCTTACAAAAGTACTATTTTTATTTCTTGTTGTCTTTATCTATCTGTTTTAATTTGTGTTTTTCTTATTTGGGATCTGAAGCATTCTTTCACATAGATGTCGATAGCTTGTATTTCTTCATTTGAAAACTGCCTGCTTATGCCTTTTGGCCACTTTTTAATCTACTGGAGAGAAGTGTGCATAGTAGATATTTATATCCCTTTCCTGAGTATTATGGATATCAGCCCATTATCAGAGATGTTTCCTGTGACAATTTTCCTCCAGTTAACTGCTTCTTTTCAAATGTTGGTTATATTAAATTTTTGTTTAAAAAAACGTTTAAATTTCCCAGTTGTTTGAAGTATTTTTTGTTTGACCTGAAAAAGATCTTGATACTCACATTTCAATGATAGATTTAGAGTTTCCTTTGGTGACATGAGGATTCTTTCTAATTTCACTTTGTCCTAGGTTCTAGTAGTTCTGGTCAGTTTTCTTTAAGATTTCTTGAAATGTGTTGCATTTTTAATTTGGACATAGTTTTCTGGAAGACCAGTGATTCTTAAATCATCTCCTTGTCTGGTTTTCAGATCAGGCTTTTTTTTTTTTTAATAGCCTAACATTGAATGTTAAATTTTTTAGTCTTTTCACTTTGTTCCAATATTTATTGTTGTATCATTGAATTTATGAGTTCTTTTTGCTCTATTCCATTTTCAAGGTATTCACAACTTCTGTAAGCTTTTTAACCTTTTGTTCTAAGCTATTTATTCTCTTTCCAAGTCTTCTCTTAAGAGTTGTAATTTCATTCCTTATCTCTTATTTCATTTCTTTTCTCTATTGTTGGAGTCTTTGTGGCAAATCCACTTATAATCATTGTGCAACTGTTTTCTTATTCTGGAATTATATCTTGACACTCTCCTAACCCACAGTATTTCTTCCCGTTACTGGGACTTTTTTGGTTGCTCTTGTCCTCAGGCGATCTGCTAGAAATGACTTGCAAAGTTATCCTTTTTGGTTTCTTTCAAATTTCCTTTGCCTTGACAGTTTCAGGGGTTAGCTTAACACTAGGCTCTCATGAAGGATTTGGAAGGGGAGTAGAGGTGTGCAAAAAAATCACACTGAGATCTGTTTATGGCCTGATACAGGACAACCAGCAAGCCTAATAATAATTTCTTAGCCCTGTCCTCTGCCATACTCTTGTTCTTGGACAACAAGACAGAGACCTTGGTCCTAGAGAAGGTAAAATGATTCTGGGATCCTATTTTTTTTTCCTTCTCTTTGTCTCTCCTACATGAGATAGCCAAGTTAGGATTATGGTATTCTCTGGTTTTTCTCTCCCTAGTCCTGAACTTTGTGCTGGAGATAGGCTTTGCCCTTTCCTTTAGTTTTGAGCAGGGTGACTGAGCTTCTACCCTACCTTTTGTCACACTTTCATACTATCACACTGTATTCCTCATTTTCTAGATGAAAGGACAGTACAAACGACAGCAAATGACTTGCCTAGGGTCACTGGAGTAGTTAAGTAGAAAATCTGGGATTTGAATGCAGGTCTTCTCATTCCAAATCCACTACTTTCCCCACTAATCTGAAATCTTTCCATTTGATCTGATAATTGATTCCTGGCTAATGATATTGGACAAGTAAGAGACTGGTCTAGAAAACTGTATAGTGTATTTTCCACTGGCTATATGTTTTAATTTTCAGGTATATGATCCCCTATCCAGTTTTATAAGTGGTATGGAGACTTGTTGAAGTACATAAGAAAATACAACAAACAGAAGCTTGTTTTTAAATGCATAGGGTACAGAATATATTCTGCACTGTTTACGAGTGCAGAAAGCATTATCAAGGGACTGTTCATGTTTCAGTCTAAAACCAACAACCAGCTACACTGCTTCTCTCATTAGAATTCCTACAACAGGAAAAATTAGTGAGTGGTTCTTCACATTATAGAAAGATTTGTAACTTTCTTGCCCTCCCAAGTGTACTTTAAGACTAATTTTTTTGTTGAAAACATACCAGACTGACTCCTGATGGAGAAATCCAAGAAAAAGTCACAAACTTCCCAGTTGGCTGATAGTGATTGAGTCCAGCAGCAATCTACTCTTGCTCAGAACTAAACACACATCAGGAACTTGCAGAACTCAGACAAAGGGAGACAGCAATCAGATTTTGCCTAAACATCATATTTCAGGAAATCTTAAAAGAAAACTGCCCAGATTCTTAGAACCAGAGGGCAGAGTAGAATAAAAAAAATTCACAAATCACCTGCTGAAAGAAACCAAAAATGAAAACTCCCAGGAACATGACAGCAAAACCCAGAGCTTCCAGGTCAAAGAAAAAATACTACAAGCATCCAGGAAGAAAGAATTCAAGGACCATGGACCAGTAGTTAGGATTACATATGATTATATGCCATTATATAAAGGAGAGCTTGGAATACATATTCCAGAAAGCTAAGGATATAGGTTTACAATGAAGAATACATTTCCTAGAAAACCTGAGTATAATCCTACCAGAGGGGGGAAAAAAATGATTTTATGAAATAGAGGACTTCCAAGTATTTCTGATGAAAAAACCAGAGCTGCATAAAAATTTTGAAGTTCAAACACAGGAATTAAGAGAAACATAAAAAGGCAAACATGAGTGAACAATCACAGAGGACTAAACAAGGATGAACTGCTTACATTCAAATATGAGGAAATGATACACGTTTCTCCTCTGAATTCTTTCATCACCAGGGGTCACAGAGTCTAATTATGCAGAATACCAGGCAGTGGTTCAGTTATGTCTTGATGATCTTAAAAATGGGAAGAGAGGGAAAGAGGAATACATTGGAGGGTGAGAGGGGGAAAGCAAAGGAAGGTTAGGGAAAACTATCTCACAAAATTTGGTTGTAGAAATAGCTTTCTATACAAACAAGTAGGAAGGAGGGGAGCAGGTGACATTTGAACTTGATAGTGAATCTGAACTGGTCAAAGATGGGAAGAAGACACACACACACACACACACAGGTACAGAAACACATTTCACTTCACAAGGAAATAGAAGGGAAAGAAGAGAAGGGAGAAGAGGGAATTAATGGGAGAATAGATGAAGACTGGGATTAATCTTAAGTAAAATGAGCTCTAAGGAAGTACAAAAATATTTATAGAAGCTTTTTTTGGAGGTGGCAAAGCATTGGAAACTGAAGGGGGGTATCGATCAAGGAAAGAATGGTTGAACAAGTCATGATATACAAATGTGATTGAATATTATTATGCTATAAGAAATGATGAAGGAGATGGTTTTAGAGAAATCTGGAAATATTCGTTTGAACTGATGAAAAATGTAGTGAACACAATCAGGAGAACAATTTAATGAAAACAATATTGTAAAGACAAAGAACTTTGGCTTAGAAACTCTGATCATTATGATAGTAAGTAAACATGATAGTAGAGAATAATGAAACATACTACTCATTTCCTGATTTTATATATATATGTATCACATCAGATTGACATATAATACACATATTATTTTGGATATGACCAATTTGGAAATTTGTTTTGCTTGACTACACACGTTTGTAATGGGTTTTGCTTTTGTTTTCAGTTGAGGTGGTGTGGGAAGGAGGGGTGGATTTTTGCTGACTGAAAAACATAAAATTTATTAAAAAAATAAAAAGACTATATAAATAGTCAGTTTGTTTGCAGTCAGCCTGTAATAATTTCATTATATAAAGCAAAATTTCCCCAAAACTAAAGCTATTTGCCAAACATCTGTAGGGCAGAGATGTCAAATGATACAATAAAATATAGATACTATTACATTTTAAAGCTAAATCAATAAATAGTCTGCAGCAATCTCTGTATGCAAACTCTATTTGAGTTTGGCATCATAGCTTTTGGGAACTCTGATCTTCCACATGATCAGAGTAGTAAGACTTTGAAATAATTAATGTTACTGATACTTTTCCTTCTAAAATATTATATATTAAATTATGCATTCAAATTATCATATGTGACAACTTTTTATTATGGACACATGCTTAATTTCTTCTAAAATTGTTCCAATTCCATTTTATCCTTAGGGTATTGTATATTTTCATATCTCTGGATTAGCCTTTATGTGTTGTAACAACATATTCAACTCAGAAACTGTTTATGGATAAATAAGTTTGGGAAATGCCAGTTTAAAAAACATCAGACACATCTATAACACTAAAGGATCTCCTTTGAAAAAGCTGCATTTTCTCTCTTGTATTTGATGAAATTACTAGTTTTACTTGATGGTAGGAATGGTCAGAGTTCTTATTGATGGGTTGATAGCATAAAGTGTTATGTTTTGTCGTATTGTAGGGGACTGTAATGTGAAAGCAAAAGGCCTCTTTTACTTAATCCTTTCAAAAGTCTCATATTCCTGGCATTTTAGGAAATAATTTTTCTTTGTTCATTAACAATATTCTGTAGTTCATGAACTGATATTTCACTTATCCCTCTTGTACTCTAATTTTTTTTCTCCCAATCAGCAAATTGCATCTTTGATACTCTCAGGTACCCATGAACTAATTGTATAATTTAGAAGCATAAAAATTCTCATTACCCCCCTACAGTTTTCTATAGAGTTTTTTCTTTGGAACCCGAGGAGTATTCGGCAAGGTTTTTCTGCTAACACTATAGAAACTCTTGAATTAACATTCAAGGAAAGAAGACTATTTTATTTTCTTGTAGGGAGAACAGAATTACCTTCTACTTCATTCTCATCTAAAAACTAAGATGAAGCATTTATGTTCAGTGAAGGATCTGTGTTAATATCTTATAATATCTTAGAATGGGTTACCTAGAAATTGGAATACCAGCCAGACTGACATAAGAAGACATTTATGTAATGAGTTGGCCACTTGAACCAGCATCATTCTTTATTTATGTAAACACTTTTGATGTTTGCTTTGTTGTCTTTTGTCTTGGATGATTAAATTACCCAGGAAGGCTCATCTGCATAAATTGGATCTTGCATCTAATTTTCATCAAGTCTTTATTTTATCCAATTTTACTGTTTAGTTAATTGAAACTTTAAAAGGTTAGATGACATGTCCAAGGTCATCCACTGAGTCAATGGCTTACCTCAAATGAGCTTTCTTTCTGATTTCTGTTGCTGCCCTGTTCCATTGCCACATTTTATATTCATCAATCTGTAATTAACACTCGAATTAAATTTTTCCTGCTCTCCCTGTGAACTGGCCACATTTAAAGATCTTCAGTGCAAGTGGGATTTGTGAAAAGTCTGTGTTCATATGCCTCATCTTTTATCTGAAAATGAGAAACATATAGAGATCAATTATGTTAATCTTCAGCTTGACAGATGCAGTTTCTAGGGATTTGTAACCTCATGCCAGCAGAATCAAGCCACCGGGTGTTCTGACTTACAACTGTGAAGCTTGTGTGGAGCTGTATGATAAGTCATGTGCTGTCTGGTATTTGAAGCTCTAGAAGCAGCAGAATGTAGGGCGGCCTGTAAATAAATTACCTCATTTCAGTGGCATGAAGGCTTTGCCAGCCTGGAAATGTTTTGCATTCATTTCCTAAGGGCCTTTGGATGTGCAGCATAGTTGTTGATTTTATTTTTTTTTTGAGATGCTGAAAGGCTTTAGATACCCTGATGCCATATGTTAAATTTGTAAGAGCTGAGTGAGGAAGGTACAAGGAAAAGATTAGACAGTGGGAAAACTATAATTAGCCTCCAAAGACTTTGGACTTTTTGGACAATGGAAATTAACATGCCAAAGAATTTTTTTTCAAAATTCCTTGATTGAAATTGAATGTGAATTATCTTAAGTGATGCACCGAATAAAAAAAAGTTTGTACTACTACTACTAGACAAGTGTTGCTGTTGCTGCTGCTGCTACTACTACTACTATTACTACTACTATTTATATGAAGCTTTAAGGTCTGGAATAAAAAAGGCTTTACGTGTGACATCTCATTCAATTCTCATGGGGGTGGTGGCGGTGGTAAATGCTATTGTCCTCATGCAGAGGGAGAAACTGAGACTGAGAGGTTAAATGATTTGCCCAGGGTCACACATGACTGAGGCAGCATAATTATATGGGTTTGCATTTATTGTCTTTTTTTGGGGGAGAAGAAAAGGGAAATGAGTTTATCTTAAAATATGATAAAGTTACCAAAATGAATAAAACTAGAGTATTTAATACGAAATTTATCTTCTCTTTGAAAACTGTGCAAACATAACAGCATTTTCCTTGGATGAAAGGAAGTATTTTCTGGAATTGACCGAAATAATAATATTTGTATAACTCCTAAGCTGCACTTTCCCTTCCCCCTCACCCCGAGTGGAATATAGTGTGTTCTGGAAGAAGGCATGTGAGTTTTGATGTTACTACAAAGACAAATACACAGACAAATCAATGAGTTAAGTTAATCACCACTACACAGATAACTCTGGAGCTTCCCTTGAGTCTGGCAGAGATAAATTGGAAAGTGAGAGTGATAGTTTAAAACCAAAACTGTAAATGATTAAAAATAAAGGTGAATGGTTAGGAAACTGTAAAGGTTGAGGTAGAGACTGAGGAAAGAGCAAGAAGAGGGTCTTTATCTTCCAGCATCTTCAAACAGTAAAAACAAAGTGTCAGCTTAGGTACATTTTATATCAGTTCAGGTGAAGAGAGGCCAATTTGGCACAACATGTATTTGGATGATGTGCTGTTAAATGCATGACCCTGCTCCCTGATTTATAGCCTTGTGCAGCTCAGGATTTTATTTTGTTTCTTGAGAAGAGCCTCAATTCATGATGGAAGGATAGATAACACTTGAGGTTACCACACAAGTTTTAAAGCATGTCACACCTTGATGGCAATGAAGCCCATCTCTAAAGAGCGTTGCTTTGTGAGCAGCACTAAGAAGAGCTGATACTATTTTGTCAGGAAAACTAAAATAAAAGACAGAATAAGGTTTTTGCCAGGTGAGCTGCTTTAAGAAGTTGTTAAAGATACAGCTGTTTCATTTAAAGGGGATTTAAGCCTACACCAAGATGTGATAAAGAGTTTTGCTAGAACCTAGAAGGAATTTATGAAACCAGTTGTTTTTTAGTAATCCATCAGAAAGTAGTTTGATTTATTCCTGGAAGTACCTAGGAAACTCAGATGTGCCAACCTTGTGAGGTTTTTTTTTTTAATTTCAACAATTATTTGAGGTGGGTTGAATTTCTTAAAAAAAAAAAGATTATTTTGAGGAGGGAAGGAGGACATATTTCAGCACTTTAATGTCATATTTTTGGTTTTGGTTTGTGGTTGTTTGGATTTGAGAATAGCTTATCACATAAGCATCCTTCATGGGATTTCAGTTTTGGAAATTTGGCATCTTCTTTTCTGGGATTCAGAAAATACATTCTAGTCAAATACATTTGTGTTTTCCTCTCTTGTCTCCTTTTCTTTGTTTCTCATCTCTCTCTCCCCTCTTCCCTCCCTCCTCTCCCCTTGTGTCCCTTCCTCTCCCATTCTCTCTCTCTCTCTCTCTCTCTCTCTCTCTCTCTCTCTCTCTCCCTCTCCCTCTCTCTTTTCTTCTCCCTCTCTCTCCTCAAAGCTGTTTTGCTTCTGACCACAGCCTCCCCTAATCTGCCCTCCCTTCTATCAGCCTCCCCTTTTTTTATCTCCTTCCCCTCCTACTTCTAAGTAAGAGAGATTATGATACCCATCTGAGTATGTATATTATTCCACCTTTTATTTAATTTTGATGAGAGTCAGATTTAAGTGTTGCTCACCCCTCTATCTTTTCTTCCACTATAAAAACTCTTTTGTCCCTCTTTTATGTGAGATAAATGTACTCCATTCTACTGTTCCCTTCTCACCCCTTAATTTTATTTTTTAGGTATCATTCTATCATAGTCAGCTCACACCCATGCCCTCTGTCTATGTATGTTCCTTTTAACTGACCTAATCATGGTATAATTCTTAGGAGTTATAAGGATAATTTTCTCATTTAGAAATGTAAACCATTTCACCATATTGAATGCCTTATGATTTCTTTCCTATTTATCTTTTTACATTTCTCTTGAATCTTGTATTTGAAAGTCAAATTTTTTATTCAACTCTGGTCTTTTTAACAGGAATGCTTGAAAGTCCTCTATTTCATTAAACGTGTATTTTTCCTCAAAGGATTATACTCAGTTTTGTTGCATATGTGATTCTTGGTTGTAATCCTAGCTCCTTTGCCTCTCATATTCCAAGCCTTCTGATTCTTTGGTGTAAAAGCTACTAAATCTTGCATTATCCTGACTGTGGCTCCACAATATTTGAATTGTTTCTTTCTGGCTGCTTGCAATATTTTCTCCTTGACCTGGGATCTCTGAAATTTGGCTGTAATATTCCTGGGAGTTTCCATTTTGGGATCTCTTTCAGAAAATTCTTCATGACTTCTTTCAATTTCTATTTTACCCTCTGATTCTAGGATATCAGGGCAGTTTTCCTTGATAATTTCTTGAAATATGATATCCAGTTTCCTTTTTTGATAAGGGCTTTCAGGTAATCCAGTAATTCTTAAATTATCTCTCCTGGATCTATTTTCCATGTCATTTGTTTTTCCAAGGAGATATTTTCTTCCCCCAAAATACCTGTGAGTCCTTGTTCCATTTAACTGCAATTGTTTTCTGCCTCTGATTTCCTTTATAGCATGAATGTCAAAACTGATATGAATCACTAGACCCTAATACAGGCTCTCAAGCTGGAATCATTGCAATAGTTTTCTAGTTGATCTTTCTGCCTTAAGTCTCTGCCCATTCTAGTCTATTTTCCCTTCAGTTATCAAATTGTTATTCCTAAAATCTAAGTTTGACTATGCCATCTTTCACTCCAGTGGCTCCCTATTAGCTCCCAGATAAAATCCTTTGGTTTTCAAGGTCCTTCATGATTTGGTTCCTTCCTATTCATCCAGTTTTCTTATACCTTACTCCTCTCCATGTACTCTACGATCCAGTGACACTGGTCTCCTTAACTCTTTTCTCATACAACACCTAATCTCTCAACTCTGTGTACCTTCACTGGCTATCCACCATGTCTAAAATTCCTTCACTCTTCATCTCTACCTCTTAGCATCCCTGGCTTCCTTCATGTTTGGGAAGAGAAACATTTCCTGATCATCATTAATGCTAGTATCTTCCCTCTGAAATTATCCAGGCTATATCTTGTTCCTACATAGTTTTTTGCATATTTTCTTCCTGGTTAGATTGTGAGCTCCTCGAGGGCAGGGATATTGTTTGTATTTTTCTTTGTATCCTTCGTTCTTTGCACAGTTCATGGCACATATTAGGCACGATACAAATGCTTGTTTAGTTGAGTTGGGCAGCTAGGTGGTGGTGATGGAAAGGCAGACCTGCAGTCAGGAAGACCTGAGTTCAAATCTGGCCTCAGATACGTACTAGCTGTGTGACCCTGGGCAAGTCACTTAATCCTGTTTGCCTCCATTCATCATCTGTAAAATGAGATGGAGAAACAAATGGAAAACCATTTCAGTATCTCTGCCAAGAAAAGCCCAAATGGAATCATGAAGAGTTGGGCACTACTGAAAACAAATGAGAGGTTTTTGTTATTAGCAGCATTGTACTCATTCTCCAAAAATCTTTTTAATTACCTCCCTGATCTTGGCAATGTTTTGGTAGAGATGAATACTAACATCAGATAATATTCTACTACAAATGAAACACACAAGGTATAGATGAGTGATTAATACCTTTACAAAATGATGCTGACAAACAAGTAAAGGATGACTGGAATTTCAAATGGGAGACATTTTTTTAAAAGCCCCAATTTTTAGTAAAGACTTTACTTCTTTGCCTCCTTTCTTTACCATCTACCTCTTTCTCCTTTGTCTACATGTCTTTCAAAAAGAAAAAAATAAATTGACCTGATACCGTATGCTCCTTATAGAACAGATAGAACAATCTTCTAATTCTTAGTAATTGTTGGATGATTCATTCTGACATATAACTTGGGCATATGTATATGTTTGTATGTGTGTATATGAGACACATGTATATAAAATATGCACACCTATGTACTATGCTCACATATATTTTGTCCTTACCTATGATTTCACCTGTGCGAGGAACATCTGATAATGAAATTCTATCAATGCACATCAGTAACACACATGCAACTTGGAGAATGTTACCTGAACTACTGAGGTTAAATCACTTTCTCTGAGTCACACAACCAATGTGAGGTATATGTCAAAGGCAGGACTTCCATTGAGTTCTCCATGACTCAGGCCAGCTCTCTATCTGCTACCCAATCCAGCCTCTTGTAAACAAACTGAAAAGGAAAGTTGACTGGAGTGTAGTTAGCAAGATTCTCTCATGCATAACCATAGATTTAGGACTAGAAGATATCCCAGAAAGACCACTAATGTAACCATAAAAGGAATAAAGGAAATTTGCTCAGTGTTTCACAGGTAGTGAGTGGCAAAGCTGGGAGATAAACCCAAGTCCCTCTAACTCCAAATGGAAGGTTTTTCCCCATTATACCACATTGCTTTCTTTTAAAGAAGAATCTCTGTGAATACTATTCCTGAATATTTTCAACAACTGTCCGTCCATGAGTTTTCTTGCCCTGATGACTGCAGCATTATCTACCAATCACATAAGTAATCTCAGCTGACATTCAGTTGCTCACTTAATTGAAAAACAATTAATGCTCCAAATTGTCTTCTACTATTTTCTTTCCAATCCTAATTTTGTTTCCCTCCCAGGGAGTATCTTTGGCTGTTCCAATAACAATAGCTCTTTTAGAGTATTTTTTGTTGAATTGTTGAAGGTTTAGGTAAGTTGGAGGGATGCCACAGAAAGCCTCCTTTAGTGCTGCTCTTCCATTGCTCAGAGGAAAAAGTCCAGTGACGTCGGCTCTTTGAGATCCTTTTCTGGTTCCCTCTTACCTTGGAATGCTGAAAGCAACTGGCCTCCAGCTGCCTAAAAACCAATTGGTTCTGGATTCTTTGCTTCACATGACTGACTGTTGGAAAGGTAAACTTTATTCACAGATTCTCTGCAGTTGCTACAGAGATCCCGAGTCAGACTGCCCTGGGGCAAAAGATGCTCCTCCATAAAGCTGTAATGAAAGAACAGGGCTTGAGGAATGCCATTTTCCAAACTCAACAAAAGCAATTCAAAATGTATAATTTGGCAGTCTTAACGGTGCCTTTCTTGGGTAATGCTATCTTTAATTAGTTTTTAATCTCCAGTAAAAGGCCATGCTTGCAAAGGTCTCCATAGAAATGCTTATTATAGTGTATCTGTGAACTTTGTGGGAGTATTGAGTAACAACAATGCATCCTCCCTCAGTGTGCTATGCAATCAGCTGTGTTTCTTTGAAAAATGTTAGCAATCTCCCAGCACAGTGAATTTGTGCCATAAGGTCCCTCCTGCTTCTCATGCCCTATGAGCCTTTCCTTTCAGTTCGTTCTTCCCAGTTCTTTCACTGGCTTAGCTCTTCTCTGGGGGCCCTTTTAGTCTGATAAAGCATCAGTAAATGTCTGAGGTGCTATGAGGTAGGCACGTTCACACTTGGCTCAATAGTGAAGAGCACCTGGCAGCTTGACAGGACTCTGATTTACAAGGTAAACTGACTGCAGCTGCCTTTCTTCATTGTGGAGATGCAGTTCTGGATCTCCCAGTCCCAGAATGCAATAGTCCAATTTGATGTGAGCCACATTTGTTTAGAGCAGTGGTTCTCAACCTTCCTAATGCCACAACCCTTTAATACAGTTCCTCATGTTGCGGTGACCCCCAACCATAAAATTGTTTTCATTGCTACTTCATAACTATAATTTTGCTACTGTTATGAATTGTAATGTAAATATCTGATATGCAGGATGTATTTTCATTGTTACAAATTGAACATAACCCACAGGTAAACCACTGGTTTAGAGTATTGCTTGCTGGGACCAGTAGTCTAAAGGTCACCCATAAGACAGACCAACTGGGGCAAAAGATTCTCAATGCATTGCATGGATACATGGTCTTTAAAAATGAGTGGCATACCAGAGGTTTTCCCTATAAACTAGAGTGTGCCTCTGTTTACTGAATGGGTGGTCACTGCAGAATACCAATGTTTTATAAAATGTTTGTAAAGGAGTTGTTTCCTTAGAAAAGGTGCACACATTCTTTAGGAAATTGCTATTTTTCTTTCCATGAAATAGCTACTCTGACAATCCATAGCAAGGGAGCATGGGAGTAGAAACGAAGCAGTAAGCCTGTTAAAATCTAACTCAGACTTTAATAAGGGAATGTCATGTTTCATTTAAAAGCTTCTCCTCACCTCCTTTTTTTATGCTGTCAAGTCAATGAAAAGCTAGGGTTATAATTACACGGCTGCCTTTGCTTCATATTATCTGTAAGATCTCACATTATTTTTCCACACCTTTTCATCCCCCTCCCATCTCCCTCTTCCTTCCTTCCTCTCTGACTTTTCCACTTGCTTTTTCTTAAGTAACTATCAGAATGCTAGAGCTTTGTTGATTAAGCAGCTGACTGGCTGTGGTTCTTGTTAATTAGGGGGTGACAAGCAAAAAAATAAAATAAAATCGATGACTGCACTTGGAATGTTTCACACCATGGGCTATCATCCCAGCCCTGTTGGGTGGAAAATGAGGTGACTTTTAGTTTCCACCTCTCAGCAGAGCGTGAAATCAGAATGAAACTAACTTTGACAGATGTTCACTCACTTGAATTCCGGGATTGTACTGCTTTTATCAAGTCCATGCTGCCTTTTTCTGGGTTTTTCATATTACTCTTCACTGGCCACCGTTAGGATCTTCACTAGCCACTCCTCAGTATAAGACTTAGCCAAATTTTATTTATTGGTTCCCACTGTTCCCCATTCATGTCATTTGGATACTGGACTTTCTTTTTTCCTAATCATGCCCTTTAATCACAGTGGTAACTGGGATATATCGCAGCGCACAAAGAGCAGAGTAAAATATCGGAAACCATCACAACTGTTTCCTTGAAAATCCTCATGTGTAAGGGAAAAAAAATATACTCTGATGGATTAATACATGGAAATTCTCCTTAAAGTGAATGCCTGTACATTCTACAAGGAACAGTGCTTCTTGCTTGGTTTTTAAGATAGATTTGATTTGAATTTAGTGGTGGAAGGATAGCAGAAGAATGGGAACATACTATGGGAATTTTCACAAGCCTCTTACAATAAATAGCTAGGACTGGGAAAAGAATTTATGATGTTCTCATAAAAGTGTAGTAAAATCCACTTCATACATACCACTGAGGTGATTATGCTTGTGAATCAAGTTATGTTCACCATGTACATGAGGACATATAGAGAGTCTCATAGTACAATTTAGGAAGGTGATCATAAGTTTGATCCTTATTCACCATCATCTATAGTCTGATGAGATTCTACAGTAAAATGGGAACAACTTTTGTAAATTGGCATATCTAAAACAAAATTTCCTAAATTAATTTGGCTTCAGAATTATCTAGGTCTTGAATTTATTGACAGAAGCCATAAATGCTAAGAGTGGAGTTATGGAATACCTCCAACCGTAAAAGGGGATAGAAAGGTGGTAGGATACAGCAGATAAAGCATTGAATTTGGAGTCAAATGACCTGGTTTTGAATCATGAATCTGTTACTACTTGTGTGACCTTGGAAAAATCTCTCTTGATTTTCCACAGCCTCAGTTTCTTGTCAATAAAATCGAGGGGTTGAGATACTGACTTCTAACGTTACTATCTGCTCTAAATCTATGCTTCTACAACATTCTTGAATGTTACAAAGACTAAGATGATTTTCATGCCAAAAAGAAAAAAGAAACTACACACAATAGGCATTTTGGCCATCAACTTAAATAGGGCAGAGCTGCAGCATTTCAGAGAGGAACAGTCCTCCAGTATCTCAAGCCTTGAATTCTCTCCCCAGTGACTCTGCTAGGATTGTTCAACACTTCACCTTCTTCTCTTTTTGAGGACTGTCCTGTCCTGTCTCTATGTTCAGGGTGTCTGTTCTTCAATGCCAGCTCACCATTCTGTAAGGATCTTTCTTAAGTTCAGCCACAATTGTGTCTTTGACTTATGCTTAGACCTTTGTTTTCTGTAGTCAATCTAACATCCTCCTGAATTGAACCCAGTGGGTCCTTGACTTATCTTCTTACTGACACTTGGTGCTGCTTGCTATCTTGAGATGGAAGATCATAGTCTGCCTCTTGGTTTTTATGCCTGGGAGGGACATTTCATACTGTCCCTCTGTCTTCAACCTTTCTTTCATTATCCATCTTAATTCTTTCCTCTCTTTCTTAGATTTAGAGAGCAACAAATTTCCTACAGCTAGGTGGCACAGTAGATAGAGTGCTGGGCTTGGAGTCAGGAAGACTAAGTTCAAATTAGGCCTCAGACACTTACTAGCTATGTGACCCTGGGTCAGTCACTTAACCCTGTTTGTCTCAGTTCTTCACCTGTAAAATGAGCTGGAGAAGGATGTGGTAAACCACTCTGGTATCTTTTCCAATAAAACCCCAAGTGGGGTCACAAAGAGTTGAACATGACTGAAACAACTGAACAACAGCAACATCTCCTATCTCTTTCTGTTTACATATAACTATTTCTAATATGGATTCTTTCATA
>CM053582.1:135810714-135845989 GCA_028627135.1 Pseudochirops cupreus | reverse complement strand
TTTTCACTAGGTTGCCACTGTTGATGCCGCAAAACCTCCCAAAGATAGGGGTAGGAAATGGACCTATCATTTTTATGGTGTAGGGAATGTATGGTAAGGAATATCTTTTGCTAATGAAATTTATCACCTCTCCCAATTAGAGAGCTAGAGATGAGCTAGCTAGAGCTCTGAGAGATGGTGGCTCCCAAGATCACACAGCCTAGGTGTCCCTGGCTCTAAGATCTACAATATCCCATACTGCCTCCAAACTCCCATAAAATGGGGGTGGTTGTTTTGACACATACATAAACAATTGTATAGTGTGGGCTCTAGATTTTTGCATTTTGGAATGGCTACAGAGTTTCTTAGGGCAGCTAGGTAGCCCAATGGACAGAATGCCCAGCCTGGAGTCAGGAAGACTCATCTCTCTCAGTTCAAATTTCTTCTCAGATAGCTGTGTGACCCTGGGCAAGTCACTTAACCCTGTTTGACTCAGTTTCCTCATCTGTAAAATGAAATGGAAAAGGAAATGGCAAAACACTCCAATATCTTTGTCAAGAAAATCCCAAATGGAGTCATGATCGGGACCACACATGACTGAAACAACTGAACAATACCACAGAGTTTCTTAATTACAACTCACATGATAACATAGTCATGCGTTGTTACAATAAAAGACCTTCCTTCTATAAACAAAATTGCTTATACTGGAAACCTATCCCACTCTTTTTTAAGTATTCTCAGAGAAATCATATGTTCTGGGTGAAAGCTACAACCCTAGGGCTTCTTTGATCGGGCTAATTACAGCTGGAACATGAAAGAAATATTAATTACTTGACTTTTACCTCCTGCTTTTCTTTGTAATGTATTACCATGCTCTGCATTACTCTGAGGTTGTACCCCAACATTCATTTGAATTAGCATGTGATGGCTTTTATGAGACTCTCTGGGCATCCAGAAAGGAAGGTTTCAAGGTCCATGAAGATTACGGGTTGGGATGGAAGTTAAGTGGAATAATAGCAGAAAGTAAAGAATGGGTTGCGCATGTGTGTGGAAATTCTTCAGATAAACCTCTTCTCTGGAGAAGATGCAGCAAAGATTCTTAGAAATGGAATATTTGTGAAGCATCAGTATGTTTTATAGGGAAAATGCTAATAATTGTCAGAGGACAAAAAAATCATGCAGCTTTATGTTGAGCACTGTAATTTTTTTTAATGCATAGACTTCTGTATTTTTTTTTATTGCATTAGGAGATTGAAGTACATTTTGTGTTAAGAAAGTAAAAGAGATCCTGACCACTTCAAAGAGAAAAGTTTCAGCCTTCTGTATAACAAAGATGAAATAGGCAGTATGGTAGCTTGGGAATTTAGCTAATATTGCTTAAATACACACAAGCTGAAAATGTAGGTAATTTAACAAGAAGAGATATGAATAAAACTATTATAATACTTAGACATATCATTTTTTTCTCAGATTTGGGTACTCCCTCCATTGATAAAAATCATAGCTTCTATATGCCTTAGAAAATAGTGGTTATGAGTTGCTGTGACTAAAAAAAAGTCATCACTTTGTGATGAATTTGCTATTAATGATAATTTCTAGACTTGGCTAGGACAGTCCTTAAACTTTGTCAGATTTATGTTTTAAGCCTTTCCAAAAATTGTAGGATATTTTAGAGTCTTATACCCTTCAAGAACTGAAAGTTATTTCCATCTCACCATGTGGCATGAGAAGAGCATTTTAATGGTCTAAGATGCTTTATATAAACAGGATATAGGATGGTGCTAGAGACAAGCACAGTACTGAGGCAAGATCTTTATGGTGAAATGTAAAATCTCACACTAATTGGTAACCTCATGATTTAATGTGGATGTTAGGTAGAATGGATAAGCTCACTGCTCCTTATAACCAGAGAGGGCAATTCTAACTAAGGGGAAGGGGGGAGGAAGTAGGGAGCGGATGTGCTTTAGAAGCATGTACCATCACTACAATCAGGCACTCTCTTAATTAGAGTATTAATCGGCGTAAAAGTGGGAATTAAATTTGGCAACATGATAGAAAAGCTGACATCAGAGTTATTAACCTGAAATCATTGCCACTCAAATCAAATCAGAAAATACCATTGCTGTCATTGCTGGCATTCTCAACACTTTGTACTGAGGAAGAAAAAGAAATTCCAAGTAAAAGAGATGAGGGGAGTGTGTGTGTGTGTATGTGTGTGTGTGTGTGTGTGTGTGTGTGTGTGTGTGGTGTGTGTCCCCTGAGATTGATGTCATAATACTAATATATTAAACATAAATTAAAACAGGAAGGGTTGTTGTATATTGACTTTTATCCAAATATTAAAAACATATCAGCACTGAACTCATTTTCCTCTAGCTGTCTCAAACGGGTAAAAGTAAGAGCTCATTGTTCTAGGAAAAGAAATTACTCTTGTGAATTTCAGAAAAGTGATTTAAAAATAGTTGGTATAATTTTTCCTATCAGGAACTTGTTCTCTTAATCTTTGCGTGGCATAGAAGTGAGTCATAGGAGCAAGAGATGAGCTCTCCTTATGAACAGCCTCACCACTCTCCATAATCCATGTGTAGTTAAGCTGAGCCACCCTTGTCCATTAAGGGTGAAATGGGTTCCATCTTCACCATTGGCCAGCTAGTCCTACAGACCTTTCTTACTTTGTTGTCTGCTTTTCATATCTCCTTTTGATCAATAGCCATGACCTAAGCTTGCATAGTTTCCACAATGACCCCTGGATTCTCTTAATCTCTTTTATGCAGCATCACTCTAACAACTGAAATCTTACCCCAGCTCTCAGCAACCTGTACAAAGAATGAACATTGACACATTAGTAGTCTGGTGAGGCAGCTTACTTCTCTAAAATGATGATAGAACTGATCTATCACCCAATCCTCACTCCCTACAAAAGGTGATTGTTCAATTTTATTTTCATGGTGCTTCGATTTACAGTTAGCAGTTAGGTCTGGGATAGGTTTTGCATTTTGGACATTGGAATGCTATGATTTTAGGGCTGAGGTTTCATGTGGCCACCTGCAGGCTGCATATCAGAGGAGCTGTCAATACTCTGTGCATTGCTCCCAGTGAACTTAGCTAGACCTATATGGTTTAATTCACAGTATTGATTATGCCAAGTGGGCAGCTGCTATCTTTTTTTTTTTTCCTTTTAAAATAAACCAGAAAACCTTGGTCTGCTAGATAAATACCAGTAGAATAATCAGGTTGGAAATCTCACAGGGCAAACTTTTTGAAAAATGGGGTAGAACTAGCTATTTAACTAATAAAAGATTGCCCATCCTCCCAGTATGATTATTTTTGACCCCGACATTTGAGAAACTGAATATTGTTGCTTTGTGGTTCTCTTGCAGTGGGCAATTGAGGCTGCTGCTTTTTTCCAAGAATATGTTTCCTTAACATTCGGGTGACTTACTTCTTACGTGCAACAAAATCTATTGGAGCATATTAGAGTCTTTAATGTCACTGAATATTATATTGGGTGCACTGTCTTTTAAAGTGCTCTACCTACTGAAGCCTTCATGTCTTACATACCCTGACTTATTTTTTTTTATAGTGCTACCGTTCATAAGCACAGAGTTGACTACTCACTATTCCTCTTTCTTCTGCTCTTTTTTCAGGCCTTTTTGGATTCTGCCCTCGATCCCATTACCTCTTTTTTTTTTTTGGAGGGGGAAGATAGGGCAATTAGGGTTAAGTGACTTGCCAGGTCACATGGCTAGTTTTTTATGTTACGTGTCTGAGGCTGGATTTGAACTCAGGTCCTCCTAACTCCAGGGCCAGTGCTCTATTCACTGAGCCACCTAGCTGCCCCATCCTATTACCTCTCTTATGTCATTTATATGACATAAATTTTGAGTTCCAAATTTTCTCCCTTTTTCCCAACCCTCCCTTATCAACTGAGAAGGCAAACAAAATGATATCAATTATGCATATGAAGTCATACAAAGCATATTCCATATTAATAATATCACAAAAATAAAGCAAAAAATTAAAGCAAGAAAATTGTACTTCACTTTGTACTCAGAGTTCATCGGTTCTCTCTCTGGTGTTGGATAACATTTTTTTCATCATGAATACTTTGCAATAGTCTTGGATCATTGCACTATCAGAGTAGGAAGTCTTTCACAGTTGTTCATCATTACAACATTGCTGTTTATTGTGCATAATGATCTCCTAGTTCCTCTCACTTCACTTTGCATCAGTTTGTATAGGTCTTCATATAGGTCTTGCCACGGTTTTTTCTGAGACCATCCCCTTAGCACAGTAGTATTCCATCACAATCTAATGCCACAACTCATTCAGCCATTCCCCAATTGATGAGTATGTCCTCAATTTCTAATTCTTTGCCACCACAAAAAGAGCTGCTTTAAATACTTTTGTACATTCAGATACTTTTCCTTTTTCCTTTAATCTAGTTGGGTGCAGACCTAGTAGGGGTATTGCTGGGTCAAAAGGTATGCACAGTTTTCAGCATAGTTCCAAATTGTTCTCCAGAATAGTCAGACCAGTTCGCCACTTCACCAATTTATTTTGTTGATGTTGTTGTTTCGTCATTTTTCAACTGCACTTGACTTTTTGAGAAACCTTTTTGGGGTTTTCTTGGTAAAGATACTAGAATGGTTTACCATTTCCTTCTCCAGCTTATTTTACAGATGAGGAACTGAGGCAAAGAGGGTTAAAGTGACTTACACAGAGTCACACAGCTAGTAAGTGTTGCAGGCTGGATTTGAACTCATGAAGGTAAATCTTCCTGATTACCCATCCCAGTGCTCTATCTACTGCACCACTAGCTGCCGCCAAATTTATTAATGTGTCTGTTTTCCCTTATCCCTTTCAGCATCTTTAATTTTTGATGGGTGTTACCTCAGAGTTGTTTTAATGTGCATTTTTCTAATCAACAATGATTTAGAGCATTTTTTCATATGATTATAGATGGTTTTGATTTTTTCTTCTGAAAACTTCCTGTTTATATCCCCTGGCCATTTATCAGTTGTTACCCATTAATTTCTAAAGATGGCTTCATGCTACACCAGAAGAGCTGAGGTCTTAACCCTGGGCCTTGAAGAACAGAGATATTCTGAGAGAGAGAGCTAAACTATTACAGGCAAATGCAGCAATTTGAACCAAAGTCCTGAAGCCTCAACATTTTGACAAATGTCAAGTAGTCCAGTTTGCTTGATGTAGAGGGTACCTGGAGGAAAATAGGGGAAGATAAGGCTGGAAAGGCTAAGTTGGGGCCAATTTCAAAGAACCCCGAATATAATAAAACTTAAGCATTTAGCCTTTATTCTTTAAGTAGCAGAAAGCCATTGAAGGTTTGGGAGCAAGGGGGCCCCATGAGCCATCCTGTGCTTCAGGAAGAATTCTTTTCATAAAGTGGTATAGGCTTTATTAAAGTTAGAGGAGACTGAAGGTAGAAAGGCTAATGAAATGGTCCAGAAGAGAAGGAATAAAATCCTGCTCTTAGGTAGTGGCAATGAAAATGAAGAGGTTGGGAAAGACATTCCCTAGGTAGAATCAGTAGGATTTGGTGACTCGGTGAGTGTGCATCAAGAAAAAAGGAGGAAATAAGCATTTCCTGAGTCTGAGGTTTCAACCATGAAGAAAAGATAGAGGGAAGTGGTCAGTATACATTTGTCAAATTACTCCTAGATGCTGGGCCCTGTGCTAAGGGCTGGTGATGTGAAGAAACATCAGATATTCTGCTCTCAAGAAACTCACAGCTCATGGGGGAGGGCAGATTTGTGAGGAAAAGTGACAAATTTGGATTTGGACAGGTCACATCTGAAAGATTGATGGGACATCTAGTGAGAAAGGTCCACCAAGTCGTTCTAATGACATCATGAATTGGGGAGTTATTTACATGGGGATGCTCACATTATAATTGTTTTACCCATGACTTAACCAGGGTAGAAAGTATATACAGGGAAGATGACAGAAGGAAAGACCTCAGGAAAACCTACAGATAAGGACTATGAAGAATGGAAGTCAGCAAGACAGGCAGAGAGGAAATCAGCAAGTTAGGGTATTGGATACTGAAGTATCGTATAAACCAAGGGAGAAGAGGGATAGTTAGCAGAAGGAGAAGCACAGAATCAAATACTCCAGAGAAGTTGGGGAGGAAGGAGACCAAGAAAAGACTATTGAATTTGATGATTTCGAGTTTATTAACAACTTTGGAGCTGCCAGTATCAGTTGAAAGAAAGTTCAATTATAAGGGGTGAGGAGAGAGTAGGAAGTAATAAAGCATTTATTACTTTATCTTGACGTGTGGTGGTAAAAGGTAGGAAAGAGAAAGAAAATTTGTTCAAGAAGAGAAGAGAGAAAACTTTATTTCTTTTTCTTAGGACAGGGGAGAGTTGAGTACATGTATAGCTGAAAGAGAAAGCAACAGTGGAAAAGAATTTGATACAATAAAAGAGAGGATAGTTGATTGCTCTAAGGAGACTGAGAGAATGGAATAAAAGGTACAAGGAGAACAGTTAAGTGCCTTACTTAGTGTGTTACTGAGATAGGAAAGGAAAATGTGATAGAAGAAAATACAGAGAAATGCTCCTGCAGAGAAGAGAACCTTGAAAGATCATCATTGAGAAGATCAAAGCCAATGACTTGGAGGTAAAACCATTTCTTGAGAGTAGGAGGCAGAAAGGGAACCAGAGTATGGGTAAGTCATTAGGAAGAGTGGAAAGGGTAAGATGTCATAGAGATTTAACTCTTATATCTAAGTGGTATGGAAGGCGGAGCTAAAGTTTAATAGTACTGAGTTGTTATGGAGCCTATCTATGTAGTTAGGGACTCTCCTCCAGCAATGGACAACAGTCCAGGGGTAGTAGTGACAGCAGATGGTAGGGGAGCATGCAGTGACAGTACTTCTGAGGCAAAAGGTGCTTCAGAGCATCAGGATGGTAAAGGTTTCTAGGGTGCTAAATGTGAACTTTGTTGCAACAGCAATCCAAGATATCCAGGCTCTGTATGTAGAGAGGCAAATAAAGTCAGAAAGAGGTTGATAACTTGAAAGAGAGGGGGTTTTAAAAGTATAAGGATTTGGATTCTTGATTATGAGAGCAATAAGTAGGTGCTGTGGCTTTGAGAAGAGCAAAAAGAAAGATCCGATGATCAGAGGGGGATTTCAGAGCTTGAGACCTTGGAAGCAAAAAGAAATTCTGAATAACAATGAGGCCCAAGCTGTGGCTAGGCTTATGAAAGATTAATGGGGAGTGGAGATGATGAGTTTTTGAGTTAAAGAGGTTAAACAACTGTGAGTTCACACAATTGGAATGGCCATCAGTATGGACAGTTATTCTCATATTTGAATAAAGTATATTTGATTTTTGAAAGAAGTATTTTTTAAGAAGTCTTATAGTTAATTAACTAAATCTTCTTTTCCATTTCTCCCTTCCCCATGCAAGGCTTACATTGAATTTAAAGGGCATTGAAAATAAAATTGAAAGAGAACATGAGAAGTAAGAACCTGGCCTACTTAATTTTCTAACTTGAATCTCTTGATAATGGCTGTGTATGCAGACAGCTGATATTCACATCGATAACATGGTTTTATGCTTCTCTCTTACTTGATCTGCAAGTGATCTGTGATAGAAGTATTCTGGTAATGAGTGGAAAATCCTTATCTAATTGGGAAAATTAATGGCAGTAGTCTCACCAAGTGAAGCATCTATTTACTAGTGGCATTGGAGAAAGCTAACACTCCTTTAAATGGTGTCATATAGAAAGTAGGGCAATTATTGCTTGAATTAGATTGGAATTAAGTATAAGAATAATGGAACCAAAATTAATTTCTCCAGTGAAACAACAGCTTTGTGAGATGTGCAGAGAGGTGGGGGGTGGGGGTGGCGGGGTGGGGAGAAGGAGATGGGGGGATCTTTGTCATTTGCCATATCTTCCTTTTAGTATTAGTAGAGTAATATTCACATTTTCATGGAAAGTTTTTTTTTTAAACAAAGAGATGTAAGCAGTTCTCTAATTCTAGTAAAGCTTAAGTATAGCATGTTTTATCTGTATTGCTTTTTCATAAAGGAAGCTATGCTTCAGAAACTAAGCCTTAAATAAGTGCATTGCAAATAAAGTTATTCCTGTAGGAAAACCATTTTTCTTATTTTTTTTTTTAAATGCAGATCATAGAGAAATTATCTGGGGACAAATTGTTATCTCTTCTACTAGTGTGTTTTTATATTTGATGTTCTATGGTCCACTGCACAGGTGAACAACATAACTTCTTGCTGTAGTGAAATACAAGCATTAGGATGGAAGTGCATCATCTATAATTGGTCTTCCTGCCTTCAGTTTCTTCCTATCTAATCCATGATATATACTGGCACCAGATTAATTTCCCTAAAACACTACTTGGTCTCCTTGCTTCTGGCCTTTTCTATTCCAATCCCTCCCCCAACACAATTCCTCCCCTCAAAGTGACTGCAATTATGCCTATCACTGTTTTACTTAATAAATTCCAGGGGCTAATTATTATCTCTAACATCAAATACAAACTTCTCCATTTGTCATTTAAAACCTTTTACATTTTGGCCCTAACCTTCTTTTCTAACCTTCTTCCAAATCCTCACCTTTATGTATATACTATAGTCCATCCAAACTGTTCCTAATACATGGCATTCCATACATCATTCCTTTGACCTTGGAAGGCCTGTCCTCACTGCCTCTCATCCATCTCTTAGAATCCTTATTTTTCTTCCAGACTCAGCTTACACATTTTATTCTATGTAACGCCTTTTCTGATCTACTACCCGTCAGACTATCTTGTACCTAGTTTGTGTATACTTAATTTGTATATAGTACATGTTATCTCCCCTGGATAGAATAGAAACTCCTCAAGGACAGAGACTATTTAAATTTTGCCCTTCTATTACCTGGTCCACAATGCCTGGTACAAAGTAGGTACTTAATAAATATTGATTGATATAGTCTTCCCATCAAAAAAATCTTCAGTTGCTCCCTTTTGTCTTTCAAAATCTGATCTTCATCTTCTTCTCTAGCTTTAATCTATTCTTGCCCAACTGAATCCTATGCTTCAGTCATTCCAGGCTAGGGGTGGAGAACCTCCCACCTTGAGGCCACATGTGACCTTCTATGTCCTTGGGTGCCACCTTTTGACTGAGTCCAAGTTTTACAGAATAAATCCTTTTATTAAGGGGATTTGTTCTGTGAAGCTTGGATTCTGTCAAAGAGCTGTATTTGAGGATCTAGAGGGCTACAAGGCAAAAGGTTCCCTATCCCTGATTCTAGACCATTCACCATTCCCTGAATACCTATTGAACTATGAATCACACCTGGTTTTTCCTCATGAAGTTTTCTCTATCTAGAAAGTCCATAGTGCTAGAATTTCTCACTATTCAATTATTATCTGTCCTTAAGTCTGGAGGTCAAGGATCTCAGATTAAATCCCACTTCTGAGGCCTACTGTCAAAGTAACCTTAAGGAAGTAACTTAAGTACCCTAGGCCTCAGTTTCTTCATCTGTAAGAGGAGGGAGTTGAATCAGATGACCTCTGACATCTTTTCTTCTAGAATCTGTGTCTAGTATCCTATCATCTTTCAGGGAGCCCTTCCTTACTAGCTCCACTTGGAAATGATCCTTCTCTTCTATCCTCACAGCACTTATTTGGTGTCATTCACATAAGCACTTTTGGGATGTTGTACCTGGGTCTTTTCTCCTATACTATATGGTCAGCTTTTCAAGAGGCACAGCAGTACATCTTTAATCTCCACAGTGATTAGCAATATCTCACACACAAAATCATCAGATTTAGGGGCCTTGGAGATCTTCTAATCTCCCTCCCCACTTAATAGCTAAGGAAATAAAATAAGCTACACATTGGGTTGGATTATTAAAGGTTACAAAGGGGAGGAATGACAAAAATAAGTCTCCTAACTCCCCAGGTAGAAGGTGTTATACAACATTATAGAACATTTATTGAATGAACTAACAAATAATTGAATAATGGAACAAATTGGGAAAACTCCCTCAGCCTTATCTTTATTGTAGTCACATGTATGAGTTCATTTGGTGGCACAGTACCCCATCTTCCTCTGGTCTTTAGAATGGATTTAACATGACTAGCCACTTATCTATTGCAGCATTCATTGTTAACTGGCAGTATTGCGTTTCAAAATTGATTCTGTAAGACTTTCAGGTAAAGTTAGTGAGAATTAGATCTGAAAGAGAATCCTTGATAGCCTTTTGAAGCAAAGGAAAAGAATGATAAAGAAAATCTGTGTCCTTAGCAGCCACCCTCCCCATCCATTGATGTTTCCTGTGGAATGAATGACTAAAGCTTCTCTGACAACACTGTGGTGTTATTGTTTAAATTCTTGGTGTTACCACTGGACACATTTGTAGTTGGGATTCCATGTGTCAGATACTTAGGCGTTACATCTAATTACTTGACTACAGATGTAGGAGTAATCTCAGGGTAAGAGAAATCCAGCAAAGCAACTTTAGATGTGTCCAGTACATTCTGGAAGAGTCCAGACTGGGACTGGCACAATGCTATACACACTTTGATAATGTCTTTTTTCCAGTTGAACTAGGAGGAGATCACATTGGGCTGAATATCTTAGCCACACACTCATTTTAAAAAATCTGCCTTGCTGATCATGTTTCATACTCTTACTTATTTGAACGTGGTGCTTTATTTTCCAGTCTTTTTTGTTTTGTCTTGCATATTTGCTGTGGCTCTGTTGTTTGAGGAGCAAGTGGAGAGTAATGGATGAGCAAAATCCTGTGCCCTTTAAAGAGAGGTCTAGGAGAAGAAAGGGAAGGAAAGCTGGTTTGATATTGATTCATAGAATCTTGGAGTGAAGAAGGCCTTGAGGTAGCATCTATTCAAACCTTTTTTGAAACATGATCACATTTAGCCTCTTCTTGAATACCTATAGAGACAGGGAACTCATTAAATCGAAATACAGCCCATTCTGTTTGTGGGTCGTTATCATTTACAAGGTCAGTTTCTGCTTTTGAGCGGCTATATCTGTTGATTTTTCCCCTTTTTAACTTAGGAAGGAAAAAAGACCAAATGGCCCTAAATTCTGTGTGGCCCCATTTTTCTTTTTGCAGTGGCACTTACAAAAACTACTCCAAAGTCTAAGATTTATACATTAGGAATACTTTCTTTTAGGAAGAGAGCTAGGAGTCTTAAGAAATTGCAAACACTGAGCAATATCACAAAAATGAAGCTATAATAGATAGTGGTTACTGATATGAGAGCGACTTTTGAATCAGCCATCTGACTCATTAGAGAAAAGATCAAAATCAACCTCAAATTAGAAGGAAACGTGAACATGAGACAAAGATAGTACAATTAGACCAGTTTCCAAACTACTCTATTCAAGCAGGCTTTCATTGCTGAAAAATAGGAACTAGGTAAGGAAAAGATGTCAAAGTTCACCATCACCATTTCTAACAGAATGGTTAACCTGCAGCATTAAAGTAGTTGGTACAATAAGGAAGACAGAAGAGCCAAGAAACACCTCTATCATCAAACCCTCAATTTTTTACACCAAGAAAATGGGTGGCAACCAAGCAAAGAGTAGTAGGGAGCAAGAAGAAACTGTTGGCTTGTTCCTTCAACAAGGAGCCTTCTATGAAAATGTTGATACCTTGACAGATGTAACCACAGAGATATTTTAAAAATCTTCTGATTATCATTATCAAACAAGGCAAGATATATATATGACCAACTATATATGTTCTTCAGAGTTCAAATGAAAGAGTAATTTCCTTTAGGTGGTGAATCCTCCCTTTGATCCCGTTTTTGGTTGACATAATGTTGAGTGCAATGAGTCAACTCAGAATGTTGGGTGGCCTCCTCAATGACGTCCATGAATATTCAAAAGAAAGTAGTCTAATAAATTACATGTAACATACCAAATGAGTGAAAATCCATGTTGTCCAGACTGGTATATAATTAGATAGACAGCCCTCTGAAGTAGTCCATTAGTGCGTATGTGGGTGCATGCATGCTTATACATATATATATATATATATATATATATATATATATATATATATATACACACATACATACACATATATGTAAGGATACATGTTTATGTGTGCACAGAAGCATAACTATATAGATGTACATATATGATAAGTGCTACAGATATACAATGAGATGAGGCCAGAACTGAAAATAAGGAAAATGTGAGCTGAATTCATTTAGGAAATTGTCCCATGCTTTCTGTGATTTCAAACTAATTCCTAGAGTATGCACATGAATGTGAACACATACATGCATACCTCACTACCACTCTCGCCATCACCACAATCTTTTTTAATGCTTAGATTTTTCTGGTGATGTTATGTGGTTATGAATGGAAAGACACAATCTCCGAAGAATCAGAATTGCAGAAAAAAAAAAGGGCAATGGAGAGATGAATAGTAAATACAATTAAGTTACAGAAATTTTCAACAATGATTTTAGTATAAGTGTTATAAAAAGTATTATTCAGGAAATGTATGATTGGAAAGGGAAGTGGGTTGGTATTTTGTTAATGTATTTTTGCTTAATGGGAAGATCTTTCCCATCCATTAAAAAGCCCATGTGACCTGCTTAAGTCACATAGAAGCCTAAGTTACATGAATTTGAGTCACATGAAGCCTGTGGTTGGAGGAGCTTGCTAGATGGGTGGAACAGGAAGGGGTGAAGGAGAACCCAGAGGAAGTTGGTCAGAGTAGTTAGAGCTAATGGAGAGAGAGGAAGCAGGTAGCGAACTGTGCCTGTTCATTTGTGGGAAGGCCCTAGCAGGGAGAAGGGTTGGGGATGGTGGTGCCTCTGCATTGTTTCTTTAATTGCTATGATGGATTTAGCTTTCTGGTGTTGGCATTTGACTTTCTGATGTTTGATGAAATATTTTGGTTCTGTCTTCCATTAGAGAGACTGTTATATTTTACAATTCAGAATTATGCCAGCATATTCATAACTGCAGTAGGTGCTGTGAATATCACATTGGTGCTACATTTGGTCAAGAAGGAAGGGATAATAGATGGATGATATGAGGGCTTCAGTAGTAAACACAGAAAGTTATAAAGACCTGAAAGAGGTTTTCAGTATTTGGGACATATCTATGTAGAATTTCTGGAAGAACATGGACAAGAATCCCATAGGAAGAGGGATAGATTTGTTCTACTACGTACTGCTGTACGGTATATCCACATTGAAGAGATCAGTGCTTCCTTTGAAGGAGTACAATACAAAAAAGTAAGGGCCAAGGGTTTGGGACTGGATCTGAATTGGTCTTTGCTTACTACTGTTTTTGCTGTTTCTTCTCTGTTGGTCTTCTGTTGCAAGTTTCCAACATTTGGGAGATCTCCAGCTTGGATGTACTGGACATTGCTGTTCAGTCATTTCAGTCATGTTCAGCTCTTTGTGACCCTCCTTAGGGTCTTCTTGGCAGAGATACTGGAGTGGTTTGCCATTTTCTTCTCTGGCTCATTTTACAGACGGTAAAACTGGAGCAAACAAGGTCAAATGGCTTGCTCAGGATCACACAAACTAGTAAATGTCTGAGGTTGGATTTGAACTCAGATCTTCCTGACTCCATGCCTGGTGCTCTGTTGACTGTGCCAACTAGCTGCCCAGATTTGCTATCTACTCTATTCCAGTTTTCAGATATTATTATGTAGCCAGCCTAAAGTCCTCTATTCAAAGTCTTTGATGCATTTCTCTGCTACATATGCCTATTAAATTAACATGCATAAAAGTCAAATTTATTCTTCAAGCTACTGTGGCTAAAGAAAGCGTCTGCTTTGCAACATAATTCTTCAAAGGCAGGTTAGTCATTTTCTAAACCTCACACCTAGGAAATTCTAATATTCAATGTCAGGTTATTTTATTACTTGGTCTTTATTACTCAGTGAATTCTGCAGAGCTGTTATGAAGGTTGTCTTCTTGATCCCACAGTCTGCTTGGTGAGAGGCCATAGGACCGTAGGCAGCAAAGACATAACCAGGCATTACAGTTTTGCAATGTTTTTGACAGAAATTCCCCCACTTGTAAGAAGACTGAGACAGGTTCCTTTAAAAGGCTCTGTAAAGAACAAGGTCTCTGGTTACCGTTTAATAAAGTACAGGCTTTTGCGGGGGAAAGAACTAGGAAGCAGAAAAAAAATATATGAGTTCCATTGAGGGACTTTGTATTTACTCATTCTTAAACTTATAAAACTAAACATTAACTTTTCACTTAGAGTGTTCTACTGATTCTGGTAATTGGTTCTGACAAGGCCACACAAGTCACAATTCATTTCATTTCTTGGTTATTTGTGACAGTTTATTAATGAACACTTGCTCTTATGATAGTGCTATAAAAAATGTGATTCTAATAATAAAGTCAGTCACCCAACAGCATATTAAGTTCCACCTGGGTTAGTGAGCCCTGTACCATGCTCGAGAAACTTGCATGGAAGAGCCAGAACAAGTATAAATCAAAATGCATTAATGCATGCCCTGTACCATTGAGGAGAGTATATGGTTCTGCAAATACAGATCTTGAAATTAGGAAGAGGGGGTGGAGGGGAGATGTGGTGAGAAGCCTGCCCAGGGGAGCTGAATTGTGACCAGTTCTTAGGAGGAAGGGACATGGTTTTGCTAGAGAGAGATAGGAGAGTAAGTCAAATTATACAGGGAAATTTTCTGTAAACTTTTAGAAGCCTCATTAGCCTAGCCCTAAGTGTCTACTGCAAAGTATGTTGGGCTTGGGGTTGTGGGAACCTCAGAGGGAAGCAATGAGATGGAACGGGAAATGGTGCTGGGTTGTGAGCCTGAGGACGTAGTTTCAGATTCACTCTGCTACTTACAATCCTGTGTGACCTTGGTTAAGTCCTTTAACTGCCCCAGATTTCAGTTTCCTCATATATTAAAAGGATAGGGTTGGCCCCCAGGTGAGGTACTTAAGCTTTCTGAGTCATAATTTCTTCGTTTTGTGAGGGATAGAGGCCACTACCAGATTTTAAAAATCAGAGTCTGAGTCGGAAAGCAGAATTCTTTCTCATAAGAAAGGACACAGCCCTTCTCACTCAAGTGGTGCCAGCCAGGAAGTACAAATTTGAGAAGCTGGCAGGCTTCTGTTATCCTAATCCTAACTGTTCCCATTCCCCTCTGGTCAGTGAGGTGAGCTAGCTAATGGGTGCAAAGCAATCTCAATCCTTCATTACCATAATTATTCATGAATTAGTATCCTATCAGAGGACAGTGTTTTCCAATCCCTCATTGTGCACCAAATTTGGAGAGAGCCAATGAGAGTTACAGTTGACAATCCTTTATTATCATAATTACTCATTTGACTCTTCCACCTGATCAGAAGGAAACATCCTTCAATCCCTTACTTATGCATCTACACACCAAATTTGGGGGCAACCTATGAGAAGAAGACTAGTGTTGTTTGCTTTAAAGTTTTGTTACCTCCTTCCAAGGGCCTGTGGAAACTTAACGCTTTGCTATCTCTCACAATCTGAAAAATGGGTCTAAGGATACCTGTTTTTACCTCATGGGGTTGTTGTGAGAATCAGATAGGATACTGTATAATAAAGATAATAGCTTTCATTTAAAAATATGTTGCATCTATTACATTTAGATGTGAAACTAATCTGAAAAATGTCAAGCATTCCATAGAAGATATTATTAAACATTTTATGAAACATAAGAATATTATTCCTTGTTAATGTTTGTAAAAAATACAAGGTTTCTAATTGTCCCATGAAACACATCAGGGTATTTGGGGGATTTACTAGCTATTCTTAAGTGATTTTAAGAGATAAAGGTAATTTCAGAGACTTGCACTTTTAATTTAGAAAAAATCCCACAAAAACCCCCTACCACCTTGGATCATATACATAGTCAGTCTTTGTCGTTACCATTATTACCCAGTTGGGGGAGAGAACGTCTCTAGTCTTCCTGATCTACATCCTGCCACTGGCCTCAGATGACTCTGGAGGAGAAAGTGAGGCTGGTGACCTTGCACAGCCCTCCTTCACTTAAATCCAATTCACTTTCTAGTCATGGCATCATCTTCCTGATGTCATGGTCCTCTTTGAGAACAAAGGACAAAAAACAACCACCCAGTTGGAGAAACTAAAACACAGCAGGGTAAATGCCTTAGCCAACGTCCCTCAGAGAACAGTTGGCTCATAGGAACACAGAGCTGGAGACGACTTTAGGAATCACCACCAATTTTCCCCTTTTTTTTCTCAAAGTGAGTGAATTTATCCAGGCATAGGCAGGATTTGTAGTGTTCTTGAAGAAGAGGCCTGGGATTTCCATCCTAAATTCTGATTTTTTTTTCCTCCTAAAACTTTCACAAGAATGAACTGTCTGGTTATCAGAATGAGAGGCTCTGTTCCTTTTGTTACTAACTGTTTTATTAAGTTGAGATGAATACATCGAACCTCCCAGCTTGATTGGTAACCTACCTAGTTTGATTAAGATTAACCATTTATAGTTGAATTGGTTTTAAAAATCTTTTGCAAGAGTTTCCAAAATAATATTTCAGTTAGTGTGAAACTGTTCCAGTCCCAACTCTCTAAAAGCTAAATGCATTTCCTTTGGAAAGAAAGAGAATATTTGCATTTCAATAGAGGTGAATTTTGACATTTGTTTAAGCTGTAGCAGGTTTAGAAGATAGCACCATTTGTGTTAAAGCCTTTGTTGTGAACTGATTAAGGACCATTAAACCAATTAGCAAGAATATTCACACCTTTTGGGGTAGAAGAGAAACCTTTTATGGCCTTAATCAATTTACAAGAAAAGACATAAGTTTCAGTATTCCATTTTCTTCCATTAAAGAAACTAACTCATACATGGTGATTGAAGTAGGGTAACCTAGTCTGAACCTGCATTAACTTTTCCTCTGACAGGAGACACTGATGTAATCAAAGTTTACTTCTCTGAGAAAGGGTCTAGAAGTGATGATCCTTACTGTCTAAGCTATTGAAACCAAAGTCTACTTTATTGATGAACTTGTCCTCTGAGTGGTAGTAATTCACACACACGTATACATATATGTATACATATATAGTATATATGTATATATGTGTATACGTGTGTGTGCATGTGTGTATATAATTTGATATCTTTCCTAACAACCTTATGAGATGGATAGTTTAAGTATTGTATTACTCAAATTATTCTCAAAAATTGAGGAAAATGCTCTCTCAAACTAATGAGACTGAGACTCATTATCTAAAACAGTCAAGGTTAAAGCAAAAAGAAAGAAGTATAGATCAATATGCAACATATTTTCTAAATACTGATTTAAAAATTTTAAATAAAATCTTGGTCAAAAGATATGTGTATGACATACACATGGATTTGTATGTGTATATATATTATATGAAAATGTTATTTACTATGATCAAATTTTATTTATAAGAGGAATTTCAGGATGGTTTGACCTCAGAAAAATAGTATAATTAACCACATTAACAACAACAACAACAACACACCACTAAAATACCCAGAGCCACATTATCAACAGCTATAGATAAAACATCTCTGGAAAATGATACCATTTATTTATGCTGAAGGCCTCTTTGTCTCTTGAACCATTCAGGAACATCCTGTTGTGCTTCCATGCTCTCTTAGAAGTCTACAGGGTTCTCTGCCATATCAAATGTTGATTCATTTTCCTTTGTCTTGCAATATTTATTCAGAGATATTCAGAGATTTAGATATCCTGGTTTCCATTCTCCTTTCTGTTAATATCTTCCTGTTCATTTTTCTG
The DNA here is from genome assembly GCA_028627135.1 of Pseudochirops cupreus. Lineage (NCBI taxonomy): Eukaryota > Metazoa > Chordata > Mammalia > Diprotodontia > Pseudocheiridae > Pseudochirops > Pseudochirops cupreus. Next base: position 135,828,228 of record CM053582.1, on the reverse strand, counting down.
TTGTGCATAACCTCTAAAACTTTTGGCAATTTAAATCTCCCCTGCCCCCATCTTCAACCCTTCAACCTTTTCTTACTCTTTCTCTTTTGATGGCAGATTGCCCACAGTTGAACCTCAAAGTTTTTTCAGATTTTTCCCACATTAGGGCAATTTGCTTTTCACTAGTTCCCTTCCCTCCCTAATCAAATGATTTCTGTAAAGGACAGAACTGACCCCAAATGGATTCTAGTAATTTTCCCCATACACACTCATGTCCTGCCCATGTTCCTTCTGTTCTTCAGTTCTCTAGTTGAGTGTTGGTTACAAGACAGTATGTTATAGCCTGCAGTAGAACAAGCTTCTGTTTTCCTATGCCTGTCCCTCCTTTTATTGATATGTATGTTGGGGGAGTAGAATTGAATTCTGTTGTTTGTCATAGGATTTTAGGGTGAGTCCAGGGACTTGGTGTGCTGGCAGATGTGGCAGCATCAGCAAAGAAATTGCTCAGTGTAGCACAGAACACAAGTCTGTGGATCTCACTATGCCTCTTTGCTAGAACATTGAGGCTGGTGGAAGAGGGTGTGCTGAGTACATTATGGGCACTTAGCTTTCTCTATTGTAAACTCATCATTTTGCTTTTTGGCCTGAAGAGATGGTTGGAATTAATTTGCTTCTTGTGCATAATTCCTATTCTGAGAAAGAAAAGAAAGGATGAAGCAAGATTTTGTTAAGTGCCAACTATGTGCCAGTCATTGTATCATTTGTAATTGTCTGAGGTCACGTTTGAACTCAGATCTTTCTGACTCCAGACCTAGCACCCTATCCATTGTGCCACCTGAGGGAAGGTAAGGACCAAAAAAAAACCAAACCAAAAAAGTTCCCGTCTTCTGTCTTGTTAGTCATATGGCCTAGAAGTTTTTGGACTGACCAAATCAATTGTGTTATGTGTATATAAGGGAAATTAGTGTGCTGTAAGAAACAATGATTATGAAAAATTCAGAAAAGCATAAAAATATATACATGAACTGATACAAAGTAAACAGAAGTAGGAAAATTATATATAATTACAATAATGTGCACATGAATAGCAACATGAAGAAAAATCGAATTCTGTGAAATTGTAATGACTAAGTTTGGCTCCAGAGAAGAAAGATGAGAATTCATGGTCCTCCCTCTTTCACAGAGCGGGAACTATAGGTGTATAATACTGCATATAATGATTGACTTAGTTAATGTGAAAATAATCGTTTTATTCTCTCTTTTAACACCTTGTTATAAAAGATGATTCTCTAGGAATGGGAGGAGTAAATTAAGAAATGAAAATTATGTGAAAACAACACATGCCAACAAATATTTAATTTTTTAAAAATAACAGGGAATAAAAACCAGGAGAACATTGTACACAGCAAAAGCAACATTGTGCGATGACTGACTTTGATAGACTTAGCTCTTCTCAACAATGCAGTGATCTAAGATAATTCCAAAAGACTCATGATGGAAAATGCTATCCACATCCAAAGAAAGAACTATGGTGTCTGAATGCAGATCAAAGCATATTATTTTCCCTTTTTTGTTGCCTTTTTCTTTCTCATGGTTTTTCCCTTTTGTTCTGATTCTTCTTTCACAACATGACTAATGTGGAAATAAGTTTAATATGATTGTACATGTATAGCCTATATCAGATTGCTTGTCCTCTAGGGGAGAGGAAGGCAAGAAAAAAGGAGAAAAAAAATTGGCAACTCAAAATCTTATAAAAGTGAATGTTGAAAACTACCTTTACATGTAATTAGAAAAAAAATAAAATACTATAAAGAGGAAAAAATAATAGGGTATAATACAGTAGGTCAGAGTTTACTGCATTTTCTTTAGTCTCATTATTAGATCTTCCAGCAGATTCATTGACTCATTGTCTTTAGTTCTATCTTAATTTCTTTTCCCCCTCTTGAGAATTGAGAACAGGTTTATTTTCTTGGCTATGTGCGTATATACCAATCAGTGTTTGTACTGGTGACCAGAGAAAGCATGAATAATTGAAATTCAAAGACAGATCACTGGAAAACCTCATTCTAATCCACCCTTCTGCTCCTTTTTTCCCTAAACATTTTTCCTAGAATAGCCAGTAAGAAGCAAGATGAATTGGTTTAGATTTCCATTTCCTTTGCCTCTCACCTACCTTCTAGCATGGATAGTGTCATGAAGTAACTGTAAAATGGGGAAAAGATAGCTATCAGATGGAGAAGCAAAGAGTCTACTAAAATATTTTACAGATCAGTAATTAGTCTGGAATAAGTGAAAGATGACTATCTTTTAATACGAGATAAAAATACCATTTTGTTGGAAAATTAAATTAGATAATGGAGGCATAGTACTCTATATGGGCTGTTGCTTCTGATGTGTTGGAATGCTTCTAATATGTAATTATACAGAGAAACAGTAACATTGAATAATCCGAAATATCTGATAACTCAAAAATCATTTCTACTTTATTTTAGAATGTTCTGCATGATTTTGCAACTATTTTGTCTTCTTAAGGATCTTCCAATTGATTTAAATTTCCTTTGCATTCCTTGTATTCTCTGATTGTGGAGAGGGAAAGGGGACCCAGGAGAAACCCAAGATTAAAAACTGACCATGGTGATCTAATCTTTCCACAGAAAACACCTCAGGAGTCTTCTATTCTCAAGCATTGAAAAGTCACTTAGACATGGATAAGGAGCTTCCAGGCAAGGAGCCCCTATGAAAAGACAAGAGTTTTTAAAAGGGAGGGAAATAATTTTGTTACAGTTCTCCTTTCCACATTGAGACTTTCCCCATTGTGATTTCCATATATTATGGGTCAGAATAAGAAATTAAATGGGAAGTTTGGGGGAGTTTTGTGAAAGCCACAGAGATGTGAAGGCTAGCAGATAACAGAAAAAGTTTGAAAACTCAAAAATGCATAAAATATATGTATCGTATTGTATAATATCAATTCATATTTTACAATAAGGCACAGTAGACACCCCATAAAAAGAAAAAATCTAGACTTCTCTTGTACAAAGTGAGGGCCAAAAAAATTTTACATGGCCTCTAGCTCTCATGATATGGAAGGGATAACTTAATTTTAAAAAATGGAAATGAGCTGTCTCTTGTTTTCCAGTCAACTGTTAAAGCAACTAGATGGCACAGTGGATAGAGTGCCAAGATTAGAGTCAGGAAGACTCCTCTTCCTGAGTTCACATCTAGCCTGAGACACTTATTAGCTGTGAGTCCCTTAGCAAATCACGGAACCCTGTTTGCCTCAGTTTCCTTATCTGTAAAATGAGCTAGAAAAGGAAATGACCAACCACTTCAGTATCTCTGCCAAGAAAATCCCAAGTAGGGTCACAAAGAGTCAGATGTGTGACAAACGATTGAACAAAAACGTGCAATGTACCAATTGCTGATTTTTCCCTAGGAGCAAAGCTGTTTATATTTCAGGAAAATACTTCTACTGAAGAAATGACTTGTCTGACCAGTTTGTTTTTCCTCCATAAATTTTCTTAAAAGTGTGGCATGCTAAAGGACCAGCTTACAATTGTTCTCAGGAAAGGGAGTGTAGGTGTAAAGTACTTGTATAATTGACCTTCTCTAAATGACTCTTATTAAACTGAGAAAAATAACTTACTGTTCAAGGAAGAATATAACTAATCACGGTTATTGCTTTGATCTGTAATTACCCTTCTTCCTTATGGAATGCAGGCAGGTTTAACTGCCTTAAATTTCAACAGTTCATTATAAATGTTAAGAAGAGAATTAAGCTCAGCAAGTTGAGAAGCAGGCATGTTTTATAGTAAATGGTAGGGTGACTGATGCTCAGAAATAAAGTGCGACTTCAACATTTTATCCACTTCCTGTTGTCTAATCAATAGGCAATTTACCCTTGCAGCTCCATACCCTTCCTCCCCAGCCCTACATTGATTTTTTGTTGCTTTCTGTAACATTCAAGAGGTGAGTCCACATGGGTTTAGAAGCAATGAATAACATTGTCCCAGTATTTCATCTAAATAAATTAAAAGAAAATTGAAAGAATCTGTATCAATAAGGTGTCTGGTTTATAACATCATTACATTTCATTGGCTTGATGTGAAAAAATTAGATGAAAATAAGGATTGCTTTTGTTATAAATGGTAACTGCAAAAGTGGCTGTGTGAGACTACCTATTATGGCTTTTTTTTTTTGTTTAGGATATTTCCTTGTTAGAAATTTGGGAGAGAGATTTTTTCTTTACAAAAACAATTGTACAGGTCTGATCTGAAGGTGTTCTTCTCTAGTCTCTCCATCAATGCTGTTTCCCTAGGTCTCCTTCCCCACCCCCATGCTTTGAGTGAAATTGATGAGGATTGGTGCATAGTTGACAGCTTGGGGGATGGGTGGAAGACTAGGCTCTGAAGAGTTTGTAGCAGAGACATTTTAATCTTTCCTTTGTATATATGTATGTGCATGAAATTTAAATCATTCACAATTAAATCTGCTTGATATTTATTATTCATGAGGTCAAAAACTCATTTAAAATGAGTTAACACTTTAAGTTTGTGGTATTTTATTCACTTTTAGAAACAGGCACTTTGACCAGTCTGGAAAGCAGCGTATAATAATGTAGAGACATGACTAGACTGTCCCTACCCTTTGACCCAGAGATTCCTCCTGCTAAACATTTACCTCAAAGAGGTCAAAGATGAAAAGGTCCCATATACACCAAAATACTTTTAGCAAAGGTTATTGTAAGAGGGGGAAAAAAAAACCCTACAAGCAAAATATTTGCTGATCAGGGGATGGCAAAACAAATTATAATATGTGAATATAATGGAATCTTACTTTGCTAAAAAAATGAATATTAAGAATATAGAAAAGCATGGGAAGGCTGATATGAACTGAGACAAAATGAAGCAAGTAAGCAGAACAGGGAAAGTGACGCACACACAATAAGCATGGCAATATAGACTGAACAAACCAAAAAAACAAAATGAAACTGAACAATCAAAATTGATTGTTCCAAAATTATAATGTCTGAAAAGAAGACATATGATGAAGCACCTCCTGCCACTTCTTTGCAGAGGTGGGAGACATTGGGTATGGAATGTTGCACATATTATCAGACTTTTGATATGTTGGTTCATTTTATTGAAATTTTTCACCTTTTTCCTTTGTTATAAGTGTTGTATAGGAGTGGGAAAATGATACATGGGGAGAGGAGGAGTTGTAGCACCAATGCAATATTCACAGCACCCACAATCACCATAATTATATCTGCATGGTGCTCAATCACAAAATCTAACAGACTCTCCACATAGAAGACAGAAGTAAAACATTTATTCAGACACCAGAAAACCAAATCCCAACACCAGGAAACCAAATCCATCACAGTACCACAGAAGTTAATGCAGCACAATGTAGCAGAGCCACACCATACTTTAGCCTTCCCACAAACCAATACAAGCCTAGCTGTCACAGGAGGTAGTAAACACCAACATTTACTCACAAGCCTAACTATCTCCCTTGGATATGTCCTCTCCTTCCTCCACCTCTAACTGCTCTGACTCCCAGCTTCCTGTGGGCTCTGCTCCAACCTTCATCAAACTCCTCCCCCCACCAGGCTCCATGTGATTACATTCAATGTATTAGGGGGCAGGGAAGGTCTTCAGATTCTCTTAGGCTTACTAAGGAACAGGGGAGCTCTTCAAATCCACATGACCATTACCAGGGGGACGAAAAAGAGGGTAATAAGCATTTATTTAAAGCCTACTGTATGCCAGGCACTGTGCTAAGCACTTTACAAATATCTGTTTTGATCCTCCCAAGAACTCTGCAATGTAGATGCTGTCATTAGTCCCATGTTGCATTTGAGAAAACTGAAGGAAAAAGAGGTTAAGTGACTAGGCAAGGGTCCCACAGCTTGTAAGTATCTCAGACCACGTTTGAATGGTCTTACTCAGTTCTCTATCCATCGTGCCATTAGGCATTGGCAATGGAAAATGTCATTTTAAAAATAAAATTTTATTTAAAATAGGCAATTTGAAATTTTGAAACCTATAATTTTAAGCTTTATAACTTTAGTAATATTCTATAATCAACAGTGAAAGGTAGCATAGATGAGTCAATGGGGTGAACCTTGAAGTAGACAAGGCTTCAGGGCAAGTTTTGCTTTTAGCACACACTGCCAATGTGACCAAAGACAAGTCACTTAACGTCTCAGGGCCCTAGGCAACTCCCTAATACTTTGTTACTTATGAGCTGCTAATCTATATTCATGGATGGATTTTCTACACTGGAAGATCCACACATGGTCATCAATTGTAATTGACATATTAGCCTAAGGCTAAATGGAGGTCAAGTTCTAATCTCCCCACTGACTTTCAATTATGAATCTCCATCTGCCTATTGGACATCTCAAACTAGACATCCTGTAGACATCTCTTATTTTTTTGGCTTTTTTGGGGGGAGGAGGAAGGCAGGGCAATTGGGGTTAAAGTGACTTGCCCAAGGTCACACAGCTAGTAAGTGTTAAGGGTGTGAGGTTGGATTTGAACTCAGGTCCTCCTGACTCCAGGACCGGTGCTCTATTCATTGCACCACCTAGGTGCCCCATCCTGTAGACATTTTAAACTCATCATGTCCAAAACTGAGCTCATTATAGTCAGTTCTGCTATAATACATGTATATTCCAAGAAAATTCTTTTATGGGAAGCCTTTCCCAAACCTTTGTAATTCCAGTGCCTTTTTTCTGTTTATTTCCAATTTATCCTTCATATAGCATGTTTATACATGGTTATATGTGTCCTGTCTTCCCTGTTAGACTGTAAGCTCTCTAAGAGTCAGGACTGTCTTTCATCTTCCTTTACCTTACCTTTGTACCCCCTGTGTTTAGCACAGTGTGTTTTCATTTAATAAATATTTAATTACTAAGAAAATGTTACCATGAATGCCCCTTGTCTAAACAATCACAGGTACTAACGGTGTTTTCCTAAGTGAAGAAATAATATTGTCTCTGTCCTCAAAGTATCACAATTTCCATGGAGACAAATTAAACAAAATAATTATAGTATACTGAGGAATATACCTATGCCAATTCTGGTGTGCTGATAGTAGGAAATTAATGGCTACAACTGGTTCTTTTTATATATAGTTTATATATATATATATCCCAGAGTTAGAAGGGATCTAATAAATCATCCCATTTAGCCCCAATCTGAATAATAATTTCTTTCCTTTACTCCTGACAAGTAGGACCAATGTGTTTGGCTGCCAAAGTAGATATAATGTGCACCTTGGCAGGAAGTATCTCCTTCACAAACTTAGAATCATTCATAGATGGAGGGAAAGCTTATTATAATCTGACAGTGTTTGACAAGGTAGATTATATGTCAGAGATCATTTATTTTTATCATAAATTGAGAGCTGGAAGAGAAGCTTGCAGTCACCAATTTCAACTTCATCCTTTTATAGATGAGGAAACTGAGGCCCAGAAGGATTTGTAGAGAGTTCGGAGAATGAATAGGTGAGATTCTGTGATCCAGTATTCTGTAGGGGAGCTTTGTTTATGAAAGATGTGATGCATTCAAGAAAGAAATTTTGATGACACATAAAAGTGATTTTATTGAAGAAGAAAAGAAGGAGTGTTCTAAGGAGGTCAATGTGAATTTATAGACCAACTTAGATTTTAAAATATCTTTAAAAAGAGATGCATATGAAATGGTATTAATGAATATATATGTGTGTGCATATATATATATACACACGATATACATATATTGTATGTATATTATATCATATGCACATATGATTCACATATATTATATATGCATACATATATATGATGGATATCAAGGAGTGTAAGGCTAGTGTCAGGAACACTACAGCCCTGAATAAGCTGAAGGTGAAAATGAAGGCTAAAGACAAAATGAAGAGCTTTGTAAACTATAATGAAGGAAAGGTGAAGATCAAATTAGATTTAGAACTTCTACAACTCAGGGTAGATGGGTTAATAATAAAAGATGATAGAATAAAGGCATACTGCTCAAAAGAATACTTCAGACTGGAAAGACTAGTATAACAAATATATAACAAGAAATTAAAATTCAAGAGAGAAGTTGGTTTAAGGCCAACTAGATATCTTCAATGAATTCAAGTCAATAGAACTGGAAAAACAAATGAAAGAATTGACAGGTGAAATTATAGACTCGTTGTGAATGCTCTTTGATAAGTTATGAACTAGAGAAAAGCAATTGTCCTGATTTTCAAAAAAGGTAAGAGGGAGATTCTGTAACATAGGAGCTTGTCTTAAATTCCTGAGAAAAGCCATTCAAGGGAAGATCTGTGAATGCTTAGAGAGGGAAGTATTGGTCACTAAGTGCTGCCATTATCGAGAAAAATAATCTAGGGATCTGTCCTTGACCCTCTTCTTTCAAATATCTCCAACTTTAACTTAGGTTGTTTATCATATTTGTAAGGGATACAAATAAGGCAAAGAGAAATGGCTAAAACATTTGATGAATGAGTTAGAATAAAAAAAGATCTCAAGTTAAAATAGCAGTCCGAATCTAATAAGATGAAATCTTAACTGATAAAATGTGAAGTTATTTTAATTAAAAAATAAATCAATTCCATAGCTACAGGGTAAGAGGATGTTGAACAAGATCTGCTTTTCCCTCTGTAGCACCAATGCAATATTCACAGTGCCCACAATCACTATAAATATACCTACATGGTGCTCAATCGCAAAATATAATGGACTCTCCATATAGAAAACAGAAGCAAAACATTTATTCAGACACCAGAAAACCAAATCCCAACACCAGGAAATCAAATCCATCATAGCAATACAGAAGTTAATGCACCATAACATAGCAGAGAACCACACCATCCTTTAGCCTTCCCACAAACCATCACAAGCCTAGCTGTCACAGCAGGTAGCAAACACCAACTTTTACTCACAAGCCTCTCTGTCTCTCTAGGAAGCATGCTCTCCTCCCAACCATCTAGCTGGCTCTTACTCCCACCTTCCTGTGGGTCTGCTCCACTCTTCAGCAAGCTCTTCCTACCACAGGCTCCATGAGATTACATTAAGCCTATTAGGGGGAAGAGTATATTCTCAAAGCAGGGAAGGTCTTCAAATTCCCTTAGGCTTATTAAGGGTACAGGGAAGATCTCCAAATTCCCATTATGCCTTCCTTCCTTCCTTCTTTCCTTCCGTCCTTCCTTCCTTTTCTCTCTCTTTCTTTCCTTCCTTCCTTCCTTTCTCTCTTTCCTTCTCCTTCTTTTTTCCTTTCTTCCTTCCTTCCATCCAAAAGACCTAATGTAAATTTAGACTGCCTTAATGTCAGTAACCTACTAGACATTATGTGTAACTATCTCATGTTTCCAAGTCTAAGTTTTTTTAAAATTAGTGGTGTGTCTTTTATTTTTTTGAACTATTTTGTTTTAGAAATTACTGAAGAAGTCTTCTAGTATATTAATGAATTTGTCTTTTATATAGGCATCCTTTGTTAATATTTTCTCTGGTTTTGCAGTCTTTGTAGTTGTTGTCAAACTTAACAGGCCTGGTATTATTTGATTTTTTTTTCCCCCAATTAGCAAATATAGTTGTGATTTTATTTATTTATTTTGCTTTTCCATGCATGTATCACCAGTCAGATAATTTCTGGCAAATATACTATGCTTTTTCACAAAATGTTTTATTATTTGACTTTTTAAAAATTTAGTGGACAGTTTCTCCTTGCAGATGAGATATATTTAGGCTTCAGCAGAATTTGATATAAATACACATCTATTCAAATTAGCATATTCAGTTCTCATTTCTTCTTATTCTTTTTTTGTCATTTGTATCCCTAAAAATATTTCATAATATTACTATATTATTGTATTATGTGGAATAATCAATAGCAAAGACAATATTTGAAAACTAAAATTGATTCAAATTCAGAGTCACCTTTAGAGTTATTGAGGTGCTGTCCATAGTAAACATTTGCCAAGAGACTTTCCATATGTATAAGGGGAAGAAGACAGATGCTTGCTTAGATTGTAACTTCAGCAATAGTAGGGAGCAAAAGTTCTGAGAATGGACCTTTGAGTTCTATGAAGCAATTTCCTTCTGGCTTTTGGAGTCCCCAGTGTAAGAGACAGTTTGCCACGTGTTAGGATAATGTGGTCCAGATCTATCACTTTGTCATATCTGTTTCTCCCCAGTTGCTGAGTAAATACAGGTTCCTGCTTACATTTGCAATCAGTTTTTCTTGAATTATATGAAATATTCACCTCCAAGTCTATGGTTTCATTGTTCATAGTAGGTCATAAATGAGCATAAGATTGAGATGTCAATAGACAAAAAGAGATAACTTCACTTATTCTGACTAAAAGTTGTCATGCTAGGCTACTTAGGCTGTCAACTCTTGATTCTGGTCCTATGGTTTTACCTTGGAGATAAGAAAGCATATGCCCAGAGAGGTTAAGTGAAGCTGCCTTCATCTTGGCAAGGTATTTAGAAACTGCACGTGAGATCTTACCCTTTTCTATTCCAACATGTTTTAGGAATATGTGTGTGCTTTTGGGAAGGGTGGGGGTAGGGGGCAGAGGAGAAGGAAGCAAAGGGTGCTTCCTGCCTGGTTATGTGGATACAGTTCAGTGTATGAAGGCATGATAAAAGAAGAGACAGGGGTCATGTTGACCAAACTGGAGGGCTCCTGTTGGTGATAGTTCTAAGGAAAGCACCACAAACACAGGTAAGTAAATACCAGAGAGGAGAATCTGAGGTAGGAGAAAACACTACGGACTAGGGGGAATAAGGAAAGTCTTAGGAAGTGGCAGAGCGGAAGAGAGAGTACATTCCAGGTATGGGTGATAGCCTGTATGTAGACATGCATGCAGGAAATGGAATTCTGACTTCGGAGACCAGAGAAGCAGATCAGTTAGACCAGAAAAATAGAGTTCATGAGAGGGAAATAATGTGAAACAAGTTTGGACTGGGAGGCTAGAGCCACTGTGAAGAGCCTTGAATAACAAAGCAAGAAGTTTACCATTTATCCTCATAGCGGCAAGGATCCATTGAAGTTTTTGAGAAGGGAAGTGACCTGTTTAGTTAGCCATGTGAAGGATGGATCAGAGAAGGGAAACATAAAAACCCTGGAGTACACATAGGTAGGTATTGTTTTAATAGTCCAGGTGAAAGATGACAAGGGCCTGAACTAGCTGGTAACCATGTGAATGAAGTAAAGTTGATGGGTATGAGAGACATTATGGTAGAATTGACAACACTTGGGAACTGACTGAGTGGGAAAGGGGGAGGGAGAAGTTGGAGTCAAGGATGACTCCAGGGTGGTGAACATGGTGAGTGTGGTTTGAAAAATGATGGTGGCCTCAACAAAAATAAAGGAATTTGGATTTCAAATAAGCTAAATTTTCACAGTCCAGAAGTCTCCAAGGCAACTTCTAAAGAATTCACAGCTTAACTCTACTTAGTATAGATCAGGTATATCTTTATAGTTATTTTTCTGTTACAAACCCCTTTTCAGAGTGGCTGAAATACCTCAATTTTGAATGAAATGATTCCATGACCTTTGGGTTTCCATATATAGACCATAACTTATATCTACCCACTGAAATTCAGAAACCAGCTGTAAACCATTTTTTAAAATCAGGGTAAACTAAGATAATAATACAGATTGAATTAGTATTGAGGAAATTCAGAGAAAAAGAAGTAACCAGAGTAAGAAGTAGGGGTAAGGAAGTGATTTGGTAATGGCAGGGGAGTGTGATTCTCTCTCAGGGCTTAGGCTCCTACCATTGATGTGCTGTCCCTAAAGACAAATAGAGAAATATTGAAAAGATTTTCAGATTAAGCAATAGCATTAATATCATTTGCAAGCAGAGAGTATATGCCTATTACTAGTTAATTCCAAATTGCAAACATAACCTACCACCTCAATTTGCAGCTGCTGTGTTCTTACTGAGGGTCAGTCAATCAATCAGAAAGTGTTTATTAAGGGCCTACAATGTGCCAGGCTCCTAAATTCTTGGCAAATTATTTGACTCATTTTCTTTGGCTTTTAAGAACTGCAGAAAGGAGAAAAATTCATGCCTTTTTTGGTGTACCCAAAAGGCAAGGAAAGAACAGTATTGTCATGAGTTAAATACAAAATAAGAACAATAAAAATCTATAACCAAATTGTTCACACTAACTTTTTTTGGGTGTGGAAATTGACCAGTGCTCTTGGATCCAGGACAAAGAAAGAATAAAAAGACAAGTGAAGTCTCTTGAAGAAACTAAAAAATACTCTCCACTGTTATTTTAAGCATACCCATAAAATAGAAAAGCTGCAATATTAAAAACAAGAGGGCAATTTGATCTGTTCCTTTTTGAAATGATATTACTTAAAGCTTTTTTTTTATTACATTTTCACAGACCACAAGATAAAGAATGTGTAATAGCAGGGTCATAAAAAAAGGCATATACATAAAACATCTGTAAGCAGAGGGTTTGTGGCAGGAATTCTTTTCTACTATTGCACTTTAGTCCGAGAAGATAAACCATCTAACATTTAGTCTGCCCAAGAATCGATGACTCTATATTGAACATCCTTCCTCCTCCGGATCTTGGTTCTAAAACTGCCGGAAGAATTTGTCTAATGGAATATCTCCTGGAACGTTATTTAATTCTGAGAGGTGTTTTCTTTTTGTTTTTCTATGGAGAGGAAAGGAAGTAGGGAACTGGACTTACCATATCCTTAGCACATCAGCATGGAAAGCCATTGTACAGACTCGCTAGTGGTGATTCTGTTGGGAAGACCATCGAGCCATGAATGTTTTCTAAAATAGGCTAACTTCCGGTAGTAGGAGTTTTGATGAGAGGTTGTCAGTAGGTGAAAGATTTGTGCTAGTAAATTAAAATGATCAAGCAGTTACTCTGATGTATTTGTATTCATTTCACTACTTCAGTGGAAATGTCATGTCAGCAACGTGTTTGTTCTTTCTCTCATTTCATTCTAATCTTATAATCCTGTGACCTCCATCTTTAGGGCTTCCAAAGATCCTTTTCTGAAACTCTATCCAGTGTGCTAGAGGCCTGTATTTAGGGAAGATCCTTCTTAATCTGAGGTTCATGAACTTAGTTCTAAAAAATATTTTGATAACTATATACCAGTATAATTGGTTTCCTTTGTAACCCTATTTATTTTATATATTTATACATTTATATATTTTATACGTTTAAAAACATTATTCTGAGGAGTCCATCTTCACCAGATTATTCGAGGAGGCCTTGGACAGGCAAAAGAGGTTAAGAATCCCTGCTTTAGGGCTTTTTAGATCTCATGGGCACATTATTCAAGCTTTCTTCTATTCTTCCTGTTCTTTTTCCATGACAGTTCTAATCCTTTTCCAATTACACAGTTCCCTGACGATAAGCAATATACTCCTTTGTAGACATAGATCGTAGTTGAAAATACTCTACAGTCAATTTATACATACCATGCATTTCCCTTTTAGTTTTTTAGTCATCTGTAACTTTGCTTTTTCAGAGACTGTGTTGACAAAATAGGTCTTTGCATTAGGAAATAGTTTAGCATTGTTGAAAGCATTGTACAGTTTCCCAAATGCAACTCAGCCTGCTCTTTTCCTATTGTTCTTTTCTGGGCATGAATCATTTTCTATCTATAGAACCTTGTCTGATATGTATGTCCTTGTGCACTGACTCAATGGACTAGTCTTCCAGAATCTATTATGTATTTGGAATGATAGACATTTTTCATCCATTAATTTTTCCTATATGGATGGATAGGAAGTTCTCTTTCAAGCAATTGTAGATTTTATTGAGCAGGCCAAGTACTACTCTAGGTTTTAAAGCAATCAGCATAATATCCATAAATAAGAACATTCTACAGAGAATCCTTCTTCCATCTGGGCTTGCATAGGATATCCTCCATGACAATTGGCAACACTTTTGGAGAATGTAGATTTCTTTGTCTTCTGCCTCAGTTGGCATTGAAAGTCAGAGCTATTTCTAGTGCTTGATTCTATGAATAACCTCTCATTGAATCTGGATGAATTCCATTTGGAGCATTTAGTCCATACCTACAGACCACTACAAGTGGTCACAACATCTCCATAGCTTGACCCTGTAGCTTGACCAGTGCTTTTATGTCTTGTAAAGTCTACTTAACATGAGATCCCATGTTATATCATCTCCCTTTTCCTTATGTCTCTAACCTACTTGATCAAAGTAAGAATTCTCCAAATGATTAGAGCATTTATACTACAGCCCCTAACCCAAATCCATCTTGTAGCTTTCATTTGTATGTCCCACAAACTATATTTTAAAAATAAAGTTGAATTCCATCAAGTTGAGTAAATAAAGTCATATTTTAATTTGCTTGTCTTTGGAGGTATTCACACAGAGAATGTACACTCATTCATTGGGTATATTGTGGTGGGGATTCCCTTATTTTCCGGGTTGGATTCAGTAATCACTAAGATTTCTAGAAATTCTCAAATCCTGTGATTCTGTCAATTTAGAATAAGCCTTTTAACGTATATATATTTTAAAGAGTCTGCATCTCCTACTTAAACTATCTAAGTTTTAATCCTTTTGTTCAATGCTTTGTGAATGACCAAGCATGTTTTGTTTCCTTGCTGGCACATAGTACTGAAAGTCTGTGTTCATTCTATTTTTACTGATTTTTGACCTTAACCACTTTTTCTCAAGGTACTCCTAGCTTTACTATGAAATGAGTTAAGATATTTGTTCAAGAACCTATGAAACTTGGTAAGGAAAGCAGCCTACTTAAAGTATATAGGCAATGCAAAATGATGCTGTATACCTGACCTGGACACCTTCTGTGGCATTCCTGGCAGCTCTAGATATATATATTTTTTGCCGATGAAGTCATACCTTTGTTGGATCACTACTGATGTTTGTGTCTGAACCTACCATATTGGAGAAGATCAGAGATATTACTTTTAAATGTTTGAGATAGCATGAGATTTAGAGCTGGAGTGTATCTTAAAGATAATCTAATTTTACCCCACCACCATTTTAGAAATGAGGCAGCTGAGGCCTAGAGAAGGTCAGTGGCTTGTTAGAAATGGCAGAGCCACAATTTGAAGCCACGTTCTTTGTCTCTAGATACCTGGCTTATTACAGGACACGCAGCTGCTCCTTGTTGATCATAGTGAGGAGGATCTGTGGCTTCTTCATCTGCTTGTTCTCTGTCCTCAAGTAATACTCTCCTTTATCCATAGCCCACCAATCAGGCTGCTGAGTCACAGCATCCTGTGTGTCCTATCATGGGTTGTCCTCTTTGTAAAGCTTACTGGTGTCATTCCACACCTGGGCGTCACCTCATTCACAAGAGGATATTGTGAATTAGGTGACTCCAAAGTATGGAATGGCCTGATGTAGCAGTTCTTATGTTCTGTTAACAATAAACTGTGGCATATTGCTGACAGAGAGAGATAGGCAGAGAGAGAGACTGAGAGACAGAGACAGACAGACACAGATAGACAGAGGGGAGAGAGAAGAGAGAGGCAGAGACAGAGAAAGACAGAGAGGGGAGAGAAAGAAGAGAAGAGAGAGACAGAGACAGAGACAGAGACAGAGAGACAGACAGACAGACAGAGACAGAGAATGTCTATATTCCAAATTTCTTAAGAAAAGAAATTTTCTTTCCTGCTCTCACTGCTGTGCCTTGACAGTTTCCAAAGGTTAACTAACAAGTAGGAATTGTACACCATTTATAAGGTTTCAAAGCACATATCTAACAACAATGAACACATCAAAAGAAAGGAGAAAACAAGGCAGATTTTCTGCTTTCTGTATCCTTTACTCATTACAGTATAGAGGATATAATATGGAATGGGAATTTTATGAAAATGATGGTGAGCAGTAATGACTGAGGAGACATCTGTAATTGATTTTTTTTAAATAAGCAATTTGGATTGCTTTTTAAAAAATCTCTCCTGTCCATATTGGCAATTTGGCATTTTACCTCAATTTATTCACTTAAAAAGAGGGAGACAATCCTATGGATGGCATTTATTATATTTTTTAAAGTCTGTTTTGAGTGGAAAAGAGAACTATTCCAAACTCATTCTACCTCCTTCTTTGTCCACGTATTAGAGAATGAAAATAATTTTGGTCTACCCATGTGCAGAAGAAATGTTAGTAAAAATCCCATTTTTATTGATAATATCTCTGGATTTTCCCAAGATATCATCCAGCAGTATGAATTAAAATATTCATATATAAGAGATAAATTGGTGCTTTCAGGGTGTATGATATTGAATGCCTTTGAAAGTAAAATTCTGGTTTCTGAGTTAGCTTGCTTGTGTAGTTGACCAATTTTAGTCTCAGATAATATTTTGCTCCAGCACATTTTACATAAAATTCTACCAAGTTTATATATTTTTTTTCTCTCAAAGGCAATCTAGTAAACAAGTTAACATGCATTTATTAAGCACTTAGTGTATGCCAGGTACCATTCTTTGGGATGGGAAGTGTTATTTTCTTGGAACTATAGGGGAGAAAGAAATCTTGAGAATCAGAGTTGGGGCGAGAGGAGACAGAGGAATAAAGAAGAGTACATGGGTGGTCTGGTGGTCCTTACATCCTTAAAATAGACGTTTTAGGAGGAAATGATGAATCAAAGGAAGGAACAGAGGGAGAAATGAGAACACTGCAAGGTGGAGGCAGTGTGTGAGGAGGCAGATGATGTATGGTGGTAAAGGCAGTTTCCAGGATGAAGAAAGTTGCTGAAGCATAGTGGAGAAAGAAGTCTGGATAATAATAAATTGTAACTGTAATACTAAGTTGTAAGTTGATCTATGTCAAGGTAGATCTGAAGTACTGAAATTACATACTTTTGAAGTTATAGATTCTTGAAGTAATTATCAAAATAAGGACTATAGGAAAAAACCAGGCCCATGTGCAAATGGGTAAGCCTGTCTATGAACTGGAAAGTAGCATGAGTCAGAATATAAAGAACCCAAAAATCAATATTAATTGCTTAAAAACTTTTATTAATTTTAGTTCAGAATTAATTTTCAAAGCAGGCTCTTGGGAATTTTAAGCTGTGGTCTGTGAATGTGTTTCTCTTGCTAGTTTGCTATCTGTATTTCAATATAATTGATTTCTTTTGTAATTCCACATATTTATGGTCCATAGGCTTTACTAGTTTTCCAGGAGATTCCATGATCTCAAAAAAAGTAAAGAACACAATGTGGATGTATAGCCTGTATTTGATGGCTTGTTCTTCCAGTGGGGGTGGCTGATGAGGGAGGAAGAGAAAGAATCTAGAATTTAAAGTTCTATAATCAAATGTTAAAAATATGTATGTATATATACATATATATATACACATATATATATAATTATTATTACTATTATTATTAACTACATTCAACTGGAACTTAAGATACACAGGTACTGTGGAAGGGAGATCCATCCTGCCCTAGGAGTGATGGGGGAGGACATAGAAGTGATTAGATTGGGGAGGGGTTATACATGGGGATGGCTGTTTTGGGGGGAGG
>CM053582.1:135791475-135810214 GCA_028627135.1 Pseudochirops cupreus | reverse complement strand
TAATAGGTAGAGAGTGGGCATTGAGTCTTGAAAGTCTAGCTTTAAATCTTGACCCTTGACACTTTGCTCAATCAATCAATAAGCAATTGCCAGGTAATATGTTAAGTCTTAGAGAGGGAAATACAAAGAATGGAGCAATCTCTACTCTCAAGATCATATTTTAATGCTTACTAGATGCATGGTTATCAGCAGTTCTCCAAGACTGAGTTTTATGTTCTGCTCTGAACAGATGGAAGAAGTCTCCAAGTTAGACATTTCCTCTAACCAGTGAAATCAGAGATCTGATACCAAACAAGTAAAATAAAATAAAGTGTCACTGTGCCATTGAGAAGCTTCCTTTTATGTATTTACCTCAGTCTGGCCTACTTATAAATTGCCCAACTGCTATCCATAAGTGAGCTTTCAATATCTACCTGTTTAGCAAGTTATCTGGGAAATATCTTATGGACTCTCCACAAAAATGCCCTACACTAAAAATTCATGGAACCTCATTCAACATTGTAATAAGCTAAAAATAGTTCTGCTACTTAACACTTACTAGCTGTGTAACCTTGGGCAAGTCACTTAATCCCAATTGCCCTTCCTTCCTCCCTCAAAAAGACAAAAAAATTTTTTTTGCTGCCGAATGATGATTTTTGGTGTCTGTAGAGAAATGAAAACTGCCTTTTATGTAGTGAGATTAAATCATTTTCTGTTTGTATTCAAAGGAAACTCTCTTTTAAAAAATTGTCAGTTGAGCTTAATAGCCTATCTAAAAAAGCCTATTTGGTCCTGAAATGTAATGGTTATGACAATATTGGTAGTACACTAGACAGGTACATGTGTGCCCTCTCTCCTCTCTTTCTCTCTCTCTCTCTCTCTCCACACACACACACACACACACACACACACACACACGTATATACATACACACACAGAAGATGTGAAGATAATAAACTAATTATATTATCCAAATGAAATGGAAGCTCATTATCCTGTACATTTGATAGAAGCTTTCTTTGCAAATTAAGCACATTAGATACTCACGCTTGTACTGCTTTCAGGTTTCTCAGCATGATATTCTTAGAGAAAATAAAAATAAACAGCTGGTTTAAGTACTTGGTTTAGTTTAAAGTTTTTTAAAATTAAAATATATTTTAATCATAGCTTTCATATTTAATGTTGGCACTGTTTACTGAAAATATAAAATGGAGAGAAAAGAGAAAATCATTGGAATAATTTCCTTCAGTTTCCTGTTTCTTTTGAATAGGAGCTGAGTAACCCAAATCATTGATCCAGTTCTCCATGTTGCCTTTTTCTATACAGATGAATTTAGGGAATCAATAGAGAACACATTTTGAAAGAGAAAGTCCAATGAAGTAGCCCCAAATTTTGAAACAATCAACAAACATATTGAGCAATTACTGTGTTCCATATTCTCCTAGTAGATGAGAAATATAGAGGTAGAAGGGACTTGAAAGGACATCTAGTCTAATTCTTTCATTTTACAGATGAGGAAACTGATCCCTGGAAAAGTAAGATAACTTGCTCCAGGTCATACAGGTAGCAATCAGCAGAGGGGATGGCAAATAGAAAGATGAGACAGTACTAGCACTCAAGGAAGTTTACATTTACGGGCCAGTGTGGTACATGATTTAGAATTAAATATATGACGCATGAAAGTTTTTTTTTTTTGAGAGGGGTAGTGTTTGTGTGCGTATAAGTGTCTACACACACAAACTCCCACCAAGTGACATACAAAACAAATGTACTCTCATTGGGGTGCTCAGCACCACCAAATCAGGAGTTTTGGAAAAGTCTTTAGAAAGTGATGATGCAAACTGAGTTCCAAAGCTGGCTAAGGGTTCCAAGAGGGAGAGGTAAGTAGGGAGCATGCTGCAGAAGTTGGGGAGAGCTACGCCTTTGCAAGAGAAAAGAGTCAGGAGATGGAACGAGGTATGGTAAGCAACAAGTATGCCATTTTGGCCAGAGCTTAAAGTGTGTGAGGAGTGATTTGTAATCTGCTTGGGAAGATAGTTTGGAGCCAGAGCCTGAAAGGTTTTAAATACCTAACTGTGTAGTTTCTATTTTAGCCTGGAGGTGAATTAATTATCAGAAGGCCAGTCTTCTCTGTGTATATTATCTTTAGCTTCTTTGTTAATTTATTTTAAGCCACAAGCATATAATCAATTATTACCTCAGTCGCTGGTTCTGTTCTCTTGCATTTTCCTTTAAATAGGGATATATTTCCTATGAAGGGACTAAATCTCAGGACCATCCTCAAGGGTGTATGGCCAAGCACTAAACACAGGATGCCCCCTTCCTGAGTTCCCCCACGTTTTTGTGTGCATAAAATGGATATAAAATGGATAGAAACAACTTTTTCAAGGGCTGCAAAATGTGGGAGTTGTATTAGAAGGCTTCTAAGATCCTTTTTAGTTCAAATTTATGATCCTATGAATAAGTCTTAAAATTATTGGTGACTTGGTAAGGACATTTGCAGTTTCTTTGTTTGTCTGTTTTTGCACCCTGCTTTTCCAGCCCTTACAGAACCATGTTCGTTGAGGATATAAAATTAAAAGTTAAGAACATGGCATCAAAATCAAATTTAAAAAAAAAGCAAATACCACCACCTCTTTGGAAAACAACATAGGTAGTTTCCTGAAGAAAAGAGTAGTATCTGACCCACTTAGTAATTTCAGCATTTGCCAATTGGTCCTTAAACTACATGAAAGCTGAAAGACAGGCTGTTGTATTTGAAGTGTTATTGTCTCACCAAAACTTAAATGTGCTTGTGATGAAAAAGAAAACACAAAAACTCCATTATTTTCTTTCTAGAAGAAATAAGAAAGATGAAATAAAAGCGGACAAACATGCAGCTAAGTCATAAGTACTTGATAATAAAAAGGTTGAAGGATGGTGATGGATATTTTAATATCAGGAAATGATATTTAGAGTATGTCCTGAGGGTTGTAAGTGAACCTGATTGACTTCTGGCTGTGAATCAATATATTGTAGTCAGGAGACGTTTGAAGATGAAGGGATACAAAATAGGTGTATCTTCTAAATGTCAAAAATTTCATGGTATAACATTGCTGGCAGTTCAGAATCATTAGTGTGCTGTCATATATTTTGAGACACTGGTGCTTCTTGAAGTGAGATAGAAATTCATAATGAGTAGAAAAGAGCTTAGAAATGTTATTAAATACCCACTTTTCTCTCATGGAAAAAGCATTGGAAATTAACAAATAATGAATTTTCAAGAAAAGGCTATAGGCAGAAAGCCTATATAAAGAATATAAGAATTCAAACGTGTCTAAATCTACTAGCATTAAGGAGGTAGAACAACTTTCTTAACTAATGTCAGAACCACTGCTTTAAAAAAAAATACCCAAAACCATGGAACATTCAAAACAAGTAGATTTCAGGAAGATAAAACTGTTGAGAATATTTTGAAGAATAAGAAAAAGAGGGCAATCTTAGAAAAGTTTGTTAGAGGGAATCACATTTAAAAGGGAATTTGTTGAATGAATGTTCTGTAAAGAGACAGATGCAATATGGTGCCATTTATAATAGGCTTAAGAAAATTGAAATAATGTTCATGCCCTGGAAGAACAATTATAAAACTGTTTCTTTACTGTCCACATCTATGCCTGAAAAGAATTGGGGAAAGGAGATAGAGAAAGAGTGAGAAATCAATCCAGTACCCACAAGCTGATAGATGGACTGTGGGTAAGGGAGCACTATGGGCAGTTAGATGACACAGTTGATAGAATGCCAAACCTGGAGTCATGAAGACTCATCTTCTTGAGTTCAGGTCTGGCCTCAGACACTCACTAGCTGTGTGACCCAAGGCAAGTCATTTAACCCTATTTGCCTCAATTTCCTCATCTGTAAAATGAACTGGAGAAGGAAATGCAAACTGCCCCAGTATCTTTGCCAAGAAAACTCCAAATGGGGTCATGAGCAGTCAGACATAACTGGAATGACTGAACAACAAACAAGTGAACTATGGCTTTTGGAATCAGTAGTAACTGAGTCTTGCCCCTTCCTTTAATATGTGGGGAAGATGAAGTCCAGAGAGATTACATACATGCTTTGTCCAGGATCACAAAGCTAGTGTATGTCTGAGGCAGAATTGAGATCTTGGGTCTTAGTGAAATTCTCTATGCCCTCTAAAAGGTTATTTTCCTCAGGATTTATCTTTTCTTTGGGAGGGGTTGAGTTAGAGGACCTATGTTTCCATTATCTCTGCCATTTGGTGTATGAATTATGTGGGCAAGCTACAAGTCAGAGAATTCATTTTTAAACCAACTAGCATAGTAGTTCCAAAAGGAACTTTCTGCTGCTTCACCCTGTCTCTAATAATGTACCTGACTAACCATGCTATGTTAATAAAGAATATGGTGCAGTGTGCATGGGGACAAAATGGAGAGATAAATGCAGTGGTGCTTATGAGTGGTCCATAAGTGTTTGGTGTGGAATCTCATGAAAATTTACCCAGTGGATTAGTTTTAAATTTCCTTGGCTAAAATTACTAACTAGAATTTACCCTGAAGTGCTATAATGTGATGAATGTTTATGTGTCCAGTTAGGTAAAGTATTTGGTGATGAGCCATGTGCTCTTATGTCAAATTATTATTAATTATTTAGGAAAGAGAACAGGAGTTCATTAAAGAATGAATGCTTTAATTACTTTCACAAATGCTATAAAAATAGAAAGGGGTTCTGAGCTATCAACACAACAGAAATATCACTTATGGTAGATGTTGGAAGAAATTAAAAATACTCAGCATACTTGCCTCTCATCTCACCTGTGGGGAGTGATACAGAGCCCACTTAGAGAGCACAGAAGGAAGTCTAACATATATTATAAAGTTGCCTTGGTGATATGGAAAAAACCCAACAATCCACATTTGGATTAAGGAGACCTGGGTATTCTTCCCAGCTCTGACACCAACCACTATGTTCAAACAATTTCCACTCTTTGACCCTCACCTTCCTTGTCTATATAAAGAAGAGGAGGGGGGCAGAGCCAAGATGGTGGCATAGAAGCTGGAAATTCTGTGAGCTCCCCCAACAACAACCTAAATACCTATAAAATATGACTAAACAAATTTTAGAGCTACAGAACCCACAAAGTAACAGAGAGAAACAAATCTCCCGCTGAAGGCAGCCTGGCAGGCCTACAGGAAGGGTCCATCACAGCATGCTAGGAGTAGAGCTCAGTCTCCATGAGCCTGACCAAGGTTTTGGCCTCAAGGTGGCCCTGACCAGCAGTGGCTGGAGCAGACTTTAGGAGAGTGAATCACAAGCAGCTGTAGTGGTTTCCAGATTTCTCAACCCATACATGTCAAAGAGCAAGTAAAAGGTCAGTATGGAACTCTCTTGGAAAGGAGGGGTGTGGTCCAGCCCCTGCCCCTGGGGTGAGAGGTGGCTGAGTTATGGCAGCTGTAGCTGCTTCCCCTTCAAAGCTGCCTCCAGATCTCCTGGCCTACAGATCTTAAGGGGACCAAGCAACCATTCAGAGGGTAATTGTTCTCTCTTTAACCTTCTTGGATCTGGATCACTGTCTTGGGTGGAGGTCCTGGGATGTGTGGCCATTGGGCCAGAACTTGCGGGAGTTATAGAGAGGGTGCACCCATAATAGCTCCAGCAGCTGCAAAAAACCCAGTGATTTGGGAAAGTTCTACTCTCTGGAAGCAGAGTTCTACCATGGCAAAGAGCTCCAAAGTCAAGTAATTGACTGGCTACATGAACAAGCAGAGGAAGCAAAGCAAGCACAGCAATCAAACCTTAGATTCCTTTTTTGGGGACAAAAAGAATCAAAGCATGGAACAGGAGGAAGACAACAAAATCAGAACTCCTGCACCAAAAGCTCCCAAGAAAAATGTGAATTGGTTACAGGCCATGGAGGAGCTGAAGAAGGATTTTGAAAATCAAATGAGAGAAGTGGAGGAAAAATTGGGAAGAGAAATGAAAATTATGCGAGAAAATCATGAAAAGCAAGTCAACAACCTGACCGAAGAAAATAACACCTTAAAAAATAGGCTAATTCAAATGGCAAAAGAGGCCCAAAACACCAATGAGGAGAAGAATGCCTTAAAAAGCCAAATTTGTCAGATGGAAAAGGAATCTTAAAAGCTCACTGAAGAGAAGAATTCCTTCAGAATTAGACTGGAGCAAATGGAAGCTAATGACTTTACGGGAAATCAAGATACTATTAAACAGATTCAAACAAATGAAAAAATAGAAGGCAAAGTGAAATATCTTATTGGGAAAACCACTGACCTGGAAAACTAGATTCAGGAGAGATAATTTAAAAATTATTGGACTACATGAAAGCCATGATCAAAAAAAGAACCTAGAAATCATACTTCAAAAAACTCTCAAGGATAATTGCCCTGACATTTTAGAACCAGAGGGCAAAATAGAAATTGAAAGAATTCACCTATCACCTCTTGAAAAAGATCCCCAAAAGAAGAGAATTATACTTGTACTACAAGGTTGTTTTGACAAAAGTTCATTGCTAATCTTAAAGAACCATAGTAGAAATGTGAGTTTCTGTTTTGTGATCAGTGAGTAATCTGTGAATGTCAAACTTGGTATTTTAAACACACAAACACAGAGGTGTGGGGCCAATCTATCATAAAATGAACCCACTATCAATTGAATCATCCTTCTCTGCTCCAAAGTGAATTTGGGGATACTTTTATATTTTGATAAACCACACATTTTTCTGGGGCCTCATTAAAACAAATTTCTTGTCTATGGGCTGGCTTATATGATTTTTTGTTTTAAAGTGCTATTCCTGATGGTAGACTTCTCCAGTCAAAATTTAAAGCTTTTTGAAATCTGCTTCTAAACAAACTCCCTTTCTGAACATTAAGATTCAGTCACACTGGACTTTTTGCTGTTTCTAAACATCCTCCCTCTCTTATTTTTGTACTTTTGCTCTTGCTACCCTCCATACTTGAATGCACTCCCTTCTTACCTCTGTCTCTAGGAATCTCAAATTCCTCTCAAGAAACAACTTAAGCACCACCTTCTTTATGAGATGTTTCCTGGTCCACTTCCCCTATGTGCTAGCACGCTCCCCAAACTACCCTGTATTCAGTTTGCATACTCTATATATGTATACTTTACATGATGTTTCCCTTGGTAGAATGTAAACTCCTTGAGGGCAGGACCTTTTTAAAATTTTGTCTTTGTATCCCCAGCATCTAGTACAGACTTGCTAAAGTAGATGCTTAATAGATGCTTCATTGATGGAAGCAAATGAAGCAGAAGTGGTAGAACTAAGACCTGTTTCCACATGGTATATTCCCAAGTTTTGACATACAACTATCACCCAGGCTGGAAAAAGTCATTCTTTTTCTTGGTAATTTTAGAATATGGGCATGTTAGGAGAGGTTTGGTGAAAAGGAAGGAAGGAAGAAAAGAAGGAAGGAAGAGCGGAAAGAAGGAAGGATGGAAAGAACAAAGGAAGAAGGAAGGGGGAAAGAAGGGAGGGAGAGAGGGAGGGAAACAGGGATGGAGGGTATATAATAAAATAATTGGACTGTATTTACTGCAAATTTGAAGTAGCTTTATTCATTAATACCAAAAGAGAAGACCCTACAGTTTTGAATAGTAATGAATTGAAATATGCAAGAGAGAGAAACTAGACAAAAGGATGATATTAATATATTTTTAGAAGAAAACGTAGCCAGTGAATCAAGAAGAGTCATGAGCATTCATTTATACTATGCTTAAAGTTAGAAGGAATCTTCGAACTTACCTAGTCCAGTCTCCAGCCCAGTATAAGAATTCCCTCTACAACTCCTTTATACTTAGTCTCTGTTTGAAAGTTTCCAGCATCCAAACTCTCATTACCACACAAGGCAGCCCATCATGTTTTTGGGAAGCTTTCATTGTTAACTAGTTCTTTCTTATATTGACTTTTTGTGGCTTCCTCCCATCAGTCCTAAGTTCTTCCCCATGAGGTATCCAAGAATAAGTTTTAATCCTCTTCTGTGTAATCACTTTTCAACTGTTTGAAGCCATCTCTTAGAATACTTCCACTTTTTTTTCTCTTTCAGGCCAAATATCCCTAGTTTCTTTA
This sequence comes from Pseudochirops cupreus, assembly GCA_028627135.1. Classification (NCBI taxonomy): domain Eukaryota; kingdom Metazoa; phylum Chordata; class Mammalia; order Diprotodontia; family Pseudocheiridae; genus Pseudochirops; species Pseudochirops cupreus. The sequence continues at coordinate 135,802,131 of CM053582.1, read as the reverse complement.
ACACATCTTTATGTGACATATTGTTCAGAGTTCTCCCTATCCTCATTACTTTTCTATGAATCCTTCAAAGTCCTTCAGTTATATCAAAGGCCTCTAATATGTTAGGTGTGATGATTTCCAAATTCATGAGGATCATAACCTGTCTACAATTGTTAAGTCTTAGAGATTTTTTTTTCCCCTGAGGCTCAACCAGGTTAAGTACCTGTTTGTTTCTGGTAACACAGCTGGTAAGTGTCAGAGAGGGGTATAGGGTTTGAACTCAGATCTCTCTAAGTATTGTATTCTCTTTAAGCCATGCCATTTCTCTCCAAAGTCCATATTATCTCAACATATGTCACTGGGATCTGAAAACAGTCGTCCAGATGTGGGTTAGCCAGTGAAGAAATAGGAAGGACCTATTACCTCCCTTAAGCTGGGTTCCATCCTGCTGTAAATGCAGAGTAAATTGTCATTAGCTATTTTGGCAGTTACTTCATGCTGTTGGCTCATCTTGAGCTAAATTTGATTAATGTTGTTGTGTGGGCTAGCTTCTTAATGAGGGGTGTGGGTTATCTTGAGATTAAAGAAGAAGATCAGAGAGCTAGGAATTCTGAATTCTAAACCAGAATCTCCCCCAGTATCACCTCATAGTAAATCTTCTCAGTCAAAAAAAATGAGGCTACCAATAACTATCTCTAGGAATTGAGAATTAATATTGGTAAAGATATTTAAGGCCTTTAGAAGAAGTGACTGCAGAGCATTATTATTTCTTTTTATTGCTAGAAATAATGGACTTGATGACCTGGTAGACATTTTCTTTCTCCAATATCTGTAATTCCTGTGAAATCCTTCAAGAGTTAAGAGTCTTGCAGGTGATCAAAACTTCGACCTTCCTTATATTACCATAGCAACCAAATCTGTCCTCTAGTTAATCAATTGTGTTCCCTGATTTATGTTATTTGATAGCAGTCATCCCTGAAAATTACTGACTCTTTGTTCTTCCTTGGTTAATAAGTGCCCTTATTATAGGACAATATTCATAGATAGAACACGTACAAAATTACCTGATGGAAGAATTCTCCGTTTGTGAGTCTGGGATCTCATTCAGGCATAATTAATTTGAATAATCATTAAGAGCACATTCCTCCTTCCTTCCACCTCACCCCTCCTTGTATGTTATCAATCAAAGGCAGAAGCAGGTGCACAATGATCTTTGGGAACACTTTCTGACTGACCCCACACACCTCATGTCTTATATTTTTGTATGGTTCTTTAGTTTTCAAAGCACTTTCAAAAACATCTTTTATGAAGTCAATAGCCCGGTTTCATCCTAGGTTCAGTAGTGATTATCATCAGCTTTTTAAAGAGAATGGCAGACAATGGATCAATGATTGTTGCAAGTAAAATTGCGTTTTTAAAAAATCATGGCTAGGTGTTTGAATATTGCATAGCTTTTTTTGCTAGCTGGGTTTAAAATATAAAATAAACTCTTTTGAACTTTTATGCAGTATTATTTTGCCTTCAGATCATTGTCCTCACCCTAATGATTTATGGAAAGAATCCAGATCAGAGAGACATCACAAAAATATGATTGACCGAAAATCTCATACAAGCACTATTGCCCTTACTTCATATCCTGCCTTTGTGTCTTTTTTCTTTTTAATATATTTTTATTTATTTTATTAAATATTTCCAAATTACATGTGAAAACTTTTTAATATTCATTTTAAAAAATTTTATATTCCAAAATCTATCCTCCCTTCCTGCCTTTCCCCTACCCTTTAAGAAGGCAAGTAATATATCAATTATACATGTGAAATTATTCAAAATTTCCATATTAGCCCTGTTGCAAAAGAAAACACACACATGCACACACATATACCCCAAGAAAAATGAAGTAAAAAAAAGTATGCTTTAATTTGTGCTCAGAGTTTATCAGTTTTCTCTCTGATAAATTTTTCTCTGAAAAATTACATTTTTCATTATGGGTCATTTGGAATTGTTTTGGATTATTGTTTTGACCAGAGTAGCTAAATCTTTCAGAGATCATAATCCTTTTAGTATTGCTGTTACTGTGTACCATGTTCTCCTGGTTCTGCTCACTTCACTTTGCATGAGTTCACGTAAGTCTTACCACCCTGCTCATTATTTCTTATAACACATATTATCCCATCATAATCATATATTTGGGTATTCTCTTATTTGGGTATTCTCTAGTTGATAGGCATATGTTCCATTTCTAATTCTTTTCTACCACAAAGAGCTGCTATAAATGTTTTTGTTCAAATAGATCCTTTACCCTTTTTTTTCTTTTTTTTGTGATATAGAACCAGTAGTGCAATTTCTATGTCAAAGGATATGCACAATTTTATAGCCTTTGGGGCATAGTTCTAAATTGTTCTCAGGAATTGTTGGACTAGTTTGCAACTCTAGTTTGCAGTAAGAGAGTGACTCTGTATTGGTAAAATAATTTTGTTCACTGCTATGTTAACAAAAGTATATTCGTGAAAACAAGTTTTTGACAGAAAAAATTGAACACCTTGCATTTGACCTAAGGGAGATCAGTTTGTGTCCTGAGACTTAAAGAAGTGAAGTAAGGATGTCTGTTATCACCACTATTATTCAATATTGCAGTTGTGAACCCTAAATTTCTATATTAGTGTCCCAGTTTTTCCACATCCACCACAGCATTGGTCATTTTCTTTTTCGGTCATGTTAGCCAAAGTGATAGATATGAGGTGGTACCTCAGAGTTGTTTGAATTTGTAATTTTCTAATTAATAGTGATTTAGAGCATTTTTTCATGTGACTATTGATAGTTTTGATTTTTTTTTTAAATAGCCTTGCATATGCTTTGACCATTTATCAGTTGGGGAATGGCTCTTATTTTTTATAATTCTGGCTCAGTTCCCTATATATTTGAAAAATGAAGCCTTTACAGAGAAATTTGATAAAACTGCCTCCCCCCAGTTTCCTGTTTTCCTTCTAATTTTGGCTGTATTTGTTTTGTTTGTGCAAAAGCTTTTTAATTTTGTGTAATCAAAATTATCTGTTATACTGCCCATGATTCTCTCTGTCTCCTGTTTGGTCATAATCTCTTCCCTTGTCCATAGATCTGACTGGTATGTATTTTCTTGCTCTCTTAATTTTCTTATGATATCTCCCTTTACGTCTAAACCATTTATCCATTTTGACCTTATCTTGGTATATTGTGTGAGTGGTTGGTCTATACTTAGTTTCTTCCAAAATGCTTTTCAGTTTTCCCAGAAATTTTTGTTAAAGGACGAGTTCTTACCCCTAAAACTTGGATCTTTGGGTTTTTCAAACATTGTTACTGTGATTAGGTACTGCTGTGTCTTGTGTACCTAATCTATTCCACTGATGCAGCACTATTTCTTAGCCAGTACCAGATTGTTTTCATGATTACGGCTTTGCAATATAATTTGAAATCTGTTACTGCTAGGCCACCTTCATTCACATTTTTTTTTCCTATTGATTCCATTGATAATCTTGACTTTTAGTTCTTTCATATCAATTTTGTTATTATTTTTTTTAACTCTCTAAAAATAATTGTTTAGTTCGATTGGTATGGCACTAGGTAAGTAAGTTAACAGGCAGAACTGTCATTTTTGTTATATTGACTTTGTCTATCCATGAGCAATTGATACTTCTTCAGTTGTTTAGATCTGTCTTTATTTATGCTAAGACTGTTTTGTAATTGTATGCATTATAGTCCCTGGGTTTATCTTGGCAGATAGACTGGAAGATTAGAATTCCTCTTTCTATGTTTTGCTGCTCAACTATGTTGGTAATATATAGAATTGTTGATACTTTATGTAGGTTAATTTATATCCTAAAACTTTACTAAAGTTGTTTCAACCAGTTTTTTAGTTGATTCTCTAGATTTCTCTAAATATGTAATCATATTGTCTGTAAAGAGGGATAGTTTTGTTTCCTCACTGCCTATTTTTATTTTTCCGATTTCTTATAGCTAGCATTTCTACTGCAATACTGAATAATAGTGTTGATAATGGACATTACATTCTTGCTTCATTTCTCCTTTGAGTGTTAAGACACAAACTGATTTCCCTTAGGTCAAATGCAAGGTGTGCAATTTTTCCTGTAGAAAACTTATTTTCAGGAATAAGCTTAACATAACAGTGAACAAAATTATCTTACCAATATAGTGTCACTCTCTTGCTCCAAAATTTTCAAAGCCTCCCTATTGCAAAGTATAAATCTAGAATTTAAGTTATTCCACAATCTGGTTCCAATTTGCCTTTCCAGGTATGTTTTATACTATTCCTTCATGTGCTCTACAGCCAGTTTGGACTACTTGTTCCTTATACTCTCTCTTCTCCTGTCTCCTTGCATTCACACTGGCAGTCTCTTTTCCCTTCCCCCACAACTATACTTAGAAACCACTCCTTTTACATCTATGCCTGTTAAAAATTATTCACTTCCTTAGAGACCCAGCTGTCTAACTTGTGTCACCCGATCCATGGAACTCTTCCTAATCTCCCCAGCTAAATGTGATTTCTGTCTTGAAGATGTTCTTATTACACGCATGGATTTCTATAACGCATTTATCACATTAAGACCTCTTATCATTCTTATTTGTGAACCTGTCTACAACTGCTCCTCCACCCCACCTTTTTATCTTAAGCTCCTTCTTGACAAGCATTGTTTCATTTCCCACCATCTTTGTGAACATGTTTTCTCCTTGCCCTTTCTCCCCTCACATTTTATTGATCAATTATCTAGTATTGCCCATTGTCTAATAGAGCACCTCACTGGTAGCAGATGTTTAATAATGTTTGTTAAAATTGATACCTACAAATGGTTGATGAGTAGGTACATTTTAAGAGTAAGAAGAATCCCTGCCACCCTGCCCATATTATAGGTCCTGAGGGAACAGAAAGTGTTAACAAACACTAATTCAGTGAGCAGCAATTTCAAGAAGGGAGAAACAATGCAATTTTGAGGTATTTAGGGATGGAAATGGCTTTAACCATGATGCCTATTATGCGAATTGAAAGCAAGAAGTAGATATTTTCGACCGTAATATGTTTCTCCAGGAACCTAAGTTGTTGTGATGAGACAGTCATCAAAGTCAACCAGAGAAAAAGAATTTTAGCTTGAATATGATAGTTACTGAGGATTTTTATTAAATATTTTGTCTTAAATATTTTGAGGAGAGCTGTTGAGTACTTTAAACCTCTTCCTTTTTTTTCCCACTGGAAAGAAATGTTACCTCTCTGTCACTTTTTGGTGTCTCTGAAGGGGAAACAAAGAAAGAAAAGAAATTGTCTACTGAGGTGCTGCCCAAAGGAAGAAGAGATTTGTTAATGGGATGTATGAATCACTTCCAGAAAGCTGCCTTTGTAGTCTAAAGATGTACTGAGCCTCACAAAGGTCAAAGGGAGAACTGATATCACTACCATTACTACTTCTTAATGGTACCTAGAGAAGTGAGATTTATTTAGCATAATCACAAAATAACAACTCCAAATAAAGGAGGGTCTTCTGATTTCTTATCAGTTGTTCAGTTTGTTGGGAAGAGATGTTTAAAAAGGAATTCCCCCAAAGTGAAAATTCAGTGCTTTCCCTCACTGCCTTGTAATTGCTAATGACACAATAAAAGTGGAGGCTTTAATACATTTTTATATATAAATGCCATGATGACATTTATATATAAAATATATTGGGCAGCATTTACATAGGTTTGCAAAGCACTTTTCAAATGCTGACTTTTTTGATCCTCAGACCAAGTCTGTGAGATATATATGGGGAAATAAAGACACAGAGAGGTTCAGTGACTTGCCCAGGGTCACACAATTAGGAAGTCTCTGAGGCAGGATTTGAACTGAGGTCTTCTTGTCTTCAAATCCTTTATTCTATGCACTGTTCCATCTAGCTGCCTGTACTATACAGAACTTGAAAGTTGCAAAGCCCTTCATATTACTACATTGTCTTCTTTAAGCATCACAGCAATCTAGGGAGGTAGTTACTACAGGGATTATTTTCCCGTTAATAAACAAGGCCATTAAGATGTTGAGAATTTAAGGAATTTGCATGGACAGTCAATATATGCAGCAGAATGTGAACATGGGTCCTATTGACTCCAAGCCTAGCACACCATTTTACCTCTGTATGATCTAGCATTTCTGCCATTTGAAACACTGAATTTATAATTGCATTCAGGTCAATAATTTCTTTAAATGTTACCACCAGAAATCTTAAGTGAGTTGTTTTACTTTGTTTGCAGATTTGGAGGCAATGTGGAGGGAAGTCTATCTTTTCTTTCCCTTCTAAATTCCTCAAGGGATACAGCATCTTTGAAATCAGAATAGTTCACAAAAACATTTAAGAAGTTTTGATTTTTTCTGATGAACTTAACAAATATGAACATTTCAATATACAGAAAAGAGAACTGTTATATATAATATGATGAACTTTTGCCATGCTAACTGACTGTCACTGTTACTGGAAAGATAAGTTGAACCAGTAGAAGCAGTTCTGCTTCTGAGTGATCTGCAAGGTCCTGCTGTGGGACCACTACCTCTCCTTATGCCCTAGGAGATGTAGCCCAGGACCCTGAACCCAAAAGCCCTAGATATAGTAGGGTCCCCTAGACAACCAGCCCTACATCCAACTTGGCTTTTGTAGATGTCATTGAGGAGAGCAACTCTTGTGTAGAAGGGACCTGCAATCCTCATACCACTAACATCAATTGCCCAACTAACTGCCACCAACAAACAATTAAATCCAAGAACCCTGGGAACAGTGAATCTTCCTGCCCCCTCCAGCCTCACTGGTTGTGCTTCTAGCCTAACTCGGTCAACCAGGGAATAAATCTTTAAGGAGGTGGGACCTAGGAACTTCCTCTGCAGGTGCTATAGCCTTTCCCCTCCCCCCCAACTCCACCACCCCAAATATAGCTACTGTAGTCCCGCAAAAAGAAAAGTTCTTACCAACAAAGACTTTGACACTGTTGAATAGTTCAACATCAGAAACCAAAATTGTTTTATTAATGGAAACGACATTAATGGGGAAGCATTACCATCTGCTCCACAACAGCACCCCAAGGACTGTGGGGCCTTTGTTTGTGACTTGGAGCTGAAATCTCTTTTATGTGTGATCTCCCTCTATTAGAATGTGAGCTTCTTGAGAACAGGGACTTGCTTCTCTATTTGTACCCCCATCACTTAGAGTACTTTGCATATATAGTATTTGTTTAATAAATCATTTTTCATCTATTCCTTCATACAGTTTTTTAAGTGCATATTGAATTTAGAGGCAGCAAGGCTATAGTAGACTGATTGTAAAGTCAAGAAGACCAGGTTCATTTCTTGTCTAATGTGTAGGACCATGAGCAAATCATTTAACATCCCAGTGATTAAGGTAATTCTCCATGAATTATTTACAGAAAAGTGGCAGAGCTTCATTGGGAGAGGGAGTTTCCTTACCTGGGTGTTCCCCGTAGTACTGAAATCACAAATTCAGTCTTTGTCGAATATTGAATTAACCTTGGCAGTAACATCATCGCCCCGTGGCCCCTTCTGAACTACTCTCTGCTCTCTTCTATGTTAAGATTTGTTTTCACTGATATTCTTTTCTGGGTTTTTTATCACTGTCATCACCGTCCAACAACGCTCACCCCACAACAGAAGCCTTTTCTTTTGACAAGTGTAGAAAAGTCAAATAAACCAGTGCATTGACTATGCTATACCTGAAAGTCTATGACTCATTCTGTGCCTCTAGTCTGTCACTTCTCTACCAAGGACTGGGAAATGTGCATAATAATTAGCCTTTTAAAGTCGTGATTGGTCACTGACTTGATTAGGATTTTGAAAGGTTTCAAAGTTATTTTTCTTTACATGATCAGGGTCCGTATCATTTGTTCTCGTGGTTCATTTTGCCTTTTCTTTTCATCAGTTCTTACAATTCTTCTTAGGTTTCTCTGAATCCATTGTATTTATTATTTCTTTTCACTCAATAAAAGAATAATAACTCATGAAGGAAGGAAAGAAAGCCTTTCTAGGTCATCCTTTAAGCCTTAGGTTGCCGGTCACTTTTACTAGGCTGACCATAGCCTATCAGATCATATCTCCAAGGCACTTAACCTTTGCTCACTCAGCCTTATCATAAACAGATGGGAGGGCTGGTATCCCTAAAGACAACCTTTCTTCCCATTAATATTTCCAAAGAACAATTGGCATATCTATCTCAACAAAGGCTAATTCTTACATGGAATATCTTTTGGGAGTTTAAATCATTTAGGAACACAGGTCTTTAAATAATTCATGCCACTTATATTCATTTCCCTGTGTGTTGAGTGCCTGCATGTCTTGTTCTGAACTCTTTACAAAGCAAGTTAAAATAACTAGACTTTGTCCTCAAAGAACATTCAACAGAGGACTTTTGAAAGATTCATCCAACAGAAGCTTGGGTCTGCAAATGTTGAGGCTTTTTTGTTTTGTTTTCCCTTTCTTTAATGCAAACTAGAATTCATGTTAGTGAGTATCCCTTTCGGTAACCATGCTAAGCGTCTTCATTTCAGCAGCTTCCTTTTGGTATCATTGAATGCTCCAGGGAAGATGAAGGAGTGATTCTGTGACTTAGAGGGGTGGTACTCTTCAATGACAAAGCATCTCCCAAAGAAAAAAGAAGTGAACTTCAACTTAGAAAATCAATTCAGTCCCAAGAGTTTCTATCATTTATTTTAACTCCTTGAACCTTTCTGTAGTGTTCAGCTCTTGAATCTTGGCATAGGTAAATGTTAATTGAGCTTTGATCTCTGTTGAGCCCTTGCCATATTCTGCAGGTCCTATCAAGTAAGCCACCAAGCTCCAGACTTGAAGTTTAAGTGGAAAATATCTGCAACGTTGGAAAGGAATTACTCATGACTTAAAAAGAGAAAAAAAAATATTAATGTATCTAAGGAATTTATTGTCTCATGTGTGCAAAGTAAGTCACCTTGGCTTGGCTAAGGAGAAGCAGTCAGGATTTAGAAGGGCATCTGTCTAATTCTTTAAAAAAAAGACTTTAGCATTCTACATTCTTTATGTTAATTGTGTGAGTCTGAAATGGTTGAAAGATACCGTAAGTATGTTGCCACCAACCATGACACTTCCAGTCTTGCCTTATTACCCAAAGTGCACATCAAAACACTTGCTAAAGTGAGGTGAATCTTTTTGACAGCCTTGATTTTTTTTGGATGTTAGATCCTTTGTAGTTGCCTTAAGTGATTGTTCTTATATTCTTATGACTTTAGTTGAAGGCTCCATTCCAGAATACCTTCAGGCATTCAGATTGTGTTTAAAATTCCAAAGTCAATTATGAAGACATTGCCCTTAGCAAAATGGGGGAATAAATGAGGTAGCCTTCACCTAACGAAATGGGGTATCAGAAGAGACTCAGGTTCCCATATAAGGGTCTTGACTGTTGCCTTTGTACTTAAAAGGGTCAGTGTTGGGATAGAAGAAAGCACAGTGTCTTGAAATGAGAGACAGAGCTTTGCGCCAATCAGTACTGGCTCCTCCTTGAAACTGATGACCTGCCAGTCAGAAAGATAGGTGATCAACTCAAGATTTTAGATAGGACCTAAAAAGAAATGAGGTTGGCCTGAGATGACAAACATAATGGGGATTCTTTCAGAAATGTGTATGTGTGTGTGTGTGTGTGTGTGTGTGTGTGTGTGTGTGTGTGTGTGTGAGAGAGAGAGAGAGAGAGACAGACAGACAGACAGACAGACAGAGACAGAGACAAAGACAGAAAGAGAATATATTAGAGATTAGAAACGTAGAAATCCTCTTATTGTATAGATGAGGAAACTGAAACCTGAAGAGGTGGAGAGACTTTTCCTGGACCACATAGTTTGTGACAGATCTAATACTAGACCCAGGAATTGCCCCTTAAGATTCTCTCATTCTATCCCCAAATAATCTCTGTGTTTAAGTGACTATAAGTGAGAATTCTGTTTTGAAGTTAGAGGGGCAAAAAGCGGGGGTGGGGGGGGAGTATATAATCCCAGATGGCCTGGACAGGAAAACCATGACTTAGAATGAATTGCAGCTGCTATAGATTTAGGGGAACCAGGGTAAGACCTTGGAGTGTCTAAGGAATGTTATTTCGAAAGAGGAAAAGCACTTCTGTAATAGGAACCTGGAAAAGGAAATTCTTCAGGTTGTTATTTTAGTATTTTCTTGCAAAATTTTTATTTATTAAGAAAAAAAAACTAAGATACTGCCAAGTTACTTGGAAAGAGGAAATTCTCCCTTTTTCTGTTTTTTTTTAATCTGTGATATTTGTATACATTTTCATCAGTATGTTGGAAAGAGCAGTGATTTTGCCACAGTGGATCCTGTATTCAAATCCTGGATCTTTTGATTATCAGCAATATGGACCTGATCAAATTGTTTCATTTCTTTGACCCTTTTTTGAGAATTTTGAGCTATATAGGTCTCTAAGGTCCCTTATGGCTCTAAATTATATGTTTGTTCTCTTTCTGCTTCTTTCTTTTCTTTTGTCTTTTCCTCATGTTTTTTAATTGTGATAGTTTCTGTTTATGTGATACATGTATGTCAGTGGTTTTCTCTGTGTTTTTAAAAATCTCTTCCCTCTTTTTCTTTATCTCTCCTCTTTCTTTCTTTCTTTCTTTCTTTCTTTCTTTCTT
>CM053582.1:135741964-135790975 GCA_028627135.1 Pseudochirops cupreus | reverse complement strand
CAGGCAGTCCTCAGCAGGAGTCCTTAGCAGAGATTCTGCCCTGCTCAAAGCAAAAGGAGTTCGCAACCGCAGCCACTGCCTCTGCCGCCGCTTCCAGTCAGCACCGCACGGAGACTAGCTTGGTTCCGGCGTTCTCTTGCTCCACCCCTTCCTGCTACATCAGCAAGCTCAAGGGGCGTGGAAGATCTTCAAATCCCAGGATCGCTACACTCACCCATAGAGGGACTGAGTTTGTGAATTTGTCTCCCTCTGTACCATACTCTTTGTAGCTCAGCTAGTTGACACCATCATGTTGATCAATCCATTACTTTGCCTTTCTATACCTGTAAAAGAACCTAAAATATCTACAAAGGGGGTGTGAAATTTCCTTGCATTTTGGTTTACTCTGAATAATAAATACTGGCCAACGTCAAAGACTTGCTTTGGCCAAAAGATTGTTTTGTCGTTGTTGTTGTTCAGTCATATCCAGCTTGTTGTGAGCCCATTTGGGATTTTCTTGGCAAGGATATTAGTTTGCCGTTTCCTTCTCCAGTTTATTTTACAGATGAGGAAATTGAGGCAAATGGGTTAAGTGACTTGCTCAGGCTCATACAGCTAGTAAGTGTCTGAGGTTGGGCTTGAATTTAGGAAGATGAAGCCTTTTTTTCTATTTTTTTTTTAATCTATTGTGTCACCTAGTTGCCTTTTTGTTGTTATACATTAACCCTAAAATGTATTTCTATGAGCTATGGCTTATGTTTGTTCATTAAACTAATTAACCTCTATAATCAATGGCCACCATAGGATTTTATGAATCTTAGGGATATATGTGTATTATGTGCATACAGACATACACATATACGTACATAACATACGTACATTAGTTGTTGTTCACTTGTTTCAGTTGTGTGTCTGACTCTTTGTGACCTTATTTGGGATTTTCTTAGCAAAAACACTGGAGTGGTTTGCTGTTTCCTTCTCCAGTTCATTTTACAAATGAGGAACTGAGGCAAACAGGATTGAGTGACTTGCCCAGGGTCACACAGCTAGTAAGTGTCTGAGGACAGATTTGAACTCAAGAAGATGAGTCTTCCTGATTCCAAGCCCAGTGCTCTGTGCACTACTCCACTTAGCTACCATATGCATACATAAATAAATACATACATACACACATATGTGATAGATGTGTATATATGTATATGTATATGCATAGCCATAACCCTAACCCCAGTTCTAGTGTGTGTGTTGTATGTGTGTGTGGATAGATAGATAGATACCACAGAGAAATATATTTTATGCTGTATTTGTATGCCTATTTATCTTTTTATTTATGTCTTTTTATCTTTCTATCTTTCACCTCAGTGAGGATTCTCTAAAAACTTCCCTGTTTTCAAAGGTGCTCATATCAGGTTCACCTCTGGTAGCCCCCTAAACTTTGTTCAGCCATGGTCCTATAGGTTACAGGAGTGAAAACCATGATGCAATAAATGGAAATTTGATTATAGTTTAGCATAAACTATATTTCACAATGAGGCTGATATTGTGCTTAGTGGATAGAGTAAGAATTCCATCAATTGTTGTCCAGTTCTGCAGGACATGAGACTTTGCAATAAGCTAGACTGGGCCAGGTGCAACAGGTTTAGCTGCGGTTCTCAAGTGTTGGGTCACGACCCCTTTCAGGCTCAAATGACCCTTTCACAGGGGTCGCCCAAGACCATAGGAAAACACATATTTCCGATGGTCTTAGGAACTGAGACACCGCTCGTCTATCAGTCTCCAGGTGGGTCCGCCCACATGCAGATACACCCACCTAGGAGTATTAAAGGGTCGCAGCATTAGGAAGGTTGAAAACCACTGGTTTAGAGATTATTGATGACCAGGATGTTTCTGAAAACTCTTCTGGTTTGATGGAAGCTTCCAAGACTTGGGGTCCAGAAGAATAGCTGTAGAGATCCCAGTCTCTCCTCTGTACCTTGATTATTCAATAGCATTTTAGTGGAAGATACTCTGACAAACATTTATTTATTTCCTGCATTTTGGGATGAAAAGCATCAAATGTATTTAAATGTTCTCACATTGTTATTAAGGAGTTTATATTTCAAGACAATTATATTAGCAAAAATGGTACTGTCTTTAACCTGTTTGATTTTTTGAGTGTACATCTTTGTGAGTTATATACATAGAATCATTTAGTATTCAATCATGCTACCAGGTCATCCACTGTGTTTCAGACTTGATAGGTTCTTGGGGTTAGGGTTAATGCAACCAAATCTATTTTCAGCTAGATCCATGAAATCAGTATTTAAAATCGCTATTTTCATTTGATTTGTAATGAGGTTGTAAATATATTTGCAATGTAGGTTGAAAATATATTGCTCCAACTAGGCTAATGAACAGCTACCAAGAACAAGCCATAAAAAGAATTGCACAGTGTACTCCCCTATGCACAGTGTGCGCAGGTGAATAAGGACAGCAGGCATCCCTTTTTTTCCTAAGTGTTCACAAAGAGCTTCTGAAAGGTCAGGATTCCAGAGAGATCTCTTTGGTGCTAGCATCTCAATTGTTCCCAGGATGTTTTTGGAGCATGCATTTATTGCCTTTCTGCAGGATACCAGTAAGGTCACCACCCTCTGAGAGCAGGAAACTGGGACAGATGGACAAAGCTAGAGGATGAATGGAAAGGATGGAGAATAGAGAATGAATCAAGGGGTGGTAATATTTCAAAAGAAGGGGACTGAAATGCCATGTCTCTTAATTGGGATAGCTGCCATCTAACCAAGATACATCGGTCATTCCTATTGATAGCTTCTTCAGAAATTTCAGTTCCATTTTTCCTTTAGATATTTATGTGTATTAGCAGTTGGTGAATGAATGAAAAATTATTTTTAAAGTTCCTACTATGTGTCAAGCACTAGATACTAGAGATAAAAATATGAAAATGAAACAGTCCCTATCCTCAATGAACTTATATGCTAATATGTGAATACTACAGTATATATAAGGAAGTAATGGCCAGAAAAGGAAGTTTTGGTCTGATTCACAGAGATGGTTTGATTGCTATGCCCAGACTGTGGTAGAGGAAAAGGGGAGTGTCAGAACAGATGGCAAGGTTTCTGGAATGAATAGTTGTTGGATGTGGTGGATTGATGTGACTACCGCTCCAGATTTCAGTACAGAATTCTTCACAGTTAATCTCCACCACTGAAAAAGGGAAAACCACAGAGACAGCAGAACAGAAACAAATCTATAGGGCATTTGTCCTTCACAAATCATAAGATAAACTCATTTAGAGTTAATTACTCCTCTCATATACATTGTAACAGACCTATGAGAGACAAGATAGATGCTTTGCCAAAGATCCTCAGAGTTGACCTTCAGGTTCAAACCATAATGGAACAGGGATCTCCTCTACACTAGCCTTGCCAAGTGGTCATGTTACCTCCATTTGAAGGCTTCATTGGTCAACTCATTGTCTCCTAAGATATCCCATTCCTCTTTTGAATGACCGTAATTGCTGGAAAGTTGTTCTTCATTTTGAACTGAGATCTGCCTGTCAACAACCTTTACCCATTGTTTTTAGGTCAAACAGAAAAACTAATCTGCCATGTGATAGCCTTCTAGATATTTGAAGACAGCTATCACTATCACTTTTAAGCCATCTTTCCTTACCATTTTGAATGCTCTCATCTGCATATGCTCTACCTTATCAATGTCCTTCTTAAAATGTGGCACCAGAACTAAACATGGTACTCCAGCTGTTGTTCAAACAGATAAAAGTTCAAGATTATCAGTCTCCTCATTTTGGACACTGTATTTCTATTTATACAGTCTTAAGATTTTATAAATATTTTTAGTTGCCATGTCACACTGTTGACCTGTGTTGAGCTTGTGGTCTTCTGGCATCCCAGGGCTCTTTCCCATGAGCAATTCCTATCTGTACTGTCTTATTCCCAGGGAATTGATTTTTTTTTTTTAGGATGAGTATAGGACTTCATATTTATTCCTATTAACCTTAATTTCATGATTCAGATTCTAGCTTATCAAGAATTTCTTGGATTCTAGTTCCATCCTGTAGTATGTAAGCTACTCCATTAACCTTTTATTTGGTGAAATAAATGGCAAATTTGACAAATCTGACACATGTACCATCTTTGTCTTTATCTGAGTCATTCTAATAGCTTGGTCTAGAAATCAGAATATACCTCTCTGATGCCATCTCCTTAATGAGCTGTTCACTTTTCATATTCTCTTTTATTAAATCCATACCCTTAATGAGCAAGAGGAATGAAAGTATCATTCATACCCCTCAGTTCTTCATATTCCTTCCTAAGATTTCATAATCCCAGAAAAGATATAGAATTGGCCCCTTCTTCTTTGGCCTACTTTGACTTTTTAATATTGCTATGACTTCCAGTATTGCAGATATGGTTTCTGTTTAACTTTAACATGGAAGGGGCAGAGTCAAAATGGTAGAGTAAAAGCAGGAACCAGTTTGAGCTTGTCCCACAATCACCTCCAAATACCTGAGTTTAACATGGGAGCTATTGATATTTTTCAACAAACCTTTGTAGCCTGAAGAGTTTATCACTGTATTTTGTGATTTACATTTAAGGCTATGTCCCTGAAGACTCTATTTATTCACTTTGAAGGAATTCCAAAGAATATGTTGAATGAGTGTTGTAGAGTTTACCCAGACTACAATGTTATTGCCCAGTATCACTCATTACATCTCTATGTGGGTTAGACTCCTGTTGTTGTTTTTTTTTTTTCCTTAGTTCTATGTGGGTATCACCAATTATCTGCCGTTTATACTTGGAAGTCATATCAGCATTTTAAGCTCAACACATCTGATACAGAATTCATTATCTTTTCTTCTACATCTATGTTTCTTCCTACCTAAATTCTTATTTCTGTAGAGGACACCAACTTTCTTTCACTCAGTAATTAGTGATCTTGGAGTCATCAGCTCTTCAATCTCCCTCACTAACCCTTCCCCCCCCACCCCATATTCACTTTCTTGTTGAGTCTTGTGGATTCCACTTCCATAATATCTCTCACATATGTCCTCTTTTCTTTAGAAACACAACTGCTGCCATAGTTCAAGCCCTTATCTCTTGTCAGGACTATTATGGGAGTTTCCTATTTGGTTTTCCCAACTCTACTTTCTTCCTTCTGTTGTTTATTTTCCACAGTGACCAAGTTAATGTTCCTAAACCATAAGTCTGAGCATATTAATCTCTTGATCCAGAAGCTTCAGGAACTTTCTATTGTCTCTGGGGTAAAATAAAAACTTCTCTGGTATTTAGAGCCTTTCACAGTCCAGCTTCATCCTGTCTTTCTAGAATCTAGAGAACTTGGAATCTAGAATTCCCACACATTCTTTGTCTCAGCCAAACTGGCATACTTGCTGCTTTCCTTATAAGACCATCTATCTTCTTCCTCCATGCCTTTCTTCTGGAACTGCACGTATCTTGCACGCCTAGAATGCTTCCCCTCCTCACTTGTCTCTAGGAATTCCTGAATCCCTTTAAGGTTCAGCTCATGTGTCACCTCCTACATAAGGCCTTTCACTTGTGTAGGAATTGGCATGACTTGTTGATTCTTTCTTCTTGTACTTTTCTGCTTGTGGTTGCTTTATTTTTCTCCATTGTATTTAACTGGTGTTATTTCATTATATGTGAATCTAGAGACTGCTTCAGTGCTTTCCCTGAAGTGCTTTTCACAACTTTAGAAAGAAAAAATGTAATCAAGAAAATAAATGCTATGTAGCTTAACTCAACTTTAAAGGCTAATAATGGAGATAGAATATTAGCAACAGGCACATGAGTTATTAGAACACATTAAAAAGGAAATATGTCATTAATATTGTATTTGGCTATAAACAAAAGTATTTCTGTGTATTTCTCAGTGTAGTAGACTCTAGTCTTCTACTTGCCATAAAATGAAATATAAAACATTGAATAATCCATATGAAGTAGTGTATATTGTGTGTAGTTTGCCATCTGTTTGCTATAGTGACTCCTTGTTATTAATTTTTCTTCTTGATTTAGATTTCTAAGGAGTTTGAGTATGATTTTAGTCATTTCTTGCTGGAAGTTATTTTACCTAGGGTGTTATTATGATCTAATCTCTACTTTAAAACTGAATGAAATGCACTCAACTTGGAGAGAAATTGATTTTTAATACCTTTGGTAACGTCCCTTGGTATTTTTCCCTCTTATGATCTCCAAATATCTAAATCACTGGAGAATATAATGGAACTGTTAAACTCAAATACTACCAAATATGCTAAATTATGCCTTTAGTTTGCCAATTATCTAAGTTCTATTGGCTCTGAAAGCTTATTTCTTAAAAGTGAACTTTAGTCTAAAAATGAAAAATCTGGTAATTCCAATCTCAGTTCTGTAGCATAACTTCAGGGTGAACATAAGAACAATTCATTTACATGCTCTGGAACTCAGTTTCCTTATCTGTAAACTTAGGGTGTTGGCCTATATGATTTTTAGGTTCTTTTCAACTATATCCTAGGATCCTAGAAATCACCTTGTTTGGGTTTTGCTTATCTTATGGTCTAGTAAGCACTATTACCAGAATAAAGCATGGAACAACAGAATAATTCAATTTCTAAAGGTTACATAGGCAGCTGATAATGAACACATAGTCTGATAAAGGAGATTCTTAAATCTCAATGCTGGAGTATCCATAATGCATTTTTCATCCCTAAACATTGCTATTTCCAGATCTAGAGCCCCCTTCACTCAATAATTGCTCTACAATTAGGAAAATAACAAACTAATTTTAGTATTAAATAAAGTATTAAGTTCATTTCAACATTTGAAAAGAGTGGATCAAATAAAAATTATTTGTATTTTGCTTTCAAATGAATTATGTAGTGTTTTTCAAGGTTAATATATTGTTTAACACCACATAACTCATTCCAAAAGTAAAATATAAATGAATTTATATGATCTGCTCTTTTCAGCCATTAGCTCTATGAAGTTCAGTCATAAATCTGTGTCTTCATTTCTGATCTCTCTCTAGTGTCCCAGATAAGCATTCCCAATGCCCACCAGACATTTCTTTCTAACCAATAGAACCCCAAGTCCAGTGTGTCAAAATCTGAACTCATCATCTTTTCTCTGAAACTTCCTTCTCTTCTTGACTTTCCTATTTCTGTTCAAAGGCACCTGGTTTCTCCCATCACCCAAGTTCATAATCTGCAAGTCATCTTTTATTCCTCCCTCTCCTATCTGATCAGTTGCCAAGAGCTGTGTACTGTAGTTCTATTATATCTCTCCAATTCACTCTTTCTCTTTTCTGCTTCTTCCCTCATTCAGAACCTCATTATTTCTTGACTGAATTCTTTGAAGAGCCTTTCAGAAAGTCTCCTCTTCTCCAGTTCCTTTCTACTCCAATTTATCCTACATATTGCACTAGAATAACCTCCCTAAAGTGCATAACACTAAACACATCAATGACTCCCCATTGACTAATTCAGGAAACTTTGCGTTTCCTGGCATTCAAATCTGGTTCCAAGCTCCTTTTTCAACCTCTTCTCACTCACACAAACTCTTTTCACATACCCTATGCTCCATCTCACCTAGACTAATTGTCACCACCCAAACAAGGCTCACTCTTTACCCTCTTCAAGTCTTTGTTTTTGTTGTTTCCATTGATTTTTACATCTCACCTCTTCTCTCCCTGAGTTAGCTATTGAAATCCTGTCCATCCCTTCAAGGTTCAGGTCAAATGTTACCTGCACCTTGAAGCCTTCTATCATCTTCTACTTCAAAAGTGATCATTCACCCCAAAGAAATCAAAGAAAGGAACAATATTGCCCAAAATGTCTTTTTTCTTTGTGATGACAAAGAACTGGAAATTAACAGGGAAAACTCATCAAGAGGACGATGGATGAACAAAAATATGGTGTAATAATGTAATGCAATACTGTTGGACCATAAAAAATGACAAAAGGAATAGCTTCAGAGAAACCTGTGAAGATGAAGTGGTACAGAGTAAAGTGAGCAGGACCCCCAAAACAATTTGCACAATAGCAATATTTTAGAGACTAACAACTTTGAAAACCTTTAGAACGCTAATGAATGCAGTGATGACCTATGATTCCATGTAATAATAGTAATAATAATAGCTAGTATAGCTAATGCACTAATAATTTAATATAATAATAATATACTAATAATAGCTACTATGGAGCTTTAAGGTTTGCAAAGGGCTTTTACAAATATCTTATTTTACACTCTCAATAACCCTGGGAGGGAGGTGATATTATTTTTCCCATTTTATAGTTGAGAAAACTGAAGCAGGCAAAAATTAAGTGATTTACCCAGAGTCACACAATTAGTAAGTATCTGAGGTAGCATTTGAACTCAGGTCTTTGTGACTTAAGGGCTAACACTCTCTTTGTTGCATCACCTAGCTACCAGATGACAAACTTTGCTTGCCACCTCCTGATAGAGGCAAGATGGATTCAAGGGCCAAAAACATACATTTTGGACATGGGCAATATATGTTTTGCTCAATTTGGTATGTATATTACAAGGATTTTATTTTGTCTTTTAAATGGTGAGGCTGGGAGGGAGGGTAAATAGAATAACATTTTTTAAAAGTGAACATTCCTTCCTAAGAAATGTCAGGTCATCTTATACCTATTTTATGATATTCCATTTTGTATTGAAGTTTTTGATATACAAATCATCTCTTTTACTAGATTGCAAGCTCCTTGAGGAGAGTCACTCTACCTTATTCCTTTGTGTCCCTCAGTGTCAAACATAGTGGTAACCTAGAGTGTAGTTGATATCTACCTCAGAAAGATATTGTCAGGAAAGAACTTTGTAAAATTTAAAATACTAAATAAATGTGTGGGAGTATGGTAACTATTATGAATTATTTTGAAAAGCTCAGAAAGACAAATTTTCCATTTACTAGTAATCCTACTAAGTGGAAATTTATTTGGACAGTTGGCTTAAAATGGAAAATGTTAACAGAGCCCACAAATGCAGGACATATTGAGTCAAATTCTTCTAGTATTTTATCTGCCTTGTTGGTTCTAGTTAGGCCTCTTTTATAAGTTTTATCTTCCCAATTCCTGCTACAAATGTTTATCATAACAAGTCGAAGAAGAGAAAGATTAAATTTGTTCTGCTTCATCCTAGAGGACAGGATTAGGAGAGAAATTATATGGAGATAGATTTCAGCTAAACGTTAAAAAAAATTGTTCAAACATGGAATGGGTTACTTCAGAAGGGAGCGTGTTCAATGTCTTCAAGCAGAAGCTAGCTTGATGATCACTTTTGGATGACAGAAGGGAATTCACACACTTTGTGGGCAGTGATATCTGAGGTGATATCTGAGGTCCCCATTGCCTCTCTAGCTCTTGGCTCTAATCCGTTGTCTTAGAAACCAGATCATCACAATTGTGAGAAGGCTTTTCAGGTTGTTGAAAGAACAAATTGCAAGTGACTCAGTGCATCAACTTTGTGACATCAATTTTGGCTCCTCGAAGGTACCTTATTTGAATATTTTATGTTCTAGAGAGATGATAGCTGATGGATCAGTGCACTGTTATTATAAATGTCATTTTGCTGTCACATAATTTTTTAGTTGGTGGTATAGTTTGAAGCTCTTGAGAGATTCGCAAAGTATAATCTAAGGATCCCTGGGCTATCTGAGGTCTGCAAGGTCAAAATTATGTTTTAGAATAATTGTTATTTAGTTATTTCAGTCATGACTAACTCTTTATGATCCATTTTGGGTTTCATTGGCAAAGATTCTGTAATGGTTCGCCATTTCCTTCTCCAGCTCATTTTATAGATGAAGAAACTGAGGCAGACAGTGTTAAGTGACTTTCCCAGGGTCACACAGCTATTAGGTGTCTGAGGCTGGATGTGTGCTCAACCTTCTTTACTTGAGATTGAGTGCTCAGATCCACTGTGCAATTTGTTCTTTCAAAAGCCTGAAAAGTCTTCTCTCAAGTGTGATAATCTGTTTTTTAAGACAACAGATTACAGCCAAGAATTAGATTGGCAAAAGGAATCTCAGCTATCATCTAGTACACTCCCTCCAAAGTGTGTGAATTCCATCCCATCATCTAAAAGTGGTCATGAAGCTAGCTTCTGTTTGAAGACATTAAACAGACTCCCTTCTGAAGTAATCCTTTTAGAATAGTACTAAGATGTTATCAGTAAATTACAATTCCTCTCTATTTGTGTTGAGGTCAGATTTCTTTCATTTGATTCAACCAAAACAACATTTCAGAACAGATTGAATGATGAAGCAGATGTAAGTGTCCAGATGTCTTCTATCAAGCTAGATACTGAAGAGATCTTCAAAAATATGTCAGACAATGCTAGTCTTGTCACTATATTTTTGTTTTGGAAAACAGACTTACTTTTCCGTAAAATTTTATCTGTTGTGCAATAAGTTTATTATTGTCATCTTAAATGATTTATGGAATATACGTATATACATGTATATGTATATTTATTTATTTCTCACATAAACAAAAGCTCTTTGGGGTCCTCCATAACTCTTAAGAGGACCAAAGGGAGGATAGCTAGGTGGGTCAGTGAATAGAGCACTGGCCCCTAGAGTCAGGAGAACCTGAGTTCAAATCCGACCTCAGACACTTAACACTTATTAGCTGTGTGACCCTTGGGCAAGTCACTGAACCCCAATTGCCCTGCCTTCCGAAGCCCCCTCTGAAAAGCAAAAAAAAAAAAGAGTACCAAAGGGTTCCTGAGACCAAAAATAACCCAAGTGTAACAAAGAATGCCCCCTTTAATGTACCTCACAACTGGATATCCTGGCTGTGCTTTAAGACCTCCATCAAGGAGGAACCTACTATTTCCAAGGTGGCAGATTTCACCGTGGTTTTAATAAGGTGTTTTTCCTGACATTAAGCCTCAATTTCCCTCTTTACAGCTTCTGCCCATTGCTCCAGGTTCTTCCCACTGGATTTCAACAGAATGTATTGATACATGATACAAAGTCTAGGCCTAAAGGAAAATCCCTTCTGTGAGTTTCAGCCCTCTTGGGAGACAGACTCCCCCTACTTTTCATCTCCCTACCCTCAGGAAGACCCTTCCACTCTTCTGTAGCTCCTGTTATTTGAAAGTGTTTCACATCAATCCTACTGCTGTGTCTTTATAACTTCCATCTGTTTCTAGGACCACAGAGGATGAGTCAGAGGCCACAAGATGGTCCCAGGTGCTTAGGCAGAAGTAGGGAAGAAAATCAAAGACCACATCCAGGTCATTAATTTTGGCACAAAGTCAACCAATAAAGATTAGATCTGGTACTCTATGGAAATCTATAGAGATCAGGGCAGATTTAAGGCTGGTCTGATGGTGTTTCAACCCAAGTCACAAAAGGAGTTGCTCCCTTGGAGTTTAGAGTGCTGATCTTGGAGTTAGGAAGACTCACTTTCCTTAATTCAAATCTGACCTCAAAAACTTACTAGCTGTGTGACCGTGGGCAAGTCACTTAATCCTGCTTGCCTCAGTTTCCTTATCTGTAAAATGAGCTGGACAAGGAAATGGAAAACCACTCCAGTATCTTTGCCAAGAAAATCTCAAATGGGATCATGAAGAGTCAGATATGACTGAAACCAACTCAACAACAACAACAATCCACTTTTAACTATACCTGCTCATGCTTACTGAGAGGACGGGGCTTCAATATGTCAATATAATGTACAAAGGAGACTGGAACTTGATCAAGCATTTTATTTCCTGTTCAATTGTCTTCTCAGGATGAAAATTTAGGTAAAATATTATGAAACAGCTAATAAAAAAGCTAACATTTATACAGCACTTTAAGGTTTGCAATGTGATTTACAAATATTATTTCTTTTATCCGGAAAACAATCCTAGGGGATAAATGCTATTATTATCCCTCTTTTTTATCAATGAGAAACCTGAGGCACATAGAGGTGCCAACACTTTACTCCACTTAGCTGCCTAGGTGCTACTGTTCTTTTCATTTCATAAAACAAGTGAAACACAGTCAAGATGTATGGTTGGGCCCCAGATGTAATGGATCTTTTCAAGCTGTCTAATTTTGAAATAATTAAATCCTTTTGTGATGCTTAGCCTTCAAGCATATTTCAAGAATACTCTAGTCAAGGATATTCTAGTACTATGATTAAGATATGATCATCATTTATTACCTTAACTAGTTGGTTAGTCTCCAAATGATCTCATTTACTTGTAGTAACATTTATTATATGCATTTCTTTCAACAGCCTCAACTTTCTCCCTGATGTGAGCTAACTATAGTTCCCTTGGGCTTTATCAAAGACTCAGACTAGGAGAATGTTACATTCTCCATATACATATGGTTGAGTCTGTTTCTGTACAGATGACAGTATCAAGAACATTCATTCCCAGATCAGATGATTCCAGTTCATTTGCTTGTTTTTAATTTGATCAGCTCCTAATTTAGCGGTTCTCAACCCGTGGGTCGCCACCCCTTTGGGGGTTGAACAACCCTTTCACAGGGGTCACAGGGGTCGCCTAAGACCATCCGAAAACATATATTTCCAATGGTCTTAGGAACCTCTTCTATCCATCTCCAGGCGGTTCCGCCCACATGCAGATACACCCACATATGAGTCTTCAAGGGTCGCGAACCACTGTCCTAATTGGTCAATTTTTTTCTAAGTTCTCCTTATTGTTAAACTAATTTTACTGATTAAACTAATTTTATTTATTAAGCTAATTGAATAATTAGCTTTCCCCTTCACTGGAAACATTTTCTTGTTTTTGCCTTGACATAAAATAACTGGTTAGTTTGATAGAAGCTTAAAAAAAATAAGCAGTTAAAAAAACTGGTCAGAATATTATAGAGAAGCATTATAAAGAAATTTGTGGAAATTTAGGGTAGTGGTTTTCAAAGTTTTTGGTTTTAGGACCACTTTACACTCTTAAAAATAATTGCAAACCCCTCAAAGATATTTTGTTTATGTGGGTAATAGTATATGGTGATGATCTTTACTATATAAAAAATATAAAATGTCTTAATATATATGAAAATGATTCTGATCTTACTTATCCCCAGAATGGGTGTTGAGGACCACCAGGGCTTCTATTTCCAGACCACCCTTTGAGAACCACTGCTTTAGGGGATTACTTCACCACAGATTTATATTTCCTTTATGAGTGATTGTCTAAGCAGCAAAAACAAAGATCCATAATAAATAATTCTATGTAGTTTCCCTAAGTTAAAAAAATGCCTTCTCCATATTTAAAATAAGCCGAGAGCTGTTACCGCAGAACTACTGTTATATGTCATTTTAGCAGTATCTATTAAGCAAGTAGTTGACTTACAGAAAATAAAATTAGGGTCTGTGTAGTAGACAGCAACTTTGGAATACATGTGATGCCTATTTTTACTTTCATTAAAATGCCACACTGACCTGATGTGCCAAATTCCTTGGCACAGTAGCATCAATACCATATCTCTCAGGTTATGTATCCTTGCCCCCATCATCTTAATTTCTTTGATCAATTCATATAAAATATTTAGCATAGTCATTGCCCAGTTTACATTTTGAGTTCATTGGTTTAGACTCAGAACACATTTTCATGTAGAAACAGTGTTACATGAGGTTATTAATTTCTGGTGAAGCCTACAAAACCCTTAACGTCCCTGAAGAAGAATGCTGTATAACCTAGCCCCTATTAACAACATCACTTTGGGGAAAATGATTTTAAAGTTCCATTTTCCTGGAAGAAATGCCAGGTGTTTGTCTCTTCTTGTTAAAGTAGAGGAGGAACTTCTACTCATTCCCACTTCCAGGTTGTAGGGAGAAAGGAGATTCCTAAAGCTTGAGCAATGATGGTATCTCTAGTAGCTTAGCATAAGGAATCCAGAAATGGAGAGTTTGGGCATGTAGAGGTGTAAGGAGTCATGGCCAGACCATCTAAGGATAGGGATGTTGTACCAAGGCATGGGATAGGTGGGTATCAAGGATTGGCAGCAGAGAGATCTTCCTCATTTCCCCCATTTCTTCGGCTACCACTCAGCCTGTCTTGCAACCAAGGACCCCAACTCTTATTTTGGAGTTACTGGAGATAACATCCCAGATACTAGCAAATCTTCAACAACCAAAGAGAAGGTGAGAGAACTGGCAAAATCAAGCACATATGTTAGGGGTTGGTTGAATGTTTTGTGTTTTTGTGTTTTGTTACTACCTTATTTTAAGGTGATATATTCTAATTTTTAAAAAATGTTGAAGTATATTTTATACTGAGGGATTAAGTTTTAAAAAGTTAGTTAAAGCACCAGGCTACCTTCTCTTTCATTTATATAGTTGTTCTTCAATAATATTTTTTATGTTACTCTTGTGTGCAGTTATTTTGGGGTAATATATTGCAACCCATTCATATCCACTGTGTCTCTTCATTGTCCTATGGGTGACCTACAACTTTAATCCTTTGGTGGCTATGGTTTCATGATTTATAGCCATTACTGTATTGTATATTACTGTACTGTATATTAAAAATACGGCCCTTTGTTTCAGGGGAAAATTTAAAGTCATTTTAAAAATATTATGCAATTTCCCAGATTTAATCTAACCTTCTTTCTTCCTCTTATGCATTTGTGATCCCAGATTTTTACTGGCCCTTTGCAGGGTCTTTTTATGTAACAATTAAAAATAATAACAATAATAATAATAGCGTATGTTTGCAAAAACATTATATATACACATTACATATATATAGATATAGATATATATATATATATCTATATCTATATCTATATATATGTATGTCATCCCGTTTAATCCTCACAACTACGGCGCTATTATTAAATCCATTTTATGGATAAAGAAACAAGATTAAGTAATCTGATCAGGGTCACATCTTTAGTAAGGTTCAGAGGCAGGATTTGAACTCAGGTCTTCTTGACTGAAACACTTGGTCACTTGATCAACTGGGTCACACTGCTGCTGCTGCTGCTGCTGCTGTGTGTGTGTGTGTGTGTGTGTGTGTGTGTGTGTGTGTGTATGTGTTTGTGTGTGTGAATAGAGGAGGGGGGAAGAAGTAGGAGGAGGAAGAAGAGTTAGAACAAGGCTTGGGGGTAAAGAAGGAAGAAGAGAAGGAGCAGGAGAAGAAGGAAGGAGGGAAAGAAAGGTGGAGGAATGGAAGCCTATGGGAAAGGGGTTTTTCCAATGTATTTAATAAAATGAGGTGAGATATCAGAGCTTAATTAAT
Source organism: Pseudochirops cupreus (assembly GCA_028627135.1). Lineage (NCBI taxonomy): Eukaryota > Metazoa > Chordata > Mammalia > Diprotodontia > Pseudocheiridae > Pseudochirops > Pseudochirops cupreus. Next base: position 135,775,760 of record CM053582.1, on the reverse strand, counting down.
GAGAGAAATGATGCAGTTTTGGTAATTTATGATGGAATATTGGAACATATCCTTTTGTTCCATCAGAACCTGTGTTGAATATAAACAATAATTCAGCAGCTATTAGAGAGGAGTGTTGACCCACCTACACTAGACATGGAGTTATCATCTTTAAACTCTGCTACTTTAAATTCACCTACATTTCTGAGGAAAATTAGAAATTTCTCTGCCATAAGACCTAGGATGGAGACAAGACTCTGGGGTAAAGAGGGATCTTTGACTTAGAAGTTAAGAAATGGTACAGGCTTGAGCACACTGCTGAGGAGACCAGGGCTGGTGCTATCCATCAGCTACTCGGAGAAGTGGACCAGGAGTATATAATATACATATTATATAAGAAATCATTGCATCAGTTGGCTTGAATCTCTACCCGTGTCCCAAGTTTTATTCCTTGTCAAAGCAAGGCATCCAAGGTCTAGCTCTTACTACATCTCACCATGTAACTTCTCTGTTTCTTCATTTGTCAAGTATCTATGACATATCTCTGAAGGGACTCGGGAACAATAGCCGCTATAAAAAGACAATGCACACAAATTCTAAGTAAGAACAATAATAATATTGTACCTGAAAGCTTTGTCATTTTTCTTGGGAGATTATTAGCTGCCTTTTTTCTTTCAGATTGAAAAAATGCAAATGGAATGCTAATGATGTGGATCCATCTGTTATTCTTAAAGCACCATAGAAGAAGGCCTAAATTTAAAGCTGTTCTACAGCACTTTCTCAGCTTTTAAGACTCATTTTGGAAAAAAAAACTGTTTCCATTTCAAACAAACTTTGATGTCTTTTGAGGTACCAGGACTGTTTCAAGGATATGGAGCTTCCACTTTGAAAATGCTAGTTCATTCTGCGTAGGCTACAATTTCTTCTGGCATCTGTAGCAAACATGTTTATAGCAGTGTACCAAATATATGTTGAGGCTGAAGTTTAATATAGTATTTGGAAAGGCTGTTAAGTAAATTATGGCAAGTAAGTGCTAGCTGACTACTGATCCCTGAAGACTTCCTCAGATAAGTCAATGATTCTCTTAAATATTTTTCTCCCTTAATGTTCAACCTGGTAAGTATTTCAAAAAGCATTTGCTTCTCAGTTTCTGGAGCTGATCTAACTTCTTCTAGGCCAATAGTCTATAAAGTTATTTATCTTATGGTAGTCTTACTTCCTATTCTATCTACCGCATTGTTGCACTCAAATTTAGAGAGAGAGAGTATTAGGTTTGTGAGAAATGTTAGAGGTCATTTAATCTAACCCCCGTATTTCATATTTGAGGAAACTAAGGCTTGCACGAAGTAAAGGGATTTGCCAATCATGTCCTCATCCTTATCTCTTTCTTCTTCCTATTTGCCCCAGTGTTGAACTCTACCTCTGAGTTGCCTTGCTCTGAGAGGTGATGTGGCTGTCTTGTTAGGAACCAAGTTTCCATGCCATTTCCTATAAATAAGTCCACTATGTCTATGTTTATCTATCTTACTTTCCTGCACCCTTTTACAGGGAATGTCCAAAGATTGCTACCACTCTTTTCCCAATTAGAACGTCAGCTCTTTGAGAGCAAGGATTGTACTTCTTGCTAGCATTTGTGTGTTCAGTACTTAGGACAGTGCCTGGAATGTTCTAAGCGCTTAGCAAATGCTGTATCTATCTGTCTCTATCATCTCTCAATCTGTCGTCTAGCTAGCTAGCTATCTTTACCATCTTTCAATCAATTATCTATCTATATTACATGCACACATCTATCTATATTTCTAATGTATCTAATGTATCACAGTTAGTATATGGCAGAGATGAACTTTGAACCCAAGTCTTATAATTCCATGTTCAGTGCTTTTTCCACCATACCAAGCATACTGTAATGTAAATAAGTCCTGGAAAATGTTAACTTAGCTAGCTCCTCTTTGACTCTCCCTTTACATATACTTAACCTTAAGCAGTATATCCAGAGGCAAAAAGGCTTCTCCAATAATCCCAAGGCCAGCTTTAGTTAGTTCTTAGACTTATTATAGCCATTACTTTTTTCCAAATTATTTATTTTCTAAATAATTTGCTATAGTCAAACTTTTATCCATAATATGGTTAAAATTAGCAGATAATATTATGTCAGAAACCAGTTATGATCCTTAGGAAGTGATCATGTACACTAATATACCCAAGGACATATGTCAAAGGGAGAATATATATGTCACATAGGCCATAGATGACAAAACCATAGTAAATAATATAAATGTGCACTTTACATTTTATAATTATTTTTACAGATATTTTCTAAGTCAGGGCAGGAATGCTTATTAACCCCATATTTTGCAGATGATAAAAAAGAGTTAGAAAGGTTAAGTGGCTAACAGATATATCAGTCTAGTAAATGGACTAGAACCCAAATCTTTAAATTTGAAATCCATTTCTTCTAATGAATTATGCTGCTTTCTTTAGAGTAAGTGCTAAGATTTCTCATCATCACGTTATAAATGGTGTGGCTTAGAAGGAATAAATGTCTCTAAACCAGAGCTATAGTCCCTGAAGTGGGCTTTGTATTCTTGATTATATGAATCTTAGATGACTAGCCACCTAGAAATTATTTTCAAACTGAATTGACATTTTATGAAAAAAAAAAATCAGACCTATATTCTCAGCCTCACCGCTAACATAAACTTATGATATAAGGTACAGCACTCCATTCTTTTTCATCTTTGCTTTTGAAACTAGTAAGTAATCATTTCTTGAGTGTGATGAGTTTCTTGGCTATAATGGAGACTTAATGACCTAGGTTGTGTGTGTGTATGAGTATACAGGCTCCCTATTTCTGAAAGAGGAGCTAACGAGAATAAGTATTGATTCTTTGAGTTTATTTTTAGGTTGTAAATGGTACCTGTTTTTTGTTGATATATTATTTTTTATATATCTTGTAGATACATTATTTTGTTTTGACATAAAACACACTTCATAAAAAAACCCCAAATTCCTCCCCCACCAAGTACTTTTTTTTATTAATCACTGTGGACACTGAGAAATGTATTCTTTAATCTTAGCATTATATCACTAGCATTGAATATTACTTTTGACCAATTTATTTATGTCTTTTACGGTTGACTTTATTTATAATGTTGTAGTTGTGTATACTGTTCTTTCTACTATGCTTTCTTTATTCCTCTTCATTTCATACAAATCTTCCCATGTTTCTCAGAATTTTTCATGTTAATCATTCCTCACCATATAGTAATATCCCATCACATTCATGCATTTTCATGCATAATTGGTTCATCCATTCCCATGTTGTTGGGCACATTTTTCCTCCCAGCTTTTTGTATCACAACTATGAACTTTTTTGTATTTATGGTTGTTTTCTTAATTTCAATTATTATCTTAAAGTACTTTCCACTCCTTAAAAGTACTATATAAATGTTGCTTATTATTTGAAGTCAGCATGGTTCAATGGAAAGTAGACTGGGTTTGAAGTTAGAGGCTCTGGCTTCAAAGTCTGCCTCTTCTGTTTGCTACCTTAGTGACCTTGGTTGGTCAAGTCACTTTAACATGTCTGGGACTTAGTTTCATTATCAGTAAAATGAGGAGATTGAACTGGATAGCCTCTAAATCTATGATCTTACGTAGCAATATTGTAAACTAATATAAGATGTCAAGTATCATACTATAGTTAGAAAACTAGATAGCTTATAACTTTGCAATCTGGACAAGTACAAGAAGAGATGGCTGGCATCATCAGAGAAGGCTTTACAGAGGAAGCAGGACTTGAATAATAGGTCAGATAGATGCAGCTGAGAGGAAGGATCCCCTGTACCCCCCTGCCCTTTGATGGGATTGGTGAAATTATTACTAAAAGATCTCTCTTGAAGTATAGGGAGATTAGATGGGAATATAAATGATCCTTAGGAAATGCCCATTAATAGATGGTTAGAGGAAGAAGAGCTAGCTGTGAGATGGGGAATTAATGGCTAGTATCATAGAAGCCAATGAAGAGAGTGCTTCAAGAAGACAGCCCAGACTCCATACTGTGACATGGAAGTCCAAAGGGTGATGGGATATTTGGCTGCATTAAGGAAGGTTTAGTGTCTAGAATGTGAAAGGTGAGAGTTTCCCTCTACTCTTTTCTGATCAGACCTCAACTGAAGATCTTTGTGTTCAATTCTTGGTGCCATATGTTAGGAAGGAAATTGGTAAGCTGGAGAATGTGCAGAGGAGGATAGCCAGGATGGAAATAATGCTATAAGCATACAGTATACAATGACATATTCCAAGTTTATGTCTAATTCATTTCCCTTCCTCCATATTTGGAGGCATTAAAGGAAAGGTTGCTAATTTTAAGTTAATGAAAAAAATGTATTTCTGCTGTTAATCAAGAGGGGGAAAGATTATAATAATTGTTATATTGAATTTATTATTATTAATTCATGAAAAGATACAGCAGAAAGCTCCAGTTCAGTAAAATACATAAAACAAATGACTGTGAATATTGTTTCACTGATGTTTGAAATTCCCTGTTTTCTCTACTCTCTATTGCTATGTGGATCCCTTAATCCTTTTTTGTTTATGAATTTCCTTATGAATAGTATCATTCAATCATTCAGTCATAGTCCTCAACCCTTATCCCATTGGTTAGTGACAGGTGGTGCTATAGATAGAGTGCTTGGCCTGGAGTCAGGAAGACCTGAATTCAAATTCAGCCTCAGACAGTTACTGGTTGTGGGACCTTGGCTAAGTTTCTTAATTTCTGTTTGCCTCAGTTTCTTCATTTGTAAAATAATAACACCTATCTCCCAGGGTTATGATGATTAAATGAAGTAATAATTGTAAAGCCCTCACTTCTCCCTCTTTTTGAGTCAGCCCCAGATAACTGCCTGATACCCCCACCCCACCCCACCCCACCCCTACTCCTTTCAGTTCTAGAAGCATAATCAAATCAGTACTGCTATTGCTCCTGGAAAGGGTGCATCAGTCTACTCCACTGAACCGCAAAGCTATATCCCTTTATTTTTCCACACCAAAATACTCCTTCCTTGACTGCCACTCTCTAGTGTAGTCTTTTCTTTTGTACTGGAATTTTCATGGCTTAGCATAATGCTTGGCATACAGTGTGCACATAACAAATGTTTTTCCATTCCTTCATGTATTCATTGTCTCCAGGGGCCTAGTGGTATCTAGCAGACATTGATAAGAAGTATAAACATGAAAGCATGATGTAAATGCATTCTATTATTATTTGTCTAGACAGCTCAGGAGCTTTGATACAGAGGATTTGAAATACTTTTATTGTCTGTTAAAAACAAACATAAAAAAACAAATATAGCCATATATTTGGACATATATATATATATATGCACACACGTACACATATACATACATACACACACACATATATGTACGGGGCACAGTCAGGTGGCTCAATGGATGGAGTGCCAAGCCTGAAGTCAGGATGACCTGGATTGAAATCTAATCTGAGACAATGACTAGCTGTGTGACTATGGGAAAGACATTTAACCTCTGTTACCTCAGTTTCCTCATCTGTCAAATGGGGACAATAATGGCACCTACCTCCCAGAGTTTTTGTAGGGATCAAATGAGAAAATAATTATGAGGCACTTAACACATAGTAAGCACTATGTAAATAAATGTTAGCTATTATTATCATCATTAGTTTGTTTTTTATTTACACAAATATATGTATACTTATATATGTATATGTACACATACAAATATGTGTGTATGTATGTTTGTGTATATATATGTATATATATATTTTATACTCAGAAAATTTATAGGCAATGGATATTGTGATTCACAAGTGAATTACTTCTAATATTATTTTGAACCAGTTAAAAGTTCTTAGTAATGATCTAACAAAACATCTAATCATGACTTAAGATTTATTTATGGACCACCAGGAAGTATTGTAGGAGACACTACAAATCAGATTTTTAAAAAGATTCTAAAGTCTGCTTGAGGGGAGAAAAAAAATACATTGGAAGGTAAGAAGCAGAAAATGATCATTTAGCATGAGTTCAATACATAAATGCTGAGAGGGAATATAATGAAAGAGTAATCTGTGTTGTAGGTTAGTAGGAAATATCTCCTGGAAGAGAGATTTTTTTTTTGAAGTAGGAGTTCTCCATGAACATGAAAGATAAAAATAAAAACCTGAGAGCCATGAAGTTGTCCATGACTTTTTGTAGCTTGGTGGGGGCCTAATGAACCCATGTTTATAGCTATATTTCAAATGTAATATCAATATTCACATGTAAATATCAAATGTAAAGTAGGTCTTTGAAAAAAAGCCCTGACCTAGGAAATGTTAATGTGTTCTGTTGATGGGCTCTCTTCCTCAGAGGCACTCTAACATTTATATTTTAAATTTTGAGTTCCAAATTTCTCCTTCCCTTCCACCCCTCCCCTCTCCTTGAGAAGGTGAGTAATTCGATATGAATTACTTATGTGAAGTCATGCAAAATATATTTCCACATAAGCAATGTTGCAAGAAACCTCAGACAAAAAATAAGAAAGATAACAAAAGTAAAAACAACCATATGCTTCAATTTTCCTTCAGAGTTCCTCAGTTCTCTCTGTGGAGGTGGATAACATTTTTCATCATAGCTCCTTTGGAATTGTCTATGATCACTGGTCTTGATCAAAGTAGTTAAGTCATGTACAATTGATCATCCTTATAATATTGCTTTTACCGTGTATAGTGTTCTCCTGGTTCTGCTCGGTTCATACAAGTCTTCCCTGGGTTTTCTGAGACCATCCTGCTTGTCATTTCTTATAGCACAGTATTATTTCATCACAACCATATACCATAACTTGTTCGGCTATTCCTTAATTGATGGGCATCCTCTCAATTTCTAATTCTTTGCCGCCACAAAAAGAGCTGCTATTAATATTTCTGTACAGATAGGTCCTTTCCCCTTTTCTTTGAACCCTTTGGGACACAGAGCTAGTAGTGGCATTGCTGGGTCAAAGGTTATGCACAGTTTTTTAGCCCTTTTGACATAGTTCTAAATTTTTCTCCAAAATGCTGCATCAATTTGCAACTTCACCAATTGTTAGTATCTCAGTTTTTCCACATTCCCTCTAGCACTTGTCAGTTTCCCTTTCCCACGTTGGTCTAATAGGTGTGAAGTGGTACCTCAGCGTTGTCTTAATATTCATTTCTCTAATCAATAGTGATTTAGAACATTTTTCCATGTGACTATTGATAGCTTTGATTTCTTCTTCTGAAAACTGCCTGTTCATATTCTTTGACCATTTATCAATTACAGAATGGTTCTTGTTGTAAATTTGACTCAGTCTTCTATAAATTTGAGAAATGAGACCTTTATCAGAGAAACTCACCATAATTTTTTTTTTACTTAGTTTCCTTTTTTCTTTCCTCAGATGCCTTCTTAATAGTTTTAGAAGTCTTTGGCTTAACCATTTACTTGTTGATAACTTTCAACAAATGAATTATTCATTTGGCTGAGTGTTCAAGGTTCATTTTTGAGATCAATTTTAAACCAGGTGGGCAGGGAATCCAAACCTAGTAATACTAAATAGAAACTATAAAGAAGGAATCTATTTTGCCATTGTGGACATGGAAAAGATTAAGAACTTGCTTATAATAAGGATAAGGAGAAATTTCCTTCCTAAATCAGCAACAAAATGTTGTTCAGTCCCTCAGTCATGTACGATTCTTCATGACCCCATGAAACATAGCCAGGCTCTTCTATCCTCCTCTATCTTCCAAAGTCTGTCCAAGTTTATGTTCATTATTTCATGACACTATCTATCCATCTCATTCTGTATCATCCTCTTTTCCAAGATCAAGGTGTTTTCCAATGAATCCTGTCTTCTTATTATATGGCCAAAGCATTTAAGCAATAAAGATGAGAGATTTTTTTTTAAATGGACACTTTTAGCTGGATACTGGAATGACTAAATTTTTGTGTAAATCTGTTGCTCAGATCCATAGAACAGTTGTAAAATTTGGGCAGAATTTTCATTAATAAAATCACAAGGATGACATCATTTTTAAACAATCTTTTAACCAAACTGCACATTATTATAACACATATAGTCACAATAGTAATTAATGTTTATCTAGTAAATCAAGATTTTCAAAGCACTTTAGGTACATGACCCCATTTGGTAATATTCTTCACATTAAGTAATTTTGAAATAAATGAGAATTTTCTCAGCAGATGATTTTTTTAAAAAATTCCAAACTTTGAATTTCTCTGAAATGTGACGTAGCTCTGGTTGCCACTTAACTTATTGGTTTTGTTGTTGTGCCTAGTGTTTCTGATATCTAAGGTAATAATTATCTATCATTAAATGCCATATTGACACTAATTCATCCTCTGGGGACTCCTCTTCAAATCACTGACTTCTGAGCAGATGTGCTCTCACAGATGTTAGGAGGAATTTCCCTTAGACTTAATCATTGTTTTATGATGTTTATTAAGCATCCATGCTATGCTAGAATGTCCAGGGTATACAGGCTCAGGGTCTTTGCCCTTTAGAAAAATGTATGCTAAGGTGAAATAATGTTTATATACATCACAAAGCAAAGGAGAATAAATACACCAGGATTATAACCAGGTACATGTTAGTGTGAGTAATGAACAGAATAAAGTGGTTACATGTATTGAACTCACACTATTTGTTATAATTATGGAAAATATGGTGATTGGCTTCTGACTAAAGGAAGTGCATATTCAAATAATGCACAACTTCAGGGGATTTTTGTTCAACTAAACAGCATCTATCTGTATTCTTTTGCTTGATAATTTTTAATAAGGAAGGAATTTCAGCCCACATAGGAAGACATGGGGGTCTCAGCTAACTCCTAAGTTAGCTTTATAGCATCGCCTGTTTGACCTTGAATAAAGTATTTGCAGATGAGTACTCGATATGGTAGCTAAAGTTCCCATACAGGTGTGTGTATGCCGAGTTGTGTTTTTTTAAATCATTGTTGTTTGTTTGTTTTTAGGCTTCTTTTGATGTTCAATCTTTTGCCCCGTGTCCTAAATACATTAAAGGAAAGAGAGATGGGTTCTTCCTATGCTGTAGAGTATTATAGCATCCTTAGGGAATATGAGATGCATCCTGATCCAGGTAAGAATTAATGAGTCTAAGAGCATAGCTCTAAACTTCTGTGACTGAAGGAGGGATCTGAGGGGAAAACAGAGTTTGTCACCATATAGTACAGTTATCCCTTCCACATCACAACTTTTCCCATCGTGGTTTCAGCATAAGAAATTTAATGGGAATTTAGGGGGAGTTTTGCAGAAGCCACAGATGATACGCAAAGGTCAGCAGACAACCCAGAAAAAGTTTAGAAGCTAAGAAATATATACAATATATTATACACCAAACCAAATTTTACAATAAGGTACTGTAAACAACCCATAAAAGAAAAAAAATTCAGACATCTCTGGTACAAAGGGAGGGTCAAAAATTTTTACGCAGATTTTCCAGATTGTCAGGGCGCCATACTCCCAACCCCTGTAAATGTGGAAGGGGTAACTCTATTACTTATTATACAGGCTTACTTCTCTAGGGAAATTCTAGAGGGCTTGGAACAAATATCTTTTAAGTTGTACCATCAAAGAGATATAAACAGCTCCCTCTAGAGATGGTGCTGAGACTAGCGATGTACTGTCCCAATCTTGATGAACCTTAGAGCTGTTTGAGGAGAGGTGAGATATAGGACAATAGCCAAGAGCTGCTGTACCTGCTTGGCACCACTGCTGGGAACTGCTACTTGCTGTCTCTTTGGAAGGGAGCTGCCATTGAGTACAACACATACATGAGTGGCCTGGGAGATCCTACTGCCTAGAGCTCCCCTCCACCCCCATCTCTGCCATCTCTGAGTGAGTCATCTTTGAAGGGCACTCTTTGAATGTCTCCTTAATAACAGCTTGAACATAGAGATTTCTGCCCTTTCCTGATGCCTTGTACTTTCAGGAGAAAGAGTAACAATACCTTACTGGGAAACCCTAGTGAGGTTGTATTAGGCCCAGTGACTCTGGATGGGGACTTGAACCAACTCTAGAGATGCAAAAACTGATTATGTAAGAAATGTAAGGCCTTATCTTTTAGTCACAAGGTAAACACCCTAGATCTTAGCTACAGAAGTCAGAGAAACACAGATATACTTCCTAGGACATGGAAGATGCTCCATAAATATTTGGGGAATTAAGTAATTGATATCTATAAATGTACAACAATAGAGGAATACTGATGAATCCTAGGTGCAGCTAACTGAATTTTGATGGAGGAAGTAATTTAATAGTTGTGTGCCGCTGAGCAAGTCACTTCAATGATCTTCAGCTACCTCATCTCTAAAATGGCAGTAACAAAACTGTGCGTCAAATGAAAGAATTCATTCCCTACCTCACAGTATTAGAAAAGTGCTTGATGACCTTAGAAGACAATGTCAATATGGGCAATTATTATTATTTTCTATTTCAGAAGATGATAAAAGTCAAAACCAGCACAAAATATTTGTGTGGTCTAATTAAGGTTAAGAATTCACTTACTGGGGCAGCTAGGTGGCACAGTGAATAGAGTATTGGCCCTGAAGTCAGGAGGACCTGAGTTCAAATCCAGCCTCAGACACTTACTAGCCATGTGACTTTGGGCAAGTAACTTAACCCCAATTGCCCTCCAAAAAGGAAAAAAAAAAAAAAGAATTCACTCACTGTGTGTTATTTTCTCCTGTGTATATAGCTTATTACCAAATAAATACCACCGTGTCATGGAGAATGTCCTTTTCTAATAGAAATATTTCTAATATTTCTAATCTAATTTAATGTTCAGTAATATAATATCAGAAATATAAAATATTTCTAATATTTAAAAATATGTATTTGTGCAAAATAATATGTTTAAATTATCTCCATTGTGCTCCTACTTCTGCCTCCCCTTTTCTTTAGTTCCTGTTCTTGATTAAATTATTTTTGCTAAAATTCCCATTAAGTGTAAGATGGAGGGAAGTGAGGTAAAAATAACCACACTGCATCCTCTGACTTTAAATCAGGAAAGCTGGGCTAGGGTGCTTTTATCTCCATGCAAACAACAATCACTGGTTTCTTAACTTTGTGATGGTAAAGATGTTATAAAAGTCCTGTAATATTAAACAGGACAGTATCTCACCAGCTATTTATGTGAACATAAAATGAGAGTTCACGGCACATAAACAACAGACATTCTTCTGTACATCCCATTCAATTTCCTCTACCCATGTGTCCTTGTGCTTTCATATCTAACAACACAGTGCTTCTTGTGTTTCTGACAAAGCAGTCCTGAGTCTCCTCATCAGCGTTGGGAAGCTCAGCCTGCGGTGTGATTCTGACACCTTTCATCAGCTTTCAGAAAACTCTGATCTCTAAAATGACAAAAGATTCAAACAGAAACAGATAAAACTGTTTCAGTACAGTTTTGATCCAATTGCAAAATCCACTCTCCAGCTTTGCAACCAAACCCTATCATTTTGTCATTCAAAATCGCTTAATTTTGGCCAGAGCCAGATTTTTTAAAAAACGTTTTGGGTTGTTGTTAGGGAAAAAACAGTTTTAAAACAGAACCACTGTAAATGTTTTTTTTTTATTATTTTTAAGAGTAATGTGTTTGCCTGATGGTTTAGCCATGCCAATATAAAAAAAGATAGTGCTACCTAAATTGATTTGTACATTAATGCTATACTAACTCACTAAAAGGATAGCTTATAGAGCTAGAAAAATATTAACAGTTAATTTGCAAGAAACAAAAGTTAAGAATATAAAAGAAAGTACTGAAAAATATTAATAAAGGGAGAAGATTAGCACTTCTAGACTTATAATTATACTCACACATACATACATATATACACATACACACATACGTATATACATACATATTTGGCAGTCATCATTAAAACTGTTTTAAAAAGTTTTAAAGGTAAATCACTGGGGCCAATTGGGTAAGAAAGAGTTAAAAACAATTGTATTCTGTAATCCCACATTTGAAGAACCTAAGAATATAAGTCACTTGGCACTGAATCACTTATTTGAAAAGAAATGCTAGGACAAATGGAAAGAAGTTTGGAAGAAATTAGGTTTGGTCTCACATCTCATACCATAAACTATAATAAGTCAAATAAGGTATCTTTCACAGCTATTGCTAGAGGTAAAGTTCTTAACTCAATAAGGGGTAGAAGTGATCTCAAAAGACAAGAGATAATTTTTATTATATGAAATTAAAAAGCTTTTGCACTAATGCATCAAAGCAACTAGGAAGCTGTTGACTGGGGAAAAAATTTTATGTATCTGCTATTTCTGGTAAAGGTTTAATATCAAAGACTTAGACAAGTAACCCAAATAGATGACAAAAATCTATCTCCTGATGGGTAGGTGGATGGATAAGATATGAATAAGCAATTCTGAAAAGATTTGTGAAATACTAGTAATTATATGAAAAATTGCTCCAAGTCCAATAAAAGGACAAATCCAAACAACTCCAAGATGTCACCTTATACCCATCATATTGGCAAAGATGACAAATGGTGAGAATAATCAGTGTTTGAGAGCTGCTGAAAGACAGGCATGCTAATATATTGTTGGAAGGGCTGTGAATTCCTGAAAGCAGTTTGGGATGAGAACAATTAAGGTATCTTAAGGTGTCTAAGAAAACAGTTAAGGTATCTATATCCTTTGACCTGGAGATCTCTCTGCTAAGAGGTCAAAGAGAGAAATAAAGTCCCATGTACATACCAGTATTCCAATCAGAATTTTTTGCAGTAACAAGGAACTGGGAACAAAATAGACACTTAATTGATTAGGGCCATCTAGTTCTATCCTCCAGGGTCAAGCCTAATGACATCTACTGCCTCTTATACATAAGAACCCTTCAAATTGAAGACAGCTATTATGCTTCCTAACAAATTTTGGTCGACAAGGATGATCAAAGGCAAAATGAATCTTGTAGATGTGTATGCCTGACACTCTGTTCTAAGAAATAAATGTGAGGTTTTGGCCAAATGTCCACCTCACATATGTTACATGTGGCATCAGTCCTGTGACAAGCTAATAGCAGTAGTTCTTGTAGAGAGGTCAGAGTGACTGAACTCGAAACAAAATGTGTTTTCCTCTGCTGTGGCAGAGGAAAAAAGGTAAATTCTTGTTGGGAAAAATTGGGCCTATTTCTCAACCAAATCAATAGTCCCATAGTCTTAATATAACATCAGTCTGAACATTGCTAGCTTTTTGCTTCTAGTTCTTGTCATGTTCAGTAAACTCCAGAAAAGTGTCTGGTTTCCTTGGGATACATACATTAGGCAAATGAATGAATGAAACAGGGACTCTTTTCTTATACAGGAATTAGCTATAGAAATTGCCATTTCCTTTTTGACTATCCCTTCAGAGACCAAACTTGATGGATACAGACTGCCTGTCTCTGAGGATTTATAGTACTTTGTGAGTATAAAAAAATATAAGTTGTCCCAGAAGTCTTGGTGCAGCTTTAAGCTTTAAAGACTTAAAAGGCAGCACTTTTTGGAGTAGCAAAGGTCATCTCAGAAGTCATAGTGCAGCTACTTTTGGGACAACCTGTATTTGTTTATAATGCCTGAGAGATAAGACTTAATAGAAATTCCTTTTAATGAAATGATTATTGATATTCCAACCAAGTTTCTCTTCATCTAATGTAGCAGTTCTCAACCTGTGGGTCGTGACCTCCTTTGGGGGTCAAATGATCCTTTTACAGGGGTCGCCTAAGACCATCAGAGAACACATATTTCCAGTGGTCTTAGGAACCGAGACACCACTCCTCTATCCGTCTCCAGGCTGATCCACCCGTGTGCAGACACGCCCACAAACGAGTATTAAAGGGTTGCGGCATTAGGAAGGTTGAGAACCACTGCTCTAATGACTTGAGAATCTGAGTCCAGGGAATATGTGTGTGTGTGTGTGTGTGTGTGTGTGTGTGTGTATGTGTGTGTATGTGTGTGTGTATGTATCCATGTATAACATACATATGTGAAACATGCAGCATATAATACAAACACACTGCCTTTCAGCACACACATATATACATGTGTGTATGTGTATATATGTATGTGTGAGTGGATCTACATATGTACACATACACACAGAGTTAGCTAGGTGGTAAATGGTTAGACTTGGAGTTAGGAAAATCAGAGTTCAAATACAACCTCAGATACTCACTGGTTGTGTGATCTTGAACAAGTCATTTAACTGCTATCTGCCTCAGTTTCCTCATCTGTAAAATGGTGATTATAAGAGTATCTATCTACCTCCCAGGATTGTTGGGAGGATAGAAGGAGATATTTGTAAAGTGTGTTGCAAACTTTAATGAGTTATATAAATGCTATTCTGTATAAATATATCTAAATACTATATATATAGATATACACACACATATATGCATGCTATTAATGTATGCATACATACATGCATTCACCATCCTTTCAGGAAACTTGGTTTCATTTGAACCACACAAATGAAGCAGATGCCTATCTCCAAATAAATGACTAGGGAGAGTAGCAAGCGTGGGAAGGTTTCTATCTAGATAATAGAGTCCATTTTTAAAAGGGAGTTGCAGCTATCTCGTAGTGTTTTCCTCATAAATAACAATTCAACAGGATCACTTTCCTGGAACACACAAACAACCCCCAATAAAGGCTAGTTAAAGTCCATTCTAAAAGCAGTCTGTGAGACAAAGTGCAATAGACTTCTACCTTATCCAGATATTATAATTCTAGTAGTTGCCCTCAAGATATTGACAGAAACATGGCTTTTGACAAAAATCTTCCAAGAAAAGGATCAGAGGAGGTCACATTTTGAGCATTAAATAAAGTTGTTTTCATTGGCTTGGCCCCTGCTTTATTGTATTAATAGAGACGGCCAAGAGTTGAAATTTAAAATGGGAGACAGCTGCCTGTCTGTAGTCAGACACGGTTACTTGTTCAGTGTATACTCTGATGTGAAGGAGGAAATCTTTTAGTACCCTTAATAAAAAGTTATCTGATTACCTGTGTGGCTAGGTTTCAGATAATACATCATAAAGATCTGAAACCACCCCATCCATTTCCCCACCTTCCCTGTAAAAAGGTGCTTTTATTGGTCTGATTCTGTTAAGTAGAAACAGATGACAGGTTTGGGTTTCCCCAAACCTTCAGATTAAATTTAGTATTATTCACCAGTGGAAATGCATTTTGAGCCTATCAGTTTATTCATCTGGGCTTTTGCCAGGTGAATGTTCATTTGGAAATGGTAATGATTATGGGGCCACTATATCTGATTTCATACCTTATAAAGCCAAATGCAGAACAATGAGCTATAATTTACTGAACAGAATCCCCTATATGACATTTTGGAGTATTTTCTAAATTATTTCAAGACATGTCATAAAACTGAAATCTATTTCATTGCAGTGCGTGATTGATATTTTATGAACTTCATGCCTACAGGCGTGAATGAAGAATTCTGTAAAAGTGCTTTTGTTGTCTTATTTGTTATATCTTTGGGGTAGGTTGTTTTCCCCCTTCTGTACCCTAAACAAATGTTTTCAATGATAAAGGAAGTGTTTTGAAGTAATAAGTTATTACACTAGACATTTACCATTAACGGTGCACCTTGAAGTTCATTTTCAAGTCCATTAAAAATGCATACGAGTGGAGGGACCTTTAGTTTCTCTTTGTGATAAATAACTTCTGTCTTCAAGAGGCAATAGTAAATGGAATGGGCAGCCCTATACATGAACCTGTTTTTCTGTCATTCAATAGATAAACACCAGTTCCTGAAACCACCAAAAATGGGAATGTTTTTATCTGGCAAAAGACACTATAGCAAAACACTGTGTCTTCCAGTTGTAATATAAAATGGTTTCTTAATAGTGGAAAGGGAGTCTCAGACTCAGAAAGATCTGGGTTCAAATACAGTCCACATGTCTCCAGGCCGGTCACATCCTGACAGTACCCTCGGTGAATTCTCTAGGTTTCTAAGTTTCAGTGGAATTGCTGACCTGTGTTATTAGAGGAAGTTTTCTCACCGAGAGTTCATTACATGAATGAAATCATCGGTCCAGGAAATTATCTAGTAATATTGGTCACTTTTAAAGGAAGGAACTGAAAGGGCCTACCAAAAAGATTTTTGTGAAGATTCAGAATAAACTTAGGTAAGCCAACAGTTCATCTTTCTACAGTAAGGATTATATGATGATCTCCTTTATAATATGAAGGCATTCCAAACTTCCATGGGAGTGAATGTGACCTCTGCATCTGTTAGGAAGGGGGCTGTGTGTGAAGAATGGGAACGTGGCACACGTATAAGAGAAACAAAGCTAATGACAGATATGTTATACAATAAAGTGGACTATTCACTGTATTGTGAATTGGGAGACCTGGGTCTCAATATTAGCTATGTCACTAAGAAATACAAATAATAAGTTTCATTCACAGAGGACTTTGAGGTTTACCACTAATTATGTATTAGCAAGTAAATCACTTTACCTCTATAGGCCTTGGCTTCAAAATGAAGAGCATGGTGTAGGGTTGCCCATCAGTGGGATAATGGTTGAACAGACTATGGTATATGAATGTAATATTATTTATTATACATATATACACATCCATATAATATATAATATTATATTATTGACAAAAAGATTGGTTTCAGAGACACATAGGAAGACTTATGAATGAAGAATTAGAGTAAAATTAGAACAAATAAAGTTTCCTAGAAGAGCTTATAACAACATTGTCAAGTTGGACTTTGAAATACTTAAGAATGTTGATCAATGCAGTGACCAACTCTGATGCTAGAAGACTGATGATGAAGTAAACTACCCATTTCCTGACAGCCTTAATAGACTCAGGGTGCAGAATGGAACATATACTTTTGAACATAGGCAATGCACAGATGACTGTGTATATTGGTTACGAGAGTTTATTTAGCAAGGACACCTGAAGCTGTGAATATAACCTTCTAAATACCTATTTGATTTTTAACTGTGGATTTTTTTGTAAGTTTTTAACCATGAATTTTTTCCCTTTGTATTTCTGGTGAGTTTATGACTATACATATAACATTTTATCTAATATTTTTAGCTTTTTAACCTTGGGAGCAAGTGGAGCCTGATAATTAACAGAGTTTATAAAGGAAAATCCATTAGTTCTAGTTCCATCTTTCCATGTATTCTTTTCCTTGGTATGAGGGAAGGTGAGGAGGGAGGGAAGGAGAATCCCTGTGGGATTCATGAATTGATGGGCAAATAGTATGTCATTCGCCATACTTTGATTTGACACTGAACATTGTACTGATGTACAAATGAATAAATTTTTAAAATAAAAGCAATATCTCTTCTGTTAAAGTATTGTTCCAATGTCTTATCATATCATGGAGAGTACTTGGGTTCTTGAACTTTATGCCAGTAGATGACAAGATTGGAGAGACCCTGAGAAACTAGAAAACCTTAGAGTAGGGGTCATACGTCTTTAGAATGATGTATTGCCAGTAAGGTAGCACCACAGCAATTCAGGAAGAAGGATTGTGAAGGTTTGAAATGAGGGAGAGGTTCCTACATCTGGATCTGTGGAGGGAGTGCTCACACTGATGATCTCATATATTCTTTAAACATTGACATACTACTATCTAAGACAAATTTACCAATTAATCTGACATCTTTTTTTAAAAACAGAAACTAAACCAATGAAGACCACTAAGCCAATATGTAAATTAATATTTTAAATCCAAGTTAATGGAATAATAGTTCAATTTTGGTTGATGAATAATAAATTTCAGTTCTAAGAGATCCTGGTATTAGAAATTCTCTAGGAGGAAAGGAATAAAACAGATGCCTCTTAACAAGTTCCAGAAGTTTCTTCTAAATGTTTTCAACTCCAGGTCAGTATTTTCAATGTCCCCAGGTATCATTCAATCAGAAGTTTCCTTAGAAGTAACCTTCTCTTTTATTTGAGTGCTCATGGAAAACAGCTAAACAACTTGCAGGTACAGTCATACCAGTGAGATCAGTTAAAACTTGCAACTGAAAGGGAAATGAATTATGGGCCTCACTGGAAAAAGAAAGACTGAGGATATTGAGAGAAACTCCTGCAGGACATAGGCAGCTGACAGCCGCAAAGAGGTAGCAAGCTGGTCTAATTTTGGTGGAAGGCCTAAAATGAGTCCAAGTAAAGACCCAGGTACTTTTATGCCTGGGTGACTATAGGGTCACAGAATCACAGAAAATAGACCAGAATTGTAAAGGACCCTTGTTTTTCAGTCCTTTCTGACTCTTTGTGACCCCATTTGGGGTTTTGTTGACAGAGATACTGTAGTGGTTTGTCATTTCCTTCCAGCAGATGAGGAAACTGAGACAAATGGTGTTAAGTGACTTGCCCAGGGTCACACAGCTAGTAAATGTCTGAGGTTGGATTTGAACTCAGGTCCTCCTGACTGTAGGCCTGGTATGCTATCCATTGCACCACCGAGTTACCCCAAGGGACCCCACAGATCAACTAGTTCAAATTCTTCATTTTACATTTGAGTACACTGAGGCCCAGAGTGGTTAAGTGACTCCCAAGGTCACAGGTAGTAAATGCCATACAAGATTTAAATCCAAGTCCTCTGCTATTACTAGAGGCAGTATATGAACCTAAGTCTAGCTATAAAATTATGAAGGAGACCCTCCTTCCTTACCTTGCCCTTCCTTCCCCTTTCCATCCTGTCACCAGCAAGAAAAATAAAGTCCATCTTTGATTTAAAACAACAAACAATGTTGGAGTAATTAAAGTTTGTTTTTGCTGGATGCATGGCTTGATCATCATAGAATATGTTTTAGTTAAAATTACTATTTCTTACTCTTTTTCTCTGCCCTGCTTGCTTTTTCAGATCAGTGTGAATCTTCATGTATCACATACCCTGCAGTGGTCATTGGCCTCTGTGAAAATTTTATGTTAACATCAGAGAGGTTCTGAGTGTAAAACCTGTTTCATTTCCCACAGAAAAGACAATATTCTGAGGTTTATGTGGCTAAATCAGATATTTTATTTGGAGAACTGAAGAAAATCCACAGCTGCTATTTCAAGCTTTAAGGAATTCTGCCTTAATGAGGGCCTTGCAGATGTCTGTCATTGAAAGTCTATGATAATAATCAGTGTCTGCACCAATTCAAACTGATATTAGCTCTTGCCATTTCTTAATATGCCATCTACACTTACCCCAGCTGCCACTTGGATTCTAAGGAAGCTCTTTGATAAAAAACAGCTATTTAAATAAATATTGGGGTCCCACATGTGGACCTATGAATAAGTGTGAAAAGGGTGCATTTCTTGCAGTATGATATTATGTTTATTGAATTCTAAACATAAGCTTTTATCTTCATTTTTTCCTTTGGAGGTTTCAATTAGGAAATAGAGCCTTTTTCTGTCTAATCAATAATTTAAGTTTTGACTCTAATGGACCTATGTGGAAACCTTTATGTACAAATGAGTTTAGCTAAATTCATAATTTAAGTTTGCTGAAAAATTTAAATATCCCTCAGCATTTTTAAACCCCCTAAAATGAAATTAGCAATTTCAATGAGTTAATGTTCCTCCAGAATATATAAGAAATGTGATTAATTTAAAAAAAAATATACACACACACACACACACATATATATATACATATATATGTGTATGTATATATATGTGTGTATGTATATATCTATATCTATATCTATATATATGTACACACACACACACATAGCCCTTAGAAGACTTTTATGAACTGATATAAAGTGAACATAACCAGGAGAACATTGTACATAGCAATAGCAATATTGTACTGGTGATCAACTGTGAAAAACCTGGCTACTCTGATCAATGCAATGATATACAGCAATTCCAAGGGACTCATGATGAAAAACACTATCCACTTCTAGAGAGACAACTGACAGACTCCAAGTGCAGATCAAAACATAGTTTCTTCTACTTCTTTTCATGCAACCACCTCCCCATAATGTGGTTAAATGTGATAATAGTTTTACATGGTTTCATGTGTATAATGGGTATTCTCTTTTTGCCTTCTAGATGGATAGAGGAGGGAATGAAGGAAGGAGAGGAATTGGAACTGAAAATTTTTTTTAAAAAAATAGGTCCCTGAAAGGACTTCGGACAAGGGAGGGTATAAGGTGAAATGGGGCAGCTAGGTGGCATAATGGATAGAGTGCTGACCCTGGAGTCAGGAGGACCTGAGTTCACATCTGGTCTCAGACATTTATTAGCTCTGTGACAAGTCACTTAACCCTGTTTGCCTCAGTTTCCTCATCTGTAAAATGAAACAGAGAAGAAAATGGCAAACCACTCTAGTATCTCTGCCAAGGAAACCCCAAATGGAATCACAAAGAGTTGGACGCAACTTGAAAACAAATGAAGAACAATGGTATCAAATCCAGGTGCTATAAAAAGCAAATATATCAATAAAATATATTTTAAAAAAAATTCTGCACATATTCAAACATACAAGGGCCTTCCTTTGCTGAATGACTCAATAGTGACGTACCATACTACTTTGTTCTTGCTCTTATGCTGATGCTATAAATCTTACAGCAGGGTTGACTCAGTGACACCCAGTCTCTTGCCTTTTTCTCTTATCTTTCCTTCCCTCTTCTTCCCTCCCCTCTTCTCCCTTTCCCTTCCTTCCTTCCCCTCCTTTTCCTGTCCCCCTTTCCCTTCCCTCTTTTTAACATGTTTATCTTATGAATCACATTCAGACACCAGGCTCATTTCACTGCCGTGCTTGGTCTTCCTTCCTTGTCACCACCTCCCTGAATTGGAATGTGGCCCACAAGGTCTGTCCCGTGGCCCAGCCCACTAACTCTCTTGGCTGAGTGAGGGTCTATTGATGTGCTGAATATCACAAAGACTTAATTCTGTACTGAAAGGTTAAAAAGAAAATGTGGGGGAAGGGAATGAGGAATAAAGATGAGGTCTGTTGAGAATAGTTCATTCAGCTAATGAACTTTTGTGGATGGACTAACAAGGATGGGATTTTGTTGAAGAAAATACATTCATTGATAGCGATTTTTCCTCCTCCTTTACTCTTGGGTTTTTTTTTTTTAGAGGGAGGGAGTCAAAGAAACTATAGCTAAATGAAGGGATGAAAACAAGGAAAAGAAAGAAAAATTGAAATTCCCACTCTGCCATCCAGTTTAGGCATTGAGAAATTTACTTCATCTCATAGATTTCACTGGCTCAGCCTCTGCCTCAGTTAATTTTATGCAGCTGCTATGACCTCATTTAGCCTTGTCAATCTAAGGATCTCAGAGAAGTTAGCCAAGAGGAGGAGGGAATGAATGGTTTCCCAGGCTCTGCTTTGTGCCTTGAAGACTTAGTACCTTGGGGGGTTGGGGCAAATGGTGGACAATTCTCAGTTAACAGGTTAATCTTTCTGATAAAAATCAGTGCTCCATAAGAGGGATGTGAACAAGTCAGGCTGCTTTCAGAGGTGAGCAAAGCTTATGATTAAGGAGACTAATGAAACAATTTGGCTTTTTCCATGTACTTTGTTTTAGTACTTTTGTACTAACAAATCTTTGTACTTTATGTTATCCTGAATATGGCGATATCTGCCTTGGGACTAATAGCATGAAATAATGAAATAGACCTAAATCAAGAGTCAGAAGACAAAGGTTTGAATCCCGTGTGACATTGAGCAAGTTACTGTCTCTGGCCTCTTGATTTCACATGTAAATTGAAGGGGTTTGAAGGACCCTTTCAGCTCTAAGTCCTATAATCTTATGAATATCCTACTATTTTTATTTACTAATCTCTTTCCAGAATTCTGAGAGAGACAGTCAATTCCTGTGTCCTAATGACACCATTGAATTTACAAGCACTGTCTCATTCGATCCGTATAACACCTATGAGGTTGCTGGTAAAGGTATTATTATTCATATTCTTTCAACTAAAAAACCCAGAGAACGTTCCTGACATGGACAAAACCCCACTTTTGGGAAATAGCAGCCAGGACAGACAGAGACTCATGCCTACTCTTCCCACTCTTACTTTGCTCCACTCACTTATTTCTGTTCTATTACGCTCCTTCTTAGTGTTATAGTAACCCGAAATACTTACTAAAATTATATGTTTATTTTGCTCTTTCCCCATTTAATAATAGAGTTTTTTCTTTGGATTTTGGGGCTCACTTAGAAAATTGTGGATTTATCTTACTTCATGATGCCTGAGAAGTGATGCCTGAAAATTATGATGCTTCTGTATTCTCTAGAAACAGTTCTTCCTAGAAAGCCATGAGAAACTGATTTTTGTGCATTCATACATTTATGGAAACTTATCTTTGTTAGGGAGTCAGCTGGGCCTGAGTTTAAATTCAGCCATTTGACCCTGGGAAAGTCACTTAACCTGTTTGCTGTAATCTACTGGAGAAGGAAGTGGCAAACCACTCCAGTATCTTTGCCCAGAAAACCCCATTAGTTAAAAGATTGGTTCATAGAGCCAGGAAGGGTCAGACAAACTGAACCAACTGAATGACAAATACTTGTTAGGAGAGGCAGCAGTGCGTAACAGATAGTAGATAGAAACTGATCTCAAAGCTAGGAAGACTAGAGTTCAAGTCCAGAATGTAACACATACTGGCCATTTGACTCTGGACCAGGCATTACCTCAGGAATACGGCAACTCTCTACAATCTTCACTTTAGAAAAGGTGTGGATCATCACTGGTAGAGAGAGTTTTCTAACTCAGAAATTCCTGAACCAATGATATTACAGGTCAAATCTCTGTTGCTTTCTTTGAAAGTGAGTCTACCAAGTAATAAGCATTGCAATTCTGTGCTCCTTCCTACACAACTTTGTTTTAATGTTTTTTCCTAAACGATTTCATCTCCCTGTTGAGGCAGGTTTTCCTGTTCTTCCATTCTAGTGCTCAGTTTCAGTTTAATCATTTTATTCTGTAGTATATTGACTCCCAGGAGTTAACAGACTTTCACACTGTCTCTGAAATTTAACCAGATCAATGCAACTCATACCTGTAGAACCAGTGATTTCCTTTTTGGTACTATGTCCAAAGCACATTATTGATAAGAGGAAAAAATGATCTATTTGCACAAAATGACTTTAGCAGTATTATTTTTAATAGACAAGGAAAAAAGTTGGAAACAACCCATGCAGTATTTTTCAAGTGTTTCTCTATTGGTATCACTGGTAAAAGTACATTAAGCATTTATGCCAGGATGAATAGTTGGCCTACTCCAAAGAGCTGGAAGTATAATAATATGATACAATAAACATTTATTAAAAACCTACTATGTATTAGGCGCCAAGTGCTAAACCTTGGGCATGCAACTGAGAAAAAGATAACCCCTCAAGGAACTTACATAGGGGAAGACAATACGCAAAAGAAAAGTGAAAAGAGGGCTAGGTGTGTGGCTTCACTGTACCTGGCATGACAAGGGATGGTGATGGTGATGGTGATGGTGGAGTTGTAACCAAGAAGCAGTTGGAGACAAATGAAGAGCTAACTGGGATTTTGAGCCTTTTATAATGTAAGATTTGGGGAGGAATTTTTTGCTCTGCCTTCTTACCCTCCAATTAAAGGCACAGAAACAGCTGAGAGTATTGATGAGGTGTGAATACTAAAGCAGATGTGATCTACATGGTGATGAGTTTCTTGAAGATGCGCTTATCCTAAGATAGAGAGTGGGGAAAGGGGCATGATGATGATGGCAGAATAAAAAACCAAACAGAACAGCTGGTGAAAAATGAAGATTTGACTGAGATTCTGAGCCCTCTTATAAAGGGAGACTTTTGGAAGAGTTTTTTTGTTACAGGCTCCAGCCCTCCCATCAGAGTAGAAAAAGCAATTGAGGGTACTGATGAGATGTACTATCCATTAGCAAAAAAATGGTTAATTGGAGGAAGAAATTCACTTCCTATTTATTTTTCTATTTTCCTATTCATTATTCTAAAATATTCAGAGCCTATAAGATGTAACAGTGTCCTAACTCATTAATTCTATGGTTTCATGGTAGGATGTTCAATTGTCAATTGACCCTGGTTCCATCTATCACTTAGGTCATGAAATAAAGTTGCTTCAAAAAGTCTATTTCCATTTTGAGTAATTTACCTTTACTTACTTAAGATCGTTGGGTAGCATATGGTTTTGAAAAGGCATCTACCTAAAGGTCTGCAAAAGGGATGGCATGCACTATTCTGCTCTCTATGGAAGAAGAATGAAAATTGTCAAGATTTTCATCTATTTGAAAAGTTTCATCAGCAACATTTGCATTGTGTGTTTTACTGCAAATGATAAAAACAAACCCTTATTTGATAAGAAATTTGAGGGGCCTAGATGAGATGATTCTCAAAGTCCATAGTTACAAAATTCTGAAGTCGACTTAAAGCATGTGCCTCAAAGTTATGCTGCTTAGAATCTGACTTTAGTAATTTAGCCGGGGAGAATAAATAGAATTTTCAGGAAGGAAATTCAAACACAACGTCCCCCAGCCCCCTTGCTCATATTTTCATAACAATAAATAACACAACTCATTCAATTTGTTTGAATGTCCTTTCTCCCTCTTTTTCTGTATTTAAAAACACCTTAATACTCTTTAAAAAGTTTTACTGATATTTTTAAAGTTCTCCTCATGCCTTTTTACCGTGATTATTTTGTATTACTGAAGTGTCGGGTTGTAAAACTCTTATTGTTATTATTTTGATTGCTATTGGATAGTAATTATGAATTGCATCATGTGTGAATGACATTATGATAATGTCATATTCTAAAAATATTATACAAGATCTTTACCAATAGCATAATAGTTAGGCTTGTTTTTATGCAGTCCATTTAGTACTGAATTTGATTTTCTTTTGTTATTTTATATATCATTGTTCTACTAAATCAATATATTATCTTGTTTAATTTATTAGGTTGTCTAAAATCATTTCTAAGTAAATATACTTAACCTGCTTTGTTCCAATTGTTTATTCCCTTAGTTTCTTTTTCTTATTGTATCCCTAAAACTATGTCAAATACTGATGGTGAGACTAGACATCTTTGATTTCTAAAGCAAGCCTTCTTGTTAATGGGAAAGCCTGTAATATTTCTTCTTTATATATTGTATTAGCTCTTGATTTCGAATAATTTTTTCAAATAAGGAGAAATTCTTCCATTTCTCTATTTTAATGCTTTTTGTATGAATGAATACTATATTTTCAGAAGCTTTTTTGTACATTAATATAAACATTGTTTTATGAATATTAGTATCAGTATTTTATGGTGCTTGTTTTCATTTATACCACCCTTTTGTAATGATATAAATCTTATGGAACATGGTTTATAATTTAAAAGGATATTGCTGAATTCTCTGTCTACATACTATTTAATATTTTCCAATTGATATTCATTAGTGCCATTGACATAGAGTGCTTTTCTTCTATATTTTGACCAGCTTCAGGGATCCAGATAATTTAATTTAACAAACATTAAATAAGTCCCAAATACATAAGATGTCCAAAGAAAGACACATAAAAGCAAACCAAACTCCAGTACATCCTGAAGCATAGTTTAATGAGATAATCTATCTCTCTCCGTTACTGATCTAGCTGTCCTTCTCTGTCTAAAGATGAGCCATAGAGTCAGGAGGACCTGAGTTCAAATCTGTCCTCAGATACTTAACACAAAACTAGCCGTGTGACCTTGGGCAAGTCATTTAACCCCAATTTGCCCTACCTTCCCCCCCCCAAAAAAAAGAAAAAAAAAGATGAGCCATGGCCAACATCTGAAGAAATGAAGAATAATAAATTATTATATTAAATTATTATATTAAATAATATATTAATAAATTATTATATTAAATTATTATATAATTTTTGGCATGACCATGTGTTTGAGTATTATAGTAGACAAGCAGTGGATTTGGAGTAAAAAACAAACCTAGATTTTAAAACCAGCTTGTCCACTGGCTGGATGTATAACCTTGGGCAAGTCACTTAATCTTTCTGGGTCTCAGTTTTCTCAGCTGTAATACATAGCATTGGATTTGATGGTCTTTAAAGCCCCTTCCAATAGAAAATTCAGTGCAGTGGAGGTAATAAATGTTTAATTAAGGACTTTTGATTAGAACCATTATTGTCAAGAAAAAAAAAAAGAACTATAGTTGTCAAATAAAAGTATATTCTTATTGCCATGCAGGAAACATCAGAACTTTGAAATTCCTGTAAATTTGCAAAAATGCAAATATGTTTTCACTTACTAATGACCACGAAGAAGGGAGGGGCTTTTGTTCACCATTAGGATAGCTTTGGGCATATGAGTATAATATATGAAATTGCAAACTGTTTCTCCATGCTTCAGGTGGCTTATTTTCATAAAGATATATTAAGATGTGTATATGTTTATATACATATATTAATGAGGCTGCATGTTAATCATTTTACAATTAATGATGTGACTAGACTTCATTATACTTACTTGTATTTTCAATAGTGCACAATTTTAAGTTATTTGGAACAAAATCTAAAGTAAAACAACCCTATACATTGAAGGAGACAATGTAGTGTTGTGGATAGAGAGCATTGGATCAGCAAAAGATCTGGGTTCTAGCTGGTGACCCCAAGTATATCCTTTAACCTCTCTGGGCTTCACTTTCCTTATCTATAAAAATGAATAGATGGGACTTAAACATCTTTAAGGTCTTTAAGATTTCTTTCAGTCCTAATCCTTTGTTTCTCTGAAGTTGTCAATGTAGAAAATGAAGTAGAAATAAAGTAGACAAAGGAAGATAATCTCAATTTTTTCATAACAGAAAAAAACCCCACATTTTCCCCAAACCATTCTAAACCCTTTTTCAGGGGGTGGGGATGAAGAATAGATTATTTCTGTTTTCTAGTCAAGTACATGGTAAACTGTGATTCATTTTATTCTCATCATCACATTTACCAGGAAGGTAAGAATTACACTTTTAACAGGGAGGATATTTCTAATATTATCTACAGATAAATGATCATTGCTATTTTTCTTACACATATACTAAAAGATGTACGATTTCATCAGTGTAAGGAACTGCTGGTGTGGGGATTCCCTGAGCCAACCTATATCACAGCCCATTAATGATTCCGTAGGTAAGTCCTAGGTAGCTGCAGACACATAGAAGGTAAAATGGCTTGTCTTGGATCACATAGCGAGTTAATTTCAGAGTCAAAATTTGAACCCCAAACTTTCCTTGTCCAGAAGCTCAATACTTTACCCACTGTTCCGCGTATTGCCCTGGCATAATTCATAAATTAGAAATTTGATTAGAAGAGGAAAGAAAAAAGAAGATTGTGAGGGGCTTGGGCAGACAGTAAAAAACTTATGACTATTTGCTTATGGAATCTGCCCTCAGATACTCTCCTGTATTTTTAACAGTTAGTTTTCAAGTACAACTGCTTGATGATTTATGTCTTGTTTGTTTCCTTTTTTAATCCATATTTGAGAGTGTTAGACTTTTAAGCAGGTACCCTTCCAATGGAACTGGTCTCCCTGACAGGTTTCACTTTAATTAATCCATTTATACATACTTCTGTTATTTTAAGCAAACCAGAATAAAGAGGACTTGCTTCAAACATGGCATGTTCTTTGGGAGCTGAGCATCTGTGCTGTCAGAGAGCTATTATAGATTACTGACACTGCTATTCTTCTTGCAAAGATTGGATTAGGTGAAAAGGAGGGATGACTTTCTGATCTATCATGCTTCAGAAAAGAAATAATGAGTGTGGTTAGCATTCTTCCATGACTCTGTTCTTGGAAAACATCCAGGAGCTTCTGTAGAGGGTTTGGAGGAGTGGTCATCCATATTGGAAGTATGCTTTGGTTGTTTTATAAGAAGCTTTCCTGGTGTATAAATTAGATGAGTGAGGGTCATCTCATCCCCAAAGCTTGGGAACCAGGTGCCAAGATAATTAGTATCTTTTCAGATGTTTGAAACTTTTCTCCATTGTTTAAACAACAAAAGAAAATTAAAGGAAAGACCTTTCTCTATAATGAGGTTTGAAGTGATGTTTTAGCTTTTAGTTAGAGTAATGAGTGCAATTGTGATTGTGTTCTATCTGAAAACAGTGGTGCTGTTCCAAAGGGCTATCACATGGAGACCCCCTCTTTGCCCTGGGAGCTAGGCACTTTTTAGTAGTCTTTTTCCTCCCTTCACCATGGCAATGGAAATAGAATTTTCAGCTCCCTGAGCTCTTTTGGATACTTAAAACAGCTTCTGGTAATACTGTTGTAGACAATGAAGTTTCACTGCTGAAAGCCAAATGAATGAATAAATTAGGCTGCAGGCATTTTGAAGAATTGGAAAGAAGTTTGTGTGTGTGTGAGCTTTATCACATTTACAAACTTTCCCCCTTCTTTGGATAGGAGCCCAATTATCCAAAAGAAGATTTAAAATGAAATTTAGCAGACATTTCCATAAGAAATGAAAGCTAGTGATACAGAACCTGTCTTGGGTGCCCAGTACTTTTACCCAGACATTAAGGTCTTTGGGAGAATTACATTGTGACCAAAGGGCTCTTTTATAATATGCTTGCTTGACCTGTGAAGCTGAGTACCCTCCCTAGTTGCTGGCTCTAAATCAAAGGACCTAAATTGACTGGTAAACCATAGGGAATTTTTTTGCAAAGAAGGTGACTGGGGCTAAAATGGTGCATAATAAATGGTTTTGAAATGCATCCCCAATGTTTCTTTGGTCATATCTGTCTTTTTTGATCTAGTACTAGCTTTAAATCACATTAATTAAATCCCACAGGATGAGAAATGTTAATGGTTAAGGACTGCAAAGTGTTTCCAAATACTAACATACTTCCATATTTAACTGGAGTGGATAATTGAAGCCCATTGTGACCTCTTGCCCTACTGTTGTCTTGAAAATTATGAGGTCCAACTCCCCCCCCCCGCAAAAAAAATCCCAAAAAGCTATTGATCACCCTGAAGTGATTAGTTGAATCTAGTTTAGTTAACATTTGTAAAGGATCTTCCAAAAATGTAAAGAATGAGAGGTAGCTTTGGATAAGGGACAATTTTGGCTTCAGTTCCTTCAACCCTACCAAGTTTGTGTACATTTGTACAAGTCACTTAACCTCTTAGCACCCTTGTAATGCCAAGCAAAGGCAACTTCCAAGGTTCGGATTACCAGCATAGCAAAACTCATTTATTTGGCAAAACATTCACAGAACAGAGAAAGTTAAAATACAGTGTGACTCATTCATTTAGCAAGTAAGTTCTCAATTCAGTTGCAAAGTACCAAGGTCCAGGTATCCCACCCCTGGATCAGTAATCAAAGTAGCCCACTCCTGGGCAGTACATTCATTTAGTCTCTTCTCAAATGGAGAATAGTTTCCAATCGTAAACAAAGTACATTCATTTAGTCAACCACAGAGCACAAAAAGGCCAAAGGTTTCTCACCCCTGGACACTACTGAATTACAATACCATCCATTTACACCAAGCACTTTCTCAAAAGGAGTAGGAAAGCACAAAAGGCCATCCACCCTTAAGTTACAACAAGGTTAAGATGTCATCTCAGCATTGAAAACCCAAGGAAAGGCCCTTCTTTCATCTTGACTCAAGGCAAGCCCTCAGCAATCTCAGTTCCTGGGGAGACGAGGCTCAACAAAGCCATAGCCAGTGTCCTCATCAAGTCACTCTCTGCCTGTAGAACAGTCCCAGAACCCCTGAAATCATCAGCAAGGCCCTCTTCCAAGATTTCTGGAAACATACCACAAGGAAATTCTCCTTCAGGGCTTCTGAACTAGCAGCCAGGTTCCAGGACCTCTACAACAGCAGCACTGTCCTTCACCAGCCAGTGAATCTAGCAAAACAATGTCAAAACAGACAAAATACCAGCATCATAGCCATGCCTCCTCAGTTCTCAGCAACTCTGGGTGGCAGTTCTCAAAAGTCCTGGGCAGCTCCAACTGGCCCTCAGCAGTCTTTCTCTCAGCAACTCAGGCTCCACAATACTGGATACTGCTCTCCTAAAGTCCTTCTGGCCTTCTCTTGGCTTCAGCCTGTCTCCCAATTCATGGCTCCTCCCAGTTTAGCCCTCTGTCTTCACATCAACAAGTCTATCCCACAAGTGGGATTCACAAGCTCTGAGTTTTAACACTCAACCCCAAAACCAAGCCAATACAGGGGCATCTCCAAATTCCATTACCATTACAACCCTCAAGCAACCATGTAATACTCTAAATTTCCAATAAGTTGCCTATTTCCTTTGATGAAGAGAATTTCCTCATAGAGAGTTCCTTATGCCAATGAATTTATTTATCCTGAGACCCCGCTGCTTCCCAAATGCAGCCAGCTTTGTGGTTGGGATTGCAGATACAGGCATGAAAAATAATATAATCCCTATCAACACAGAGATTATAGTTTATTGGAGGTGAAGGGAATGTCAAAAGAAAACTAAAACATGGACACAAATAAGCTATAATACAAAGCAGATAAGTTGTAGGCATAGTGGTCCAGAAAAGTGCTATGAACAATTTGAAGAATCACATTCAACTGGAGAAATGAGGAAAACTTCATAAAAGAAGTAGTGCCTTGAAGAAAGTAGATTTAAATAGAAATGTAGCAGGAATCTTTTCCAGGGGCCAAGAGAGTAACAGAGTTTGGCTGGGTTTGTAACAAGTACAAAGGAGAGTAAGGTGAGAGTTCAGTGGATAAGTAGGTTGGAGCCAGATTGTGGCCTCCAAGAACATGTAACCGTGCTTCCCTTGGAGTTGAATTAAAGGACGCAAGGAAGGCCAGGTGGATTTTGATAGTGAGAACCTGCACTAATCTCAGCCTCGCTTCATCACTTCTTCTATCAGGGCTTGACAGCTCTGGAATGGGGAAAGAAAAGGCAGAATGGGAGAGGTGAGCCAAACTTGGTTCCTGGCAGGGTAAAGACACTGGATGTAAGGTGGGAACAGGGTGCAATGTTGAAATGGCTAACTGTAGAATCAAGAATGTGAGGAGAGATA
Source organism: Pseudochirops cupreus (assembly GCA_028627135.1). NCBI lineage: Eukaryota > Metazoa > Chordata > Mammalia > Diprotodontia > Pseudocheiridae > Pseudochirops > Pseudochirops cupreus. The sequence continues at coordinate 135,744,750 of CM053582.1, read as the reverse complement.
GTGAAACCAAAGAAGAATGCAGATACATGCAGCCCCATTCAAGTCGGTAAGCCTTTACTAAAGCCTGCTATGTACAAGGCAGTGAGGATGCAAAAATGGAGCCCCTGCCCTGAGGGATCTGACTTGCAATTGAGGAATACAAGAAATTCAGAAATAAGTAAATACAAGGTAATTTGAGGAGGGAGGGAGAAGTAAGCACTGAGGAGATTGGGAAAGGATTTGCATAGCAGGTGGTATTTGAGCAGAGCCTCCAAGGAAGCTAAAGATCCTAAGAGGCAAAGGAATACATTCCACGCAGGAAGAACAAACTACTTGGAAACAAGAGCTGCAACGTTAATCAAATAGCTAGTAACCAGTTTATTTGGGACAGAGTGTGCATGGAGTAGAGTAATATGAAATAAATCTTTAAAAATGTGTTGGAGCCCGATTAGAGGTTTAATGTAAGTTTGAGATGCCAGTGGGACTTTCAGGTAGAGACACCCAGAGGAATAAGGGATGAGAGAGTCAGAGAGAGAGAGACAGAGAGAGAGACAGAGAGAGAGACAGAGAGAGACAGAGACAGACATTAAGGTTAGATACAGGTTTGGGAGATAGTTTCATAGAAATAATCACAATCCCAGGGAAGCAAATGGAATAACCAAAGGAGAACCTGTAGAGAGAGGAGATGAGGACTCAGGGCAGAGCTTTGGGGTTGACTATAATAAGAGGGACACAGTGTCAAGGACAGATAAATGATAGTCTGGAAAATATGACTAGGAAGCGGTAATCATTTGGGTAGGAGGAGAAACTGCAAAGAGCCGAGTTCTGGAAACCAAGGGAGAGACAGTGAGGTGGTGCAGTGGATAGGGTGCTGGCCCTGGAGTCAGGAGCACCTGAGTTGAATCTGGTGTCAGATACTTGATACTTACTCACTGTGTGACCCTGGGCAAGTCACTTAACATCAATTGTCTCCCAAAAATAAATAAATAAACAGATAGATAAATAAATAGACAAATAAATGAAGTCACTTAACCCTGATTGTCTCACAAAAATAAAGGAAGAAGTGAATGAATGAGTGAATGAATTTAAAAAATTAAGAAATGGAAACCAGGCGAAGAGAGAAAGTGGTTGGGTAGAGGGCAGCCAATAATGTCAAAGGCTGGAGAGACAGAAAAGACTGGATGGATGAAGGAAGGAAAGTAAAGGGAGTAAGCATTTATTTAGTGCATTCTATGCATCAGGAGCTTAAAACATGTTCTTTCCTTTGATCCTCACAACAACCATACATAGGTGCTGCTATTATATCCACTCTACAGCTGAATAAACTAGGGCAAGCAGAGAGTAAATAACTTGCCCAGGGTCACACAGCTAGTAAGTGTCTACGGCTGAATTTGAACTCAGGTCTTCCTGACTCCAGGCCAAGGTTCTCTCCATTGTGACATCTAGCTGCACTTAGATGAGGATTGAGGAAAGGCCACAGGTTTAGTAAGAATGAGGCAGAGCCTTGGTACGCCTGACACATGGTGGGAACTTAATGCATGTTTGCTGATTGATATTTTTTTTTTAAGAGTAAGCCAAGAGGAGAGAAGAAGAAGAACATAAAGTGTGATCAGACAGTGAAAAATCAGAGTTCAGGAACTTAGAAGTGAAGTGCTTTGTGATGCTAATGAGCTGTAAGGTGACCACTCCTGTGGCGGATTGAAGTAGCATGGAGATGAAGGTCACTAGAGGAATTGATTGTGTTATAAAAGCATTGGTATAAACACTAAGGTCAGAGGACTTAGGTCCACTTCTCACTGCTACATGACCGATGTGACCTTGAGCAAGGCACTTTGCCTCCCTGGGCCTCAGTTTCCCCATATTTAAAGGAAGGGACTGGACAGATGGTCTCTGAGATCTCTTCAAACTCTACATTTATGATCCTCTTTTTCTAATTTATAGAGGGCATTTGTGGCAGTTGATGTGAAGGCAGACTTTAAGTCAGGTGTAGATTAAACTGGGAAAGGTGAGAGAGTGCTTTGGTAGTCTACAAATCACGATGCCAGTGACTAAGAGGGTAATGTCATCAGAGGGAATGAACTTCATTGGAAGATAGTGACAAACCAAGGGATTGGAAATGACTGTGAAACACAGTAGAGTGGAAAAAGCATTTTCCATTCAAATCCCACTTCTGACCCTTGCTTGTGGGACTCTGGACAAGTCTAGGCCTTGGTTTCCTCATTTGTAAAAATCAGAGGATAGACTAGATTGGTTTCTGGGGTCCCTTCCGATTCTAGGTGCATGATCCTATAAACACAAGAAATAAAATGATTTTTCCGTCTGGATGCGTAGTACAGAAGAGATAGATTAAAAAAATAAATAAGAGCAGTTAAAATGATAGAGGGTGGTAAGCAAGGGTGTGCTGGAGCCACCTCTTACTCTCCAATATTTTTAACTCAACCAGTGAAATTAAGAAATGAAAGATCAGAAGACAAAGGGAATGGAACTTTTAGGAGAAGCCTCTCTTGTTCTTTTTACTACTTTAAGTACCTGAAAAGGCCTTAGCCTAAAAGAGCCAGGGTCTGCCACTGCATCCTGAGTCATCTCCAGTCATCTTTTTTTTTAAATGTATTTTATTAAATTTTTTTTGAGTTACATATTTTCTCCCCGTCTTTCCCCTGCCCACCACCCCAAAACAGCCATCCCAGTGTTTCCCCCCTCCCCCAGTCTATTCTCTCCTATGTCACTTTTTGGTAGGGCAGAATGGATCTCCCAACTGCAGTGCCTGTGTATCTCAAGTTCCAGTTGGATGTAGTCAATAATAATAA